>CM076151.1:9535000-10135000 GCA_038025085.1 Tetragonia tetragonoides | reverse complement strand
TAAAATTGGCATTAACTGTCTAACTTCATACGAGCCATGTGACAAAACAATCGGGTTAGCAATTATGAAATCAACCGGCCGCCCCAGAAAAAGTTCAAAATGTTACAAAAGAAATAACAAAATATGCAAGAAGACAATTGGAGTTCTAAGACGCAATTCGATAGCAGCAAAACGATTTGATCGAGGAAGAAAATAATACCACACAATGAAACAACAAATATTTAGTAACAGTGTGTAACACATAACAAAAGTACAAAACATGCTACAGTTATCCAGTACTCATTTAACCATATGATAACCAGCCGCCATCATTACATATCTAATCTAATGACATCAAAACCCAGCATATATTCAAGATCGTACATGTAGATTAGTACTAATAGTGTTAATTAACTTCTAAAGTTAAAAGAAAAGCGACATATAACAATGTAACAAAGCAACGAATCATAAAAAGCTCACATATGACATATATAACCAAACAAAGACCATAAAAAGTCTTGAGTCAATTACTAGTCAACCCCCAAAAAAAAATATTAGAAATAAATGAACGACAGAAATTCAAAAAAGGCATAATTGCAAATGTATCTCAACACGTCTATTATGATGGTGATGGGAAGAAAGAGAAACAACATCACAACGATGACCCCTTTCAGAAAACTTGGATTTAAACAACGAAAAAAAAAAAATACACATAGAGATTAGAGAATTACAGACCCAATTCCACAAAAAAAAAAAATTAACCCAAAAAAAAAATGATAAACCCATCTAGTTCATCCTAGATAACCAAACAATAAAGACAAAAAAAAACATAATTCACCATGATAATTGATAATTGATAATTGATAACTGTGTAAGAAAATGGAACAAATCGCAACAACAACAACAACAAAACAAAAAAAAAACAAAAAAAAAACAAAAAAAAACTGATGGAAAATGATCACAAATAAGTAATAATTAAACAAATAAATTCAGATGAACATGATCAAGTATGAACCCATCTATTCACAATGTAAAAACTGATGAAATTCGAAAAATCAAGACAGAGAAGTTATTAATAGAGAGAGAAACAAACAAACATACATCATAGTGATGAAGGTCTCTTTCAGAAAGCTGAACAAGGAAATGATTAGCCTTAACAACACAAGGTTTTCCGATTCTCCCAAACCCAGGTCTCAACGGCGGTCTCACAACTCTAGATGATGAAGGTGGAGCAGACAATGTAAGTTTCTGTATTTCACTCGTAGGTGGTGACGTCATCGTCGCAGCTTGTTTCCATACGTGCGACGCCAGTGGTTGCACTGATGGAGAATGCCGGAAACCACCACCACCGCCACCGCGTCCTCCGCCACGATAACCACCGCCGTCACGTCCACCGCCGCGTCCTCCGCCGTAACTTCCGCCGCGATGACCACCACTACCGCCAGCGCCGTATCCACCTCTGTAGGACATCGTGAGAGGGAGAGAGAGAGAGAGAGGAGAGAGAGAGAGTGGAGTGGAGAGTGGGAAAGGTTAGTGCAACTGCAAGTTTTATGATGATCAGTTGTGAGGAAGTTGTGAGGAAGTTGAAAGGAAAAGAAAGTTGAATGAAATGATTTAGTCTCGGGTAAATCAAAAGTACTGTATATCATACCAATACAAAATAAAATAAAGATATTATACCACGTTACCGCGTGGGCCGTAACCAAAAGCCTCCCCTTCAAAAAAAATCAAAATTATTATTTTTTAATTCAAATAATATTATATTTTCTTTTTATCAAAATAATATTATATTCTAATAAATAAAAAATGGTAATTATAATATCACTTCTGTAAATATTAATTTTCAAAAAATACACGTAATAGTATTAAATATTATTGTCTAGATAATTTTTATTTAAGTTTGATATGCAATCGGTTCCAAGGTTTCAAATTTTAAAATGAAACTGATTAATATATCGAATTTTGTTTTTTAACAAGTGAAATTGGATCAATCTGGTTATGCTAGTAATGTGATGTAATAAATCATTTGACATTAGACAAGGGATCATTAAAAAGAAGTGTTGAGGGGCGTGTAGCATTATCTAAGCAAATAATCGTTACTTCTAGTTATGTGACTTGTGAAATCCTCTGATGTGTGTGTTGTCCAGCAAATGAGGCCAGGGCTTCATGTCAAAAATGGTAGCATTATTTAAGCAAACAATAACTAAATGTGTATTTTTTAGAGTTTACTTGATAAGTTCGGTTTAGTTTAATTCATGGGTGTTTTCAAATTAGTTTATGGAGAATTAGTAACTTCACACACATCCCTATAGTTATCTCATTAACTAATTTGGATATCCATGGTTTTGGCTTTGTGGATACCCAAACTGGTTACTTAAAAGTGTTAGTTCTACCCAATCCCTAATAAGATAATAAATGATTTCTACCTGAACCAAAAAAAAAAGTCTTAAATATGGTCCCCTCTGCTTTTTGGGTACATATAGCTAAGAAGGAAATACATGCTATTATAAGTCAAAACGCTATACACATGCTATTATTATTTTTCAATGCATTATATATATCAATAAAGGTTATATAGACTCCCAACATTATTTTTATCTTTAATGTATGAATGTCACCGACCTTGAGAATACATCATGTGCTAATGTATCATCTATGATCATCTAGGCCTAAGAAGGAAATACATAGAGCTAAGAATGAAAGACATGCTACTACAAGTGAATTTGCCAATTATGCATTTCAGGAGGGTCATGGAGTAGCAGATTGGTTTGCAGAATATTGGACATATGTTGGAAGACGAACTTAGATGGCCAGCAACCGTCTCCTTCCTCCGAGTTCGATTAAATCCTTCTAAGCGATAGACTAGGAGCAACTAAGTATGGCTTCGGGGCTATGTAGCACGAGGTAGGACACAATAAACACAACTTTTACACGGCACACCACGGGCACGAAGCAAATCGAAGAATGAACACGGACACAAATGAGTGGGTATGAGATTGAATATTGAAGATATTAAAATAAAGCACGGTCCATCACGACACGACACAATTAAAATCTGAATACAATTGGAAAGAGTTTGGACACGACATAATTTAGACACAAACATGAACCGAACTTAAACCTACCTCTGAGATAAGGTGGCAGAACACGAAACAAAACCCAAAATCAATAAACATGACACGATAGTATATTTCACTACTACAAAGTACAATAGCTCGACATGACTCATGAGTGCAATGTAAACACAACATGAAGCCATCTTTAGAAGTATTCTCAAGAGGAGACGCTTTTAGCTCACCCCCTTGTTAGTTCTTACTCCCTTCGTTTTCACAATATAAGGCATATTCTTACTTATTTTTGTTTCACAATATTTTTTGTTTGGTCTTTGCCAATGATATCCACTGTCGACCACAGTGACTAATCCTCTCACCCCAACTGTCAACGCACTAAGCAGTAGGGGGCTGGCCAAGGGATTTTCTTTATTCGCAAGAGTTGGGATTCGAATCCCCAACCACTTGTTTAATGAATGAAGTGCTGAACCACTACACCAACCCATCTTGGTTTTTGTTTCACAATATAATGCATAGTTTGACTCCTTTTATTTGTTGTTTCAGAATATAAGACATATTTTAACAGTTCCCAATGAGTATTTATTGCTAATTTTCCTACTTTACCCTTTCTTTTTATTGTCATTTACTTCTTTTTTCTCTCCATTGTTTCATTTAATATTTAAGGATAGTTTAATCTTTTTTTACTATCTCCTTTTTCTCACAATTTTTTACTTTGTGTGCAAATTATACCTTATAATATAAAACGGAGGCAGTACATTTTAAAAAAGGAGAACGACACATCCACCTATTGCGTTATCAACCCACACCCTTTTTTTTATACGAGGAACCCACAACCACTGCTCTTTGAGTGTACCCTAGATAAACCCCTAGTGTATGCAATAGCCTGCAAACCACACACACCATGCAAGGCAACGGGATTGATCTTGCAGACAAGCTCAACAAAGAGGCTTACTGGGAATTGAACCAATGATTTTTGTCAAGACATACAACCCCACGACCAATTCCACTATTCCTTTCAGGGCAACCCACGCACTTATTGTAATTTGTGTTTATCTTTCTTCTCTAATTTCACAACTCTCTCCTCCATTTTCAAAAGTACTCTAACAATTAGAGTAGGAGTCATAGCCTGGCTCGGGCTCGACTCGGCTTGTTTTGGCTCGGCTCGGGCTCGGCTCGATTTAGGCTCGCTGCTCGACTCGACTCGGTTTGGCTCGGCTCAAATTCAAACTCATCATTACAAACGTTAGAAAATTTTGATTTAAAATAATTGTAATTGAATTTGACTATAAGTGATCCCTTGCATACGTTCTCATATGAAAAAAAAAACCCTTAAAGAAATAAGAAATCTCTAAATTAGAGAGGAAAATCAACTAAATCGAGCCAATTCCGAGCCGAGCCGGAGCCGGCTCGGAAAGCATTCGAGCATTCTCGGGCTCGGCTCGAGCTCGGTTTCCGAGCCGAGCCCGAGGGCTCACCGAGTCGGCTCGACTCATTGACACCCCTAGTAGGAGAGAGATAGAAATAATATTCAAGTAAGGTTGACCACCCATTGGGGTCAATAAAACATTTTCCCTTAAAAAAAATAAAAACATTTTCCTTTTTAAAAAATAAAAACATTTTCCCGGCAACCCAGACAGAGGCGGCGACTTAAACAGAGTTTACGCAAATTCTTTTGTCCCCCCTACTTTCCTTTCTATCTCCCAAAACCCTAATTTGTCAACAAGTAGGGTTTTTCACTACACCAAAATCCTCGAAAAATCATCGAATTCGTTTCAATTTCTTCAAAATCAAACCTTTAGCTAGGGTTTTTGAAGCTCGTTATCTCGGATTTCGTTGTATTAATGGCGGAGGAGAGAAAGAGAAACGAGGAGAGAGAAAGAGATGAGGAGAGAAGTGAATCGAGTGATTATACATCAGAAGATGAAGGAACAGAGGATTATCGAAAAGGTGGATATCATACAGTTCGAATTGGGGATACTTTTAAAAATGGAAGATATGTGGTTCAAAACAAGCTTGGTTGGGGACATTTTTCTACTGTTTGGCTAACTTGGGATACTCAGACATCTGTAATTCATTCTTCTCTTTCCTCTCTTTATTTTTAATTTTTTTTTCTTTCTAATTTGTTTTGGTGATTGTTTGTTTTATGGGTGTTTGATGTTTTGGTGAAAATTTGTATGTTTTACATTGCATTATTAGTTGCTTGATGTTATGTTTTATTTTTGGAATGATTAGTGAAAATGGTGAAACAAATAAGTTGGTAGAGATTTGCAAGTGCTTTTTGAGGGGCAACTAAAAATAGAAAGAGGGGGAACAGAATGTGCCACAAATGCACTGTATATATTTCAATTGAGTTTATGAAGAACAGGATGTTCAAAGGAACTAGAAGTGAAACAAATTTATGTGAATGTAGTAAGTTTACTGTGCACTGGATTATTAGCTACTTTGGAGTTTGCTGTAATAAGCTGATACAGTTTGAAGTATTTCTTAAGGGGCATTGTGTATCATTCAAGTGAAGAACAGGATGCTTGAAGGGCATAAGAAATGAAATGCATTTTAGGAAAATATGTGAAATGTATAAAAGCATCTGTTCAGGTTTCTGTTAAATTGCTAAACAAAAAAGTTCAAAATCAAGTATAACAAAGAGTTTCTACAAAACTGCAGATGCAACCGCTGATAGGAATGGTATTTGTGATTCTGGGTCATTTGCTTGGTTGTGCTGGTCAATTGTCGTCAGTTATGCATGAGCGCAATTGATACTAGATCATAGATTAAGCAAATTCTTTATTGACTGAAGTCCCAAGTAGAAAATCTTGTGTTGCTTTCGCATGATTCCCTCTAATTATTACAATATTTGTCTTCATAGAACCTCCATAAGGTTGGTTGAATTCCAATTCCACGCATAGTTATTCAGGAGACAATGTATCATTTGCTGTACTGAGTTTGCTGTTCTTTTTAAGTGAGTAATTATGTTTTCAGTATTGGCTTACATAAGATTTTGATTGCTTATTTACTTTTGGTAGAGTTATGTAGCTCTGAAAGTTCAAAAGAGCGCGCGGCATTACACGGAGGCTGCGATGGACGAGGTAACTATTCTCAAACAAATTGCAGATGGAGATCCGGATGGCAAAAAATGTGTTGTAAAGCTATTAGATCACTTTAGACATTCTGGACCGAATGGCCAGCATGTCTGTATGGTATTTGAATATTTGGGAGACAATCTCCTTACCCTGATAAAGTATTCAGATTACAGAGGAATCCCACTTCACATGGTTAAAGAAATTTGTTTCCAGATTTTAGTGGGTTTAGATTACTTGCATCGCGAGTTGTCAGTGATACACACTGATCTTAAACCAGAGAACGTCTTGCTTTTGTCCACAATTGATCCTTCTAAAGATACACGGAAGTCAGGTGCAGCTCTTGTACTTCCAACAAGTAAAAGCAAACCAGTGTCTGATATAGCCCCTAAAATCACAACAACTACAAGTGGGGATTTGACTAGGAACCAGAAAAAGAAGATTAAGAAAAGGGCTAAGCGGGCTGCCCAAAAGTGTGTTGGAAATGAAGCAACTGAGGAGACTGAATCCAGCACAAGATCACCAGCTCAAGAAGAATCTAATCATGATGTGAAATCAAATGGAGACTCTACTGAAGCTCGCCGAGGAAAGAAGAGCCACAGAAGAGGTAGTCGTGCAACTAGACAAAAGCTTTTGAAGTCTGTGGACCTCAAATGCAAATTGGTTGACTTTGGAAATGCTTGCTGGACATATAAGCAGTTCACAAGTGATATCCAAACTAGGCAGTATAGAAGTCCAGAGGTTATTCTTGGATCTAAATACTCGACGTCAGCAGATTTATGGTCCTTTGCCTGCATTTGTTTTGAGCTTGCCACTGGTGATGTTTTGTTTGATCCCCATTCTGGTGACAACTATGGTAGAGACGAGGTATGGCTCTTATTTCTTATTAATTCCTGTTTTCCCCTATGGATTCATTATGGTTTATGGCAAGTGTTGTATGTCTCTTGACTTGGTAGGATACTTAACTATTCTTGTTCAAAAAATACGAAATGTTCTCTTCTGACTGATTCTTTCTTTATTATTAATGTTAGTGATGCTTAATATGGCTAATCTATGTATCATGATGCTTCTATTGTAAATACTGGGTTCCTGGGCAGGTTGACATGTGACTCAGTCATTAAGCTAGTTGCTCACATTGTAGCTTTTTGAAGAGCGAAATGAAATTTTATATTAAGCGCCAACTAATTGCCTAAAACCACCAATACAAAGATCCTAAGGTCCAAAGAGACCCTACAATTTACTGCCATGAGAACAAATTGCCAGCTCTAAGTTGATACCTAACTTCTAATTTGTCAGCTTCTCCATTCCTTTCCCTTACAATGTATCCACCTGTAGAACCTTCCCAACTAGCAGCCAGACTGTCTATTTCATGGAAAATGTTCCAGAACTCCCATGATGGAGCTGCAACTTGTGTGATCCATTTGGCGTGTTCTTTGAGTTACTCTCAAATGACTTTAAAGTGAGGCTAGCTGGATGAAGTCTTAAAGAACTGAAAGGCATGTTTAAAAAGTAATAAATTCTGCAATATTGGAATCCTTTGTCCCCAAATTAACTGAAAACACACCCAATGTCTCAGAATTATGATTTATCAAGCAGCCACCACAGCCATCGGTTGATGACTTACCTATAGCAGAGCCATCAAGATTGAGTTCCAACCTTCCCCTTTCAGGTGCCTCTTAGCTCACATTAGTCCTCTGCATTCCTCTGTGTACTTCTCTATCAACTGACTGAATGAAAATAGCCTGAAAGTGCAATGCCAATCGTGCAACAAACACATTACAGGGTGAAAATATGCCCTGAACCACCAAAACACCCTGATTTGAATATCTTCCAAACAAACTGAATCATCAGCTTGCTGTTACTTGAAGGAAATAGAGTTTCTGTAGAGCCATATCGTCTAAAGGACTGAAAAGAGTGTCATGTCCCAAGCTTGAGCATAAGTGTTACCAAAGGAACCAAGTAATTGACGCCATTGTAGCATCATTTCTCCAATAGTATGAGGAACACAGCAAGGAATCCCCCACCCATTAAAAACACCATGTGATATCTACTAGCAAAATGACGATATAGAAAAAGATGATTAAAATCCTCTTAACTCTTCCCACAAAGATCACAAATGCAAGCAGATTCATCAAGAGCCATCCCTCTGCTTTGCAGGTTCAATTTAATCATAATACTCCCATAAGCAACTTGCCACTCAAAGACCTGAACCTTGAAAGGTGCTTTACCCATCCAAAGGAGCTTATTGAACTCCCAACCCCCAAGTACTGTCATTACTCCTCTGCATCTCATTACAGCACTCTTTAACAGAAAAATTCCCATGCAAATCAAATTTTCCAATCAAATTCACTCACATCCATCTTCAGATTAACAGAAGAGAGCACATCATTCAAAGTCTGCAATTGTTCTGTTTCCCAAGACCTCAGCTCCCTCCTAAATTCTGGTTCCATTTCCACTCCCCTTCCAACCAAGTCCCATGTCTTTAGTACAACCTTCCCTGAGTACTTAATGAATAAAGTCTTGTGACTTGTTCGATGAGAGGCTGATCTCTATCCACCAATCTCTCGAAAAATGAATATGGTCCCCATTCCCAGGGATGACTCCAAAACCTTTGCCAACCAATCAGTCAGCATCCTCAGTGCAATGTCCAGCTAAGTGTGTTTGATGGTGTAAAAATAATTTCTGTGGATGGGAGACAACGAACAATGAATTAATATTTTCTCATAGGTTGTAAAGGAAACAAATTATTGAGGGTGATTGGAAACTAGGTTTGGAGCATGAAGCTGGATAGTCTTTTGTACACAAAGAAATAGCTATTCCGTAACATCCTGATTCCAGCAACTTTCAAATTGCAGAACCCCCTGGTGCAGTAGTTGTATGCATCTTGTAGCTCAATTTATTTTCTTTTATTTTCTTTTTTTTTTCTTTTTTTTCTTTTTTTTCTTTTTTTTTTTGTGTGGTGTGTGTGTGGCCAGCAAAAGTAATCTGATGTGAGCTCATTTTTTTAGCTTCATTGGCTCTCACCCTGCCTAGTTCTTTCTCTCTCATCGAAAAGGGGCATATTTGGTAACTATTGTATCCTTATCTCACCTCTGGTTGTTTGAGGATTAGACCCTTGGACTATTGACCTGATGGGGGAATCAGGAAGTGTGAGGAATGTCTTCTAGGTGAAGGATCTGGCTTCTCTAAAAGATTGTCTTCATGATCTGTCTCAGCGAGATATCCAATTTCTAAAATGATTCACTACTCTTTGGCTTTGAAATAGAATGTCTGCAAATCCTTATTTATTGTGAAGTTGCCAATGTTCATCACGCACATCAAGGGTCATATGGAAGTAGCCTATCTGTTTTCACAGGGGCTGCATGCCTGCAGACACCGGACTTCCCCCCACCCCACTGGGGCAATGTTGATAATGATCTGTCTCAGCGACTTGTTGATATCGATGACTTCTCATTAGTTCATTGTTTTATAGGATCACCTTGCACTGATGATGGAGCTGCTTGGCATGATGCCTCGTAAGGTAAATGAATAAGTCAATACATTCCTGTGAATTCTTTCCTGTTTTCTTCTTTTCGAGGATATGGTATTCGGGTTTCTTTTTCCTAGATCTTAAAATTGAAGAAAGGGATGAAGAAGTTGTAAATTTCTTTGCCATGGAACTAGCTTTCTAGTTCACTTATTTTGTCCTTGTGAATATTTGATTATGGTTTGCCAACCTTCACAACTTCTGTGCAGATGGCTCTTGGTGGACGCTACTCGAGGGAGTTCTTCAATAGACATGGGGATCTAAGGCATATCCGACGTTTGCGGTTCTGGCCACTTGATAAGGTGCTTGCTGACAAGTATGAATTCAGCGAGCAAGATGCCAAGGACATAGCGGATCTCCTTAACCCCATCTTTGAATTTGTCCCAGAGAAAAGGCCAACTGCCGCACAATGCCTTAAGCATCCATGGTTTAATCCAGTCCATCGGCCTCTTGAGCCTTCAGTGCCTGGTGGTCAAATCCAGGCTGCAGATGGTGATGATGTCAAGGTAAAAGAGAAGGAAGAGAGAGAGGAAATGGAGACAGGGGTGGGGAATATTGCTCTTAATGGTCATTCCAGACCCACGGAAGAGTTGAAACCTACAGTTGTCTTGTCAAAGACAACTGATGGCTAGTTCATATTGGGGTCAATCTTGTTCCCTTTCCAGGCACATCTAACCCATTATCCTGCCATTTGTGGGTTGCCTCGAGTTTTATGTTGCAGAGATTCACTTTTGCGCGGTTCAGGCAGAAGACGCCAGTGATTCTATGAGGCTGAGAACTGCAGCTTACATTGTATGCAGAAGGTAGCTGCCGAGTGCAGAGTTGATAAATTATAGGGTGCGGAATTCTTGTGGGTGCAGCTCCTTTTTCTTGTTTTTCTCCATTGCTCCCTGTTGGGTCGGATGTCAAATGTACATTTGAGTAGGATACATAGTGATGGAATACTCATCTTGCTGTTTTCCTGGGTTTTAAATACTCCATATTCTTTGTAACAGTATGTCTTATTAAATCAATTTCATACATTCAGTGAATTTGGCGTGCTCTCAAGTGTAGAAGTCAGAAATTCATCACCGCAAGTTTCAAGTTTCAACCCCTTGAAAATGGACAGTATCAAGTTACATATATCAGATATATGAGCTTCATAAGGTTCTTATTCAATAAAATCATAGATTCCTCGCAGACTCCCAGTACATGTATTCTACAATTATCAAGACATACAATCCTTCGTTTGTTAAGGCATACCAAAACACTTATGTACAAGAACTCTAGAGAATCCAACCTCTCCGTCCCCAGACATAATTGACGCTGTAATCTACTACTACTAGTAGCATGCATATTTGTGGTTTGTGAACCGTGATTCTGATACACTTAAAACATACACGCTCTCAACCTCAATCATCATGAACAAATATTTCCGTCATTGATTTCAGATGAAAGTTCATTGTTATCAAACATGTGCGAGTATTTTTTTAGGAACAATTATCGATATTCAGCCAATAAGAACATGACATGATTGACATCCCACCAAACAAGAGTGTAAGATACCCCATTCATTCTCATTTGCCATTGTTTGCTCTGCTGTGTGTAGCCATTGCATAATATGCCATGCCAGATTGTCAGCAATTTGACAGATCTTTATTTTAAATTTATTTATGTAATATAATACTCCAATAATTAATACTAGGTCTAAATTGCTCATTAGAATATAACATAATTCTTCTAAAAAAAAAAGAAAAAAGAAAAGAATTGGCAGAACAAACGAGCACGAAATTCTAATCGAATCTGACAGCGTAACAATACCGAAATTCACATCCTGCAAATCAATCAATTGACCAGAAAAAAAAAAAACAACAAGAAAACAATACGAGTAAAAACTGTAATCAAAGTATATGAACAAACAATTCATAATACTGAAATTAAACTAAACCTAAATTAATAAGGAGCAGGAGAAGCATTATTGTAAGCGAAGAAGGGCCTTCCATGGCGGCTGTAGTACTGACAAGGAGTTGTAGAACAAGAAGGTACACTGACATTGAGAGTATGGTTTAATTTGTGAAAACCTTTCTTGAAAACTCCAAATCCAAAGAGAAAACCAATCAAAATCACCACCAAAATTAAACAAGTGCAGATCATACAAACTCTACCCGGACAGCAACACATCTTTCTCTTTCTTTTTCTCTCTCCTCGCTTGCTTGATTGACTATCTGCAGTGATTTGAGATTGAGATTGAGATTGAGATCTCAGTTGTGGGTTTTGGTTGCGAAGATGAAGAAGAAGAAAGCCGTTGAGAGACGTTTTGGGTTTTTCTTTTTCTATCTGATTTGGTGGCCAACTTTGTGTTGTTTTTTAATACGTTTCTCTCTCCTGGCTTAATTTATATAGGGTCTCTGGGTATCTTCTTATCGGATAATTTGTAACTGTCAATAACTCTTTAATTGTTGCGTTGCGTTAAAGCTCATTCTCTTTCCGGGCACTTTTTATCCTTAAAATTTTAAAAAAATAAAAAAATTCAATGTCAGTTTGATTATCTATGAGTAATTTTAATGGACTGGGCTTTATGTCATGGGCCCAAATCAGATCCATTTGGTTATCTTCAAATTTAATGGTTCTTTGATGGACCCACACGTAGATACCCACGGCCCTAAATTAACAACAAAAAAAAATAAAAATAAAAATCTCTTATGATAAGGGCTCATCTATGAGTACTATGACTCTATGAGGTATCACTTTTTTTTTTTTGGTAAGGAGGTATCACTTTTTTTTTTATGTGGAGATATCACTTCTATATATTAGTGGTATTAACCTAGAGGTATAATGTCTCATGTATGAGGCCGTCTCATAAAAGTTTTTGTGTAAAAACAATAGGTCCAAGATTTGAACATTGTAAAAGATCTGTCTAGAAATTACTTGCTCAGGCGTAGGGGTGAGCACATTGCAAGTATTTGCCCATTAAGTCCGGCATTGCTCAAAGCTAATTCCCTTGCTATGAACTACAAACACCTTAGATAAGTGTTATATTGCGTTGACAACGGAATACGACACACGACACAGCACCTAGACATGACACCTATTACTCTATTAGGTTTACTTTTCTCTTAAAATGGTGCTTTTTCGTTCCGTGTTGATGTTCATGCAACCTAATTTCCAAGTTCCTATTAGGTCAGATGTCGACCGTACATTTGAGTAGGATATATGGTGATGGATTACTAGTTTTTCTGTTTCCTTGGGTTTACATTAACGTTCTCAACTGTGTCTACTAGTTAGTTGTTACATCAATTCAATGCATAGTGAAAATTTGGCGTGCCCTAATTGTCTCTGGCAACTGGCGTACGGCTCCATAGCAAATAGCAAATAGCAAATAACAGTCAATGAAGTGCAACACTAATCAGTATACATCAAATTCAATAATAGCAACTTTCAATTCACTTGAAGATGTACAATATTTTTTTTTTGATAATTGACTTGAAGATGTACATTATCAAGTTCCATATATGAGCTTCATACAAATTCTTATTCAAGAAACCATACATTCCTCGCGTTACATGTGTTCTACATATGTGAAGACATAATCATACATACCTCCCATTAAATGTATCTCAATTTATCAAGACGCGTGTTCAATCCTCACATCGTCGTCTGCAAAGGCATACTAAACACTATCTTGGTAATGTTAGTTAAACCAGTGAAACTGGAGAAGGAAGTAAGTGCTACCTGAGATGCGCACCCTTCATTTCAATTTTATGTACTAGGATACATCAGCAATTGAAGCTACAATATTTTCCTTTTCTTAAGATATGAATACATCAGGAAAAATCCCACCACTATACCAACCATTATGCCTGCTGTTGTGAACCAAAACGCAGACTGCATTACCAAACCAAAAAAGCAAATGGTCAATCTTCAGGTTATCACCTCAAACATTACTTCTTTCATAACCAAGAAGGCAAAAAAGTAAAAAAAGATAAAAAAAAAATTCTCTTATGCAATGTTTTCGGGATGAAGCTGTTAAAAGAGTTGGCACAGGAGGGAAGGTAAGCAGAATATTTCGGACACTTACCACATGTTCTTCAAGATAGGATCTCAAATTCATGCCAAATATGCCTGCAGCCCAGAACAAATTAGATGGTCATGGTTTTCATAGGAATAATATCATTAGATTCAGGAAGCAAAGAACATGGATTTGCTTTTTTTTACCTGCCACCAAAGCTCCAATTGCTACACAGAATGTGCCAACTTGAAGGAGCAACTCTACTTTGCTTACTTCAAGTCTTCGAGAGCTGCAAAGAGAGAAGATGTTTCTAACATCAACATCAGCAAATGTCCACAACAATATATCTAAATTTCACGCAAATAAAAAGTTGATACTCCAAAAAGTCCAAAGGCAACAATTGAGTATACATGGGTCAGGTTCACATTTGCCCAGAAAAACTGAGAAATCAATAATATTGGGAGCGTGAGTATACAATCAGGTAATCCAGTAGTAGCTTATTAGCTGCAAGAAGGTTATTCAAGCAAAGAAAATACAAAGTCCTGAAGAATTAACCTTAGCCTAACAGCCTATTTGCATGGAGAATGTTGAAACCCAAAACACTGAAGTTTTGAAAGAGGAACCTATTTTGAGTCTATGAACAGATAATCGGATACAGTACACCAACACTCGGAGTGGAGAGTGGACTACCAGGTCCATCATGTTGAGATAGAATTCCTCTGCCTAGATTAGGGTAGAAGAGAGGATTAGGTGGCACTACAGCAGCAGGGAATCATCCACCCGGTGGTTATTTGACATGGGGAGAGGGGTTGGAAGTTGGCAGAACATGCATGATATTTTAGGACTGGGCACTAAAGGCAATTCACATGCAAATTCCTACTACAACAGGAAGGTGGATAAATTTGGGGCATCCCAGAATATGTGTTCAGAGATTTATTCTGCACATTAGGAGTAAACTTCTACCCAATTCTCACCTCCTACAACTTGGTTTTTCCCAAAGTACTATGGGGTAATATTAATAAAGGAAGCCCACCATACAACTTACAAAATTGACATTTCCAAGTTGAATGGAAATAAAAAGTTTCAACTGATTAAAGGATGTAGATTGTAAAATACGAGGTGACCTTAAATTCACAGCGATTGAGTCTTCCATCTCTTTGGCGGAATCAAGAAGCCTTTCAGCTTGACCATGTAGAGATTCACACCTGCACGTGCCAGCAGTGAGCCAGTGATATTAGTTTCACAATTACTCCGTATATGATAGCTTTGTCAAATAAGTAACACTTCAAAATGCTGTGGAGAAAATTAGACTAGTTTCTGCAAAATGTGCCCCAGGTCTTCAAGAGAATAAGCTAATTAAAGAACCTCAGGCTTTTTGCAAAGATTGCACAAGACTCAAGAGCCATAAAATGCAAGGAAATAGCTAAAAACTTTCATTAAACAACAGAAGAATGAAATAATGCACATCAGAATGCTTGCCCAAACAATAAGCAGTACAATCTCTGTCATCTTATAAGACTATAAATTTTTTGTATCATAACTGTCTGTAATGGCACACACTGGTAATTTGTGTAAAAAATCTTGCGTTGTCATCTTAAGCACAAGAAAGTAGTGCGAATTAAAACATATTTTTCACAGGTTACCTTTGGAGATAATTTTCCAAAAGCATTTCAATTTCTTCCTCCTCTTCTGCATCAAACAATATATGTTAGAAACACATACTAATGGATTTATGCTGTGTGTGCATGAAAAATTGTTTAAGCAACTCACCCTCTGCAATATCTTTCTCTAAAGAAACAGAGCATTCTACGGAGTTGGTTATTCTGTTAAGCGTGCAATTCCTGCCCACAATACAGATCCGGCGTATTTCCTCTGTGTCTTCCAAAAGATCAAGCAGCATCTGCCTGAGTGCGCCTGCTCGGGATCCCAGCTCAACCTTGACAATTGAAATAAGGAGATTCAAAGAGTTGATTAGTGCCTTCCAATGAATGCGTGCTAAGTTTCATTTGTTAGTCATAATGTTGAATGAAACATACCAATGTTTGTTTGCTAGTGCGGAGTTGTTCCAGTATGTCACCTGTTAATCGGTTCGGGAGAACCTCAAGTAGTGATTGAACCTGAGGTACATGAAATTTTTATTCTCTTGATGATAGCAAAGAAAATGAAAAAGAACACAAACAGACACCAAGTATTTATGCATGTGAGAAATGACATGACAATGGCATTGTCTAAACTCTACATAATTATTTTTGAGATGCAACGACAAAGCTCAGTGGCCAGCATTATGACAAGATACTTGTTTCAAGCCTGGTATGCAAGTCTCTCTAGTACAACATAAATAGCAAGATAAATAAAAAATAAAAAAAACTATACTCACTGTGTAATCATACTCACACGAGGTTCTAATTCCATCATCCTCTTCTCCAAACGCTGTATTCTTGAAAGCAAGGCTGCTTCAACAACCTAGAAATACTAAATTTTAGAGCTTTGGGATGTAAATATTAAATCATACAGACATCATAATCTAACCATCCAAATAGGTGGAATGCATAAATTACAGAATGCCATCAAAACAGCTTGAAGAGGTACAGTAAATATTCTAAACACATTAAGAAGTTAAGAACCAGAGTTGACATTTTGAAATGCTCTTGGAAATCTGAAGAGACTGTCTTAAATTGTAAGAAGTTCCCATATGAGGATTTTTTAACTTGAGAGAAAAGAATAAAATTATGAAGATGAAATAGGTCACCACCAGCCTTTCTATGCATGGAACCACGGTCAACATTGAGCTTTTGTCCCAGACAGCAATAATGGTCAAACTATACAGCATAGAAATTTATGATAAAAATTATTGTACCTCAAGTACAAAAGGCATTGACAGCCCTCCATTTATATTTTCAGGGTTTAAACGTGGCAATAATGAATCTATGAAAGCTTTCCCTCCTCTCCTGAAGATAATAACAAATACATCCGTTATGTTGACTCATCTGAAAGTGCCAAAGCAAATTTGTGAGAGCTGAAAATGAAAGCTGCTCTGTATGAGATGAACTGTACCGGTTGTAGTTAAAGATGAGAACACGTTCCTGCATCACTATTGCCCTTAATGAGCCCAAGTTCAAAAGAATGGCATGCTCCCGAACCTATGACATAAACAAGATCTGTGTAAATTGTGGATCAACACTTGGCACAGTATAATATCTGAAGATATATTCGTCGAGTACTAACAAACTATTAGAGCAACTGTGCCAAAAAATTAGAGCATTTCCAATGTTGAGAGTCGGTCCCAAAAAATTGGTTTTATTTTCATTGCCACATTAGCAACAAACTTTGAACCCTATGTAAGACTCCACTCTTCAATGTTTGAACCCTACTTGTTCGTCTCACTCCCAAGCAGCAGAAACAACAAGGGGGAGGAAAAAAAAAAAGTGCGGGAACATCCCATCAGAAACGGACTTATCCCAGCACTGGAACATCATACGATGCACTTGGAAAGCCAATTGCGGAGGCACTCAGAATTGGCCATCATAATTATGACAAAGTTACACTTGGATGCAACCAGTTAAGCTATCTAATCCAGTAAAGTGACATCTTGAGTAATGGACACAGCCTTCTTCAAGAGCATATGCTGTTCAAGCAAGCAGTAGTAACCATCTACAGCTAATAATATTTATTTTTTTAGATAAAGGGAGAGTATAGTATTGAAATATCAAAAATAAAGTACGAGAGAATGAATAGGATAATGTATCATCATCAAAGAGATGTTTACAAATTACCCAATTATGTGGACAGCACTATTATTTGTTAGTTAACAGAGCAGTAAAGCACCATTTGTTCATATTCTGTTGTCGTGCTCCTAATGTGCACACTACTACTACATAAGTTCTTGTTCGCCCAAGGGCTTGACAGTTGACACACACCTAGAAATTTCTAAAAATCAAGGTTCATTGATTAAGGAGAGCTACATGGAGCAAAATCTAATGTCATATAAGTGATAGATCTGATACTGTACCAATAAAGAGGGCATTGAGTTCGTCAGCCACAAAGATGGATCAACAATCCGAATATCTCGAGGTCGTAGACCTGATAGTACAGAAGCACCTATAGTTATATAGGGAATAACAGCATAACAATACTTCCAAAGCCTGCTATAAACTATACTACAGTACGATCGACAAGTTAAAGCATCAACAATAAAATGGATATAGCAAGTATAAAGAGAAGCCTGAAAGTGCATCTATTAACTTGTAAAACCATTACGATAAATACACAAACATGCTTAAAAAAGAACAAAACTGTAGTGGCTTGAAATATAAATTGTTCAACAAGAATTTCTTTTAGGAGTATATTTTGTATATGTTAAACTAGCAGCTAAAGGAAATTTTCAACACTCGTCTGTTGCTTTGTGCCATCCGTTGGTGGATAGACTCACTGCCAAGTTGTACAGCTGGGCTAATGGACTCTTGTGTTATGCAGGAAAAGCCAAACTCTTGAACTCGGTTGTTTTTGGTATGGAATCTTATTAGTGCTCTGCTTTCTTATTGCACTAAACTGTTATCGAACACTTGAGCAGCTTTGTTGACAATTCTTTTGGGGACAAAAAGGGAGGGGTACTATCTATATGAAATGGAGGAATGTGTATAGACCCCCATAAGGAGGGCGGCATATATCAAAGAGATTTTAGCTTGGAATAGGGCCGTTCAACTGAAGTGAATCGTCTCTAGCAGAACTATACTGTAGGAAAATTGGTTTCAAATGTACTATGTCGATCATAGACTTCAGTTCTATTTGGGATGTAGACTCTAAGCAGAATGATTCATGGTGCTGGAAAAGATTGTTAGGGATTAGGGATGAGTATCTTGAAAAGAGTGGTTCTTGTGAGCAGGCTTGCCAGTTACTTCATAAGTGGTTTGGTGTTAAGTTCAATATCAAAGGTGCTAATGATTTTTCTCAGAGCTTTTAGAGTTGTTCAACTTGGTCATAAAACAATCTGGGATACCATGTCTATGCCCAGGCATAGGGTTGTATTCCAAATGCTTGTGGCTGAGAAACTCCCAACGGCTGATAACTTGACGAAGAGGGGTTGGGTGATGGCTAACAGGTGTTGTCTTTGTTGCAAGCAGGTTGAATCTTACAGGCGCCTTTTTCCTGATTGCCCTTTTGCACAGCAGGTTTGGCAGGGTACCCGCAGGTGGATGGGTATATTAAGAAGACCCAAGTCCCTTAGACAAGAGCTGAGGTGGTACAGGGAAGAATTTTAAACAGAGAGTTGCGCTCGGTGGTTTGGTGCTACTGTTTTGCTAGACAGCAGAGAAGTGTTGATCAACTCATTCAGGTCATTCAGTTCTTTGTTTATGTTAGATGCTATCACTTTTGTAAAGATGATACTGTGAATATTGCATAGTAGTGTGTCCTGCTTAGGCTAGTTTTTTCTTTTTCTGGTAAGGTTGGTGTTGTCTTGTGACATATGTGTGTGCAGGCTATCTCCTGTGCTTGTACGCATTTCCAAATCTAATTTGTCTCAAATGGATGAATAAAAAAAGTAGACTGATTCCTTCAGAAAAAGAAATTTTCGACACTCACCACTAGATTTCAGCAGATGCCTTCTATTTATCTTCTTAGTCGATATCATCCCATCGGACTTCACCTCCACCACCTATATATGCAGTAAAAGAAGATAACCATCATACATACAAAAATCCAATAGAAATATTTATCAATTTACCATGAGAACCATGCAAGTATCTATGATATGCACACCCCATCAAATGCATTATGCATCAAGTTTGCCTCATAAAGGCTAATTTTTCACTCCGTCAGAGTTCAGGATTTTGTCGTATTTTGACAAAACTATAAGTGATAACACCAGACCAACAAGCACAATTAAGAAATCAATATTAGCAACTGTGACTATCATTTGTGGCCAAAGAGAGTACAATTTAAGCAATCCTAACAATCAGTCATGCAGTAAACAGAACATAGCTACCACACATTTAAAAATCCAACAGAAAGCTATAATCAATATAACAATTTGCCGAACATAAGAACCGTGCAATATCTATGATAGAAACACCCCATTGAATGCAGTGTGCATCAAATTTGCCTCAAAAAACCAAGCATTATACCCCCTCCGTCTGACATTCGTTGTCACATACCCTCAGTCCCTCATAATCAAGGGTTTTGTTGCATTTTGACAATAAACACTACTTGATCATGATCCAACTTTTAACAAGCACAATCAAATACTATCTATTATATATGGGGTTTTTTTGCTTAAAACTACCTTCGGTTTATCACTTTTTGTTTAAAACTACCTTACTTTCGGAACTTTGTGGGGAACTACCTTGTTTCCATTTCTTTTTGGCAAAGACTACCATTTGACAGAAAAATGGGTAACGGGGTTAACTTTGAGTGTAAAATATCATATTACCCCTCACTTAAAGTTAGTTGACTGAGTCAAAATCATTTCCCTCTCTTTACCCCCTTTTATTCCCTTTTATTTCCCCCCCTTTTTCCCCTATTATTTCCCCCCATTTTTTCCCCATTCTCTCTCCTCCTTCTCCGCTTTCTCTCTCCTCGATTTCTCTCTCTGATTTGTTCCTCTCTGCTCTTATCACCCAGATCTACATATATACTCATCGGTCAAGTACAAAACCGTGGCTGAATTGAAGAAGTGCGGCAAACAATGGCGTGATTTACCAGTGGGTTATTGAGGAGAGAGAAAGGGTGGGTGGTTTTTTTTTGTTTTTTTTAAATTTTTCTTTATTCAATTTCTTTTAATAAAATTAAAAAGAATGCCTTTTAATAAGTATTTTTCTCCGTATCCCTTCGATTGTTGTTGTCCGGTTCAGTCTGTGTCTTTGCTGGCTTAACTGCTACTGCTAGCAATCACCAAAACAACCAAATGACACAGATTACGCGCCTGATAGATTTTACCCGAGAAGAACACAAAGCATGAATTTTCATTCTTCTACCTGTCGCATTTAGTTAGGTCTAACATTTCGTTGCATCATAAGGTAACTCTTAAAGTGCAACAACAGGGGAAATCAATGTTCGTTCCCTTTCAAGCACTTCTATCCAAGTTGTCAAAACCCCATCAAACCCTTTTGATAACCAAGCAAATACATGCCATTATCGCAAAGACCCATCTCTCTCTTGACCCATTTTACGCTACTAGAATCGTTAGGTATTATGCCATTAATGGCGACCATTCTTCTGCACGCCAACTGTTCGACGAAACTCCCAACAGAAGCATCTACCTCTGGAACTCCAAAGAAAGAGAGAGAAGTCGAGGAGAGAGAGAGTGAGCTCAGTAAAAATGGTTGAGGAGAGAGAGAAGATAGTAATGGCGACAGAGAGAGAAAGAGGCAGAAGTCGAGGAGAGAGAGAAAATGTTTTGATAAATAAAAAGGGCACGTGAGGGGCACGTGTTTTTGGTTCATAAATGAGGGGATTATGGTCAAATTAAGTTGTTCACACTCACAGTTAACCCCATTATCTATTTTTCTGTCAAATGGTAGTCTTTGGCAAAAAAAAATGGAAACAATTTAGTTTCCCACAAAGTTCCGAAAGTAAGGTAGTTTTAAACAAAAAGTGATAAACCGAAGGTAGTTTTAAGCAAAAAACCCATTATATATATATATATATATATATATATATATATATATATATATATATATATATATATATAAGTGAATTTGCATAGTTGCTAGATGGACACGTAGACATCCATGTAATCTTTCATTTCACCATCATTTGCCAAGTGTCATCCATGTCACCGTAATAATTAATGCATTCCTACTTAATTCAATGTATGTTGCTAACTTTAATTAGTTTGACCCTTGCTTAATTAATGTGTGTCTCTTCCAATAACTTTGGAGAATATGAAGCATTGTAGTTGATCAAATTCGGCCAAATCGAATGATTCGATTAGAGGTGTACTTTTAGGATGTACGTTGAGCATTCAATTTTAATATGGACTCTTCTATTCGAAGTTTTTGTCTAAAATTTTCAACCTTAATTTTAAGCATGTATAGTAATACATGGTGATTTTTTAATATAATTTAATAAAATATTTCGTACATCGCATGGGAATGTAACTAGTTATTTTAATGGAAGTTAATGAGCAACTGGCACTATCATTTTCTGGCTAGAGAAAGTACAATTTTCCGTACAAATCGCAACAATGTATCATCAATTGTCAACTAACTACAAAAAATATTCAGCAATCCCAAGCGAGAGCAATTGTCATTTTAACAAAATGAAATTCAAACTAGCAACAGTGACTATCATTTCTAGACAAAAGCACTAATCCAAACAATTAATCATCAAATATCAAGAAATTCCTAATAATATTCATCACACTGTGACTATCATTTCTGGCCAGATAGTACAAAATAAGCACAAAATTGTAACAGTTCGTCATCCAATAAATCACCTAATTACTGAAAATTTTCAACAAACCTGGTAAACTGGTTCAGGAATCCCTAGCGACGCAGAGTTAATCGCCTTAGGAAGATTACTCTCAGGAACATCTTCAACAATTCTTGCACCAATTTGATTATTATTATTATTATTATTATTATTCTCATCTTCCTCAAACTCAATCTCACCAGTTTCACTAATTTCCGAATCGCTAACCCGCTGATTTTCCGCCATTGATTTCGTGAAGCATTTCGACCTCGAGGTGAACCTCACAGAGAAGCAGTAATGGCGGTATTGAGAGAGATTCATCATCGCCGTCGTCGTCGTTGTTGTCGCCGTTGACCATGGTGACCGGAGAAGAAGGTCGGAAAAGAGGAGAGAGGAGGAGAGAGAATTTGAAGGAGGTTGAGGAGAGAGAAAGAGGTGTGATGGTGATGGTAACATGGTGATCGGATTACCGCTATAAGCTCATGGGTAAAGATTGAAGGAGAGAGAGAGAGAGTGTCTGTGTGTTTGATGATGTTGATGATAAAATGTTGGGGGGTTTTGGATTGCGGATAATATTTAAGGTTAGTTCAAATATTTTTGTGGGGTCCAACTTTCAAACTAATTTTTTTGTGGTTTGTGTTATAAGAAGAAAAAAAATGTAAAAAAGTTGTTCCTTTTTTTCTTTTTCTTTCATGGTCAGTTGAACTTTGAAGGATGCAAATTATTAAACCTCGAACCTTCTTTTTGTTGTATTTTTGAGAGCTTTGATTATGATTTTTTTCTTCTTCTTTTGTAACTCTCTATCTATTTTTGTTGTGCTAATAAACACACAAGATTGGGTAGTGAACGGAAATTGAAAGACAGAAATTTGGAAACACTTGAACAACGAAATTTTTGCCATTTTAGATTGTAATTTACACCTTTATCATAAAACGAAGATTAAGTAATGCATGAACTCGTTACACATTAAATTAAACTATTATGTATCACTGTATTTTCAAATATATATAAAACAAGAGGTACAAAACAAAGAGTACAGATAAAGTGAGGTGAAGATAAACCGATCATTTTAATAATTTTTCCCCCATACTGAAACTGAATTGCTTCATTCTGTTGGAAACAATGCTCAATGTTAGAATTTTGTTATAATCAATCTGAGTTTGATTTCACCCAATATTTTCAAATTCGCGAAATCTTAATTGCTGAAATATTAGAACTAATGAGATTCATTTCTGTTGTTATAATCTTTTGTTCTTGTATATAACAGCTACTGATTTTCAGCCATTATCTTTATTGTGATATTATATCATTAATCTCTAAGTCATTAATGTCCTTGATTATTTTCCCACTAATTGCCTTAATTGATTTCCTATTGGTGGGAAAGTTTCAGTCCTCTTCCGGCTATAAAAGCCTTATTCATATTGCTGAAAAATACGAAGAGAGAATCATCTATATTATTTTCTCTCTCTTTCACCTTTTTATCTATGAGCAAGTTGAATTTTGTTCCAATCCCTCTTGAGTGCACACGAAGAAAGGTGTTGTATTAACCTTGGGAAACAAGCGCCGGGTAATCGGTTTGCACCTAGATCAAGGCGAAATCACTTTTAAGGCGGTGATTAATCCCACGACGCAACAAGTTACTTCCATTTTCAGTTGTTGATTATTAGGACCAATCAAACATTAGTTTGGAACACCTATTTCAATACATTATTTCTCTCTCTTGTGTGTATAAAAAACCCGTTGTAAAGTACGAAAGCATAGCACAAGCACGACTCGAGCACAGCCCAAAACCATCTTTACGGTTCCACTAGTTTTAGAAAGATGACGGCTGTCTCGCTTGCATACGCAATTTCTCTTGCTTTCCTTCTTGTTAGTTGTTCCCTTTCCCTCCATTTCATTTTCTTCCTTTACAGCATGTTTGGGAGTTGGGGAAGGGAGGGGAAGGGAGGGGAATGAAGGGAAATAAAAAATTCTCCTTGTTTGTAAGTTTTTTTTAAAGAGGGGAAGGGAGGGGAATGAAGGGGAACTGTTACCCTCCATTCCCCTCCATTAACTCAATTTTTGTTCCCCCCAAATTGGGGGAAATAGAGGGGAAGAGGAATTTTTAAGTGACAATAGCCGGTTATAGGGCTGGCAAAAGCTGACACGACACGACAACACGACACGAACCGGACACGAAATTAGCGGGTTAGTGTCAAGGGTTTTCGACACGTTTAATTAAATGGGTCGAATACGCTGACACGCTTAGTTAAATGGGTTAGATTCAGGTTGAGATTTCAAACACGAAACTGACACGCTCTAACACGATTAAACCAATATTACAATTAAAATTGAAGTGAAAATATATAATTTACCTTACTTTACATGTATTTACCATGGAATTTTATATGGATCCATTTTGAAATATTTTCTAGCATTTTATCATGTATTTATACAAGTAATTTTTCAATTTTTCAAAGGAAAAGTTAGTTAAATTGGTCGAACAGGTTAAATAGGTCAACACGACTATGACACGATTATTAAACAGGTCAGATTAGTATTGAAAACTCCAACCTGTTTAATAAATGGGTTGGGTTAGAGTTGAGAGATTTCTGCACGTTTATCTTCGACACGAACACGAACACGATACGACACAACCATTTTGCCACCCCTAATCGATTCCCCTCCATTCTCCTCCATTTTCCTTACTTAAACTACCAAACAAGATAAATTATTTCACCTTCATTCTCCTCCCTTCCCCTCCCCCTCCCCCTCCCCCTCCCCTCACCTCATTTCCTTTCCTTCTCTTCCCAACCAAAACTCCCAAACAGGCTCTTAGAAGACCAAGGCACAGTCACCCACACACTCCATAGCGAGACACTGATCGAAAGAGGAGAGAGAAAAATCACAGCTGCGAGCATCTCAAATGGAAGATGCGCAACAATGGCGGCAACAGGAAGAACTCGAACTTGACCGCAACCCTTCTGCTCCTCCTCACGAGGTTAAATTAATCCCAATTTCTCCCCTCTATTATCTCTCTCTCTAATTTTTCCAAAAAGAGTTCAGCTAGGGTATTATTTATACATTGTATATTCTGATTAACGATTAATTACTCCTGCCAACAATGATTGTTTAATCAAGTTGAACCTTTGTTTTCGTTGCTACTGGTTGATTTTGTGTTCGTGTTTTGCGTTTCAATTGGAAAATGCTGTTGTTGCTTAGCTTATAATTTGCTTTTCGGTCATTTGGAGTTTCTTTATAATCTTTCTCATATGTGTGTTGGTTAATTCGGTAAACATATGGAATTGGCTGCTTTTTGATAAATTGTAGTTAAATTGAAATCATGATATTACTGTGAAATATATAGAATTTATCTCATACCTGCAATTTGGCTGCTATTTTTTCAATTAGTCAGACCAGTATGAACAGTTTTACGCTCTCGCTCGTCAATTCGTGTGAAATTTGTTGTTTTTGGTGGATATTTGTCTCAGACATGGGAATTTAGTTGCTAGACATTAAAATTTGCCTTTAACTGAATGTGAGAAAGTTTAAGGGGTTGAATTCATTGTCAACAAAATCTGGAAGTCCTGAGCATAGTGTAAATTTTGTCTTGAATACCTTCAGGAGGGTAATGGAGAGTGAGCGAGGTGTTTTGGTGTTTCACATGAGATGCTGCAATGGAGAGAGATAGATACTTGCAGTCACACGTCCTTTGCCGTTGAAATTATCTTAAAAGGAAATGGTGACTAACTGTGTAACAGGAATTTTTATGTTGATTTGCAGTAGCAACTTCTTTATTTCAAATGTGAATGGGGTATTTGGGCTAGCGACTTGACCCTTATTCACTTTCTGTAAATTTACAATTACAAGATTGTAGTTGATATACCCACAAACTGAAAGTTTCTGTGGCCTTTTGATTCAGTTATTTGACATCTCAACAACTATCGATCCTAGCCATGTAATCTCCTTGATTCGCAAGCTTCTACCTATTGATGGGAAGCAAAATGATGACTTGCAAGGACTTGAGACTGACTTTGATCCCATGGAAGACGTTACATTCTCTCCAATTAGAAATGGTGTCCTGAACAACTCAAATGGTAATGCAGAGGCTATGGAAACTCAACATGACATTCAAAAATCTCCAAGATCAGAAGGGATTGATGGCGAGGCATGCCATGAAACTGAGCATCTTAAGAAGTCAGCAAGAGAAGAGGAATGGGAAGAAAGTGGTTGCATTTTGTGGGACCTTGCTGCTAATAAAGAACTCGCAGAATTAATGGTACTTGATTTTCTTCGCCTACTACTTTATGTGATGGATATTAGTCTTCTTCTTTCATGTGGTTAAGGTTAATTTCAACAGAAGTGGATATTATACAGTTTAGAAATGGTAATGCAATTGTTAAATGAGGATGGGGACTTTTGATGCTTTCTGACAGGTAAGAATATAAACCTAAGATGCTGAATTATATTGTTATGATTACCTGGGAATGAAAACTAGTGGTTTCATGTGTGCTGTTACTGAGGATACCTGTCTAAAGTTACATAAAAACATACGCATACATTTAGTGCGATCACACAAAAGGTCATTCAAAACTGAGCCAAACCAAGCCATCTCCAGTTCGCAGAGGAAAGTGGCTTGCAACCAAAATACCATTTTAGGAAGTTAAAAGAAAAATGAAGGGATAATATCTAACTGTAGCTTTCTTCAGGTGCAAAACCTTGTTCTTGAAGTCCTTTTGGCGAATCTTAGGTCTTTTGCTTCTGTCCGTATTAGAGTAAGTGATACTCTTGTCTTAATTTTTGTACAATATCTTTCATTCTCACTCATAAAGTTAGAAGTTTGTCTCACAATCTTAACAAAGTTAGTTGGCTGCATTCTGATCCTATAGGAGATTACCCTTGGAATTATTGGCAACCTTGCCTGCCATGAAGATATTATGAACCGGATTACGTCCACTAATGGATTGTTGGAAACAATAGTTGATCAAGTTTTCTCAGATGATGCCCCTTGCTTATGTGAAGTTTGTCGGTAATGTCCATTGTCCAGTATCAATTTCTGCTCTACAAACTTCTTTTATCTTTTCTTGTCACAACCCCCCAAATAAGAGGGGGAGAAAAAAAACATGAAGAAAAATATATCTTTTGCAACTGCCACGTTTGTGGAAAAGTATGTTGATGTTGGTGGCCTATATAGTGTTGTTGTTGTTGTTGTTGTTGTTGTTGTTGTTGTTGTTGTTGTTGTTGTTGTTTGTTGTGTGGGGCTAGTCATGACATCATGGCACATCTATTCTTGCTGTGTGCTGTTGTGCTGACCCTTTGTCGTAGGCTGTTTGGCATATTTGGGGAACCTTGGGTCTGTCCCGCTACTGTTTTGGAGTTCCTGCCAATTTGGTATGTGGGATTTGGGCGGAGGAGAAATGAATGCTCAGAATGCTATTTTCATGGTGTTGTGGTGCCTTTGATGGGAGGGAAACACACAGGTTTTACTGGGACTACTTATCTTCTAATTTGCTTTGGGATAGAGTCACCTATTTAGCTTCTTTATGGTCTAGAGCAGCAGGGCCTTTAGGAGCTATAGTATCTAAATAGTTCTGCCACTAGGTCAGTCTGGTTGGTTCTTGGCGCCTAGCTTTGGTGTCGAACCGATGACCATCGCATTACAAATACGATGCTCTAACCTCTGAGCTAAGAGGGCTCACAGAAATTCGAACCTATTCTAGAAATAAACAACCCGCATACTCCCTTTTGGTTTCTGCAGGACTCCTTGCTGTAATTCTGAGTTCTTATTAATATATTTTTTCTTTATCTAAAAAAGGCTGCATACAACTTTACCTGACTTTCTAGACGTCTCCTGAAGTGGAAGAAACTGTGTTGTGTTCTTGTTGACACAACCTATCAGAACTGTAAATGTTGGATTGGGGCTTGGGGTATACTAGCTGTGAAAAAAATAACGTGATGCAATGCAAGTAATGCATCAAAAAGGTTGAATCTGGAACATATCATACTGGGCTCAACTTGTCTCATTTTCTTTTACGTTGATATAAATGATGTCTTCTATAAAATAAGTCTTGATCAGCCTTAATAATGTCAAATTCATGGGGGCAAAGTGGAGTGTTCATAATGATTATTTCCATGCAGGTTGCTAACCTCAGGTCTTCAAGGTTGTCAATGCATTGTGTGGGCCAAAGCATTGCAGTCAGAGCAAATCTTAAGCCGTGTCCTTTGGATTGCTGAGAATACCTTAAATCCTGTTCTCACTGAGAGGGTAAACAATACTTAATACTCTTATTTTCCCTTTAATCTGGATAAATGAGTATATGGTAATGGAAATACTGGGACATCTGTTTGTATACATTCAAAGGCCATGAACCAAACAAAAAAAAAGTAGATTATTCATTAAGAATAACGTTGGAGGATTTTAACAACTTCAGGGATGAACTGCCAAGGGCAAATGAGATCACATATGGTCAGGTTTGCGCCACTAAAATACATGATCATAAATGCCCCCAACAACTTCAACTTTTCTTTTTTTCTTTCTTCTTTGGGGGGGGGGGTTGGTGGCAGAGAGATGAGCAAGGGTGACTGGTGACTTCTGTGGATTGGACGTCCTAATGAGTGAAGAGAGGGTAAGGGCTCCATGCTAGCTTACCACCATGGTTCAGACTTGGTTTACTGCAGATGTTATTAAGGAAGAAAAACAATAGTCCTTGTTTAAATAAATTATGGAAGAAAAGTTAATGCAAAAGAACTTAGTACTTGAAGATCTAATCTTACAACATTTTCTGAACTCAGCTCTGGAATATCTGAATTTGTTGGAGTCTGTCTTTCACATTCTTTCTCACATTCATTGCTTACTGGAAAATGGCGCAAGTCCCATAAGGCACTCATAGCCTCCCCTTCTCTCACCTCAAGTCAAACGAAATGGTTGGGATTTTGGACAAAAGGTGCCATGTAACTAGTCTTCTTCACTTAAATTGCTCAAAATGGCTGAATATTCAAGATAAGCCCAGTTGATCACAGAAGGATAAGAAAAGCAAACCAATTTCATATAGATGTCTACTTTTTGGACCCCCAGAGATCATAAAGAAAGAGGAGGAACCTCTGTCACAATCATACAACTCTCTACATATTACCAAAAGTGTTTGTCTCTAAGTGAGCTGTCCCATTTTATTGCGCTAGCAATTTGACCTGCATTTTTCGGTACGTTAACCATTTATGGCCTACATGTTTAATCAATAACCTTAAGCATGGGACATATATTCTTGGACCAAACCCGTGGGTTAAATGATTTTCCTTTCTGAAGTTGTTGAATTCAATACTCATAGTAAACTTCATATTGTTTGCTTTTCAATTAAATGTATTTCAGATTACTTTGTCAGTTATGTTGATCTCTTCATTAATGCAGTTTTCCATAATGATGGTTTTCAGTCTTTTCAGATGTAGTAAATTGATCTTAATAGGATAACTTGTCTTTATCTTTATTGCTCCTTTGAACAGAGTGTTGGATTATTGTTAGCAATTATGGAAAATCAACAGGAAGCTGCACCCATTCTTCTTCCTACTCTTATGAACTTGGGGCTTCCAAATCTTTTGGTTAGTCTCCTTGCTTTTGAGATGGGAAAACTAACAAGCGAAAGAGTGCCTGAACGGTAAGATACTCGTATTTGGCTCTGTATGACAATGAGATCTATTACATTAGGTGCTCATCAATGTTAAGAACATGTTGACTGATTGTTTTTGGGTTTTTTTTCTTTCTGGTGTGATATTTTCTTTCCTGTTATTTTCCTTCCAGTGTGTCGTGCCCTTTGCTTGAGCATGGTAACTGAGCCATCTGTTTCATTCTTTTCATTTGGTAGACTAGCTTCCGTGAAACTTATAATTTTATTTCTGATCATTAAACCATTTTTCTTTACTAGGATAACTATCACTCTTTGTTGGTTACATTGCTAGATGTTTGAAAGTTTTTGCGCTGGTGTGCAAGCTCTGTACCAATGACCAAAAACCATTTAGTGTTGGTTTGCAAGATTTGTGTTGATTAATAAAGGAAATCAATCTCAAAGCCAAAAATAGCACACTGAAAGATGGGCATTGCTACTCTTCACTTTCTGTTAATCTGTTTTGGGTCGGATGTCACCAAGCTGGCGATGCAGCTGATAATCACCAACTTGTGATCTTGCCGAGGAATGGGGACCGATATGATATGGAGGAGGTGATTCTTTGATTAGCCTTTTAGATACTATTCAGATTGGGGCCACAGGGGATTTCCCGGGTTTGGAGGGGGGGGGACCCCTCTGGGGTCTTCTCCTGCAAATCTCTTCTTCACCACCTTAGCCTACCACCACATTACTCCCCTTCTCCCTTTGATAGTTTTATTTAGAAGTTGAAGGTTCCCATCAAGGTGCGCGCTTTTGTCTGGACCTTGGTACTAAGTAAGTTGAATACTCATGTTATGCTACAATGGAGGAGACCAGGCTGGGTTTTACTTCCGGATGTGTGTGTGCTTTGTCAATGAGCTAGTGAGACTTCTATACATGTATTCGTTCAGTGTGAGTTTGCTTGGGATTGCTGGAGGTGGCTCCTTGGTATGAGGGGGGAGTGTAGTTTGTCCACCTACCTTTGTGCAGCATTTGCAGGCCCGATATTTGGGATGGGGGAGAGGCAAGGAGACTAAAGCATTTTGGTGATGTGCTTTCTTCGCCATTTTTTGGTGTATTTGGTTGGAGCGTAATGCTAGGTTTTTCACGCGTGTGTCTAGGCCAGTTGATTTTGTTTGGGATAGGATGGTTTATTTGGCATCTCTCTGTGCCAAGGCGGCAGGGGCCTTTAAAGGGGTGCCCCTTACTGATGTTCAACTTGGGGAGGTTTGTAATTTTTTATTCTTTATGAGGACTCCTTGTCCTCTTGTCTTGTAGATCTGTTTCAGTTATAATAAAACTTTATCTTTATCCAAAAAATGATAAGGAGTCTCTATCAAAAAAATAATAATAAATATGATAAGGAGTCCATAGTGGTTTGTTAGGACAGCAAGGTTCCTGTTTCAGAGAGAGCAGACTTCACTTCAAGTTTTAGTTACCAATTTTTTTATATATCCTGTTTTTGTTGAAGTGACTTGCAGATCTCGGTGAGTATATAAAGTGAAGAATATGTATCCACATGCTTCATTGCAAAATATTCCTGAAATGTCAATTAAGCACAAAATGTAACATAATAGTGTGTCATTCTTGTCTAAGAACACATGATCTCCCTGACACATTTTCCTAGTTGCTGACTCAGATATGCTACCATGGTTAATGTTCTGTTTAGCACTTTATAATCACTTAGTTATGCTAACTGATTCAGTGTGCTGACAGATGTTCTGTTGAGTTTTGGTTTATGCTTTCAACTTTTGCAGGTATCCGGCACTTAATTCAATTCTTCGCACAATTGAAGCGATTTCTGTCATTGACAATTATTCAGAAGAATTAAGCTCAAAGAAGGAACTATTTCAGATGGCTATGAAACTGGTCAAAATGCCTGAAAAGATTGAGGTGCTTTATTTTCTTGAGAACAGTCTTAAATGAGCTATAAACATATTGGTTTCATGCAACCGCAGCTTGAACCTTGCCCTTCCAGAGTTCCTTTCTTCTTTTACAGATTGAGTCATGTTGATTTCAGGGAAGTTCTCCCCTCATTTCTGCTTCTGCTACTTTTCCAACACTTCTATAATTGTTTGTGTATGATCTCACATGCTTGCTGATGTTCAGGTTATAGCTCCCCTGAAACTCTTTTATGTATTCAGTGCTTGGTTCACTCATGTAACTCATTAAACAAACAACATCTGGAGGCTCCTTGAAGAAAAATCAGGAACTCCTGTAAACATACCTAGTGCTCAGAAAATATATGGCTCTCCCTAAGCACTTCATTCCACTTTGCCTTTAAAACTAGCTTTAGAGGACTACTTGACATGTTTCGAGCTCACACAAAGCAGACATCTTTCGAGGATTTTAATTAAGTAATAGGCTATCCATTTCCCCCAGATTGGTTCAGCTAATATTTTAATATTGAAGTGCTATAAGATTTTTTGGTAAATAGGTCTACCACTTATTTTTGAGTCCAGGACATTGGTTTTTAATGCTTGGTATCTGTTGCAGTTCTCCAATTCCTGTGTTACTGCAGCAGTTTTGATTGCAAATATTCTGGCTGATGCCACTGATCTGGCTTTGGAAATGGCAAAAGGTGAATATTTTTATTTTTGACGTGTAAATGTTGTCTGATTATGACCGTACTTTCTTCTAGCCTTGTTGTAAGAAAAGTTGGAATCAAAATTTCCTGAATTTATATACTATTGGTAGGGGCCTAGGGGGTCATACCGAACAAACAAATTCAGACAAGTTTTTAATATATTGGGTTCATTAATAGCGAATTTATGCAAAATATTCCTTCACCAGGTTTGACAATATTTTAGAGGTTGGAGCTTGGAGGGGACAATATTTTAATCTTATTTTCTAGTTTGGTTATGCTTTCTTCCTCTCACTCTTTGGCTCATTCTTAATTTTCTTCCTTATTGCATGCGCTTTTGGAAGAAAAAAAAAACAAAAAAAAACAACCTTGTTTTGCAAATGTTTTTGAAAAAAAAGAAGTTTTTTTGTGGGTCTTCAGAAACAGTCTCTCTATTAGGTGACTAGTTAGGGGTAAGACTGCGTACATCTGGACCTCCCCAGACCCCGCCCTAGGCGGGATACTTACTGGGTTGTTGTTGTTGTTGTTGTTGTTGTGAGCTTGGAGGGACCATACCCCATGGAAACTGATGCTGATGCTTTGTATATGCAGATATCCTTTTCTTGCAGTCGCTCCTTGATCTATTTCCCTTTACTTCAGATGATGTTGAGGCAAGAAATGCATTGTGGAGCATACTGGCAACACTTCTGCTTCAAGTTCAAGAAACTGAGATGAGCCCTTCAAGTCTCAGCCAATATGTTCGAATGCTTGTGAGTAGATCAGATTTGATTGAAGATATGCTGCTCGACAGCGAGTGGGATACATCCTCTCAAAAACATGAGATGCTTGCAACTTCTGAAGCAAAATTAAACTCAAGAACTACTGCTGTATCCTTTCATTTCTGGTTGTGTTTCCTTGCCATTGTTCAATACACTTTAGTTGTATAAAATTTAAACTTGAATTCCGAAAATGAAGCTTGGAACTTGTTGTTGCCGACTTGCCGTAACTCCCTTAACTTATGTAACAGATTAAATTGATTGTTATTATTTTGAAGCGATGGACTGTTACGAAGAAAGACATTTCTGAAGGCCTAAATGACGAGGAGCCTGTTGAGAAAAATCATCTAGACGATAAAGATGTCCAGAAATTACTCGACTTTTGTCTCGAACATGCAAGCTAGGTAAGAACCAGTTAAGTTATGCTGTTGACGAGCAAAAAAAAAAAGTTAAGTTATGCTGTTGTTAATTTCTCTGCTTGGTATCAGTTTGACATAAAATTTCTTCAGTAATTCCTAATTGACGATGATGATCTTTATGAGCATTCTGTTTTGTGCCTTAGATTCAACTAGCCCATGTCTGAAGTTCTCTTTTGTTTTGGATGTAAACTTATTGGTTCCTTAGTCCATTTCCTCTTTGCATTAATAGTGTACATATTTCTGAGGCATTGTAGCGTTGTGCCTTGTTGGCGCTTTTTATGGTGCATATGACTGGAGAGGTATGCTAGGATCTTTACTGGGGTTTCAGTCTCTCTCAGGGTGCTTTGGGATAGGGTTACATACTTGGCTCTCTTTATGGACCAGAGCAGCGGGGATGTTTAGAAGTACAATATTTCTGAGCTCCGGTGGAACTAGGCTAATTTGTATTTGTTTCTTGGAAGAGGATAATTTGTCCTCTCCTGCTGTACATTCTAAACTTGAATATAAATATGATTTCTCTCTAAAAGCGGGAAGAAAAATTAAATAAAAAAAGGGCCAAATGTTTCCACGGTTGTTTTAGCTGCTTATCCTCCATAATGCTCCTTTTTTGAGTTCCACTCCTTACGTAAAGGTTCTTGAGGCTTATATTTGCGCCTTTACATAAAGGTTCTTGGGATTTATATTTGCGAAGGTCTCTTCTGGATCGGGAAGTAAAGGAGCTGACTTTTTACTTGCTGTTTGGACACTGCAATTCTGCGGACAAACAGACTCTAGGGTCTGGATGTGTCATTCTATGGGGTGTGTTCTCTTCTGGAGTAAGTCTTTTCTTCGTGGGAACTCCTTAGTAACTCCCAGTTTCATTTGACAGCTTCCTATGCAAATTGAAGGTGCGGGTTTTTGTGACCTTCTGGGAAGGTTCATACAAATGGTATGTGGCAGTGGAAAAGGCCAGGGTTGTCTAATTATCTGGATATATGTGTACTTTGTAGGGCCAGTAACGAAACCACCCCCCAATGCCACATTTGGCCTTGCACTGCCAGGTGGCTCAGTAACTTTGGGCCTGGTTGTTTGGTGTGTATGGGAAGGTTGTATCTACTGCATTTGTGTTCTTGCAGATGCGCTTTGTGGGGTTTGGGAAGGGGAAGGAGATTGGGATGCTGTGGAGGCATGCCTCACTCTCTTTGCTGTGGGGAATGCAAGAATTTTCAGAGGCTCCTTTACATCATTAGATTTGCTTTGGGATAGGATTACTTAAAGTGGCTGGTGCATTTCGTATTTATTCTATTTCTAATATCCAACGGAATAGGACTAATCTGAGGAGACCTTGTCTTCTTTTTCGTAATTTTCATAAATATTTTTCTTATCAAAGGAGGGGGGGGGGGAGGATAAGTGACAGATTTTAATGCCTTCACGTATGAGAGCCCAAAGCTGGGTTTTTATTTTTATTATCTTTAAAGAAAATCTCAGGGAAAATAATAAATTGAAAGAGTTGGGATTGGGAGAATAGTTAGCTTGAACCTGCACTCTCCAATATTTGGCAGTGTGATTTGTAAGGATTATAGCTACTGAACCACGCCTCCATATGTACATGTTGAGTGGGATCAGTTGCTCAAGTTTTTAAACACTTGTCAGTTTTATATCCAGACAGCCATATATAGAAAATTCGAATTTTCTCCTTTATCTTATTTTCCCTTTATCTTTATCAGAAAACATATCACTTATTATCAAGTACTTCGACCTTCCCTGTTAATAGGCATTGTATGTGTGTATACATCACTTGCCCTTATTCCAACTGTTAGCTACTTTGTTAGGTGTTGAATCGAAACAGGGAGGAAAATATTTGTTGGCCAACTAGCTTAATTTTTTTTTCCCTTCTTGTTTTCATGATGCTGGCTCGTGTGTGTGTTCACCGATTATTTTATCTTATATTTTTTTGCTTAACCATCCTGGTTTTAGAAATTGGCTGGGTGTCACAGATACTATATACCTTTCATGGCATATGGCTTGGATATGTAAGTGAGAGTGGGGATGCATTTGCCTCCTAAGTGAAGCTCTACAAGGTGTTTTCTCTCTTCTTCTGAGCACAATTATCAGAGTGGCAGGATTAGTGAATAGGTTTTCTTTGTGCACAGTAGCTCTAATCTTGTCATTATGCTATAACTTGGTTCATGTAACAACTTCACTGCCAAATGCAAATGTTCAAGCATGGAAGAGACATTTGAAGCAACATAAAGCTTTGGGAACATTGGGGGAGGGTCTGCCATGCTTGACTTTCACTTTACACCTTGACTGGCTATTTCCTCTAATATAGTTGAGTGGCGTTTAGCTCCACTACCTGGGAATATTAATTTAATCTAGACTCATCTGTGTAATTTGTACTTGAAATCGTTTATGGAGTCATTGATTTCTCATCTGTTGCAGACGATTTGTTCCTATTGTGGCCGTTCAGGGTTGCATCTCCTAGAAGATGTATTTTTCTCTGGCTTCAGATTGTACTGCCTGATTCGGAACCTCAAACATAATTCTTCCAGGAACATTACAATCATGAAAGTAGATGGACTATGAAGTCTCAGTTGATATGGCATCTCATCTGACAGTTCGACTATTCTGCTTCTGATAAAGTTGAATGAGATTGTGTTTGAGGCCATCAACACTGTAACAGTCAAAAGGGATGTAGAGTTTCTCAGTAGGGGACACTAGCCATGTGATGTGGTGGTTGTTTCATGAAATTTCACCCTCCAAGTCAAAAGGCATGAAGATCAACCTATAGCAATTTCCCAGATGCTGCAAGTTAACAGCATAGGAACATTGGTTCATTTCCATACCAGTGTCTTATAACAACCTGGCCAGTGAAGGTTGTCGCTGCTGCTTGTGATTCAGTTTCATCCATCATCTATATGCGTCTACGGCCTTGGAATTGCTAATCTCAGACTTTTATTTATTTATCTTTTCTATTGTAAAATGTCGTCTACCTGGTTAGCGCCCTATGAATGTGTAATACTCGGGAGGAGGAACAATGTAATTATGTCTAAGGTCTGATGAAATATTTCGAGTTTGTAACAAACCAAGCATAAAACGAGAACATGGCAAAGAGTTCAATGCAAAGATGTACCAACAGATATTGCTTTGCTCTACTTTTCTATGTTCGAATTAAGTTTCTCTCTCCTGCATTGCAAATATATGATCACCCTGGCTCAGTTGCTCTTATACACTACAAGATCCAAATTTTGAACACACCAAGAAACAGATTGATATGTAAAAATGTCCATTTCGAAATGTCAACACTGATCACTAATCTAATCAACACCACTAAAAACGTGCCTAAACTGCTTACAACGCACATTTTAAATTGTAACCCAACTGTAAATACAACTTTTAGATGGGTGGATGTTAAGAACAGCAAACACAAATCAATAATCTTCACATCATTTCTTCAATAAGAGGCTCGTAGAACATTTTGTAGACCTCAATCACTTCAAGATACCACATTGCCTCTCGGTCTGGATATGCCGAAAGATCCACTATCTTGTGAACCTGAAAAAACCCAAAAAAACCCCTAAATCAATAACATAATTTGCAAAACCCAAAATCTCTCAGAGGAATTTAATCGAACAGGTGGTGAGCATCCTTTTTAATTTTCATTTTTTTTTTCAAACTTACCTTAATCCTGGGGTTCTCACCTTCACGGACAACATACCCACCGACCACCATCACATACATCCCTTAACAAGGAGAGAGAAAACATGGGTTAGTTCTCAAATATTTTTGTTTGGCGGGAAAATTGGTCAAATTGAGAATCAACAGGAAAAAAAGAAAAATTTGGGATGAAAATAGTTACCAATTGTCCATTGATTTTGGGTGAGGAAATCAGGGGTGACGGTCAATTCAATGATCCCAGAACCGTCGTCGAGAACGAAGCAGGATCGGTCGTCGGAAATGGAGACGATAACACCCTGAAGCCAAGCGCGTTGGAAGAGGATACCACCAAGGGTGAAGGAGATCTGTTGGGATGTTGTTTGTTTGGCTTGTTTTAGTTGCTTGCACATCACCTTCAGAGCTGCTAGATTGAAATCCATCTCTCTCTCTTCTCTCTCTCTCCTCAATTTTACTTGGTGGAAAGGTTGGAGAATAGGTTCTTTATACCTCGCTTGATTGAGTTTGGCGCCAATTCAAGTTTAAATGGAGTTTCCTTTTTTTTTTGGGTGGAAAGTATAAATGGACTGGGAAAAGCTTAGAGTAAGTTAGCTCATGAGCCAAACTCTTACTATTGAAAGCATGGACGCTTTGGATAGACAAGAGTAACCTATACTTAGCTAATGTCGTTTTGTTATAAGATACGTAATAAATTGTCGTGTGTTAGACTTTTCACCTTTATAAATAGCGATTTCTCATATATTTGTATTGTGTTCACAAATCAACCTCATAAAATTTTGGACTCGTATTAGGATATCTTTTATTTTAAGTGCAACATCAAACAACATTGGTTTGGTTTTGGATATGAAGGGAATAAATAAATAAATAAAAAGTGCTACATACTATACAGCACTATTCCAAATCCACCAATCTTTGATACATGACATGAGACCACTGTCATTTGTCAACAAAAAGCCTATAGGAAACACCCTTTGCATCAATTTCAGAAAAATAATGAGATACATATAAAATCTTTCATTTTTCCCTAGAAGAAAGCCTTGGTTTTCATTTTCTGCACACTTCAGAACAAGATATAAAGAAATTTATTGGACACTTTTTTCTCATTTGTGTGATTAAGAGATAAGAGAGATGGCAGCAGTTGTGAGATCATCAGCCAAAATTCTGTTGGCGGCCTCCGTAGGGTGAAATCCGTCCCAGAATACATACTCGGACGCATTTCTGCAGGTTCCTGGTGACTTTGAGTTGCACAAAAACGATGTCTCTAGCAGTCCTGTTCCACAGCAAGCTTTCCTTGTCTCAGCAAATCCTGTAATTTTAGTCGCGGTTTCATCAGACCAATCAATTGAATCACAAAATTTTAATCACAAGGCTTACAGCCTAGTCTACTAACTGTTGCCCATATAATGCTAGTGGATGGCATAATTAAGGTTGACAATGGTACGTAACTTAGAAAACACAAGCATTGTTTATTTTGTCTATTAAGGACATTTCATCAACGCCAATTTTTGTATTGAACTTAAGTTCTTCATATAGTCCAATGAATTTTTGGAGCATATAAAAAGGAAAAGGAGTGTAGGCATTACCATAATCTTCAGGCTTGGTGACCAACTCGTAAAGCGGCTGGTAAGTATCTAACACCACCACTGTAAGGTTAGAAAGCTGGGTCTGGAGGCTCTGTGCAGTGGAATTGAGCTTGTCATTAAAGGTAAGTGCATCCTTGTTTAAGTTTTCCACACACTCATTGCTGTCCTCTCCGAATATGGTGATTGCTGCTGGTAAGCACCCCAATGGCGGCAGAGATGTCACTCCTATCTTCCTTGCTCCTAGCCAGTACAGTTTCTGCAACAAATAACATTGAGGTAATGTTAGTCATTGAGGTTACGCTTGGTTGGACAAAATAATTATCCCAATTTTTCTCCTTGTTTCCCTGTCGATTTTCGAACCTTGGTCAACGATTTTCAATTTCCTCAAAAACTTGAAAAAAAAGTTTTCCTGATTTTGATAGAAGTGAGCTTGTATTCAACATGATCATGTTAGATTATTCATTCAAAGAAATTCAAGGATCATGTTGTATTCACTATCTAACATGCTTTCCTTTTATTTTCTTCTTTTTCTCTTAAAGCTACTTATGCAAGTACCTACTTACAAGAAACAGGGATAAGAAGCCAAGTATGTACCACATACATGTACAAAATCAGCAAACTGTTGGACAAGAATGTTAGAGAACTCCTCAGGAGTGTAAAGCTCGCAGAGAAGAGGATCGATGTAATAGTTCTGAATGAAATCACTGCTCCCAGCACCAATGAGATAAATTCCTCCTGTGATTATCGACGTAGCGTTTTCATGTCCTGCAATTTCCACTAACTTCTTTTGGTAATCCATGTAGTGCTCCAGCTGCTTGCTCAATGATATTGTGTTCTTCAATCACCAGAAGAACATTAGATTATTATGATAAGACTAGTACTTCTTCAGAGTTCATGTAGTAATATACAGAGAAAAATAGAGATTGAATTAAAATTTTCAAGTTTTGGTTATTGCACTTACATATAGTTCTGCTGTACTCTCATAATAGCCAGAAGAAGCAGAGGCAAAGTTGGCTCCAATCAATAGGTTGTTGCCTCTGGCATCTATGCTGAGATATGCTGGTTGGTAGGAAGTAAATCCTATTGTCTCAGCTGCATTTTTATTTGGAGCACACAAAAATATAGAAAGGTAAACAATAGAAAGTAAATACAATTATACAAGATAGAACTTTTTTCAAGACATTTGACAATATCACCCTCCCAAGGCTAAATACAAGGGAAAATTGTCAGAATATTACAAGAGGGTAATTTTGCCATTGTATACAGGAGGTCTTGTATGAGACCGTTTCACGGCAAGACATTCAAAAGTAACACTTTCAATTCATAATGTAACATTTTTTCACACTTGTCGGTTCAAAAGTAACATTTTTTTTAAATTTAACGGTCGTTCTACGGTAAGACTGTCTTATTCTTATACGAGTTATTGTGATATACGGACGGTAAAATAGAAGTATTACTGTAAGAATGAAGTTAATGTGAGACTGAGATACAGGATTAACAGGAAAGTGCCAAGAAAGGGTTACCAGTGAAATCAGTGGCAAGCTTGCCATTGCAAAACCTTCCAGTAGGCTCATGGGTTTCAAAGTCTCTACCATAAGGATGGAAATTCGACTTGACTATGGTATGTAGATGGTTGTTATTCCCTACATCAAGCACTGAATCTCCAAAAATAAACAATGCTGGAACAAGTGGCTGTCCATTTACTGCTTTATATACCTGCAAAACAAGAGAAACAAGAAAACATGCAGCAAAACATCTCAAAACACCCATTTTTATCCTTTTTTTTTTTTTTCTGGTTTTCTAAATCCTGTGCCTTTTTCCTTTTTGATTGTAAAATTAAATGGTAGTGAAGACTATATATATAGGAAAGGGAAAGAGGATATAATGGGTGTTAAAATGTTAATTGCTCAGCTTTAAGAAACCTTATCATTTCCAGCTTTTCTATCAATTACTAATATTTAACTTTGCACATAAAAAGGTTGGTGATCTTACTATAGCTTGAGAGTGATGTTTTAACTGTGAGATTGTAACAATTTTGGTTAAGTATGGCCATGTATCACATGGTTTCCGACAAGCAACAGTGATTATAAGACAAACCCCTTTTTTCTTTCTGTTAAACTATTAACATTTGGTGAATCATGATTCAAGTTATTACTCACCTTATTTGATATCTTTAGTACCATAAGTATGTTATTTTAGTCATCCATGAAAGCATGTTTGCATTTACAAAAAGGACCAGTATTTGCACTCTTCTTAATTATTTATTTATGTATTTATTTATTTACTTATTTATTTTTTTTATATTTTTTTTGCAGTTTCTCTTGTAGCATTTGAGGTGTTCTGAGCTAGTGGGATGTTCATCGCTTAATACCTAAGATGTTCATGTTCCCTGCAACTGAATTTAACTAACCAGATGTACATGCACAGATTATACAGAAATACAGAAATACAGAATCAAAATCGGGATAAGTTTTCTTTTTTCTCGTTTTTTCCTCTAATCTACAGCGGATTTGTCTAACGAGAACTCGAGAAGCCTATAAACCACCTGAGCACAGGGAAAAAAGAAAAAAGAAAAGAAGGGAGCAGGGAAGCAGGGAAGTCAATTTGTCCCCAACTTGAAATTTAGAAGAGATTATTATATGGTCCGGGACCAATGCTCCAAACATAATAATAGCGACATTAGCTCATGAAGAAAATAGGGCACAATTAAAAGCTGCTTTACGGCTATTAATACGATAATACCCCCATTGTATGCAACAATTAACTACCAAACCATTATGTCCTCTTTTCAGAAACCCTGATGTTCTGTTTATTAAGCATGAAAAAGAGAAGAAAACTTGGTCATTTTATTCGTATGCACATTAAACTTCATTAGTCAAAAGATGAGGGTGCATGTATCAAATATCAATACCTTTCTTAAATTTTTCAGAATATAAAACAAATGCAGTTCCAACCCAAATACTCAATTCAAGTGGCGTATCTTACACAGTTATGCAATTAGCTGTTGTTGCTTCTTAGACAAATTTTCTTAGCAATTACCCAAATGAGATATTGTCAAGTTCAAGTGTTCAATTGAAAAAGTCATTGCATAACAATACCTACTTCAATTGTTTATCGGCCTTTTACCAGGATTGACTATTTCCTTCAGAAAGTTAGGAGCACCCTACACTAATTAATTAGCTCATATATGGATACTTTCATTACTTTTGTTACAAAGGACAAACATTGGGATTTTACCAGAAAGACAGGTCTTGTAGACATATATTAATCTTTTCTTTTTTTTTCTTTTTATTTTTGCGCGGAGCGACAGAGGGAAGGGGTTGGTTATTGGCTATACCCGGGACCCTGGGAGCAACCAAAATGAATGCTCCCAAGTCCCAAGTCTAAGAAACTCACAAGCGAGGCTTGCTTATCCTTTGAGGTCGACAATGATTATTTTACGACCCATTTTATTAGATCAAGGAGTAGCTAATTAGCTACACCTGAGTTAAGGGGAAATGATTTTGCCAAGTCAATAGTTACTCCTTCCAAGGCAAATGCTTATTTTATTTGAGGCATTTGCGTTGGAAGGTGTGATTATTAACTTATTGCCTTTGCAAAATCACTCCCCGAACTTAAGGGGGTGAGGACAGAGGAGACGGGTCTTGATCGACTCTTGAGTCTTGACCCTTGAAAAGCCGAGGAATGGGTGCATGGGAAAGCACTTCATTGAATAAATGAGCTGATATCTTCACTTCAAATTCTCATGGTTCAAGTACAATTGTATAACTCAAAGTAGGTAGAGATCCTCAAACTGTAAGGAATATCATCCTTCACTTTTGTTGAAGGGGAAAGAAATGTAAGATTGAAACACAGTCATACAACAATCGCATAGAAAATATTCTTAAACAAAGCTACATCTATAACTCAACACTTGATTTATAGTGGAGTACTAAATATAACATTTGAGATCAACATTCTTTGTTTTGATCCAAAGGAGGTGCATAAGTCAGTAAAATGCCACTTCCTATTTATGCAGCTGATTGATCTGTATACTAATGTAAGTTGTAAATAAAATACCAATCATATACTTTCATATTTGAAACAATTTGATTCTCAACAACCCTGCCTTCAAGTGAGGGGGTCAGATTGTGGTTGTTTAGAATCACAGTCCCTGCTCAAGCCAAACCTTAGTCCAAGCCTAAGGTGAGGTTGGGCAATGGGCAATCAAGCTTCGCTTACCAAGATAGATGCATGAAGACGGATTGGAGGCAAAGTTAGAACACCTTCATTGGTCATGAACTCTTAATTATGAGAATTATTGATTAGACATCTCTATTATGTATCCTCTAGCATTTCCATTTTATAACTGAAGTTCTATTGTTCTTGACATCTTCATAATGTCTGAGAAAATACGGTCCCCTCCCAGCTCCTCCCCAGAGGCCCCAGCTGCCACGCGCAGCACATCCTCGATTAGCGCAACATTGCCCATGATATCAACATGAGCCCCACTCTCTGACCCCCTCCCCTCAAGCAAGCTCAAAGGCGGCTTGTGCTGGTACTCCCTCACATAAGTGGCTGCCCCAGAAGGATTGAACCGGGTTTTTCCCCTCCAGCCTCTTGCGCACATGAATCCGGCACTTATCAAAGGCACACTTTCATCACCATCAGAATAATAGACCCCGCCCTTCAAGCACCTGTTGGGGCTTTCATTGGCTGAGCTGTCAATGCGGTAGGGTATGGGTTTGCAACGGTCCAAGGGTGATAGCTTGTATACGTACGATCTCTCAGTGGGAATTCCAACACCATATAAGCAGTATATCTCTAAATCTGGTGCATCTGGTAACCTGAAACAAATTTTCGAAAATCATTCCCAGAACTTTTTTTAGGGCATTATTAGCTACATAACCATGGCTGGTCATCACCTCCCAATTAGAGTATGCTTATTTGACATTGTTCAACCGATCACCTAGGAGTTTACTAAGCCAGTAGCCTAAGAGCACAAGGGATCAAAATGCTAACAAGGTCAACTTATTGAAGGAGGCATATAGTATATTTGAGCATAAATAATAAATTGTTGTGTACAATCAGTAGAAGAGAGGCTATTGCTCCTCTGTAAAGACGTCAAACATGGTATGTCTATGGCATCTATCTGGTACCATTAAGGACCTCATAGACCGCGGAGATCCGCTCCAGGTCCCTGCGTTTTCTATGTATGTTAATGGTGTGGCCACAGGCTACCATGGTTACTCCATTAAAGAGAGCAGATAATGCACATTCCATGAAAGTTATGAGGAAATTCATAACATGGCAAAATGAATTTGATGCTCATACTTACCTGGTTTCAAGAGGATTAGACCAGTACTTGTAATGGGTAAACTTGGGATCATCTAGATCCTCAGCGATCCCATGAGAGAAATGACCTTCGGCTCGTTGCATCATTTTTGGAGCAACAAAACGTAATAGGTCAAGAACAGTCTTGGCAGTATAAGCTTTGTGCTTGACAGCTTCACTGATAATTTCCCTGCTCAGTTCATCATACTCCGTCATCAACTCTCTGCATTGAGTATTGGATTCGGCATGACTATTGTTGGGTATAAAATCCTGCTTGGTGGCAAGTAAATCCAAAAGTACGTCAAATGTTTTGTAACATGTATACAATAGCACAATCTACACTCCATCCATCCCAAACAAATTGCCTCACTTCCGACTTTGGAATGTCCCATTAGTACTCTCCGTTTCTCCAAGCCACCCTCCCTCAAAAATCTCTCTTAAAACTTATTCGTCGTAATGTGAGACAACATTTTGGGGATGCAGATGGAATACAAAAAGCAGAATAAATGACAAATTTGAGGAGTGATACCTTAAAACCAAGTGTAAGCAGCTGTGAAGAATGCAAATTTGATGCCCTATTTCCAAAGGAGATGATCCTTCCATAATTAACATCTTCTTGCAATAGAATATGGTTCCTTGCATTACTGCTATTAGCTCTATCTTTACTCTGTTGCGACCGGAACACTATTTTCTTCACGAAGTCGCATTCCTGATCTTTTTCTGGGGACCAGTCCAACTGACCCCAAATGGTTTCTCCTCCTTTTGGGAACAATGAAATCATGGAATCCCATGTTCGAGATACCCGCATGGCATGTTCTAGTGTTTGAAGCCTAAAAATCTCGGAATCAAAAACTCCAGGAGCCATTGCCCTGAAATGGGGTCATAGAAAAGAAGACTTCACATATCATACAGAACTGGTAGCTGGCATACTCAAAGAGCTTCCTATTGGGGAACACAACATACTAATCCTTCCCTTTCTAAGTTCATACACATGGGAATTAAATGGAGTGACTAAAGTACCCTTATTTATTATTATGGGAAATATGGACAATGAGTGTCGTGTGTTGCAATGATAAATAATATACGCATTTAGTGTCAGGGTATAATAGAAAATCTTGTCGTATTTTTGCATTGAAACAGTTGGATGACACTTATTTGAAACATTTTTTTTCTTCTACAATGAACCCTGATAGCATGTTCACCAAGGTTGAAATATGTATTAGAAGTTTATGCTTGTAGCTATAAGCCAGTTTAGTCACTCTGAACAAACTATACATCACTGTACTAGTCACAGCATCATACAGTGGTATTCCTCAATCCTCATAGATGCTATCTATTAAGATCAAACATATGAAGACTAAGATATACTTTCTGTGAGTTGTGACCACACGAGACAAAGATCCACACTAACCTGAGAAGTGCGATTCCTTTGTCCTCAGCAGATAAGATGTTGGCAACCGTCTTAGGAACCAAGAATACAGGACCAATATTCATAATGGCCTTGATGTGCTTGGCGCACCACCCTGGACCACCGCCACCACCCACAGGAGGCTGTGACTCAACCCATTTAAGGAAGTGAAGGAAATAGATAGCCCCCATGGAATGAGGGACCACCACCACTTTCTTATTCCCATTGATTAGGTACATCAGCTCTATTTTGCTCTTCAATATACTAAGTGCACGATCTCGTACCTGCTTAGTTCCAAAGACAATGGCAGAAGCATCAGTTATCTCAAGATCGTCTAATTTAGCAATAACTTGTGAACAATGCTTATGATCATTTCGTTGAAGGCGAGGAATCATTGCCAATACAGCTCAGAAGGGAAGAATAAGCATGTCGTGTTCACTTTAATATGCAAGTGGTTCCTAGCCTACTACCCACTTTAAGAGCTTGGTATGACGAATAGCGGTATTGGACAGACACCATAACTCAATATTCGTCATGGAAATCAAAACCTACTATAAGCTGAGGTTTATCCCATTTTTTTAGTTGGAGATGTATATTGAACTTACGTATGTAGGGCGGTATACATACAATAGGAGAGACAATACCATAGCTTTATACACAGAAAGGCCGTTTTATGTTTTGCCACAACTTTTTTTCACCTCAGCTTCAGAATATGATGATTTGACATGATTTCAGATTAAACTAGCTATAACTTAAACGCAGCCTTACAAAGGGAATAACTGCACTGGACCACCCATGAAATGATGAATTTATGAAAAATGCAATTTAAACTGTCCTATCTTCGTTGACTATACAATCATGTTCAACATCTCCTTATACCTTAAAGTTCATTCCCTAGAATACCATACCATCACCCAGTCAGGGCCTCTTGTGAGGCTCTGCCTAAGGCGAAGTAGAAGGGATTAATTTAGATATACACAAACATAGCCCTGCAAGTCATTAAAAGGTATAGAAACAATCGATATTCATAAATAGAATATTATTTCCTGCTCCCTAGAGCGCGAAATGAGTGTGCTTCCAAACTAACTAATAGTGCTACTGAAAATGGCTTGAATATTGATCATAACCCAATAAACTTATACTATAAGCTTTTTACCAGGGCACCAATAAATTGTATGACAAAACACAATTGGTTTCGGAGCACACTAGTGTGGTACACTCATTAGTTAGGTACTCGTAATAATCTTTCATTTATAACAATGCTAATAATGATTGAACATACACCTAAAAGAAGTTACATGCTAGATTACGAAATGTGAATTGCAATCAGTGCGTAAACAGAAACAGTGCACAGCAGAGATATACTACCTCTGTATTCTGGAAAGAGCCTCCAATCATAAGCAGCCATATGCAAATTCCTCTCCTCGTAACCAATTCTTGCCAAGCTCTCTATCAATACAGCCCAAACAAAGTATCCAGGGGCAAAATAGTCTGCTGCAACAAGGCCTGATACAGGCCGGACCCGGATCCCAGGCGGGTCAAGGCCAGTTTCATTGTCCAGTGACAAGTGCTCTAACCAACACATAGGCCTAAAAATTCACCAAAGCAACAGAACCATTTACACTGTCTCACCCAACCAAAACTACCTGATTTTGCAAATGTTACACATTTTTACACTGCTCCACACCAACTAAATAAAATAAAATACACTTTCAGTTAAATTTTCAGTAACTTTACTCGTCAAGTGCAACTCCCTCTTTGAATTAGTTACTACATTTTTATTTTTATTTTTTTTAGATAACATGACATGGGTGTCCAAGCTTCGCTTGACTAATCTCATGAGCCCTGAAGTTAACGACCAGGAAAACCTCTCTTGGCCCTGAGGGGATTGAATTAGTACTATACAACTAATGTGAGCAACCATAAGCATGTGTATAACTATATAATGCTCATTGCAAAAATCACATGAGGAGAATCACATTGGAATAAAGAGTAACATATAGAGTACCTCTTGAAGATTTCAGAGAAGCTACCACCCCATAGTCTTTTACGAAAAAGCCCCTGAGAGCATGGCTTCCCTTCCCAAAGCTCAAGACCTCCAGTAACAATGCCAGGGACCAAAACGACAGGATGAAGTGCGTTCAATCCATTTTTCTTCAAACGCTGCCCGGGAGATTCGGGCAGCTGAAACCCACCAAATGAAAAGGCAAACAGTGGTAAAGAAACAGAACTAACCACCATATTGTGCATAAGTACCCAATTCCCCTAAAACAACTATTCACACACTTCCATTTTTCCTTAGGATTCTTTTTCTTCACACAATTATCATTTTCTACTCTTTTCTTCTTTAAGTTTTTAACATTTGCAATTTGACCCTCATTTTGTTTGCTCAATTTTGTGGGTTCAATGCTAAAAGATGGAAACTTTAGTGATTCTAAGTTGCATAGCTTAAGACACCTAAGGATTGAACCCATTTTTAGGGGAATTTAGGGTGACCCATAAAGGGAATCGATGAAATTTTTGCAAGTTTTGATCAAATTTGAAGGGGAGAGAGAAAATGGGAGGAACCCATTTGGTGGGAGAGAAAGAACAATGGAAGAATGGGGTGGCAAATTGGCAATAGGTAGGCATATAGGAACAAGAACAAGTGAAGGTAAAAACAATAAAAAGGAAGGAAACCCCGTGGTGAAGGAAATTGAAGCATGGTGTCACAGTGATGGTAGCAAGTGCAGACACACAGAAAGTGAAGAGAAGTTAGAGAGAGAGAGAGGCTTCGTTTGCTCTCAAGGGAGGTACATGCGTAAGCTAAAATGCTTTGTAAAGAGACACTTGGCTTTGTTTTGTTTTTCTTCTCGATGCAACTGAAAGAGTTAAAGATTACATTAACAATCCTTGAAATTTCAATGTCTAACTGTCTAAGGAAGTAATGCTCCCCTCATGTCTAGTCTATTCAAGGACATGTTCTTTTCCGCTGAATTGAAATGAAATGGTCTAAATTGATAGTAATATGCGAAAATAAAAATATGTTTTTTGAATTGAATTGAAAAATGATCGATGAGTTGAAAATAACACACAATTAAAAATCGTTATGGAAGATTACAAGAAAACTTAGATTAAAAAATATGTTGTTGAAACTAATAAGGTTCTTGTTATAGCTTCTTAGGTAGGAGATTTGCCACTTGATTCCCCTCTCTTATTGTACGAGGGTTTGCATTTCCTCCAATTGAGTCATAAGGTCCCTGCATTGCTTCATAATGTAGGTAACAAGATAGGAATAAGCAACTAAGCTTAGTAGCATTATACAAGAAGCTTGTAGAGCTGTAGATGATGACAATGAATTGATAATGATGGTGGTGGACTGGTGGTGGTGTGTCATATGTGTGTGTTTTATCTATACATGTCTATGATGACATTCATTACATTACTCATCACGCACAAGTAAATGTGTATTCCCCAATACAATATCTCGTTTTGTATATAGGTTAAGAAAATTTTCTTGAGATAAAAAATTACGTAATACTTTCCATTGTTAGGAGAGGATCGAGAATGATAAATTGATAACAATAGTGGACTCAGATTAAAATCTCTACTCATACTTTTTATTATTTTGGAGTCCTTTTCTTAGATAGCATACAGTCAATTAAAAAACTAATTTGAAGAATTAAGTAAACAAGTAATATGTGAGAGAAAAAAATATATTGTACTTCGTATAAGTTAAGTGCGCTAAAGTGAACTTAGGTTATAGATTTAAAGCAGAACATTTTAGCCTGGTTTCTACATCCTAATTCTTAGCGCAATTTGGTGAAAACCACCTGAAAAGTTTCACTTTTTGTCCACTATCCCCTGAATTGTTGTTATTTGTTGAGTACCACCTTAAGAGTTGATTCTGCCTTGTAAGTCACCCCTTAAGTGATTTTCGGGCCAAATTCCTTACTTTTCTTCCCGTTTTACCCTCACGTATGCTTTACAGCTTTTAAAATTTTCTTGGCTCCCTATGGCTTCCCTTTCTCCCTAATTGACAATCCCTCCTAATTTTCTCTCTCTTCCTCAATCATGGCTTTCCCTTCTCCCTTCTTCCCATCCATGGTGGTGGTGATGGGGATTAGGAGAGAGAGAGTCGGGTTGCTGTTGGTGGAGATGGTGGTTGTTGTGGAGTGAACGAGGTGTATTCTTGTTTGAGGGGTGGTGAGGAGGGAGAAGAGTAAGTCATGGATGGGGAGGAGAGAGAAAATTAGGGGGAATTAGGGGGAATTAGGGAGAAGGGAAAGCCATGTATGGGGAGCCAAGAAAAATTAAAAGTTGTGAAGCATATATGAGGGCAAAACGGAAAAAAAGTAATAAATTTGACCCAGAAATCACTTAAGGGGTGACTCCCAGGACGGAATCAATTGTTAAGGTGGTACTGAACAAATAACAACAATTCAGGAGGTACTGGACAAAAAGTGAAATTTTTCAGGTGATTTTCACCAAATTGCGCTAATTCTTACTCACAAGGATTTGTCCAGCCAATAAATATGGAAAATAAGATGACCATTTTCACATGCTTTGAGTTAACGTGGATGGAGTATGCCAACACCATGATTGCCTCCCATGAGTGACAAACATCCCCAATTCCCCACACTGCCACACTCTCTTGTTTTCGAGACTCTGGGATTTTTAATAATATGGGCCATGGGCCCAACTCCATTCAGAGCTCAACTAATTTTGGGGTGAAGGAGAGTGAGGCCCATAAAGAGAGAAAAAAATGACCGGGTTCAAAAGTGATTTGAAAGAGCAAGTTTTGTGTGTGATCAAGTCATTTTAAATATACAGATCACTTATTATAAGTAGTGATCTTTATTTAACTGACTATCGTCTCATCAAAAATTACAATAAAATCATTTTGTACAGATTTTTTTTTTTTTTTGTGATTTTGCAATGAAAACAGTCACCAAACATGCATAAAATTAGCATAAACAAACTTCAAAATAGTTGTTAATTAACCAAATCCAAAATTACTAAAACCAACTTGACTTGACTGTTTTTTGGTTATGTAGGACACACCTTGACCTTGATAAAATAAAAATAAAAATAAAAATAACAAACTCTCCTCCTTAAACTAGGTTGGAGAACAATACTCCAAATTATTGGAACATCTCTTAAATCCTAACATAATTAAAGGCTCTGTTTTTTTCGTTGTCTTCATGTTGCATTTCGTTCTATTTCAATTTATTTCATTTCGTAATTTGTACTCTCTTTTGTCTCATTTTCCGTTTCGTTCCGCATCATTTCGTTGAAAAGAACAAAGCCTTATCCGTTTAACACTTCTAGCCCATTTCAAATTGTCGAATTTGAGCAAGTGACATAATGTGAACCAAAGGTGAAAGCACCTCACCTTTTCTTTTTTTTTTTTTGTGAGAGGAGGGAAAGCACCTCACCTTACCTTACCCAAAGAAGCAAAATCGTATCATTGATAGTTGCACTAAATTTCGGGAATTGGGGGAAGATATTAGGATACAAAGATTTTTGTGATAGAAAAAAAGGATACATAGATTTTTAGTCGCACTACTATAATGGGTTAAGAGAAAGCTAAGGCTTAGGCCACAATTGCACTATCCCACGCGTATACACGCGCGTGGACCTCCCTTCCGTTTGAAATGCAATTGTTTGAGTTTGACAAATTGGAGCAAAAATTCAACAAAGGGACTACAAATTTGTCGGTGCCTTAATTACTATAATTATCGATGAGATCATGTCATTGTTAGCTGATTAGAAGCCATCCAGATTTTATGGGACCTTTAGCTGTCAATCTTTTACCTACGACTACGAGTGATTTTCTTAGCATTAGTTAGTACAATGTTACTTGATATATACAAGTGTTTTCTTTTCCTTTTTACCGTTATTATCATGCATGCAAATTAACTTTTAAGGCCGACTAATAACTTATGGACGAGTCTACTATTTCTAAAATAATATGAGTAACAGAGAATTATTCACCTTTAGATGGAAATGGGAGATCTTTTTGACCATTAAATAGTGGAGGTGAATTTTATAGAATTTGAACATTTATAAGAGTGATAGAGAGATGAGAAAAGAACAGTACAACAACTAGAACAACAGAGGATCTAATTCATCTAAACTGCTTATAAATATCGTTGAAAGTCACCGTGCATGTTGTTTTGGCGCTCTTTATTGGTTAATACGAGTAGTACTTATACTTACTATTTTCGATAATGTAATTGTACTGTATTGTAAATTTTACTATCCCTGCAATGTTCGAACAAGGTGTTTAGGACTCCTAATTTACTAATGAGCACATCATTTTTAACGATATTATAAAAATAACTATTATGATCAAAATTTGGTCTCAAATACCATCAAGTAGGTGTCAGTGTGCGCAACATTACCGATCTACCTTAATTAAGTGACTTAACAAAGAGATCGTTTTTATTTCAACCGTCAATTTAAAGCACGGTGACTATTTGAAAAATAAGAAATCTCTAACAAATAGACTATCCATTTTGATATTTTTTTTTTTTGCCCGTAGACTATCCATTTTGATTAGTTCATTATATTTCAATATTAAATACTGAGATAATCGAGTAGTAAATATTTTCGCTCCATCAGAAATGAATAAACTTACAGAAATTGAAATTAAATAATTAAATTACTCCCTGTACGAAGATCTTGAGACAAGCTGAGTGAAGAGGTTGGTCTTTTGTTAAAGAGAGAGAGAAGAGGCATGCTGCTAGGTTGATTCTTAACGTCTTGGAGAAGTATCCTTATCCTAGTCCTAGAACATCAGCATTTTGGAGGCCTTGCGGACCACCGACATAGGCACATTTGAGATTTACCAAGATGCCTCACAAATCACAATCCCATATTACCAAGAAGTTTCCTTCCACTTGTGACTGTGTGAGTTTGGGTTTGTTCTAATTTATTTTCATTTATATTTATTGCTGAATATTTATTTTCGTTGAACTTTGTTCATTTTTATTAAACTTTATTAAATTTGATTTATTCTACTGATTAATTTTGTTGAACTTTGTTTATTTTTGTTAAATTTTGTTGATTCAAGTGTTTTTTATAACTAGTTTGTATTTTGGTTTGTTAAACTTTGTTGAATTTTGTTGGAGGTTGCTGAAATTTGTTGGATTTTGTTGAACTTTGTTGAAACAGAAGAAAGTTGGGGAGAACATACCCATTGTCCAATTGAAATGCAGATTATTATTATATTTATTAGGTTCTTTCTCTTCGAATTGTATAAAAAAAGGAGGCCTCAAGGTGAGACAGTGAGACCACTCACACAAGCCTAACGTCTCATGATGTGATGACATGTCATGTTGACGTCATGTTTTTTTTTTGGTCTGAGACCGTCCGGTTAAATTCGGACCGAGCTGGGTGGGACCACAAGAGCGACAAAGCTCTCCCAACAAGTATTTAACACTGCTGCATTCACAGGATATCTTGATATCATGTTTGGCTATAGAGTCGACTTGAGATCGCCTCATAATAGCCTTTATTATTGGGGATTGCTAAACGTAAATCACAAATGACTAAACGTAAATCATAAATTACCATAGTATCCCTACAAATTTCACAACAATTTTCCACTCTCCCTCTTCTCTCTATCAAATATTTAAAAAAAAATTCAAAAAAAACAACCAAAACCTACGGTCACCACCTCCGCCGTCAGAGCCGCCCCCCTGTCAGCTCCTCCAACCAGAACCACCCCCGTCGCCAACCCCACTGTTAGAGTCGCCCCATGTCAGCCGCCTGTTAGAACCGCCCCTCCGGTCAGTCCCCCCTAAGTCGGACACCCCAACCCGTCAGACCCCCCACTGCCCTCGACCCAGCAACCCCGCTCAACCGACCCCATGACAACCCCCGCTCATTCTCAGAGCCCGGCCAACCCCCCTAGTTAGGCCCCCTCATCTTCCCCAAAACGCCTCAGTCGAACCCCTGCCTCACCTTACGCCGTCGAACCACTCCATCGGCATCTCCCTCTTCACGCCCCTCTCTTTTCTCTAACAATACAAATTTGAATATTATAAATCTTGATTTGATCAATATATTGCTTACATCAAATGAATCATCCATCAAACGAAGTAGAATTTTGGTTTCTCTAACATGAACTGAAAGAATATAATAGGGGAGATTAGAGAGAAAAACGAATGAGATGGAAAAGGTTCCTTGCAAATGAAAAGGGTATTTTTGAGAGTATTGGAAAAAAAAGATTTGCATTAAGTAATTTGAGATTTACACTAAGCAATTCCGTTATTATATCATAGGGAAAAAAGGGAAATTAGAGCAACAATGCACCGATGGATACACGTGGCATAAAGTGACAGCGAGTGAACTTTCCAACCGCTATACACGCGAGTATGGATAAAAAAACCAATAATTTTATTTATGTCACCATTGAAAAGTAGACCCCCATCATAATACGAGTATTTCATTTCATCTCTCTCTATTTTTGCTTTAAATAATTCCCCACCGCCCCTTATTTCCCTCTTCATCACTAAAAACACCATCACACACACACACACACACACACACACACACACTCTCTCTCTCTCTCTCTCTCTCTCTCTTCTCATCACTCACAGGAACCAAAAAAAACCCACAAACAACAAAGAAAAGAAAAGAGAGGAGAGAGAAAATCAGAAATCATCAACAATGGCGACGACGAGAGTAGATCTCGACGGGAAACCAATAAAGGCGATGACAATATGCATGATTGGAGCTGGTGGATTTATTGGTTCACATCTATGTGAAAAGCTTATGAATGAAACTCCTCACAAAGTTCTTGCTGTTGATGTTTATAATGATAAGATTAAACATCTTTTAGAACCTGATTCTAATCCTTGGGCTGATCGTATTCAGTTTCATCGTATTAATATTAAACATGATTCTCGTCTTGAAGGTCTCATCAAGATCGCAGATCTGGTAATCAAATTCTCTCTCTCTCTCCAATTTTCAGATTTTTTTTTGCGTGATTGATGTGGTTTTTAACTGCTTTTGTTGTTGTTCGTGCTCGATTTTGATTTTAGGTTTAGGCATTGCGGTTCTTGCTTAGCTAATTGTGTGATTTGATGTTTTGAGTTTGTAATTAATGAATTTCTCGTGTCGGCAATTACGATTTTAGCTCTATCAATCGAGTGATTTGATTTGATTTTTTTTTTTGTGTCGGCAATTGCCATTTTAGCTTAAATAATCGTGTGATTTCATGTTTTGAGTTTGAAATGGTTGAATATTTCTCAATTTTTATGTGTCGGCAAATGCTATTTTAGGTTAATTGTGAAAATTGTGTATTGTAGACGATTAATTTGGCGGCGATCTGTACACCTGCTGATTATAACACGAGACCTTTGGACACAATTTACAGCAATTTCATCGATGCGTTGCCAGTGGTATGAAATCTATTATTTCTTTTGATTTGATGTTGATTGTAGTAAAATATGGATTTGATTGATGTTGATTACTAAGATGTTGATTTGTGGTTGTGGTGATCTTTGTAGGTTAAGTACTGTTCAGAGAACAACAAGCGTCTCATTCATTTCTCAACTTGTGAAGTGTATGGGAAAACCATTGGTAGCTTCCTTCCCAAGGATAGTCCACTGCGCCAGGTAAATCAACTTTTTGTTTTTTTTTTTCTTTATTGATTTTGTTTCGTTTATTTTAGATTAGATGATGAGTGTATTTGATGCAGATCTGGGGTTTGCGTGATCTATTTGATAATATTGATAATTCTGATGCTAGATTTTTGAAAGATTCTTTTATATTTCTTTAATATTTCTTTAATATACAATGTCGGTACACTTCATATTCTAGTAGTGAATGTTGACTGAGGTGACGTATTGCAATAATATATTAATTAAAAGGTGGTTACAGTTTCAAGTTGAACCCTTTTATTTATGGCGATCTGGGAACTGGTCATCATTTTCCCTGAGGGACCTGCATTTGGTTATTGCTGTGATTACAGCTTAGTGCATTTCTTCAACTAAAATCATTACAAAATTGACGACTGTGGATGCATTGGATCAGTGTAGCTTTGGCAAATTGTTGGTGTGTTCAGGTTAAAGTTGTGTGGGTCTGTGATGATGAGAGTGTTTCTATGAAACTGTTGAGAGTTATAGCTGATATTTGGACAGATTTCGATTATAACATTACTCTTACAGAATCTGAAGTGATCTTTTATTGAGATCTACAGTGTCCTTTAACTCAAGGCAAGGAAAGGAATTGTTTATGAGTGAATCTGTGTTTCATTTTTCTTAGCAACATTGCTCACTTATGTTATGGGACCCTGATTGGATTACACAATGTTAGTATACACAAATGTGGCTTTGTGTCTATCTCTCTCCTCCCCCTTGGGCCCCTTTGGATTTTATAGGGGTAGTATGGGTGTGGGGGAGAGGAGAGAGATAGACACAAGACACATTTGTGTGTATAATACTACACATTGTGTAAGCTTAGCATGTCTCTATGTAATGGGGTATTGATTTGTACCCTGGTGCTGCTATGAACAAATTATTTCGATTCCCTTGCTTGATGAGTTGATGTCCCTTCTTGTTTTTCCATCGTTAAGGAGTCCAGTGTGACATGCGCCCTTTTTGTTCCTTGTCAATAGTTTTCTCCTCTGCACATGCAAGCTCCCAGCATTAGCCTTTTCTTTCTTAGACGTAAATGTGTTCGTAAATTTTTGTCTTAACAGTCATTCTTTTTTTACAAAATTTTAATTATCATTGGTGTTGAAGTACAACTTGCAATTAGGATCTTCCACTTGTTGGCTTGAGGGTGAAGGATTTAACTTATAGCTTTTTCTTGTGCTTGTGCCCATGATATATTGTTTTTTCTGCGGGTAGATGGATAGTTTTCCGCATTTAAGCTCTATTTAGCTATCTCAAACCTTTTCCTGTTGCTGCGATGCGGATAATAATAGGTCTTGATGTATGTTTCATCTGGTCAAATTCATTCATTCTTCGACTGTCAGGAGGCGTTGGAGTGGGCTTTGGGTCAGCGTGTGTGGTAGTTCCCAACTGAGCTTATACTGATTGCCTGTTTTTGCTTGCGGAATTTGTAATATTTTGTTTTTGACCAACCTTTTCTCTCTTTTCTGGTTGAACTTAATATCACGGTTAACTGATTTGATATGCGCTGGGAATGCTATCTGTTTGGTCCTGTCTGATGGATATAGAAGTGATCCAAACTAGAGTATCTTGCTTATTTGAGTCCCTTCTCTAGGAATTAATGTTGCTGTTCAGTGGAGATGATGTTCTTTGAAAGATTACTAAATAAGTTTCTGTTTGTTCGCCAATAATGCACCACCTTAAGATGTTTTGGAATTCAAAGTGGCAAATGAGGAATAGGCATTGATAATAGGAGGCGTGGGGTTCTTTGGCATGCGTTGAAATTTTCAGCTTGTTAATAATGCTGTTGGTGCACTTGACTTGTGCTGATGTTCCCATCGTGCTTGTCATATTTCAGTATTTGTTTGGACTTTGAAAATTCTGCTTTTAGTTTTGCCACAAAAATGTACTCATATTGCACTGCTAATTGCTATAGTATTCCATCCTGTGGATTATATTAATAGGATGATTGCTTTTCTACTTTTGTTATTCCAATGTGCTTATTGTATGAAGTTTGTGTCAGATCTTGCTATTCTGTTGTTCCCATATTCTGTCTTGGGATATGTAGATCATATGGTAGCAGTACACAAAATACATTTGCTGCTATCCTAATCACTGATGTTGCTCCTTATTTCGCTGCACAAATATATAACCTGGAATTCATAGATCAAAAGCACTTCATCTGTGATGTATGTGTTAAAAGGTTGTTGGTATGAAATGCTGTTCCCTTCTAGTATATAAAGTAATTTATAGACCCTATTTTTATGTATGACTGATTTTGAACTGTGCAAGTCAAGGTTTTCGTACTGTCAAATTTAAATGTAGTTTTGGCTACGTTTGTTTCCTTCCACATCTCTGCACTGGCACTTGGCAGTGTGTGCATAATTTATTATCATTTTGGCTTATTTATAGTTATGTTTGGTTGAATATATGCAATAATGTGGCTGATGTACCTTTGCATTGTTGCCTTGCCTGGATGTTTCCCTTATTCTTTCTCCGAGCTGAGAGTATGGGTGGGGGTTATATTTCTTACATCTTCGATGGTGCTTGTTGCTCGAACTAACTGTTTCTGTACTTGACATGACAGGATCCTGAATACTATGTTTTGAAAGAAGATACTTCCCCCTGTATCTTTGGTTCTATTGAGAAGCAGAGATGGTCGTATGCTTGTGCAAAACAGTTGATCGAAAGGCTTATATATGGTAAAGTTATTTTCTGCTTGATTTTTGTTTGTTTCTCTAGGCTGCTTATTTTTCACCCCTTTCTGATTCATATTGTCATAATTTTACAGCGGAGGGTGCTGAAAATGGTCTTGAGTTTACCATTGTGAGACCTTTTAACTGGATCGGCCCACGGATGGATTTCATCCCCGGTATTGATGGTCCCAGTGAGGGTGTCCCAAGAGTTTTAGCTTGCTTCAGCAATGTATGTTCTGTCTAACTGGTTTCTCTCTGATTGTATGGTTTTTTCTTTGCTCCATCTAATCTAGACCAGGTCTTTCTCTCTTTCAGAACCTTCTGCGTCGTGAGCCACTGAAGCTTGTGGATGGCGGTGAATCACAGAGAACTTTCATATACATCAAGGACGCAATTGAGGCCGTAATGTTGATGATTGTATGTTATTCTAAGTCCACAGTTTATTTTGCTTTCCTCTCTGAATTTTAGAACAGGGTGACAGGAGGTTCTTTGCTTAGAAATGTTCTAACTGAAATCTAATATCTTTACCCAGGAAAATCCAGGCAGAGCTAATGGTCACATCTTCAATGTTGGCAACCCTAACAATGAAGTTACTGTTCGTCAGCTGGCTGAAATGATGACACAGGTAAACTAGGGTTCCCATGTTTCAGATGCCATTTTGTTACCTAGGTTTCCATTACTCAAGGGCATCCTTCATATTCATCCCATTTGAATGTTGCAGGTCTACTCAAAAGTGAGTGGTGAGTCATCTTTGGAAACACCCACGATCGATGTAAGCTCCAAGGAGTTCTATGGTGAAGGGTATGACGACAGTGACAAGAGAATTCCAGACATGACCATCATTAACAGGCAGCTTGGTATTATTATACCTTATTTCATGAATTCTTCATTTATTACTCTCAATATTTGTCAGTGCAACTCATAATTCGTTGTTGAAATCTTCAGGCTGGAACCCTAAGACATCTCTCTGGGACTTGCTTGAATCGACCCTCACATACCAACACAGGACGTATGCAGAGGCTGTGAAGCAGAGTTTGTCAAAGCCAATCGCATCCAGCTGAAGAGATGGGGAAACGTGGTGATCGATCCGGGTAGAAAAGTCCTCATACTTGGGTGTCACACTTTGTTTAGCAGTTGTCTTCAATTTTTTTAAAACAGAACCTGAAATATGTCTAAAATGGTTGATTCACATATACCTTAATTTTTCCCCCTTTTTTTTTTCTTTTACCTTTTTGGTTTTCCCTTGTGAGTAGCTAGTGCTCATAGTAAGTCGAGAAGTTGTAATCTTCCGGAGGGTATTCTTAATTAGGGGTATTATAAATCTTGTTTCTGTAATGTACTTTTAGGGCACTGGCTATGGCATAAACGAGATCATATGAAGGGGAAATGCTGGGATTTTGTTTCGGAAAAAGGGGCGGCAGGTGTTGCCGGTAAATTCAGCATACTTGATTTGGCCCTCGGAGTAAAGAAAATTCATTGTACTAGTACTCTTTTTGGGACCCAGTCAGTTGTGTTCTTCATGACTTCATGTGATGAATTGATAGATTTTGTTGAATATGCTTTAATTGTTTCCTCGTGCGATGCCGTAAACTTTATCCTACTGTACGGTACGAAGCAACCAAACTTGGGGCTTCATAGATGCTTTATATGATGATATTGCTCATTGTAGTAGTGTTTACTATTTTGCAGATATTAACTAGCTTTGCTGGTAAAGATTTTAAGAGTTTATATGCACTTTTTAGCATGGTCTCCTAGAGTTGTGGTGATACAGTTCTTTGCAAAATTTTGTACTTGTAGCTCATTAAGGTTGAATTACATGCTTTTGTCTATGCAAAAACGCGTTCTGTAGTGGTACTGTGGAGTGTAGAGTTTGTTTTAAGGAAAATTTCCACTTTGGTTATCTGAGGTATTAGAAAAAGTTTCACTTCGGGTATTTCCGTTAGTGTCGTTAAATTTTCAGTCAACTTGCTGACGTGGCCATTAATAAGTGTAGGTTATAATTGACCCAAATGTCCAATAACCAAAATACCCCTATTTTAGTGAAAATTCTCATCACCAAAAACCCCCACTTTGCTCTTTTTTTCCGCCATGGATTAGTTCATGAATCTCCTTCGAGCTTGTCTTAAGTGGCCCCACTATTTACTTCACCGCGGCCATGGATTTTGTAAAGACTGTCTCTCCAAGATGTTCTCATCCTCTCTCGACAATTCTCTCTCTTGCCCAGAATTTGGTAGCCGGAGCATTATTTCGAGCTCGCCCTCACATAATACTTCTATCAACACCAAAAATAAAACCATAATTAACAACAATCAATATTCGAAAACACAAAAATGGAGGCCAAAATGATAGAGAAAAACTTGATTGGAACCCCTCTAACCGTCTTGTTTGTAAAATGAAGATGGGTGGGGAAATGGAGGTGGGTAGAGAGAGGGGAGGGGTGAAGATGATGAGAGAGAAAGAAAACGTGGTGGTTGTGGAATTTTCTGGGTTTCTGGGTAGTTTTAGATGTGTTTTTATTGGGATTTCATTTGAAGTAATGACAGTGTTCTGTATTTTATCTTTGAATGTATGGATTCGAGCAAAGAAAAAGAGTTGCCTTTTAAATTTTGCTTACTGAGATCTTTTATTGAAGAAAATACAAAAGATTTTTGAATGTTTAATTTGCCACATTATTTGGGATGTCAAAACCTGTTTCTTTTTGGGTTGTATTGGAGTATTGGACTATTGGTTGTGTGATAGGCTATGGCAATAAAAATCTTAATTGAAAAATGGAGGAGACAAAAGAAAGAACATATTTTCACACTCCAAAATTTAACAGGCCATTCACTTATCATTGACCATGGGTTGGTCAAATCGTGCCACATCATTTTTAGATTTGTTGGAATGCTAGAACATGGGAGCAATAGATCTACTTGTTTGAATTACTGAGCTAATAAGGCTTTTATTGCTGGGAATTGAGCTTCTTGGTCCAAATTGGAGGAGGATACACGGTGGTGATGGTGGTAGATGAGAGAGAAAACGTGGTGGTGGTGGTGGTGGTGGGGATGGGGGATTGGAGGAGAGAGAGAGGACGAAGACGTCGATGGGGATGATAGATAGGATGGGGAAGATAGATGAAAAATGACCATTTACCCCTTTAGAAAAAATAAAAGGTCTCACTTGTCCCAATTTTTAACGGAAAAGTTAACAGAGGAGACAGAAAGTAGTTAAGTGAAAGTTTTTCCAATATCTCAGGTAACCAAAATGAAAATATAAAAATTACAGGTCACCAAACAATGATTATGCAATATTTCAGGTAACCAAAATGGAAATTTACCTTGTTTTAATATGTTTCGGTTTGATTTCTTAAAGTTATGATCATCATGGTCATTTTCGGCAAACAGCATTCTGGAGCTAAAAGCCCAAAATTAATGGTTTGGTTCTCTAAATGGCTAAATGCATCGGCGTTAAAAAGCTACCTCTAATTTACATGATTTGTAAATCAGCCTTTCTACTTAAACATTTTGGATTCGAAAAAGTTTGAAAAGCTCTTCAGTTTGGTTTAGCGTATGAAGTAAGATGTGGGATTTGACACAAAATCTTGTATGAGGTGCTCAATGTGAGATCTCTCATACAAGCATGATGTCATGCACAAGCACAAACTCTAAGAAATACATCTCGAACGCATTAAAGTTCACTACAACATTTAACAGTTACACCATGCTGCTCTTGTCATGGGAGCCATGCTTTCATCATTTTACAAATTCCTCGGTCTCAAGTCACAAACACCCCTTCCTTCCTCGCTTTGTATGATTAATCGGGTCCTGTTCTCTATCACAAGAGAACATACTCATTTGCCTCCTTTCTACTTTTGTTACTCCTCCAAAACTTTTGTTTTCCTAAACACGTTCATTTACACCAACACAAACCCAAAAAGGAAATTCCCCCTTTTTAGTGTTTTTGAGAAATTCTTACAATTTAAAACTAATTTGCTCCATAAAATTTTTGGCCAATTATCCCATTTTTTAAGGTGCCTGCAAGCCAATGCGGGAAAATAATCAATGTGATGACGGTGGATACCCTTGATCGTAAACCCAAAAACTAATTTGCTCCATTTTGCCAGGTCTTTACAGAATTTTCTGCTTTTCCAGTTTTATAGGCAAACAAAACCCCACCTGGGTTTTCAATCAGAGCTCTAAAGCACAAGCAAAAACGACATTACACACCCACTATTCTCCCTCGTCTTCAACTTTTCAATTTTAATTCTTTTTTGCCCAAACAAAAGTATTAATAACCTCCTGCAAAAAAATGATTTGTTCTTCCTTGTTTGGAGAGGCAAAAAAAGAGCAGTTGAGTGACCTTGTTTGACTCATTAGTGCGATGTTTGGTGGCTGAGATACCAAGCAAAGGGAAAAAAGTTACAGTTTTGTTAATTAAGGTTATTTGATTTTTGTCACAAATGAGAGCCCTTTTGCCAGGTTTTGGTGCTTTTTGTTTGATGCTGAGTAGCTGAAGAGAGAGAAGGAGGTTGATTTCTGTTTTGCAATGGCTCCGGTGGGTAAAATTGCTGAGTTTCGTCGTGAAGGCACTCACTGGTACTCTCTCAATCTTGTATTTGTTAGTTGTTCTTGTTGAATTTCATCTAGCTCTTCTGGGTTCTTCTAGTTTTTAGAGTTTCTGCTGTTTTTAAGTCATTTTGTTTGGGGTTGCAAGGTTGATTTGTATTTGTTATTTGCTTTTTGCTGAATTTTTGTTAGCTCTTTTGGGTTCTTCTAGTTTTATGAGTTTATGCTGTTTTTAAGCAATTTTGGTGTCTGGGGTTTGCAATGTTGAAGTTTCAAAGTTCTATAATCAGCTATTTAGACTTCAGAGGGACCTCTATGGTGTACTATGTGAGCTGGGTGTTTCCTGTTTGATCTTGAGGTACCAAAATTTTTATTTTTTGGGGATGTTTCTGGTGTTTCTTAGTCATGAGAAAAGAGGGGTTGCATACTATTAGTGAAAAAATATCTCATACCAGTGAGTTATAAGAACCTTTGATGGAAAAATTAGTGATCTGGGTATCTGTGATTGAGTGAGTACATTGTTGGAATGATTCAAAAAATTTAAATGGACATGGTTGAATTTCAATGTGTTGTTCCTGCCTTCAAATATTTGCAACATTTGATATAGATTAAATCAAATTTGAATATTTGTAATGTGATTTTCATGGTCATGACAGGTTCTGCAATGCAGGTTTGCCAAGCGACGTAACTGTTATTGTAGAAGGGGTGGATTTTCATCTTCACAAGGTTTGTCCATCTCCCAACATCCTCTTTCCAGATTGTTGTTAATAATGAGCAGGAGTGCTTGCTACTCCATTTTTTTTTAATTACATATGAATGTGATTACATATTGTTATGTATAGATTAATATGAGGCCTTTCTCCTATTTTAAGGAATATCTCAAATTATATTTAGACACCTTAGAGCAAACGCTATGTGCCCATCGACAAGGCAATCTGTAGGGTATCTTCGAAGAAACTTCCTACTGTAAAGGAAATAGCCGAAGCTTGTTGCAGCTTTCTCCCAGCCAAATTCCACTATCAGTTTCCTTCTACTATCCATATTCTCATGATTCTTGCATCACTTGTCTCATTGAGCTTGCTTTCTGTTACACCAATATATCCCAAAGCAACAGAAGCATAGTGAATGATCACAGTGGAATTCATGTAATTTGCATATTTTAGAAAGAAAATGTATAAAAAAAAGAAGAAACCCTCCGAAACTAGCTTACCCCAAAGTCAGGGTGTTTCAGCTAGTGTGGAAAATTCAGTTCACAGATCTGGTAGCAAAGGTTGACGCTGTCCGCAACACACAACTTCCTAATTATTCTTCATTTTTCTTTTTTCATTCTGATGTATTTGCTGATGTGTTTCTTTTTTGTTTCGTTGCTGAGGGGCAAAGTATGTATCTTCTGATGTTTAAATACTGAATTGTGCAGCTATTTTTCTGATGCATGGGCTGCTTGTATTGCTTGATTCTGCCATGGTTTTATCATCATTATACCTCGTGAGAGGAAAAAATGCTGTTGGCGTGCCTTATTGATGACAACATCTTGTTTTTCTGCCTAGTTTCCTCTCCTATCAAGATGTGGGAAAATGGATAAAGAATTTGAAGCAAGTCAAGAAATTCAGAAGCAATCTTCTCCTGTGTTGCTGGAAGGATTCCCAGGGGGGACTGATACTTTTCTGCTCATTGCCAAGTTCTGCTACGGACTTCGGATTGAATTGACTCCGAGGAATATAATGGCGGTTTATTGTGCTGCAGAATATCTGGAGATGAAAGATCAGTATGGAGAGGATAACTTGTTGTCCAGATGTGACAGTTATTTCCACAAGAACATAATTCGTAACTGGAAGGATTGTATTGTTGCCCTTCAGAGTGCTGAACCTGTCATACAATGGGCAGAAAAGCTTCACATTATTAGCAAAAGCTTGACTGCAATGTCAACAATGGTTTGTACAGATCCAAGTTTGTTTGGATGGCCCATGATGATGTATGGTAGCTTACAGAGCCCTGGTGGAAGCATATTGTGGAATGGAATAAACACTGGTGCAAGAATCAGAAGTGTGGAATCTGATTGGTGGTATGAAGATATCTCGTATCTCTGTATTGATTTGTTTGAAAAACTCATTAAAACAATGCAGGCAAGAGGCATAAGACCTGAAAATATAGCTGGTGCAATAATGTATTATACTAGAAAATACCTACCGGGTCTGGGGCGGTGGCAGGGTGGACGTGGTGGTACAACCAGAACGGTTGCTAGTCTTAGCCTGACACCTGCAACTGTTGATCAGAAGGCCCTATTGGAAACCATTGCAAAGTTATTACCTGAAAAGAAGGGCAAATCTTACTGCCGTTTCTTATTGGGGCTCCTGCGAATTGCATTAATTATAGGTGTTAGTGAAGCATGCAAGGATTCTTTGGAAAGGAGAATAGGGATGCAACTTGAATTGGCTAGCCTAGATGGTCTTCTGATTCCCACTTACTCAGATTCTGACGCATTGTGTGACACAGACTGTGTTCAGAGGATCATACCGCACTTTTTGTCATTTGAGCCAAGAATTCCATCATTTTCTCCATGTTCACTTGATATAGAAGCATCACCATCATCTGAGCCACTGAGGCAAGTGGCAAAGCTGGTGGATGGCTATATTGCAGAGGTTGCTTCTGATGTGAATTTGAAACCAGATAAGATTCGTGCTCTTGCAGAGGCTCTTCCTGAAGATTCAAGATCCTTCCACGATGGTTTATATAGGGCTTTTGATATTTACTTCAAGGTTTGTCTTTCCACTGATACTGCATACTCTTGGAAAGCGCTAAAACTAAATAGAACCTTTTGTTCCTGCACAGAAAAAGAACATATTTTGTTGATTAAGACAAATAATTGCAAAACAAGCTTTGACTAAAATTGAGGTCCTTAGAGCCCATGCCCAACTAATAGAACCGCTAAAAATTAAGAGGAAAAATGATTTTTGTTTCTAAAATGTGACCTTAGTTCATGTTTTATTGGTTGATGAATGCTGAAACTGAATAACAATTATGTGAAAAGCAGAAGACAACTAAATTCGTGTGAAATCCTAGTCTTGTGCATATTGCCTGTTTGATGTGTGAAAATTAGCCAAATAAGAGAAGGATGTCGTGAGTGGCAGGCTGGTGGCTGACCGTTTATCTCCTTCGAATAGGGTTCCATGTTCTTGGTACAGTGAATAAAATGGATGAATGCTTAGATATTCAAAGAATTAAACACATTTCATTGTTCTTATCTTGGTGGAACTAATAGAGTGGATACTTCCTTTTTCTATTTCTTTTCATTCCCGATGCATCTGCTTCTTCTCTGATACTGTTTCTGTTGACACTTCATTTACCTATTATCATAGTCTCAGTTTGGATTTAGTATAATATTCATTGATTATGAGTGGATTATGCAGGCTCATCCATGGCTTTCAGATAGAGAGAAGGAGGAACTTTGCAACATTATTGACTACCAGAAGCTCTCGATAGATGCATGTGCTCATGCATCCCAAAATGACAGACTTCCCTTTAGAGTTGTTCTTCAGGTCCTGTTTTTTGAGCAGATGCATTTGAGAGCTGCTATTGCTGGTTGTCTTAATGTTATGGACACTAATTATGCCACAGCTAATGCTAATACCACACAAAGTGAAATGGTGGGACAGATTATACAGAGAGATGGATGGGTGTCAGTTGTGCGTGAGAATCATGGTCTAAAAGGAGACATGGAGAGGATGAGATGTAGAGTTCGGGAGTTGGAAGAAGAATTTGGTAAAATGAAGCAGGAGGTGAGGAAAGTGAGCAAATCATGTAGTTCACTTAATTCTCCCCGCTTCGTCACTTGGGGACTTGGGTGCAAGTTGGTCCCTCGATCTTCAAATGCCCAAAGAGATGCAGTCAACGGTGCGGAAACCACTCCAAGGGCTTCAGTTGAGCAAGCTCAATCTTCTGTACCATTGAGGCATCGCAAAAGTTTCTCTTTGTTCCAGTGAAGAGTAAGAGCCATTACAGGTTGAGATACAGGTAAAAAGAGAACAAATACGCAATATTTTGGTCTATGAGGTCTGAGGACATTGCTTTTGCCCAAAGTCTTGGAGATTGCTCAATCTTTTGGCTGGAGAGTTTTGTCTTTTTAGGAAGAAGTTCTAGTTCAGGAAACATGACTAGTTTGAACATTGCAGTGTTGTTAAAACGCCTCATGGAGCTTCGTGGGTTCTCAAGGAGAGGACTGAAAAGATAGTAAATTACTTTGAATGGTGATCGATATCTGGATCTGGATTCATGTGGAATTATTGGTGCCGTTTCTGCTGTTTCCTTTTTTTTTGCACAAAGCCTTCAATTCCACACAATTCCATTTCCCTAGAGCCAAGTTATTGAAGGGACTCGTTTGGCGGTATGATGTTAAGGCCTTCAAGATGTCGTGCTCTTGGTAGATTTACTCATGCATTTGTGATACTGTGAAGTTATATTCATGTATAACATCGAAAGCTATGAGACAGACATCAGTTTGCCTTTTGTGTGAATAGATGTACATATACAGATCTTCAAAATTGTATGATTGTGAAACATTTGGGTATATATATGAAAGGTTTTCATTTGCCTTATTGGCCAGATATGTATACTTTTATGATGAAACTGATATTTGGGTTTCACTTGTCTTGAAGGAAGCCATTTTTTGTAACATTTTTCTTTTTAGTTTGCTAAATTTTTTTGTCAAACAAATATATTACTCCCTACTAATTAACTATCAAATGTATATTAAGGAAATAAATTAGTAGAAAACTGCTAAAAATTGCTACAAAATGCTAATAAACTAGTTGTAGGTCTTGTAGCTGTAGCTGCAGGTGAAAGCTTGTAGGGATAGCTTTCATAAAATTAGCTGTAGATATAGCTTCAAATTAAAAATCTAATGGTAACCTGTTTGAAAGCAGAGAGTATCAAAACTAGCTGCAAACTTCAAATTGTAGCTTTTATTGAAAAATTAGTTATTCGTGCCAACACAACCTAAGGTCCTTCAAACTTGTATCGGGACTTAGAACGTGCAAAACCTAAAAAAGATCCAAATTCAACCCATTTCAAAATGCCCTGTTCGAATCTTGAAATCCCAAGACAAACACTAATCCTAACTCGAAATAACCCAAAAATAAATCACAACCCAACCGAATCCAAAAACAAATCCCAACCTAACGAATCCAAAATTACCAAAGAAGTTCAAAACTCATCTTCAACCTCCTTTGCCTTTTGTATGTTATTCCAAACTTACTTCTAATTGGTTTGGTAAGGCAAGGTTATGGATTCGATTCTCCATTCCCCATGCCTTGTAATTGCCAGCTTTTAGAAACTAAACTAGCTCATTGATGATGCTACACTAACGAGATCATTACTTGTACTGATTGTTTACTTAATCTGATATATTCGCCCATAACATAACGGGAGGTGCCTCGATCGCCATCACTTGCACCTTCCTTTTCGATGACCAAAGGGAAAAACAAGTCTCTCCTTGCTTGAGTTGCTTCTCTGCTAGGATACGGGCCCGGGCCCGGGTACCCAACCCACCAAACAAAACAGAAAACACCTACAATTCTACAAACAAAAACTTCATATATATACTTGTTTGTCCCTCTTGGCAGCCGAACTCAATAACACTTGCACACTTCACAGTTCATGCACTCCACACACACTCTCTCTCTCTCCTCACTCAAAAATTTAATTTGTCGACCATTTCTTCTATAACTTCAACACCCTTACAAACAACACCACTCTTTTAGTCTTTAATCACAAATTTGAATTTCTCCAATCAAACCATTTCATCATATTTTTGATTTTTCATTAGCTATGTCAGTTTCTACTTCATCAACCTTCAACCTCCCAAATCTCCCATACCACAACAAGACTACATTACCCAACACCAATTTCATACTTGAATGTAGGGTTTTACCATCATCACAAACAAACCCATCTCTCAAAATCACCAATTTTTCATCCTTAAACCCTTGGAAGAGAGAACAAAAGCAATCTTTTAACTTCACTTTCAAAACCTACAACTCAGATAATCCTACAGTGTCAGTTACAGAAGATGTTAGGGGTTTAGAAGATGATAATACCCTTTCGCCGAAACTTGATAATGGAGGTGCTGATAATGGTAATGGAAAGATTCCTCCTGATAATGGCGGCGATAATGGTGGAGATAATGGTGGTGGGGAAGGTGATGATGAAGAGGAGAAGGAATTTGGGCCGATTTTGAAGTTTGAGGAAGTCATGAGAGAGACTGAGAAATTTGGGGCAACTCTTCCTTCTGATTTAATTGAGGCTGCTAAAAGTACTGGTATTAGGGAACTGCTTTTGATGCGTTATTTGGAGTTGCAGGTGATAATTTGGTGTATTTATTTGTGAAAATGTTTGTTGGGTTGTTTGATAATTGTCTTTAATTATTGGGTTGAGGGTTGATTGTTGGTGATTTTGATTTTATTAATTTTGTGAATTTTTTTGGTTGGGTAATTGTTGTAGTTGGAAAGGTTTGTTGGGTATTTGTTGGTTGTTAATTATTTTGTGTTTTGTTTTGTTGGGTGGGACTGTTTTTATAGGGATCAGTGTGGCCACTTGGGTTTTTGATGAGGCACTGTTCGATGTTACGGAATAGGATGCTTGCTGATCCTGCGTTCCTGTTTAAAATCGGGACTGAGGTATGTATAAATTGAAAGTTCTCTTATTACTCTATAAGGAATGTGGTTTTGTGATTGCTATGTTTATTGTGGTTGAAAATATTATGGAAATTAGTAGTACATTGGTGTGTATTGAATTGGTGATCAGGATAAGTTATTATTGAACTTGAGTTGATAAAAAATGCGCAAATTGTTGAATGGCCCTGGGTCCATCCAGCTGTGTGAACCCGGGGAGAGAGAGGGAAGTCCACCTAGTTGTGTACTTGTGTTGACCTGGGTCTGGGCAAAAAGAGTTGAAAAAATGTACTGGTTTAACAATTTATGGATACTTATCAGAATAAAACTAAATTTGAAGGAGAATGACAGGTTGACCCACTGGCTTACTAACCCACATGATGAGATTTTGGTGCAACTACTTATCATATTTAAATTCAATTGAATGTGAGATATTGATGGGCTATGTGTCCAAATGACATGGCATGTAAATGTTATGTAGGCGTCAATGGAAATCAGAAACATCAATTGATAGGTTGACATGTCCGCATATATTTCTGACCATGTTGGTTTGCTTAATGTTAATGGGTGCGCTCTAGATAATGGTTTACGGAGAAAGTCCGTCGTATAAGCTTGAGGTTGTATATCATTATGTGCTGCGCAAATGTGGTGGTTTCCACATCTGTTTGTGATTCAAGAGTTTTAACATACTCTTTTGTGATGTTGCTTGAAACCTGCAGATAGTAATTGATTCTTGTTGTGCAACATTTGCGGAAGTTCAAAAGAGAGGAAAGGATTTTTGGGCAGAATTCGAACTTTATCTTGCTGACCTTCTTGTTGGTGTGGTTGTTAATGTAGCCTTGGTTGGCATGTTAGCACCATATGCTCGTATTGGGCAACGGTCTGTATCAGGAGGTCTTTTTGGACGCATCGACCATGCTACTCGTGACCTTCCTAGTAGGTAATGGGAACCCACCTAGCACAAACCTAATATGATATAATATACTATCTTTTGTGTTGTTCGAACCCTGCCTTTTTTATTCTCCTACCACTCATCTATGCATATCTACAGCTAGAAAATGCTCTATGAAGCGTTCTTGTTCTTGAAGATATTAGAGTGGAGCTTGCCTTATTGTTTAATGCTGTATTATGTTCGTGCAACTGTCGATTTTCAGGAAGTCTGATCTTTTACTCCATATGTTGTAGTGTCTTTGAAGCTGAAAGGCCAGGATGTAGATTTTCAGTGAGGCAGCGAATTGCAACACTATTTTACAAGGTACTAAGACTGCATATATGTGATATATCTGAATACTAATTACATCTTATTGGATGCTTGGAGGACTGTAACTTATATTCATATGGCTCTATATGTAAGTCACCGTTTTTAATGTGGTAGCACGTGGTGCCACACCATGCTACTTGTCCTAGGCCTTAAAATAATCACAAAAACAACCTGGTTGTTCACACTGTATATACTTGAATAACACACTATAGCTATCTCATCTTCTTGGCCAGTGTTATATGCTTTGCTTATTGGCTTCATAAGAATCAGACCTCCTTGAATCTCGTCCTATTTTATGTGACCCTCAAGGGGTTTTTCAAATGCAAAACCCTGTGGGACTCTGCTCATTCTGCACTGAGCTTGTTGCGAGTTTCTTTGGGAAAGCCATTGTGCTATTCCCTTAAGGTCTCTCAATGTTTAATGACAGATATTGTGCTACAAGTTGTTGATTTGTCAGTTGTCTTGTTTCTGTTGAATTGTTTTGGATTTTGTGTGCCTTCTCTGCGGAATGTTTTCACTGGAGTTGCAGGCTTGCAGTACATTGTCTTTTCATGGTTTGTAATAGAAATTGACATATTGTTTCCAGGGATTATTACAAGGAGGAGTTGGGTTTGGATGTGGAATTGTTGGCCAAGGCATTGCAAATCTGATCATGACTGCTAAAAGGTAAGCTAAGAAGCAATAACGTTTATGTTTTGGTTCCCATTTTGTAATGTGGTCTATAGTTAATTTTCACATTTATGTGATATTTCCCTTCAATGGTACTAGGCTACTAGATGAGGTTACAAATATTGTATTTGCTAGAACATATTAAAAACTCAGAGTTAGAGGTAGTGATAAGCCATTGAGAAGCATACTTCTTTTAAGGCTAATCTGAATGCAAAAGCTACTTGCGTCCGCTTCTGTCAGCATTATCTAAATGCAAGATTTTATCAGCTTGAATCAAGTTTGAGCTCAGGATAGGGTCTTTTCACTTAAATAAGTAACAATGCTAGCAACACTATACAATTATAAATTTATTTAACAAAGTATTCTGGATGTTATGGCTCTTATCAATATTGTAGGGTCCAAAATAGGACTACAGGAGCAATTACCTAAAATCCCAGCCTCTTGCTTCTGATGACTGCCCTCTCTCCGCTGGATGTTGATTAGCATCATTGCAATCATCTTATAGCTTTATTCCTCAAGTTACAGGAGCTGCATGTGTCTTTAGTGGTAGAACTTACCTAAGCACCATTGTTTAACCACCTGAATGTTGCTAAAACATTATATGCCCTCCGTTTCACAATATAAGGCACGTAACAATTTTCAATGAGTATTTATTGCTACTTTTCCCACTTTATCCTTCCTTTTTCATGCCATTTACTTATTTTCTCTCTCAAAATGTTGCATTTAATGTTTAAGGTTAGTGTAGTCTTAGCATCCCTTTTTCATGAATACCCCATTTCTTAATTTGTGTGCAAAGTCAAAAAATGACTTATATTGTGAAACCGAGGGAGTCATTATTATCTTTACCTTGATTCTCTGAAAAGTTTAAAAGGAGCCTTCTTGTTCTCCTACTGGAGCGCAGTGCACAATGTTTCAGTACATAATATCTTTTACTATCGTTGTGAATGGATTAAATGACGTCTCCCTAATTGTCATTGCAGGAGCATAAAGAAGTCGGATGAGGATATACCTGTTCCGCCACTTGTGAAAAGTGCTGTGCTCTGGGGTATGTATGACCAATTGTAATTTTGTGTCAACTTCTTATGGAGGCCTTTTACTTCGTTCTTCTTTTCTTTCTCTGTTAAAATACAAGCTTTTCATGTTTAATCTTATTAGTGAACTCACTCACTCAATTTAGGGATTCTGAAGTGCTTCCATTTTATGTTCTTTTATTCATGCCTTAACTAAATGGGGCTTATATCCCTTGCCTAGGACAATGATGCAGGTAACTTGTCCAGATGGTGATAAGTTGATAACTAATAATAGGATAGACTGTATTCAGCTCAACATTTTGGCTGTCAGTAAATAAGCAGACTGGTTTAATTGGCCTCTGATTGGTTTAGTGGATTTAGATCAGGGATATAAAATATGAAGGATCCAAAACAAAATGAAAACTGAAAGCTAGATCCCAAAGGAGCCATGTGAGTATGTGACAATTTGTAATCTGGTTGGTCTTTCTGTCTAGACATGACAATGTTGTTCTGTCTAGTGTAACTGTGTAAGCCTTGATTTGGTTATGCACAAAATATGATATCTCCAGTCTCCACTGGTCATCCTGATATTGCAGTCTTTGATGCTAATTTCCAGTGCTCTTGCAGTAGTTAACTATAACCCCACCTTCATCCCACCTCAATGAATTTTAGAGTATGTTGACTTGACCCTTTTGCTGATTAGCATGACTTCTAACATGTTATTCTCTATTCTGTTCTAAACAGGTGTCTTCCTAGGCATTTCATCCAACACTCGTTATCAGGTTATAAATGGACTAGAACGTCTGGTTGAGGCATCACCATTGGCAAAGAATGTTCCACCAGTTGCTCTGGCCTTCACAGTCGGAGTGCGATTTGCCAACAATATTTATGGTGGTATGCAGTTTGTAGATTGGGCTAGATGGAGCGGCGTGCAGTAACATGTATCAATGTTATGGCCCAACCTGCAACTCTGTAAAACCAACCCCACCTGTTCAACAAGTTTGCGGAGCTAAGTAGTAGGAAAATCAGCTGTCATATGAAGTCTATGATTTGGGCTTGATTTCATGACAAGCTCTCACAGCTCCTCAACTTGTACAAGTGCTTACAGTATCCAGGTTGAGAACAGAATTCTGCTTCATTTGTTGTAAGTGACTGTCCACGCCTTCAACGATTTAGGATCTGAAGCAGAAAGATGATTCTTCTGGCACTTGACACCATTTTCGTTCTAGAAGCACATGGTTTCCCTAATAATGGCAGTAGAGCTGGATTTGTCTCCGTTATTCCTGTTGTACAATATATCTCTGAAATGTTATTGACCTCCAAGTTCGATGTTACAGAAAACCCACTATGCAACAGGTAAACCAAATTTCCGAAATCTTGACTTTCGATTATAAGATGGACGAGAACAGGTTAACAAATACTCATATGCAACTAATACATTCCCACTTGTTGCTTGCTTTAACCCATCCATAGATCTGCCTTTATAGTTTACAGTGGTCAACAAGAATTACCCCTAATCTGGAAAATGTAAAGCCTGACAGTGTTACACACTTACACTGACTTCACACAGTCTTTTATTAAAATTTCCTCTTTTGGATTACAGGGAAGTATAAAATGTCAATGAAAATGAATTTCCATAAGAATGCTTCTGCTCTTCCCTTCTTCTGTATATGATCATGCACTACTTTTACTGGTTGCCACTCTGCTAGTGTTCCACAGATGGGTGTGTTCTTTTCGAGTTTCGACTTACCAGTAATTGGTTCAAATCAACTCAGTGATCTACATTTTCTTTCACATATTACTATTAATGATATTTCAGTGGAGTTTATTTCAGTTCCGCGAAAAATAACACACTCGAATAATACTAACTTGCAATGGGGCCAGTTGTTCTCTAGTACTACTAAGTAGTAACGATGTTGTTCATGTAATGGTGAGTTTCAACCTTGGGTCAAATGTGGCCTTTGTTTTTTCTCAAGAGTATTGACTCACAAGTTGCAGTTTATTATTTTGTCTGTCTCTCTCTTTTTTTTTGGTTGTTTTCGGGGTTGAGTTAACAGTCATCAACTCATCACTAGCTGGCAAATTTGCTCGTTTGGCATCAAGGAATATTGTAGGGTAACCTCTAGCGTATGTTCAAATGACAGATCAGTGATATGATTAATCATTAATCTTCCATACTACGCAGATGGGGGTTTGTTGGAGCTGCGTTTTCGGATACGATTAGAATCTTTATTTTTCATTTACTCCTATGAACCATATCAACCAAATCTTTCGAAATGACTCACCTTATAAATAATTCTTACCATATTCTACGACTTAGCAAGTGTAAATGACATGACCTTCAAAATTGAGTTTTTTTTTTTTACCAAAAAAACTTTTTTTTTAACGGGTGTAAGGGCTTGAGCGGGGTTGGGGTTCTCGACGGCGGCGGGGGCGATGAAGCTTACGAGGGTCAAAGGCCAATTTTGTTTATTTATATTTAGGGATTGATGAATCAAAGATTGAAGTAGTTCCATGGATGTAATAATTTAAGAAACTGGAATGATAGAGAAAGGCAGGGGTTGAGAGAGAAATGGAGAACTGATAGAGAGAAGATGGAGATTAGGGTGAGAAAATTATTGAGGATATTATGGAAAAGAAGGATTTGTGTTTAGTAACTTGTGATTTACGTTAAGCAATCCTCTTAATCTAAAGACGTTTTTTGGTACTTTAACCGCGAAAATGCCTAGACGGTCTCACATAAAAACCTTTTAAAATTTATAAATTTAATATTAATGATCCAACTATTGTCTTTTATGTAAAAAGGTTCTTTATATATAGTACTTTTTTCTAATTAGAAAATAGTTAACAAAATTCATTTACAAAACTTCCACTTAAACCCAAATCCCCCTTGCAAACAATATCTATGCACATGCTTGATGTCATGTAGTAAAAAAATCGGCTTTCGAACAAAAATTATCATTTGTTAGATTAAAACAACTCAATTAGTATGGAAAAATAAAATCAAATTTTCATTTAGATGTTATTATAAATGGAAACACTTCACTTTTTTTCTTTTTTTCTTTTAATTTGAGTTTCGCTTCTTCTTTTTTTTAACCAATTACCATTTCAAGCGAACACAACTTTTTAGTTTTAACCTACTTGCATAAAAGATGACATTTTAAAAAACAAACGATACTAATTAACAATGAATACGAATTCCGATAGAAAATAACAGAAATGCTTAGACACGTTTTCTTACCAAGAGCGATATTAGTAAATTCTTAGCTGTTGTTTTTTTTTCTTTTTGTTTTATGACTGTTTTCTGGAATTTAATTTTATTATTATTTTCTTTTTCTTTGTCGTTGTGAAAACAGGTGAAATCCAAAGTTTGAATTGAAATGATGTTAATGAAAGAAATGATGTCCAGTTTGTAGAAAAAGTCGCCTCTCTGGCTCCTACTCTTCTCTGTCCGACGGCCCTTTTTCCCCTTTTTTCCAATTTTCTCTCTCTCCAAACAACCCCTCTGTCTCTCTCTAGATCACACTTCACCTCCATTGTCGTCCACTTCAAAAACCTCCATTTTCTCTCTCCAAATTTCTCTCACAAGATCTCACCATTTTCTCTCTTCGATCTCTTCTCACACATTCATTGAGGAAGAGAGAGGGAGAGAGAAAACGAGGATTTTGCGATTCCCGCCTTTCTCTCTCTAAACTGGATCTGATTAGCCATGGCGCTTTCAGGCATGAGAGGTCTTTCAGTATTTATTAGCGATATTCGTAATTGCCAAAACAAAGAACAAGAGCGTCTTCGCGTTGATAAAGAGCTCGGTAATCTTCGTACCAAATTCAAGCACGATAAGGTTAGGGTTTTTGCTAATATTTCTCTTGTTCTCTCTCTCTAATTTACCTTCATTTTTATTTCGTTTGGGATCTAGGGCAGTTGAATTTGTGAAATGCTGTTGAATTTGGTATAATTGACAGCTAATTTGAGCTCAATTTGGTGAAATGAAACTTAGGGCAATGTTTTTTCTTGTATGAATGATGTTTTTTTTATATGTGCATTTATTCTGACAACGTGAAATGTGGCAGCTGAGTGAGAGCTTGTAGATGATCTTCGGTTACTTGTTAGTGTGAGTGTTGTGGAAACCTATAATGTAGGGTATAGTTCAATTTGAAATAGGTTATTGCCACTGATTTGATTGTTTAGGGCTCAAACAATAAATGGCAGTGTTTGTCTTTTGGATGATTGAGTGCAAGATGAGTTCGGAAAGTGTAGGGAAATCTCTAGCAATAGCTGAACCCGACTGGTTGGTATCGACTGTATAATTGAAAGGTGAGTTGTAGCTTTGTCAAGCAATTTTAACGTAGAAGAGTAGTGTGCCAGTGTAGTGGTCAAATCAATTTTGAATTGGTTTACTATCAGTAATTAGTCGTTTAGATTACAGAAGTAATGGAGATGTATTGTTGAGTGAAACAGCAGAGATTTCTAGTAGACTTCAAAATGAAAGGGAGAAAAACTAGAATCCAGTCAAGTGCTTCATCTTCACCAATGAGTTTACCAGATTATGATAAAGATGAAGTCTTGAGTGAAGGATAGAGCACGGAAAGCTCTGAGGTATATTGCAGAGATTCCAGGTTCGAGTCCCTTAAGGCCATTGGAGGTTTTCCTGGTCGTGAACTTCAGGGCCCATGGGTTCAGGCGAGCAATGCTTGGATAACCATGTTATCTTAATTCTTAAAATAAAAAAATAATAATAGTAAAAGGATAGAGCACAGAAAACTTGTTTCCTAACTTATTTATTGTTTTGCTGCTTCTTTTATGGGTAATGTTAACAGAAGTAAGACGGTCTTTATATCCAATTGTGGCTTGCAGTAATGTTATGGGAATGTCATCTTCGAGGTCCTTCATCTGATTTCCCCATTCACTGACTTGTAATATTGGGAAAGAACTCCAGCTCGTCCCGATTGCTTTGTGTTCTGGCTTAAAAAGTAGACTATGGAGGGATATTTTCGCGACTTGGAAATGAACCTAGCAAAACTATTGGAATGGGTGTATAAGGTATAATATGTGTCCTCTTTTTTCTGGGAAGAGGGCCAGAGGGGAGGAAGGAGGGTGTGATTATATCTTAATGATATTAGAGGTGTATTTGGAATCCTTTGGTTGTACGATGAGATTTGCAGTGGATGCAGGATTTACAGAGACGGTCATTTGAAATTTGCGAGTGTGTTAATGTTTGGTATTCCCAATATTTGCTTAGGTGGAATGAAGCTGAAGAACTGGTATCTCAAGAAGCTATTGCAGTAGAGTAATAGCGCACCTTAAGTACACTCTACTCTCTGAAATGAGTACCTTTTACTCTCTCTAGGGACAGGTTTGACGGTTTGACCACTTAGGAATGCCAGTATAATTAACATGTTTCATATAAAAAAGAACAAGAGACTCTCTTCTTGCAACCTTACTTCTGAACCGTTAATGAAAACCTTGTTCTTCTTTGACAGCCGCACTTCTAGACCTTCCACAAACAGGTATGTTATGCCATATGTACTTCTAAAGGATGAAATTTTATCCGACAAAAAAAGGATAGGGAGAAAAAAGAAAATCCATACTTCTTAATACAGCTCATTTTTCTAATTGACAAAACTTATTACCCGATGCTCTACTATAAGTAGTCAACATAATTTGTGGTAGGTGATAGTGTAGTGGGTACCGGAAAAGCTTGTTGCTAGTACTTACAAGTATTACAACAATCTTAGTTCGCTTTTCTAAGGAGTAGTTATCCATCCATGTAAGTCGTTGGTCTGTATCTTTTACTCATCAGGATAAGCATAGGGAATAGAGTAAGAGTTACATGAATCAAGATGGTTGCAACTTTCATATATCAGCTTTGTCTTTATTTTTTTTGTCTTAGTTTAGTTTTAGCTTGTCTTGTGTGGACTTGGTCCACCGTGGATCAATGACACAGTACAAATATTTTGGGACATGGAGGATTGAAGGGTATTTAAAAAAAAAAAATTAGTCCTTGGTTCATGGTGGACCAATTCCACACAAGTTTTTGTGGTTTAGTTTCTCTGCAATGATGAGATCAACTGTTTTATATCATTGTTCTTTTGCATGGAATTTGTACTTTGGCCTTGAATTCATCCAACTTGTGGATACTTAGTCATATGTATGGCACTTATGTACCTAAACTTGCAAATTATGATTAGCACAACTACTTTTTTAGATAAAGACAAAGTATGTATTAATGAAGTGTCAAAAACTACAGCACAAGAGGACAAGATGTCCTCCAAAATATTTGGTTACAAATAAGCGTACGTAACCCAGTGATGCTGAAGTTGAGTAACAAAGTAATCTTTGAATCCATACCAATGTTATCCCACATTAGCTCATTGCCTCATCCGAAGTAACCACCTCATTGAATTCTCGAACATTCCTCTCCAACCAAAGGCACTAAATGATCGCAAAGATTGCATTACAGCACAACAACTTTATCTCCTTTCCTCTCCCATACGCCAGAAACAGCACCTGGAAAACTCCGCAACACTAGAGGGTGAACCCACATCTCCCAAATATTCCAAACAATCTACTCCACAGCAAAATCACAACTGACATAGCATGCAGTGTAGTCTCACTATTTGCTGGTTACGTAAGAGAAACATCCGGCAAAGAGAAACCCCTGGGCCGCCCCGGCGTCTGATCTTTAAATCCATACCAATGTTATAAACTTGTAGTATAGTTCATGTGACTGTCTAATTTTCCCTCTGGAGGCCTGTTTTCCTTTTTATAGAGCCTTTGATTGCTGCACAAATATCTACCTCTAACCCAGGTCCCAGACCAAAGTCCAAGCCCCAACCCACTTGGTCGAATAGATTCCCTGAATTCTACACAAGTAATGAAAACATTCTCCTAAACAGGTTGACAAATGGAACTCTGGAAGTAGGGAAAGTAAGCAAGGCTACAAGCGTAGAAAGTAAAAGAAAAGCATCCAGGAAAAAACAAAGGATAGAGTGCAAACAGTAATAATAGTAAAAGCAAAAGGAAAGAAAAGACAAATAGATATGAATAAACAGATTTGGACGGAAATGAATCCCAGAAAGCCTATTCCCACTATACTTGGTCAGGCAAGTTGGTTGTTACGGTCGCAGAGACCTCAAAGTCCACTAGATTCACATGGGCAAGGTCATGTCTATCTGTCTTTTCCATTGTTCCTTTCCCTATGCCTACCTTTTTCTATTTTTCTTCACGTCTTCTTTATGATACTTCCTCTAGTCTACTACCCACGGGATGAGGCTATTGGACAAACGAGTACGTTTTGTCTTATACTCCGTCCATGAATACCCTGGCTTAATTTTGTTGACTTTGCTTCTAAAATGTAACTCATATGGCCTGTCTACCCATCCTCAGAAGTCGTTGTCTCGATGACTTTGTTTCTAAATCCAATTTCATATGCTGGTTGTTCACCCAACCACTGAACCCCAGTTGCTTAACTATGTTGGCATCTGGAGGCAAATAGTTAGAAGTATTAGGCATTATAGTCTATTAGTTTTTTTTTTTTTTTGATAAGTAGAAAATTTTATTAATCAATTGGAAAAGAATACAAAAATGTGGAGGATAAGGTATCCTCAGTATAAAAAGAAAACTATCTACACATCACGCCAATGGCGCTGAACTAAAGTCAACGGAACACCCTTAAAGGCCCCCGCCGCCTTAGCCTATTAGTAGAGATGGCTTCTTTGGTTGACATACAATCACTGCTGCGCTCTATACTCCATTCTCTTCTTTGTTTGGGCTTGTCAAGGGATAGAGATGAGATTAACCATTAAAAAAAGTGATCACAAAGTTTTGGCCACACAAGGGACATTAATTATTCAGAGGACTGTGAATTTACAATGTCTGAAGAGAAAGCCAACGCAGCTTGTACCATGGTATTTTAACATCTGGGGATAAAATAAATTCTAGCAATACAGGTTGACTTCGACGTGAGAAGGTGTTAGTAACTTTTCAGGGAAATAATTTGAATATGTGGGCAGCTTCTTCAACTTGTATGCTTTGTACTAGACGTCTAAACATATGAATCGGTCACTTCTTTGAGGACTCCTAGGTTGTAATTTTTTTCTTCATTCATACAACTTTTTCTTGTTAAAAAAGAAGTAAATGTTTTTTTATTATTTATATATTAGATAACATGGGTATACGGGCTTTGCTTGACCTGACTAATCCCTTAGTGGCCCTGGAAAGGGTGTAGCTTGTTATCCATGTTAAATCTCTAGTATTTTTCTGATATCACTAAGTTTGAAATACCATCATTTTGAGTAATTATGAAAAAGGTAGCTCCTTTAATAGAACCTTTTATTCTTTTGACAGGGGTTGTCTCCATATGAAAAGAAGAAATATGTTTGGAAAATGCTTTACATATATATGCTAGGTTATGATGTTGATTTTGGTCATATGGAAGCTGTTTCTTTGATATCTGCACCAAAGTATCCAGAAAAGCAGGTAATCTTATCACCTTTGGGTTCCTTCTTATAATGTATCTCATAATGCAAAACGGTGCTGAATTCAGTATATGTGTTATTATGTTGCAGTATATAGAGGGGAAAACAGCTACTGTATCATATATGGTCTATTGGATATCATAGACTAACAAAAATTTAAAATAAACTGAAGGAGTTGGCATTTGACACTGCTTCATTCTGTATGCTAATTTCTTTAATTATACATCTAAATCTGGGTATTTCATGTTTGAAAGTAGAATATTATAATATACATGTTCACAGTTCAATCTGGGATGCTAGTTGATCTTTTTGTTTTCTCTAGCTATCCACTTTCTTTGTGTTGTTGTAAGCGAAATATATTTGTTTTACTAGGTGCTGGCATCTTAAATTGGTCCTTGATGACTAATCACGTTCTTGATATCAAACTATCATGTTCTTGACCACCATCTTGGTATGTCGTTCCATGATTGCTGCAGGTTGGCTACATTGTGACATCATGTTTGCTCAATGAGAATCACGATTTCTTACGCTTAGCTATAAACACTGTACGCAATGATATTATTGGGCGCAATGAAACTTTCCGGTGCCTTGCCCTAACTTTGGTATGCCACTTATCTTTCGCAAGTTTGGATCTGTGTTCTTCTGCTCCTGCTCCTTCCAACTGTTATTCCCCTTTTTAGGAGTTCCTTTGGAAATATTGTGTAGATGATGTTGCACATTTATCCACTTCTGCATATGATTTTGAGGCTCTTACACTGTTTCATTTATCTGCTTATTCTATAATATCTATCTGCATTATTGCATCAGCTCCAAGTGATATATACAGGTGACCCATAGTGAAATATTTCCAGGAATTTACTCTAAGTAATTTTGCAAAAACAACTACCTTTTCTTTCGTTAATTTTTTTTTATAAAAAACAACCTTTTAAGACACTCGTCTTTGTTGATTGCTTCCTTTAAGCCAAAACAATTACCTAACTTAATCTCAATCAATCGCCATTTGGCCCTTGATTGGCAGATAAGGGTTTTCCACCACCATGGTGCCTTTGATTGAAAACTGGTGTTCAATTGAGGTCAATTAGGCCAAATTTTAGCGTAAAAGTTGTGATGAACAAGAAAATCTTCCTTGAAAGGTGGTTATTGACGGGGATTATTTTTGTAGACGGTGGTTCCTTGCAAAATGCCCAAACTAAAATGTGTTGAAAATTTTTCCTACATACTTTTTTCTGATTTCTTAAATATTTTTCTATAACTCCCCCTCCTCCAACCACCACCAACCCTTGCTCCCATGCAAGTACAATGCTTAATCTCCTTTAATTGTTTTTTTTCCTCAACAACAACTACTCAGGAAGTACCCCAACGATCTTACCCGTAGCTAGTCCCCTAGTAGGAGACATTTTTCTCTGTTATATTATAAACCTTAATTTATTGCCCTACCTTAATCACCATTGTGTAATTCACTGTAGTGATGTGGTATTCTGTTCAATCTCTAATTCTTACATTCTCTTCTTGTGGGTCCTAAAAATGTTGTTTGTTTGGTAGGTTGGGAATATTGGTGGGAGAGAATTTGCAGAATCTTTGGCACCAGATGTACAGAAGTTACTGGTAAAAAGCATTTTAGTTTTATTAAGCATCTTTTCATTGATGATTACTTGTTTTGCTGGTTTTGACTATTGCTTTCTATTAAGATGTCAAGCAGCTGCAGGCCCCTGGTGCGAAAGAAAGCTGCTCTTTGTCTTCTGCGCCTGTATAGGAAAAATCCAGACGTTGTAAATGTAGATGGCTGGTATGCTTTTTCTTTCTCCCTTTTTTTTAACCCCTGCCTTCTCTGTTCTTTATGCCTTTGTGGTTTGGATCAGAAAAGGCTAAGAGTTCGGTGTAGTATAAATATATTAAGGCAATCCAACATAAACCAATAGAACAGAGGGATCCAAAGAGACTCAATGGTGATTGCAGGATGATTTATTTTCTGCTTTAACTAATAAACATCTCTTTTCAAACATATCAGGTCAGATCGAATGGCGCAACTCTTAGATGAACGTGATTTGGGTGTTCTAACTTCCTCTATGAGCCTGCTAGTTGCTTTAGTGTCAAATAACCATGATGCATACTGGAGCTGTGTTCCCAAATGTGTCAAAATTCTGGAAAGGCTCGCTCGAAACCAGGATGTCCCACAAGAGTACACATACTATGGTATCCCATCTCCATGGCTTCAGGTTTGTCCCCCTTTTCTTTTCACATACTACACAAATAAGGAGACATTTTTTTGTCAGCTTACCCCTCTCTCTCCACACACTAACCCTCTGTTAAAGAAATTTTTTGTAGAAGCCCAAAGCTTGCATTATTTTTTTTACTGGAACAAGGTGGCTCATTCATCAGGCACCCTGCCAAAAATAAGATTTATATGTGTATATATTTCTTTGGTGGGGGCGGGGGGGGAGGGGGGAGGGGTTTCCACTTCTGTTTCCATTTTCTTTGTAGAGGTCCTCCTCTTGGCTTTTGCTGAGCTCTCATGAAAGAAGCCATTACACTGTCAAGAAAACAAAGGAAAAAGAAATAGGGAAAGTAGTCATTAAGATGTTGTTTGTATTGTGATCAAAGCACCAAACAAATTCATACTTTTGGCTGCTCCTATGCACTTGTTCCAGGTTAAGGCGATGAGGGCCCTTCAATATTTTCCTACTATAGAGGATCCAAACACTCGAAGATCCTTGTTTGAGGTTTGTTTCTCTGATGAACTTCAATTTAGAACACCTCATAGTATTACTGAGTCTGATATTTCGACCTATTTTTAGGTTTTGCAACGGATACTGATGGGAACAGATGTTGTGAAAAATGTGAACAAGAACAATGCTTCACATGCTGTTCTGTTTGAAGCTCTTGCTCTTGTAAGTTCCATTATTTCTGTAGTTTCCATTGTTAACGTGGAGTGCAGATTTCCATCCTTATTTGGCATATTGTTGATTGCATCCTTAAAAGCTCCCAAAATGCACATTTTGCTCGGCAAACTTTTTAGGCTTGTCCACTTAAAGTAACTGTCATAATTAAGTACAAGGTGAAATAGAATGCTTATTTGATAAAAATGGAGAATTAAGAGATCATTGATTATTGATTATATATTGCAATGCTGCTATCTTGCAGAAGCCTTTTCGTAGGTTTTGCATAATCCTTTCTTTAATGTTTTTGTTATTTCATAGTGGCAGACAAATAAACCCTGCTACTAAATATTTATGACTTGTCCTTTTGTTTTTGTCTGTACTTGACCTTTTTACAGGTCATGCATCTTGATGCTGAAAAAGAAATGATGTCCCAATGTGTTGCTTTGCTTGGAAAGTTTATTGCTGTCCGTGAGCCAAACATTCGATACCTTGGTTTGGTGAGTTCTGGGAAGCTCTACTGTGTTTATTTTCTCTATGTCATCAGTTTCATGGTTACGGTTGAACTCCAGCCAAGCTCTAAATGACCTTATTGTAGTTTTCTAACAAAATTGTTTATCATTGAATTACTTTGCTGCAGGAGAATATGACTCGAATGTTGATGGTCACAGATGTGCAGGACATCATAAAAAGACATCAAGCTCAGATCATTACCTCGCTGAAAGATCCTGATATTAGGTTAATCTTCAGTGCACCCTTTTTGTCTTTTTGTCCTTTGTCTTGTGTGTAGTTGACAGGCTGACACTAAAAGGGATTCCTTTTCTTCTTCTTTTCCCCTTTGAAAGCTACCCACTATTGTAGATGGGTGACACTAAAATGATTCATTTGTGCTTCTTTCTTTATCATGCATAATCACAAATTCTTGACAGATTGAACTTGTGCTTCTTTTTCCTCACCTTGGGGTTCAATATAGATATACTCAATCTGTACTAGCCAGAAAGGAGGGCATTTTCTTTCAGTGATCTGATTATAATTATGTGAAAGTACTGCACCAAAATTCTCCAGCCTTTTCTATCCTACCTTTCTGGTGCAGTTACTAATGATAGTTTGTCTTGTCAGCATTCGGAGGCGTGCCCTTGATCTGCTTTATGGGATGTGTGATGTTTCCAATGCAAAGGACATTGTTGAAGAATTATTGCAGGTCGGAGTTCTTATCTATCATAAAATAGTCTTTTCTGGTGTAGCATATATTTGCATCACGAGGATGGTTTCCTCATCTAAGAAGTCACACACTTTGCCTTACAGCTAAGTAGCTTCTTTTTTTTATTTTCATTTGTCAGTATCTCAGCACAGCAGAATTTGCTATGCGGGAAGAATTAGCTCTTAAAGCTGCCATACTTGCTGAAAAGTTTGCTCCAGACTTGTCATGGTAAGACTACTTTTGGCTCTTGGTTGATTGAATGATGCTACTAAGCATTCATGCCAAAAATATGTTCTTATGATTCTGACCTCCCTTCCCCACTGTATAATTACTCTCAGGTTGCCAAAAAAGAAAAGAAATTACTGTAGTATGTTCAGAGAAGCCTGCATTCTATGAAGTACTTAACTGGACTGCTTTTACAAATTACAATAGGAAATTTGAGAGTGGGATTTTAGAAATAAAATAATACAGTGCAAGCAAGGTTTTAATTCCACTTCATTTAAAACTAAGTGCTGAGACTGAGAGGCATTCAACAAATAACAAATGTTTCGTCGACACTTTATTTCAGCACAAGTCTTGTACGATAATGAACTACCAACCAATGTGAAGCTCATCGAAATACTTCAGTGTCAAAAAGACAAACATTTAGCAACTGCCTTCGGTTGTGCGTTCCGAATGCTAGTTGTGTCCATAGAACTTGGAGTGTTTCACACCTTCACAGGAGTTAGGGAATGAAAAAAGAAGGGGCAGCTCCCCGGAAAGGGAGCTACCTATGCGATAGTATGTATTTTTGGATTAAGTGAAGCACTGCAATTTTCAAAAGGCAAATACTTTGTGTGAGTTTGTCATGGTTCAAAATCCTTTCCTTATTTCTTTATTTCCCAAGGAGTTGCACACTTGCACGGCATGATATTGACTGAAATCAGAACTCACTTTGATTTATGTGCTTCCTTTTGCTCTCTGTTCCTACTTCATCTCCGAATTTTTATTTTTTTTGCAAATTTTTTTTAGAAACAATGCAAAAGAAATGGGTTTTGAGCTTTATATTCCGTTGTATTGAAGGCCAGAAAATTGTCTTAGCAAACATTTTCATTTCCTCTCCTCAGTGGCTAAAAAACTGTTACAGGGATAAAGCTGAATGGCTTTCCCTTGATAAGTGGAAATGGGTGGAACACAAATTTATCAAACACGAATGGGTTGTGTTGAAGTTCAAGTCGATGCAACTTTTAGCCTGATGGGGCTCTGATCGATTCTTAAGTTTGTGCTATGTGGTGTATGAAGACTTAATATATTTCCTTTCTTACCCTATGTTCAAATTTTTTGTAGGTATGTGGATGTGATCCTTCAACTGATTGATAAAGCAGGTGACTTTGTTAGTGATGACATATGGTTTCGTGTGGTGCAATTTGTTACAAACAATGAAGACTTGCAAGTGAGCAATACACTTTATTTCTTTGTTGGATATCATCTTGTAATAGAAGGGTGTTGTTTTTTACTTACCTTCTGTTTTCAGCCTTATGCGGCCGTGAAAGCCAGGGAGTATATTGACAAGCCTGCAATACACGAAACGATGGTTAAGGTGTGTCCTCTCTCTAAGTACCCCCCCACCCCCCACCCCATCCCACCACCCCCCAAAAAAGGAAATAGAGAACAAATTGGGAGAACAATGTAAGAAATTAAAATGTGGCTTGAAGATAATGCTTTGACATGGATGGTATGTTCAGTTTCTGGCGTCAAAGAAAATTTCTGGGACCAACCCTGAGGGGGTGGCTCAGCTGGTAAGACCTTTGAGATTTATTCCACAGGTCCCAGGTTTGAGTCCCTTTAGGGCCACTGGAGGTTTCCTGCTCGTTAACTTTAGGGCCCATGAGATTAGTCAAGCAATGCTTGGATACCCATGTTATCTATAAAAAAAGGAAATTTCTGGGACCACTTGTTTTTTTTTCTATTTCTCTCATCTAAGTTTGTTTTATGAGCTTTACTGGAATGCTTTGTGCTTGAACTTGGAAAGACTTGCTTAAAGCAAGCCATTTTGATTGCTGATTTAAAGAGGAAGGCTTTGATGAGCACCTCCATCTTATGCCTTGATCAAATGTGAAGCAGAAGTCACTATTACATTTGATCAAATTTGTTTACCCCTCTTGGCTTGATGGTTATCAATACCTGAATATCATCCTCTACTAGTATTATACTGGAGTGCCAATCTTTTAACATGTTTGATGTCTAGATATGTCTCTCTTAAATTTGTTCCTGTTTTGTGTTGTGTGTGCTTGTGTATATTGTCCTGACATGTGATATGGCTTCTTGCATCAGGTGAGTGCTTATATACTAGGAGAATTTGGCCACCTTTTAGCCCGGCGTCCTGGTTGCAATCCCAGAGAACTTTTTAGCATCATCCATGAGAAGCTGCCAACAGTATCGTATGAACGTTTGACCTGTTTTTCTCATTTCTTTGCTCATCATGCTCCTGTTAAATGCTTTGGAATTCTAAATGAGAGTGAATTTTCAGGACTTCAACTATTCCGATTCTGCTATCATCATATGCTAAGATTTTAATGCATGTACAATCTCCAGACTCAGAATTGCAGAATCAGATTTGGGCAGTGTTTAGAAAGTGAGCTTTTCTGTGTCCATAAATTTTGGTACGCTTATATGCTGTTTGTGACCCATCAGCTCATAACAACTCTTGTTATGACAGGTATGAGAGTTGCATTGATGCAGAAATACAGCAACGTGCTGTTGAGTATCTTGCATTGAGTAAGAAAGGTGCTGCTTTGGAGGATATTTTGGCTGAAATGCCCAAGTTCCCTGAACGCCAGGTATGTTAGATTTCATTGTAGTTGATGAGTGCATGTAGCACCTGCCATTAGGGTAAATGTCTAGCTGTTAGTGATTGAGAAGATTAACTTTCGAATTATGGGACAATTCCATCTACCTTCTGAAACTGGTCTTAATATATAAATTCAGTCTGCACTAATCAAGAAAGCTGAAGATGCTGAGGTTGATACCGCGGAGCAAAGTGCTATCAAGTTACGGACCCAGCAGCAGAGTTCAAATGCTTTGGTTGTTGCTGACCCGCAGCCAGCCAATGGAACTCCTACAGTTGGATCTCTAGGACTTGTAAAAGTGCCTAGTACGAGCAGTAATATGGTTAGATGATTTCCGGCTGAAAGCTTAATTTGATTTATTATTAGCCTCCAAAATTTATTTCATAAATTGTACCTATGTTTGTTTTACGTGGACTTGATATATCCGCCAGGATGACCAAGGTACACAAAGAGCATTGCCTCAACCAAATGGGACTTTGAATGATGTGGATTCACAACAAGTTACTACGTCTCCCGATCTTCTTGGTGATCTTTTGGGTCCCCTTGCTATTGAAGGCCCTCCGGCTGCTGCTGTGCAATCAGAGCCAGGTTTGGTATCAGGAGATGAAGGTGCTTCAACTGTAGTGGATGCTCTGGCACTTGCACCTGTAGACGAGCAAACAAATACTGTGCAGGTAAAAAGAATCTGTACTTAATACAGTCATACGACAATCTGTGAAACTCTTTCTGATCAGTTTGCTGGTCACCTTTCCCAACCTATTATGGAGAGCTGCGTTAGCCAAAGCAAGCATAAAGACGTGTCTGATCTCCCTCATAAACTCCTTGCGCGGCTTTAGTGGCAAAGAATATGTGTGGCATATCCCACCTGGTGGGATAAGGCTCCTTCACTCTATTTACTTATTTCTAGATAAGAAGAAATTGTATTATTAAGAAAGAAGAAATATGCGTAGGAGACAAGGAGTCCTCAAAAAAGCATAACAACCTAGTAAGATCTGGGGAGGTCCTTACCTCTAACTTATAGAGAGGCTGATAGACCCACAAAAGTAATAATGATGATTAAAATTTTAAAGCAGTCTAAGAACAAAATAAATTAATACAACACAACAACCAGCCAGGAAGGATCCTACTTGCAGAGGTCCAGATCTCCGCAGCCTTACCCCTAACTAGTAGAGAATTGAACTGGCATTTCACAATTTTGCACTGACTCAAAATTCTTTCTGAAAAGTATTTTCCTTCATGTTGGGGAAGTTAATAAAGATTCCCCTGTCCTTGAGGAAGCCATTTTCTCTACAATGTTATTGTAGCAAGAATTGCCTTGTCAAGAGGACTGGTTGATTTCTCACAAGTCGCAACCATGAAAGGGGAGGTAGTCATTGAAATTTCCGTCAGCAAGATAGAAAGGTGATCGGCATACTTGATGTGGACTTCTAAACCTTGATTTATTAATTTGAAATGTCTGCATGCAGCCTATTGGAGATGTTGCAGAAAGGTTTAGGAGCTTGTGCCTCAAGGATAGTGGTGTTCTTTATGAGGATCCTAATATTCAGGTATGAAATGCTCTTTGGGATTCTCATTTGATTTATGCTTTAACATTCCTCTTTCAAATTGCATAGCCATAGATCCGTTATATGATGTCTCAGAGATAAGGCACTTAATAATCTCAAGACTTCTTGTTGGTCTCCATTCCATTTTCACAGATTGGTATAAAAGCAGATTGGCGAGCGCATCATGGTCGTATGGTCCTTTTCCTAGGAAATAAGAATACCGCTCTGTTGGATTCTGTTCAAGCACTAATATTGCCTCCTGTGCATCTGAAGACAGAGCTTTCGTTGGTACCCGACACTATTCCTCCACGGGCTCAGGTGAAGATGAGTTTTTTGCGTATGGTTGATGTTGCATCTGTTAATTGTTCTCTCTTATCTTTATTGATCCTTCAAAGAAAACCTTTTCTCTTGTTCCTATATATCTTCCAAGTGTTCATTTTTTTTTTTGTGCGACCCTTTACTTAGGTACAATGTCCACTTGAAGTTGTGAATCTCCGCCCAAGTAGGGATGTTGCTGTTCTTGACTTCTCATACAAGTTTTCCACCTCCTTGGTACTTGTTCTATTGGACTTCCAAGTCTGTTTATGTTTCCAAGTATTTAACAGATTGTAATATGCAATACGTGCTGAATTTTTATGTTTGTGATCTATAGGTGAATGCCAAGCTCCGTCTTCCTGTCGTCTTGAATAAGTTCTTACAGCCAATGTCCGTGTCTCCAGAAGAATTCTTCCCTCAATGGAGATCCCTTTCAGGACCACCTCTGAAGCTCCAGGAAGTGGTATGCAGCTTCATCCCTTTTTTGTCCCACAGATTTTTTTTCTTTTTGTTACTGTCTCGCTTGATTTAATGACGATGTGTATCGTTCTGCACTTGACTGTGACCAACTTCAGAGCATGAGACTAATCCTGCACCAGTTTCTGGCTGCAGATTGCAGTTACATTTATAAAATATGAGATTTAGTTTCTATGCATTACCATGCTGTACTTCGAGGCCAAAAATTGGGGGAAGGAGGGCTCTAGGGTAAATAGCATAGTTAGCATGAATCTTGTTGAACTAAATTTCAATGGCTGTTTCCATTATCATTTGTCAGAGCAATAGGATAATAAGAGTAGATGTTCTTCTCCAAATCAATGTGATGACGTGATGTTTTCATTCTTTGCAAATCTGGGAAATATTGAATCTACTGCAGGTCAATGTGATGACATAATGTTTTCATTCTGTGCAAATCTGGAAAATATTGAATCTACTGCAAATCAATGTGATGACGTGATGTTTTCTTTCTGTGCAAATCTGGGAAATATTGAAGTGATGTTGAATAGTTCTGTGCATTATTTGTGACTTTGCTTTAATTGATATACAAATCTAAAACCTAAATGGGAACAGTCTGCCAACTTTTAGCCCCTCAAATTCCACGCAGAACAATGATTTCTTAGCCCATGTCTAACCCAGCATGCCCTAGTATCAAGTTTCGTGTTAGATGTATTATATTCATTGTTGAGGAGTCATTCAAGACGTAATGGTAAAAGACAGATATTACCATCTATTGACTCAACTTGTCCAGTAGTTAAGACTTAAGAGGCTATAAACCAACTGCTAAAAGTAAATGCGAGAAACTTGTAGGAAACTTTGACATGATTCATGATTGTACCATTTTGAATAACTTGATTACAGAGTTCGTTGAGTTTGTCCCTCGTCTCTGTTGTCTCTCATGTCTGGAAAACATACAACATTCGGTTGATGTACAGTGCCTTACTTACATCTACTGCAGTGTGCCCTGCTGCCCTCAGTATCTAAAGAACCTTCGTTACTTGCTAAATCCATCTAGGTTGCAGGAATACTCGTGAAACATTGCCTCGTGCGTGTGGGATTACGTGTTGAATATCGATTGTTACTGATACTTGGCTGATATGTGTTGAGTTGTATGCAGAACTTTTGATTTATGTTTGCGAAAGGACGTTACAGAGTATACGTAGCTAGATACACCATGGATGTTTTGGTTTGCTTGAAATGGTTCAATTTTTTTTCAACTATATCTCTTCCTAGATGTATGTATATATGTTATTTTTGAACCTATTTATGGTAAAGTACAAGTATTGTGGAAAAATTTGTGAATTGGCGCATTCTTTTAGTGCATGTTGGACTTGGACCTAACTTTGTGTATAGCTTCTACTTTCCCCCCTATTTTCCCTCAAAAACCACCCCCTCCACCTCCTCCTCACTCCCATTTTCAACTTCTAGAAAGTTCAAAACACCCCTTCGGACCCCCTAGGTGGCCCAAATGTAGAAGCATCTCCCAAGGGGTGTTTTGAGCTTCTTAGAAGCTGGAAATGGGGGTAAGGAGGAGGTGAAGGGGGAGGTTTGTGAGGAAAAATAGGGGGGAAAGTAGAAGCTACTCACAAGCTAGGCCAAAAACCACCTTATTATAAACTACATTATGAAGGTTTTCTGTATCCCCTATCCTAAATTTTGGTGTGCTGTATGTATGTTTCTGTTTCATATCCATACCCATGCATCCTTGGTCACTACTAGAGTTCTCTATAACTTCCTTAATTCTGACTGATTATTTTCTTTGCGCTCTACCTCTTTGTTCTGTTTACTCATCACAAATAATGAATAAACCATGTCTCCTACTCGGCTGAACAACCAGAACTGGGGCAAGTTATGTAGAATAGGTGGTTCGGATGAAAATCTGATAGATTAGCTCACTTTTGGGACCATAACACTGTTCATTTATGTGCAAATCTACTAGTCTCATTCAGCTGGAGAAGTGTCCTCTTGCCTCAATCTTCTTTGCTTATCGTGTATTTACTGAGTGATTTGCTGTTCCATGTATTTAGGCTTCCTGATGTGATATATTCTCTGCGTTCTTTGACCTTTAGGTTAAAATATTTTGCAGGTCAGAGGTGTAAGACCTATGCCTCTCATTGAAATGGCAAATTTATTCAATAGCTATCACTTGATTGTTTGTCCTGGACTTGTAAGTTCACCAACCCTTTCCAGATGACCTTTTTCTTTCATAGAATATTTTGATTTGAATTATAATTTTTTGCCAGGATCCAAATCCAAACAACTTAGTGGCATCCACAACATTTTATTCAGAAAGTACAAGGGCCATGCTATGTTTGGTATGACGTCTAAATAACTTATCTTTTGATATTTTTGAACATATTCAAGGTTCTTACTCAGTTTTAGGTCTTTATTGATATTATTGATATTCATCTGAAACCATCACCCTAACGCTACCATAGAGAACTGCAGGGTTCCTTTGCTGGTTAAGTGACACTTTTTCTTAATGTACAGATGAGAATAGAAACTGATCCTGCAGACAGAACTCAACTACGAATGACAATTGCCTCTGGAGATCCCACGCTAACATTTGAGTATGTCTTTTGATTTAAACTACATTCAATTAACCCAAATGGCAGAAACTAATAGGTAACTACTGCACAGGTTGAAAGAATTCATCAAGGAACAACTAGTTGCCCTCCCAGCAACTCCCCGAGCACCATCGACAGTAGCACCAGCCCAGCCTACCAGCCCAATAGCAGCACTGGGAGATCCTGGAGCTATGCTTGCTGGCTTGCTATGAAAGGTTGCAGTTGTCGTGTTAAATGGTCTCTTCGTATACATGTACAATTGATTGATATAGCTAGGCCCCTCGTCTATTAAGGAAAGCGATGATATAGAGAGCCCTACATTGCATGGGCTGGCGGAATTGAGGATGAGCTGGATTGGTGATCGGCAGCGTGTTTGGTATAGAAAGCAAATGAGTGGGGTACATTGAGGGGGTCAGATCTCTGTTAGGATAGTAGGTATCCTTTTTTCCGCTGGTTTTGTTTATCATTTTTCCCCTAATAGGGTCATTATTGGTCTCAGTTGTAATATGGTAGTGATTAGCTTGTAAAAGAAACAGAGTGCAGTTTTCTTTTTCCTTTCTTTTTCCTTTCTTTTAATTATAATTTTTTGGGGCGAGAAGAGGGTGTTGTAAGTGGAAATTTTAACTAGCGTTAGCATTTTCTTCAATGTGGCTGAGCATAAAGATGTAACCAGTAAATTCAACTTTTCCAACATTTTCGGCATGGCTATTTATTGGTTATTGAAATCCAATAGGAGTTGTTTTTGCAATAATATCATGTATTCCCCTGAATTTACTTACATGTTGTGAAATCAGAAAACGAAATGTAAATCTTAATGGTTAATCAGATGAACTCGCTTCAAGAAGGTGACATTCTCGAGTTACCCCATTCGATGAAATTCGGGTTTTAGAGGAGATATTTTTTAAGAATAATTTTCAACATTCACTCACAAAAAAAAAAAAAAAAAAAAAAAAGACTTCCACAATACCCTCCGAAAACCTCGAATCTCAATTTGAAGGAAAAATTCGCCCTAAACGTAACTTTCTCAACCAATTGATTGTAAAAAGGGGTGGGGGGGACTAGTCTTTTTATTACCCGTATGGCGTATTTTGCTTTGACAGAGTCATCTAGACTCTAGAGTACTTCATTTCTTTTGACGAGCAAAAAAAACGTACTTCATTCCTTTTAATAACATTGATACAAATAATTATCCACTAGTATTAGTAATGAAAATAATGGTTAGCTGTGTGAGGAACGAGATAAGATCTGCGATCATCATCGACGCAAAAATACTTGTGATCTACTCCCTCTGTCCCATGTTTAAATTCCCAGTTTCCTTTTTGGTCTGTCTCTCATTTACGTTCATAGTTCCTTTTTTAGTAAACTTTTGGCTATGAAATTACACTTTACCCCTCACTTAAATTGTGTTTTGTTTTTGTTAATTAATCATCTAATGAAACTAATTCAACCCATTAAATTAAACAAACCCAACCCCAAAATCCCTCACTATCGTTCTCTCTCCTCACACCATTTTCAGCTCTTCACCACCACCATAGCCAGTAGCCACCCTCATGTCACTTTCTCTCTCCTCACACCATCTTCAACACCACCATAACCACCCTCATGTCACTTTCTCTCTCCTCAAATCTCTCTCCCTTACCACCGCCGCCGCCGCCGCCCAACCTCCCACACCATAATCACCACCCATATCTCTCTTCGAGCTTTTTGACACCTTCTATCAGAGCCACTCGCCGGAGAACTAATTTCCGGCACCATATACGACTTTGTTGGTGATTTCGTGATTAGATTCGAAGTGAGAGAAAGAGTTAAGGGGTTATGGTATGTTGGTAGTTTAGGGGTTAGAATTGGGGATTTGGGGAGAGAGAAAGATAGAATGGGGGATGGTGGTGGGTGGTGTTCGATCTAGTTCTTCCGAGAGAGAAAGGGGCTGGTGGTTATGGTGGTGGTGGGTGGTGGTCGATCTGAAACTTCCAATGACAGAGAAATGGGGTGGTGGATATTGTGGTGGTGGGTGGAGGTCGATTTGGTTTTTTCGAGGAGAGAGAAAGGGGAGGTTAGGGTGGCTGATGGGTGGGGTGGTTATGGTGGTTGGTGGCCCGTGGTGGGTGGTTGTGGTGGTAGGCGGTGGTCGATTTGGTTTTTTCGAGGAGAGAGAGAAAGGGAAGGTTATGGTGGCTGATGGCCTGGGTGGGGTGGTTAAGGTAGCTGGTGGGTGGGGCGGGTGGGATGGTTATGGTGGTGGTGGGTGAGACTGAGATGGAGGAAGAGGGTAAGTTAATTTTGATTAAGGTGAGGAAGAGAGTGGGAGACAAAAGAATGCAGGGTAATTTTGGCAAGTCAATGACAAAGTTCACTCTCATTAAAACCCGTGCCCATTCACACTGAACGTAAACATAGGACGGAGGGAGTATAATCTTTACACAAGCAACTCAAACAAGATAAGCAAACTAAAAACAAGCTTATCTTCTGAGCATAAATCGATGTCAGGCATCACCAAACACCCGCCCCAACTCCCAAGTGACAAAAATCTAAACGTCTAACTCATCTTGGCAAAATGGCAACCCACATTTCCTATGAGAAGGCAAAACCGATAAAGCCTCTCAACTTGCCCCAGTATGTAACAAGTCCACACTCACCAGTATGGCGCGGAGTTGAAGCCACTAATGCTGCCTGTCGAATAAGCCAATCAGGACAACCCAGGGCATCCATTTTGAATCCTGGTGTCCTGCTTTGAGCAGAGATTTTTCACCTGCATGCTGCTCTGGTATCAGAAATTCTGCATTATGGTCTGCCTTGCTGGTGCCTTGACCCAAAAGGGGACTACATGCATTGCCCAAAAGCATTCCCAAAAACTGTACCATAAGACATGTCATTAAGGCCATACCCTGCAGTTGCCACAATACCAGCCTTCTTCCTGTGGAAGCTCTTCCCATGGGGAACACTGGCAGTGAATCTGTAACCCACAATTATGGCAAGAAAGATCAGGAGCTGGGGCTGGTTGTAAACATACATTACAAGGCACAAAAGCTCCAGGTTCCTCAGAGGAACCCATTTCACACTGGTCTGGGAATCCAGTCCGAGAACTTTCACATTGCAAATTCTCCCAGCCCCCTCCAGATGCATCAACTCCTGCAAACTGATTACCGTCATCAGCCTCTAGCAACTCTGTAAAAGAAAAGTACGTCTGTGGTTCATAGTCCGTGTTCTCATAGTTAAAATTGTCATAGTCAAATGTTCCATCTTCCAGACCACCATTAGAGACATCCCATTCAGCATGAGGATGATTGCCAATGTTCCTTGTCTCAACATATGTAGGTAATTCGACCGGAGATGGGTTACCAATGAACCCATCATCATCTTTCTCATTCTTCACATGCCTTCTGACTGGTAGCTTCTGGGGACCGGGAAGAGGAGGGGTATTCCAATCAAAATCTAATTCTGATTTTGCTTCCGGCATCTGATCAACATCCGACACAGACAACAGAAGAGAATCATCCACCTCAATAACAAGATCTTCCTCCATGAGAGAGATTGGAGTTGAAGGTACTGATTCAGCTTGCTCTGATATGCCTTCAGAAACAGAACTTGCTACAACAGTCTCTTCCTTTGGACCCCTAATCCGCAGCTTCTTCACCTCCACCTTCTTTAAGTTTGCGTCAGCGTAGGGGCAGACTGGGGATTTTATTCTGCGACAACGGCAACATTTGAATCCCATCAAATTTGAGACTTTTGACTCCTCAAGTTCAACAGCATCAGCATGGTACCAGTCTGCACCAGATACAAACTCTATTATATACATGAACAATATAATCAGAAATGTTTTATATCAGTCTTAGATGTTGAAGAGTATATATTTTCACAAGCTTACTTTTGCATGTTTCACAACAGATGTACATTAAATTATTATTATATGGCTTCCGGCATAAGTTACACAGTGGGCTCAAGTTATCATGTAGAGTGCCCTTGAAGAGAATATTATTAAGCCGGAATTGCGATCCATCATCAACAGGATCCTTCTTCTTCCATATAAGACCCAAGTGACATATCCGCTTTTTACTCTTAGTCAGTTTAGAATCAGAAGCTGGCTTCTTGTCAGATTGGCTCGCTAATGTTCCAACATATGGCAATTGCTGACTGGCACTTTTTGGCCTCACACCTTTGGAAACTGTTGCAGAATTCTGATATTGTTGATTAGTGATTTGCAGCCTTGTACTTCTCACAACTGTCGCAGAAGCCTGATATTCTTGCCCCTGCATTGCCAAAGGACTTGTGGGAGATTCAACACTATTGTTGTTTTGTGAAAGCACTTTACCACTACACTGGTTGCAAGTGGCTACGAATTCAACATCCTCGTGCGTTAGAACAGTAGAGCTCGTGGTACATGTCTTGTGACAATAACCTGAACAAGAAAAAGTTTAAACACTTAAAAACCTATTTGTTACATCTCTTTCAACATAGCTGACTAATTGCCACCAATGTTCCATCTATACGTGTGAACAACTATAACTGAAAATTGCCGAGGCAAAGTACAGGACATCAGAATTCAGAACAGACAAAACCACTGCACCACCACCCAATCCAACTAGAATATTTATTTTCTTTTCTGTAATCTTTTAGGGTGAGTGTAACTCAGGCCAAATAGTGTTTCCAGAAATAAACCAGGTAATCAGAAGCACCTATCAGTCTATGACAACAGAATCAAACTGATCAACTAGGTATTAGAGATGTAGTTGCAATAGAGGTTGAATTGTGTTTGTTCTCTTCTGTTTTCAGGAAAGGTAGAGAGAAATAGTATGCATCAATGCACAATTCATGCACAGGAACTATTTATAAACTGGAACATGTAGAGTTGACACAATTGAGCTTCACTGAGCTTACCTTCACAAACACTGCACGTAACACAACCCCTGAGAAGCACAAGAGAACTAATCAGTAAGCAGCAAGACAATAAGACCATACGAGCACTTAAGGCATGGAAATAGAAAAGTTAAATATTTGAGAACGAAAAGAGAGTACCCAAGATGAACTTCCTTGTGACAAGATGCACAGAGGCACACACTCAAGTTATCTCTCTTACGTACAAGATACAAGAATATTTTTTTACGTGAAGCTCTCTTTTGTTTCCTTTGGAGTTTCGATAAACTATCAAGTTTCTTTGGAGGTGGCAGATTATTTTTCTCAGCGCTTCCCTCAAACTCCTTGATCAAATACAAAGGAACACGACTCTCTGGAAACCAATACTTATCCTTCCCATCTTGGCCTTCTTCCTTCTCTATGATACTCTTTGTAAGCCGGGACGAGAGATGTTCTTGATGACCAAAAGATATTCCATAAAAAATCTTGTTCTCCACAACCTTCTTATCACAGATGAGGGCATTTCTGAAAGCAGATGCATCTGTTTCGGGACCTTTTCCATCCTGAAGTTGATCAGGACGAAGAATATCATTCCACTTTACATGCTGATCCAGATACCTCACCTGGTCAAAGAAGCCATTTCGGTTAAACTTCACAAGTAAAAGTAATTGCGCACTAAGACCAAATTGTAGACTTCTAAGCAGAAGAGAATTGAAGATCATAGAATACACAAGAGATGAGTGACCTGAAGCGCAAGCTGTGATGCATTCCTAGCCATTCCAACAGCTGCTCTCCAACTGAATTGTCTGCTTCTCTTGGGTACATCAGAGCCATCAGCATAATAGATTCCAGGAATCCTTCTTGAACCACCTATTAAGACATACAAAATAGGTGTAAACTTTTGAATCTTGTTTACATTACAAATGCAGAACTAAGAATGTTTGAATGTAGCTTCCATTTCTCAGAACATGTGCTTTCATCCACTTCAGTGGGCTACTAACGCGGCCTATGCTTACTAGACTTCCACACCAAAGTACCCATGTCGAACCCTACAACACCCGAGTACAACTTAACACAGAGACAGTCCGAAGCCATTCAAAAATCCCTTATTATCCAGATCGGCATACACGTCCACATTTCAAATCCACACTCCCAACAAGTATAAGAAACATAGAAGACAATCTTTCCAATTTCAAAGACTATTGTAATAACTCTTAAAAACCCAAAAAAAGAAAATCTTAAGAGGGGCCAGCCTGGGGAGGTAGTGCAGTTGCATTCCCCGCTAATTCATTTCCAGGAGTGGCCTGGGTTTGAGTCCCCACCTCCTGCTAAGAGGGGAGTGGGAATCTTGCCATGTCAACAAAGAAAAAAAGGGGGCGAACAAAAAAAATTAGTACCTTGACGAGCCGCTTTTTTAAGAATTGAACAAGGTAATGTGGCTCTCTGGAATACAAGCTTTGCTAGCTTCCCTCCCCGCCACCACGTAGAATCAGGCGAACTATCATTAGACTCATCAGCTGTGACTTCAGCTGCAGCAATATGCTTCCTACGTCTCCCTGGACCACGTTTCTGAGTTGAACCAGCCAGCCAAGCACTCTGGGGCCCAGAAGATTCATCCTTCCAATTATCTACCAGCTTAGTCCATTCTGATGAGAGAGCAATTGTACAGAGGTTTTCCTCAAGCTGCACAAACACAAACCAGAAGGAAGATCCGATGAGCAAACAATACAAAGGCATCAGACAAGTGATTCCAGTGGAGACAAAGTATAATATTAAGCTAAAAGATCCATTATTCAGACATCAAGCTCCACATATAGTTCGCAGAACCTAAACATAGCAACAAAAACTGTCTCTGCACATGTAAGACTTCTGGATGCCTCAACATTCACATATATTTCATTACTATCAGCTACTCGGAATCTGATTCTAACATCTATGATAAATCTCAAGCAGTTATCACCCTTTCTCTCTCTTTCTTCTCCAGACCCATAATTCTAGAATAAACAGAAGACTAAAAGCAAACTGAAGAAGATTCTTATAAAGGTTACAAACAGAATCAGATTTTGAAATTGCAGGGTAAACTCAAAATCCTGCTAAGCGATTTTCCCTTTTCATATTCTTTTTTTGTTGTACTGGAACAAGCCCTTTCAGTTTTAAAAGAACAATAAAACAACTATATACATAATATGCAACGAAGAGGAAGCAACCTACTTCAAGCAAATGAGACTTGATATCACTGCAAGTTGAAGCTTGCTCTAGTTCCTTGCGCCATTGTTGTCTGAAACTTGCACTCTGAAATGGTCCAAGTATCAACCCACGCAAACTCTCCTCCATGTACAATGTGTATGTCGCTATACCATACAGACCACCCTCTACATTCTTTGCCAACCGAAAGCCTGAAACAAACTTCATCTCTGCTCTTGTAGCATTCAATGCAGCTTGATTTAGTAAGCAAGCTTTCTTGCTAGCAACAGGAGCCTTGCAGTGAAGACACCAACTACATCGCTCTCTTGGAACTTCTATGAGTTTCTTTTCCGTACTAGGCCAGAAAAAACGAACAGCTGCAGAGGAAAATGCTTTTCCCTGCAGCATAACAATGGCAGACATAGCTTTCCTGGGGTCTGATGCATGAACCTCGGAAGCTCTTTTTTCATCAGATGAAAGAACGGCAAAATTAGCAGCAGCAGATGCCGCAAAGTTGCCATGGACAAAACCATTTATGTATGCAAGAGGTTTAAAAAGAGATCCCATGAATAAGTATGAATCCTTCCGCTTCTGGTCTGCTTTGCCACCAACTCCTTTGGAATCTTCCTTTCCACGCACATAACTATTAACAGGCCAGCAGATGACATTCTTGTCCCCAACAGTACTGCTGTTGTTGCACCCAGAAAAGCGTGACGCAACTCCTGATACACTCGATCTGTCAGCCAACCCTGGGTGAGTTAAGCAAGACAGGTCAGCATGCTCGATAAGCTTGCTGGTCATAGTAGTGAGAGTCTGTTTCACTTCAGCAGTAGATATTCTCTCCACACTGCTGAAATCAGTTTGTATTGGCATACCCACTGAAACAGCACCAGAACCAGGTTTACCACAAATGCCTGATCCTGAAACATCTTCTAAAAAGCTTGGACCTACATTACTGCCATACTTGTCAAGATCAACCTTGTTAAGAACCTCGTGGCCTCCATTCTCAGTAGATATCATAACTTCTTCATCTCTGTGTTCTACAACTGTGCTTATTTGACTATTTACAAGAGGTGGCAAGACATCCTGTGGCAGTTTCCAGTACTTCATAATCGCCTGGCAGATTCCCCAGTATGAAACTGCATGGTGTGGAGATGAGCAAAGTACTGTCAAAACTTTCAGAATATCATTGCGATTGTAGTATCTGACAAAAGGCGATGTCTTGACTGAGACCTTAAGCCTGCAGTAAGAATTGTTTTTAAACTAGATGAGGAAAAGCCAAGAGAATGTCAAGGGATGAATTATGCATGCTACACGGACAATAAAAAAAAAAACAAGCACAGATTCGTAAGCCAGAAATTTCTTGTACTAAGGTCAGCTATGACTCGAACCATTCATTTGATAATGCCACAGCACCAACCCTATTGTTCACCATTTAACTCAAGTCGATGGCTTCTCCTAAGGTACGTTGGTTAGCCACAGCAGAAGTCAGTTTATGCTCTTTTATAGCTCACATTTTCTTCTCTTTTTTTAGATAAAAATAGCTCACATTTCCTTTATCATACTCTCAAGATTAAGTTATTGGCTAGCATTTTGTTTATGTCTTCTCAAAACACAATCATGCAGCCATACATTGGGAATATGCTAACTTTCACTGGCAAATTTATTTCGTAATCCTTAGAAAATGAAGAGAAATTGAACAAAAGAATGACAAGCTGCAAAGGAGCTGAAAACATACACCAATAATTGATCACAAGTACCCAAAAACAACTGCGCAAATGAATCGATGCCAAAAACTTCAGCTCCTTTTAAAGATGTCCACGCCGTAATAGCTGGTTCAACTCTGCTGATTGTACATTCAGGGCAAAACCATTCCCCGTCAGGTATAGACAATTTGCTCACACCTATACATCTCGAGTGATAAGCTGATGGACAGCCATCACAGCAGAGCAACATCCCATCCATTCCACAAAGCCGACACTCATCCACATTTCCGTCTTCGTCAACATTAGCCGCATCCTTGTTGTTATCATTGTGTTTCATAGTCAAAGAACTAGAACTATCTAGACTTTTATTTTCGGCATAGAGGTTTACATTTTCCCTCTCCTTGCCAACAGAACTTTTACTACATCTAGGATACACCTTCCTTGGGCCACTATCAAGTGTTGAAAGCCCATCAGGATCTACTCCAACCTCAGACTGTTCGCGCATGTCAATTTCAGCCCTTATCTCGGCAGTATCAAGAGTATCATCACACAAGATCTGCAGAACATTCAATTTTATCCCAACAGACAAGGTACAGTAATCCTTCTCTAGAACATCAGAATAAAATCCCTTCCACTCTTCTCCATTTAAATGCCCCATTACCATCAGATAATGCACCAAGTAAACTGGCCAAGTCAAGATATCAAGCATACCCCAGTCGATGCATCTGTATGAAAATGCAATGTTAATATGACATAGCAAATAACATAAATCACAGAGGCTTTAAAGAAGTACGAAAAACAGTAAACATTTCGACTTTGGTGTCAAAACTCAAAAGACGGTCAAATTAAACTGAATTGTACCTTAGACATTTTGATGCAAGCTCAGATCCATCAGAAGCTAGTGTCTCAAGATGCCGTCTCAGAGCACGCAAGAGAGCAACATGTATAGCATCCAGTAACGTGTTTGGAGAAGTACAATTGAGACAACCGACAAGATCATCTAGTTTAAAAGGACTCAAGAACAGATGAATACTAAATGAACGTAAGAACCCATATACTGATAGAAGATAGGGAACATACTCCTCTGTCACACCTATATTCCCTGAAGATGGAGGCAGCTCTGGAGGGGGGATGAAAGGGATCTCAATCTCTGACCTGGTTTCCCAACCCTGACCATACTCACATGAATCGCTAGACGAATCATCATCATCATCAACTTCACTCTCCTCACCTTCTCCACTGGAAAGCTCACTTGATGTGGGAACCTCAACCTTCATTCCATCACTTTGTAGATTTCCAATATCCCTCTCCTCTGGCTTAGCTATTGACTCGGCCATATCCCCCTTCCCCAATCCATCCACTAACATCATATCATCCCCCTCCTTTCTGGAATCATCCTCTAACTTCACACCCATCTTTTTTGCTACATTGCCACCCCACTTCTTCTTCCTCTCCAATAAATCACCCTTCTTTCTGGAATCATCTTTTAACTTCACACCACTTTTTTTTGCTAAATTTTCATCCAATTGCTTCTTCCTCTCCAATAAATCACCCACAAAGCGTTGAGCTTCATTCCCAATCAAATACTCACGCAACTCACCACTATCCAAATCCTCGCAATCCCCATCCTCATAATCAACCCTGTACAACCCACTATCATAAGAAATAATCTTCCCTAAGAAAAGTCCATTATCATCAAAATCCTTCATCACATATCGCCCCACCATCTCTGGCCCCCGAATCTCCACAGCTCTTTTCTTTGGAGGTCGACCCCGTTTACGAGGGTTCCCCAAATTCTGTACATTCTCATGACTCTCCTTATTTTCCACCACCACCATATCCTGTACATCCCCTTTAATATTATCACTATCATCATTAACCTCCCCGTTTCGTGTATCCTCCCTTCGCCTCTTCCTCGGTCGACCTCTTGATCTACCACCAGAACGTTCCATCAATCCAATCTCCCTACCACCCAAATATCCTATTTTTCCAACCACAATTTCACCCAATTTTCTAATCTAGGGTTTCCAACCTCACCCAAATCAAACCAAACCCTCAATCACAATTCAAACTAATACTACGGATCCAATAGATCCTGAAAACAGCAAAATACTAGGTCATAATCAAACAATCGAATCAATCAAACAATTTCGAAACACAAATAAACCACAAAACAAAAAATAAAACCAAAATAACAATATCGTTACGCAAAAACCGTGTTCTAGGGGAGAGAGAAAAAAATAGGCGTACCTTGTTCGCTAGATGTTAATAACCGCCATTGTAGAAAATTCTAGAGAGAGGAAGAGAGAGATAGGGAGGTTAGAGAGAGAAATAGAGAGATAAAGAGAGGATGTGAAGTGAAAGGGCTCTATGGTGTGAAATTAGCCCTAAAAAATTTTGTGGGAATTTTTTTTGTTTTTTGAAAAGACCCATTGGACACTCTCTCTCTCTCTACACTTTTTTTGCTAACTGAGTTACCTGGTTGACTCGGTAACTCAACCATGTGCTCGAACCGGTCTGGAAAACCGCGGTTGGCTCACCACACGTCACCTCCTTTTTATTTATTTTTTAAAGATTTCACCCGCGGTTGGCCTACTAACTAATTACATTTACCGATATACGATTTGATACAAAAATCCTATTTTATGAACTTCTCACTTAATTAATACTCTACTAGCATTACTAGTATTTCTTTTCACCCTCTCTTTTTTTGAATCATAATATATATTGGCTTATGCTATGGTTAGTCGTTTACTACTACAACTATCGAACATATTTGGACGAGTTTTAAAAAATTAAAAAATAAGTTAAAATAATCAACTCAATTCAGCTGTTTCACTTCAGTTTTTCTCAAATAAAAAGAACATAATCTTAATCTAGTATCTTAGGTATGTGATGTATGTCTTATCAGCAAACTGATTTAGCGTTTTATATTTTTTATGATTTTAATTTACTTTACGAAACAAACACTTATACAGCTTAATAGTGGTTTCTGGCTTTATAGCCGTATAAAAGTAAAGCCCATTCCACTTCGACAAAAGACCCACACCCGTAGCGCCTGGTACTCGAACATTGGCTCGAGGCATTTTCTCTACCCCAAGCATTATAATATTTAAACCTCTTCCTGGTTGCTTAATAAAATTATATAGTCACCATCCTTCACTTGATTACATTTCCCAAGCCTCGACACTATTTAGAATCGTGTTGGGCCAGACTTATAATATGCTCAAAATCAATGTCTAAACGGAAGTAATTCAACAGAAACCCTTCTCTATGCCCCGTACTCAGCATCAAGTCATCAACCGGCATACGTGACATGAAAATAGTTTGCAAACATGATTAATGTCCATGCAATGCACGTTTTTTAATAAAAAAAATTTATGCATGTAATAATAATAATAATAATAATAATAATAATAATAATAATAATAATAATAATAATAATAATTTGTTTGTGTTTTGAAAAAGCTCACACACAATTGTGATACAAAATTAAATAGACCCTGCATTTATAACTTTCATTGATTAAAATAAAATAAAATACCACATCAAAGTTTCATAAATTTCTCTAAGAGATTATTCTTTTTATAATAATAGAAAAGTTTTAATCATCAACAATCCTGTGAAAACTACTTGCAATAGGTAATGGCTTCTAGGTTGTGTGGGTGTTATCACTTTCCAATTGAAAGACTTTTGCGCATTTTCCATTGATACCATGCACGCAATTGTGCCTTCAGGAAGATGAAAGGTTGACCCTATTTATATGGGTTAGCCAGAGAAATATTTACACTTTCTTTTCAATTTCTTCCACTTAAATATTTACGTTTTTTAATTGGTATTATTTTGAGTGTCAATTTTCTTATTTGTCCCTCCCCCAAGTACTTAGATAGCCACATTTTTTCTAAACTACCTTTTGATTGCTCATGTGTTTCCCCACTTGCATTTACGTATATTTTTTTTGTGTAGTCCAAAGGGAAACTTTCTTTCTCTTTCGGCGTGGCTAAAGGGCACCTGTTAACGCACGACCTCGGCTATTCCACGAATTAATTCGTGTAGATATTCCCTAGGAGATTTGAACTCATAACCTGATATACAAGTTGCAAATTGTTTACTAGTAAACCAATAACTATTGAATTGAATTTTCTAAACCAAGCCAAATAGCCAATGTGCCATTTGAAAACGTAAACATTTTAGTGTGACGGACGGAGTATTGATTTGAGTACACCACTCTGACTTGAATGACTGGACCTAAGCTTGAGCCCGGAACGGGATTTTGAAAAGAAAGTATGGTGGGTCACGGTCAGGCACGACGAAAATTTTAATATCATTTGAAAAAAGCATGGGCACGACACAAACATAAACACGATCTGGGCCTACCTTTTGGAAGAGCAGACACGACACACGGCATGCAGCACGGCAAGTATAAGCACGACATATATATATATATATATATATATATATATATATATATATATATATATATATATATATATATATATATATATATATATATATATATATATATATATATATATATATATATATATATATATATATATATATATTGAGTGAGTTTTGTCTGAAACCAACTCACAATAAAATGGAGTTTAGTGGTTTTGACAGAAATAAATATAACTCGTCCATACTTTCACATTGAGGTTTTTAAGAGTTTAGAGAATTATTTTTCAAAAGTTCCACCTCAAACTTTTCAAGTATATTAGTAAGTTACGGAAATTTTTATTTTTTATTTTTAATATTCACTTAACCTTCCTTTATATTCCTTCATTTAGGGTGGAAGTGGTGCAATATCCACCTATACTCGCTCCCTCCTATGCCGGGCATAGAGATATAACTATTATGTAACTTAGTTTTATTGTTAGCAAGTTCATTATTGACGAATAAAATTTAATTTTGCTTGACCCACTACATAAATTACACGTTTTTTTAATAATAATTCGACATAAATAATAAGTTACTCCAAAATCTCATCAGGTTGTGTATGTGGAAGTCCTTATTTGTAGACACTGAACATAGAAAGAGAAGATGGGGAAGTGAATTGATCTTCAAAGTTCTTGGTTGTCTAACGTGTTTTTCTTAGCTCCAGCGCCTCCACATTTGCACTACCCAATCTATCTTGATGTTGTGAAGAATGATGATAAAAAGTGCTTTGTAAAAGCTTCTTGATGTAAGGTTGCATTAAGATTTAAACTCAAAATTAAAAAGCTCTCTGGAATCGTCATATATCTAGTCATAGCTTAATTAATTGGTAAATAAAAGTAAATTTTGTTAAGAAAAAGTAAGTATAGTAGTATGAAGTGATGATATGAAGATTCGAGCCATTTGATAATATATAGTATATTTCTGGTCCAGATGATTATGGGAGACCACAAAAACTATTACAATGCATAAGCACTACGGACATGAAGAATCGAACATAAAAGCTAAACACAAAAATTCGTATGAATCTGATATAAAGGTGACCTTACTTTGAAATTGACTCAAAAGAAATTGATTGGAGCCTAAATGTATCAATAACCTCAGTTTTGACCATTATGCCACAACTACGTTAGCAAACATGTTATTTTATCACCATGTTATACATGGATTGTGTTAAAAACTTAAAATGACTCACTTTAACTAAGAGGTGGTGGTTGAGTGGTAAGTACTCATTCACCATTAACCAATATAGAGTGTTTGAATCTCGCATTGGGCATGGAGCAACATTGAATCCCTTGCCCAGTTGTCCCACTTTTTGAGTTGTTTATCAGTCAGCGCGAAGTTTAGTCATTGTTGTTAACAGTGAATACCCTTGATGTAAACCAAAAACAAAATGACTCACTTTTATTGGTCAACATGGTAAATTGTTTAGACTTTCCTTATCTCTAACCATCCCTATTATAATCCCATCCAAAAATAAATAATAGAAAAAACAAAAAGACGAATAGAATTAGTGAATTGCTAAATACCGCCCCAAATTACTACCTACCGCCCCCCAAATTCCAATTTTGCCCTTTTTTAAATTTTCACTCATCCTCTCCCTCTCTAACTCTCACACCAATTCTCCCTCTCTACCACCCACTCTCATACCCAACCTTCATCAACATTCACTCAAGCAACGGCCGCCGACGGTGGCGGAGGTAAATTTTTTTTTGCGCATTTTTTTTTCATAGTCGTCTGAAATTTCCGACTCACCCTTGGGTGAGTCGAGATTGGCAGACAACTAACCCTTGGGTGAGTCGCAGACGACTCACCCAAGGGTGAGTCGAAAATTTCAGACGACTGTGCAAAAAAAATATTATTATTATTATTTATTATTATTATTATTATTATTTATTGTTATTATTGTTATTATTATTATTATTATTTATTGTTATTATTATTAATATTATTATTATTATTATTATTACTGATTATTGTTTAATTAATTAAAAATGTGAATTAGCTCGGTACCGATTTACCGGCTCCTCCCCTCTACCATTTCACATTTTTATAAGGAATCGATCAAGTTGCTTTTCCACTACATTTGATCACGTAACGCCAATTGATTAATGTCCCAAACCTAATTACATATGGACCAATATGGGCATATGGTAGTACAGTAACAAAACTGTAAAAATGTATAAAATTTTCAGACCGGACTTTGGGAATGGCCTAAATTAATACAAACTCCAAGCGGAAAATCATTGGCTAACCCGAACGGACGAGTCAAGTCCCGGGAAAACGAGTCAAACTCCGAGTGGCCGAGTCACAAAAGAAGCTGAGAGTTGCAACTAGACATTTGTACATGATTGCATGACATAATGCGTGCCTAAAATTTGCTCACAAAATTGTGTAGTGGCGGGAAAATGCTAATATTTTTTCCATCGCCATACCCGCCATATTTCTCTTTTGAAAATTTGTTGTTTTGGGTCTTTTTGGTTTTTGTTATATCACAAGTACGCCAAAAAGTTTTTATTCCGTTGCTACCGCTTAAAAAAAAAATAACTTCAATAGATAAGAAAGTCGGTATTACTTAATTGACCGAAAAGATTTGACCTGATGAGCCGACCTGTTAACAATCCAAACCAATTTGAAATTTGTGAGGCAATAGTTGTTTTTTACTCGTAACCCGATCGAACCTGACGTGCTAAAGACCCGACATGACCAATCCGATCGATGCTAACTTGGCCCGTTGACGACCCAACCTGTTCATAACCCAAAGTGACTCGACCCGACCCATTTACCAGATTCTAGTTCCTATCAACAAAGAGTCTCGAGAGTGAATACGAGAAGCCTAAATGACAGTCATCACTTATATCACGCGACTATACGAGATACACTTGTTGTTTTCCGGAGTTCCTAGTTTTAGTCATCAAACTATTGTTCCTGTTTTTATTTTTAATTTGCATCTTCGTTAATTATTTTCCCCTTGTTGAATAATTATGGGTCACATACTCACATTAGTATAAAGCGATTTTTTTTTCATAAAATATCAGGTAATAGCTAACTCACTTAAGTGTTTTTTTTCCTTGTAACATCTACAAACATTCACTTTATTTTAGTAATACTTTACCATTGAACCAAAGAAATCTAATTAGGACAAGCTCTCTTTTTTTCCCCTTCCCTCTTTTACCTTTTAATATTATCTCATTGGCAATATGACTTAATTTGGGGTGGAATAGCATCACCCTTATAATATACAACTATCAAATTTCTCAATGCTCACTACATCATCTACTACGATAACATTAAACTAACCTCTAAAAACGCTCCCGTCAAAGCGGAAAAACGTCCGGAGGTTAAATGTACACAATCTTATCATGTGAGAGCAAATAGACTACTAATACTTGATCCTATTGGCGATGAGTCTGACAACTATCTATATGCAACTTTCACTCAAATTATTTAAAAAAAAAAAGTAAATTAAACGAGGTTGTCTGGAAAAAGTAAAAAAAAAGTTTGCATCTTCCTAATAAACAAGTCATCTTTATTGTTAGAAAATGTTGTGTTATTTGGATTTAACTTTCGAAAACAAGCAGGACGACGGATTGGTTAGCAAATGAAGGATTGCATCGACCCATTCAAGAAGAGAAGATTAATTATTAATTTTTACTCCTAGAATTCTTATTTTTATATTAGCCAACAATGTAATCATTTCAGTGTTCACAAAAAGTAAAACTTAATTTTAAGTCCCACCATAAAAAGAAAGAAAAACTGAAGTTTTACGGAAAAGAACGTTAAAATTGAAATGCCATTCGATCTGTCTTTTTGTACTTCCTACTTTTTGGGACTTATTCGTGCCTAATGCATCGAATTGGCATGTAAAGCGCATTCATCATCTCTCTCTTATTTTCGAAATTGTTAACCAAAATTATTTCATGTATCCGCTTGTATTTCGATTTTCAATGTTTGTGCCTTTAGCGAAATTAATGTAGCGGAGAGTTTTCGCTTATTTACATCGTCAACTAACATTACAAATGAGTGAACATGAACCTCAACTCCCTGACTACCGTGGTAATAATTATATATGGACCAAATGGGAGATGGTAAATTGGTAATGCTCTATCTAGTGGAAGTGGAGTAACAAAAATGGTAAATGTATGGATTTACCAGACCGGAGTTGGGAATGGCCTAATACAACTCCCAAGGCTCCAAGCAGAAAATCATGGCCAACTTGAGCGGCCGAGTCAAACTCCGGGTGACCGAGTTACATTTTTACGTGATGCTGATGCATGAGTCATGAAATAATGCGTGCCTAAAATTGCTCATCATAAACATGAGGTAATGGCGGGAAATGCTGATAACTTTCAATCGCCTGACCAGCCCTATGTATTTTTCCTTTTAAGTCTTTTGTTCTTTTGGGTTTTTGATTTGTTATGTCACAAGTGCGCCAAAAACAAAATGGAGCAAATTGGAATTTAGCTGTAAATTAGGCCCTGTTCTTTTTAACGGAATGGTACGAGACGGTGAGGAACGGATTGGAATGAGAGGGAATGGAACGGCGCGGCGCAGATAATTCAAAAAAACGTGAGACAAAATTAATGAAGTACAAAATGCGAAACGAAACGGAATGCAGCATGGAGTCGATGAAAAGAACAGGGCCTTAGAGCAACCTAGAACCAATTCAAACTTGTTGGAGTTATTTTTTTGGAAAAAAAAAAATCATTAATAATAGGCCATACAACATGTACCAACAATATCAAATTTAATAATAAACGTATCTAAAATTCAAAATACATTCTAATGAAATTCGTTAGAACATGTTAGAACTTTTAGATTTAAGTGTTGTTATTATTATTATAATATAAAAATTATGAATTAATACAAATTCTTAACCACTAATATTTTTCTAATTATCATCATCATCATCATTGTTATTATTCATCATTATTTTACAAATTAACATAGGAAATTTTCAAGAGATGTCTAACTAAAAAGTAGAACACCTTGAATTATTATACCATCTAACTACCAAATTAAATCATAATTAATTACATGTTACCGTTGTATTTACAAAGGTAAGCACGACGCTGGGTTAATATTGAGCGAGTCTTACAATTGTTGATGGAGCATAATCATACCAAGTCTAAATGGTAGTTAATGAACAATACTTATCAAATCCAAATAGTTACTGTATAACTTATAAGGCGTTGCTTATTTGCTAGATTGTTGACCATCTTTTCAAACAACTTAGATTGTTTGACCATATGTAATCCATTTAAATCACTTAAGATAACTAGTTATATAAAAGAGCAAAAAGAAGAAAAACGCAAAGGGGGATAAAATCAAGAAAATAGATTAAAATAAATATGATTACTTAAAAGCCCATGTTTCGGTTTAGATGGTAAATGTGTCACTTTTAACATTTCATAGTACCCTAATGTCTTAACATTACGTGATTTTAGTCAGACTAATATGCAAAATATGAATGAGTGGTCAACAATTTTTGCTACTACGATTTGGTGGATTTGGCGTTGGAGGAACGCTCGTACTCTTGGAGACCCTGCTAGCATCCCCTACGATCGAGCCCTGTTTGCTTGTGATAGAGGAAAAGAATATCTTGAAGCAGAGTCCAAGCGGAAGACGAATACTCTTGGGAGTTAAAAGGAAAAGCGAGGAAACTTATATTCGATGGAACTCTTATCCTGTGGGTTGGGTGAAACTCAATACAGATGGCGCGGCTAAAGGAAATCCCGAACAAGCTGGCGGTGGGAGAATCTTTAGAGTTGATAATGGGGCGTATATACAAGCATTTACAGCGAAGATGGGCTGCGGTATATCTATTATGGTAGAAATCACAACCGGTGGTAGAAACTGACTCAGAGCTTGCTCTTGGTTTAATTACAAAGCCCACGCCTCGCTTTAGCCCATATTACTTTGAAGTTGAGCAGTGCAAGGAAATTATTGCATCCACTCCATGGAGATGCAGAATCCAACATGCTTTTCGAGAGGTCAATGCAGCTGCTGACTGGCTTGCTAATTATAGTTTAATTATTCCCGAGGTGTTTAGGGAATTTGAAGCCCCCATCCCCGACATGATGCATGTACTCTTCGAGGACCTTATAGGGGCCGCAAAGCTTAGGATGCTTATTGTCTAACTTTATTTTTTGTTTGGGAGAGCTAAGCGCCTTCCTTACCTACCAAAAAAAATTAGACTAATATGTATAAATAGATTTACTTAAAATGTCAATCTGGTTATTCGGGACAAGTTTTTGTGAATAAAAAAATAAAAATCTGGTTTAGTGGTCTTGGAGACAAAACTGAATTACGAGTGTGCCCCTCACCTATTAGAAAATGACGCCCGTATCCCTTTTATGATTCCATCTTTCCAATGCTGTGAACTTGAAGTTTCCGGAAAACAAACATTCGGTCTGAACTCTCTCTCTCTCTCCTCCCTGTAGCTTCTTCAAGCGTTCGGCCTCCATTGATAGGTAAAAAGGGCATCATATCTTTCTCATTCTCATTTCGGAAATGGTTAACCATTTTATTTTATTATTTTTTTCGATTTCAATTATGTTTGATTTGCTTGTGCCTTTTGGGCGAAATTCTTAATCTCGTGTTGTGAATTCGTAGCTGGTGTGGTGAATCTCTATCGATTCGTTGGACATTTGGATTTTAGTAATTTGTTCTATGATAATTTTGTTGCTCCTTTCTTTAATTACCTATTATTCTTTGTTGGATAATTTTTGTGAATTTGCAAGATTGTTATCTAGTGTTGTTTTAGCTATTAATCCATCTTTATTTCTAGTATATGACAATCTTGCTTCCTTTTCATTGTTGTTTGTAAATTCTTGTTGAAGTTCATTTACCTAATAACAAAAAAAAAAGAATTTTTTTTTACGGATAGTTTATTGATATGGATATTATTGTTTGGTATTGAAGATATAAAACTGAGAAAATTATGGCTTGCAATTGATAAAAAAATTATAGGCTCTAAATAGTAAATATATAGGTGTTAAAGTTGTATTTCAATGCAAATATCGCGCAAATGCAATGTCTTTTTGAGTCTTCTTATTATTAATTAACAATAGTAAGAATAGTTCATAATAAGTGTATTTAAAATGAAGATTTAACCTATTTTGTTAGAAATTGAGTTTTGCTCCTCTTTCAGTTGTAGAAAACAGATTATAGCAATTGAATACTTAGCTTGTGTGAAAATGGAAGACCAACCTCAAGCATCAATGGCGACAAACACCCTGTTCAAGAACAAGCCCCTTGAACCAATCGAGCCAGTGTTCGCTAGTGTACCGTATCTTCGCACCGTATTGCACCTTGATTATAGTCTTGTGGTATCTCTCTTTCTCTAGCTTACCTTAATTGCAATCTTATTATTTTGTCAAAATTGTTGTTTTCCATACTTAATATATAATTCCGCATACGATTATGTAACTTATGTGAACATCATAATATATTAACCTAAGTTTCTCAAATTTTCTTGCAAATTAGTTATTTGAGAATCCTCCAAGGGGAGAATCAATTCTTAGAATATCTCCTGCGGGTCTTGCCAAATATCATCCTACAGCTACTTTTGCGGTCACTAAATATAATAGCATCAAGGCATGTTTTCCATATCCTCTCTGGCTCCAAAATGCTTCCTATGAGGCCAACTCAAGGTGATGCCACCTCTATAACCAAACATGACGTCATCATTGCTTGTATGAGAGACTTGATCACTTGAGTCTGTCCCATACGAATTTTTGTGTTTATCATGATGATCATGTAATTGAGCTCTTTTGTGGTTGTACAGAAAACCAATTTGGAATTTGTAACTTTGGATAAGATGTCTTTGGAACTAGGGGGTTGGTTCCTTTCTTATATGACGCTCAAGGTAAAGGATAATAATGATAACGACGGTAAGCATAGCACGTATCTGGCTTGTGTGTGGGATGACTACGGTCGCAATGGTCATGGCTATGTGCTGGGAATTTTTCTTGAAAGGAATGATGAGTTTCTAGCATATTTGGTGAGTGTTATTTCCACTTGATTTTTCATTATGCAAGTGTGGATGGGAAGACAATGCAAATGGGAATGCAACTCTAATTAGTACTTTAGTTGGTCAATTATGTTGTGAAGCATTCTGCATTAGTAACTCATAGGTTCCATATTTTTGCAATTCTAAACTTTTGGCTGTAGAAAATTTAAACCCTTTTCAAATTAAGTCTGACCGTCCTACAAAGTAGTGCAAAATTTTACATGCTCTTGGGTGCAAGTGGAGGATATGGATATCTAGCATTGTACTGTGTTACTGGGGAAATATACTATGCTGGATAGGTTCCATTTCCGGTCAAATATTTAGAAAGCATAAGTGAACAGAGATCTCAGTGAATTAGATCAGGGAGAACAAAAGAGAGATGGGATTTATATCTCAGTATTGTTTGTCAGACATTTCTGTTGAAAATGGAGTGTGAACTGATTTTTGTTTTCCTGCTTTGTGTGTTCTGGCTCATAAATTGAGGGCTTCTTTGATTGGAATTGTGCCATCCCAATGGAACTATGATACAATTGAGTCGAAGTATTCTTCCGATAGCTTGAAGAAATGAAAATCAGGAAAATATGTTTTCTAGCATTTAGCATTTTCATGCTAGGAAACAATCTCTCTTCTAGGCAACTAGTAGGGGTAAGACTGCGTACATCTGGACTTCCATAGACTCCGCCCTAAGCAGGATACTTACTGGGTTGTTATAGTTGTTGTTGATTAGGATTAAGAATATCCTATAGGTCTTTTGAAGGTTATTTGATTTTGGTCTGCGGAAAATGTACATAGGGAACTGTATAGTTAGAAGTTAAATGATACATTGCAGTAAACTGAAGTTTGGTAAATAATTGGTTAGCTAATTGGCTAACCTATGCCCATAGGGCACAGGATTCTTAGCGTTTAATAAAGGAATCTGTATTAAATTTAGAGGTATAATTCCCATCAACTTAAAAATTGAGTAAATCTATTTAGTGCCATATTTCACTCTTACAAAATTGCCCTTCCCTTCATCTTAGCTTGAAGATCTACTAGTTTTTAGCTTCTGTGCATAGCTTCATCCTATAGTATGTGTTTTGCCTTTTTGTGTATCTCTACTTCCCCTTTATTAACATTCTTGTCTTTGACATGTTTATATTATCATTTGCTTGGTTTTTGCTTCTCCGAAGGGTAATGAAACAAGCAAGGAAAGACCAAAGGATGATGTGACCAACTCGGCAAAGTTACGTCCGTTTGTGATGCTCAGGTAGAGGATGACACTGCAAGAAAAATATCCAAGAAAAAAATTTTCGTGGTACAACTACTTGCTAACAATTAATATCTTTTTGGTCTAAAGGACTATAAGAGGCACAAAAATTAATACAATACGTATAAATAAATATATTAGGGACAGAAAAAATCGAACATAGACCTAAATGTACTCATAGCCTCAATCTTTACCATTATACCAAAATAAGTTAGTAAGAAGCTTTTTTTATCACCATGTTATACATGGATTAATAAGTTCAAATGACTCGAGTTCTTTAAAAATATTAGTAAATATTGAGTTCAGACTTTTCCTATCCTTAACTATCCCTAGTATAATCCCACTCAAACAAAGAACAAAAAGACCGAGAGAATTATAAGGAATCAAAGCAAGTGGCTTTTCCACTACATTTGGTCACATAACGCCAACAAGATTAATGTCCCAAACCATATACGGATTTACCTCACACCTCCCTAATTAATATGGACCATATGGGCATATGGTAGACGGTAATATCTTAGTACAGTAACAAAACTGTAAAAATTAATAAAATTTATCAGACCGGATTTTTTGGAATGGCCTAATACAAATTCCAAGCGGAAAATCATTGGCCAACCCGAAAGGACGAGTCAAGTCCCGGGAAAACGAGTCAAACTCCGAGTGGCCGAGTTACAAAAGAAGCTGAGAGTGGCAACTAGACATTTGTACATGAATGCATGACATAATGCGTGCCTAAAATTTGCTCACAAAATTGGGTTGTGGCGGGAAATGCTAAAACAAAAATTCCATCGCCATACCCGCCATATGTTCTCTTTTAAAAATTTGTTGCGTTGGCTCTTTGTTTTTGTTATATCACAAGTACACCAAAAAGTATTGAATTTGTTGCTACCACTTGAAAATAAAAATAAAAATTCTTCACTATGTTATAGGTATGCAAGAAAGTGAGATCACTTGATTGACCAATGTGAAAAGGTTTGACCTGCTGATGAGTTGACCTGTTAACAGCCCAGTCAAATCCGAAATTTGTGAGACAATAGTTGTTTTTGACCCGTAACTCGATCGGACCTAACCTGCTAAAGACACGACATGACCAACCCGATGCTAACTCGGCTCGTTGACGACCCAACCTGTTCATGACCCGAAGTGACCCGACTCGACCTGACCCATTTACCAGATTATAGTTCTTATCAACAAAGAGTCTCGAGATTGAATATGAGAAGCTTCAATGGCAGTCATCACTTATATCACGCGATTATACGAGATACACTTATTGTTTTCCGGAATTACTAGTTTTAATCATCAAACTACTGCTCCTGTTTTTATTTTTATTTTTCATCTTCGTTAATTATTTTTCCCTTGTTGAAAAATTATGGGCCACATTAGTATAAAAAGCGATTTTTTTTCTTCATAAAATATCAGGTAATATCTGGCTCACTTAAGTTTTTTTTTTCTTTTTTTTTGTAATATCTACAAATATTCACTTTATTTTAATGTATTTGTAAAGTATACGTTACCATTGGATCAAAGAAATCTAATATCGACAAGGTTTCCTTTATTTTTTCTTTTTCTTCTTTTACCTTTTAATATTATCTCACTGGCAATATGACTTAGGGGTGGTATAGCATCATCACCCTTATAATATACAACTATAAAATTTCTCAATTCTCACTACATTATCTATCATAATATTAACCCAACCTTCAAAAACGATCCCGTCAAAGCGGGGAAACGTCCGGAGATTAGATGTACACAACCTTATCATGTGAGAGCAAATAGACTACTTCCATTTGACCCTATCGGCGATGAGTCAGACAACTATCTATGTGCAACTTTCACTCAAATTATTTAAAAAAAAAAGTAAATTAAATGAGGTTTTCTAAAAAATGTAAAGAAGTTTGTATCCTCATAAACAAGACATCTTTATTGTTAGAAAATGTTGTGTTATTCGAATTTAACTTTCGGAAAATAAGCAAGACGACGGATTGACTAGCAAATGAAGAATTGCATTGGCTCATTCAAGAAGAGAAGATTTAGTTTTTTCTTTTACTCCTAAAATTCTTAGTCCTATATTAGCCAATAATGTAATCATTTTAGTGTTCAGAAAAAGTAAAACTTAATTTTAAGTCCCACCACAAGAACAATGGAAAACTAAAGTTCTACGGAAAAGAACATTAAAATTTAAAAGTCATTCGATCTCTTCATTTTGTAGTTCCTACTTTTTGGGACTTATAGGTAAAGCGCATTCTTCATCTATCTCTCATTTTCTAAAATTGTTAACCAAAATTATTTAATGTATTAGCTTGTATTTTGATTTTCAATGTTTGTGCCTTAAACGAAATTAATGTGGCGAAGAGTTTTTGCTTATTTACATCGTAGACTAACTTTACAAATGCAAAAACTTTGGTTGAGGGAAGTCTTCGTAGTACAACAGATTCTGTCCAGATTCATCAAGCAAGGAGCCCATCTTTATCAATCCATAGCCATTATCACACCAATTTTCACCCCAGCAATTCTTGAAAACCCACCCCTTCTCATTCCAGCCTACTATCATCATCATATGACGATCAAGACACTTATTCGTCTTCAGGACTGAGTAAACAAGATCAGGTTGCTGAAAATAGAAAAGAAATTCATTACAAATCGTGCTGAGTAAAAAGAACAAATGGGAAAAAATGCCCAACAGTATCACTTTAGTTAAGCTGAGTACTCTTAAGTAAGAAGGACATGAAACATGTCTAATAACAAAGTCCATGTATCTTGGGAGCAGAAAAGTAGGTGAATTGGATCCAGTTAAGGGATCGAAACACCATATATTTTTACTCGGTCCTGAAAGCAAAAAGGCACTATAGTAGGATCCATGAACTTCAGAATGATAAGGGTGAGGCTCTTACCAATCAGCAGCATATTGTTGATGAAATGGTGAGATTTTTTTAAAAGATGTTGGGCTCTTGTAATGAGGAGAGGAAAACTGCTAGTGAGAAGGTTCTTAGAATGGGACCTGTGTTGTCAATGGAGGCTCAGATGGCTTTGAACAAACCATTTACTAGAGCCCTGGTCCGGATGGTTATGGTAGTGGATTTTTCAAACCTGCATGGGGGATTGTTGGAGATGATGTTAGTGGTGCTATCTTGGAATTTTTCTCTTTAGGCAAAATTCTCAAGCAAATCAATGCTACTGTTTTAACTCTGATTCCTAAGGTTGACAAACCTACAAAAGCTTGCGAATTTCGACCAATTGTATGTTGTAATGTATTCATAAATGCATTTCTAAATATTGTGTCAGAGTTTGAGTGAAGTGTTACCTGTGATAGTGGACCAAACTCAGAATGCGTTTGTGAAAGATAGATCAATCATAGATAATGTCTTAGTGTGTCAAGATTTGATAAGACACTATCATATACAATGTTTCAACAAGATGTCTTATAAATATAGACATGAGAAAACCTATGACACTGTGAGGTGGGAATTTGTGGAAGAGGTATTAGATGGTTTATGTTTTCCTCATGTGTCCAAGAAGTGGATAATGGCTTGTGTTTCTTCAACCTCTTTTTCCATCAGCTTTAATGGGGGGATACATGGCTTCTTTAAAGGGGGGAGAGGACTGAGACAAGGGACCCAATCTATCCTCTCCTATTTGTTCTGCATGAAGTATTTCTCAAGGATTCTGAAGAAAGTGGGAAAACTGGGAGATTTTAAATTTCACCGTATGTGTAAGAATATTCAATTGAACTATTTCATATTTGCAGATGATTTAATGCTCTTTTGTAAGGCTAATATTAAGTTTGTGCAAAGGCTTAAAGAAGCTCTCATGTACTTTGAAGAAGTATAGGGTTGGGTGTGAAATGAAAGTAAGTCTCAGATTTATGTAGGTGGTGTACAACCAGAAATGAGAGAACAGATTATAAGAATCACTGGTTTTGACAATGGCACATTTCGTATGAAATATTTGGGAATGTCGTTGACTCCTGCTAAGTGGAAAGCATTTGATTGCGAGAATTACTTGCTGGCTTGCGAGACACCTTTCCTATGCAGGTCGAGTACAACTGATAAACTCGATCATGCTATCAATGCAAACAGTCACATGTAAAAAACCAAGTGATTAATTGTTTCAATATCCCCAGCTTCACAAAGTGAATACTGGCCATTAGTACTAGAAATCCCCATTTTCATCGAGATCTCTGTTGACAACAGTCTGCCCTTCATAGTTTGCCATAAGATGAAACTATGCTTAGGGACATGAAAATGCCCTCAAACAAAATTAGCTGGTTCCGATGTTTCTGCTCACCTAGTAGAGCTTTATAACAGCTAGCAATGATGTATGTTCCAGATTTATTCCGTTTCCAAGTATTATTCTGATCAAAACAAGCTTGTAATTCATACTTCAGCTTATGCAATTTTCTCCAATACCAGCTTGTGTCAAGTGAAGGGGAATACTATCACAAGCCTTACCTCTCATTTATATCTCATTTACCCATTTCACCCATAGAATATATTTTTTAGAAGCCAAATTCCAAATGTGTTTCCCACCGCTGCTTTATTCCAAACAACACTGTTCTTGATATGCAGACCCCATTGACCTCTAGGTAAACAGACCTCATCCCAAGCAATTAAAGAAATTTTCCTTTTCTAATTAGACCCTCCCCATAGGAAAGATCTGCATTTTTGTTGCACTCTATGTATAATACAGGACGACAGGATAATGTTTGCAGCAATAATATACTATATTTGGCAAACACGGAATTAAAAAGGTGTTCAGAGGCATTAAAACAGACCATGATCAGTGTGTTGCATGGATAGAAAGACATCGAAGCGAGAATTGAAAATGCTTTGTCGCGTCGCAGGAAAGGTAAAAATGATAGTTTGTTTCAACATATTTTGGTACAAGAATGAGATAAAAATGCAAGTTTTGCTTCACGGTGATTATATAATTTAATATTACCTAAATAAATAAATGTAGTCCTTAACCCACTTACTAGAGGAAATCATGTAACTATCCTAAAACTTGACTGAATTGTGTCATTCTCATTTATCCTAGTTTCTTGGGCATACACACGCGAGTAATAACTGGTTGCACCAAAATCTTCTTCTTAGTGGTCATTTCATCCTCACAATTAATGTTGTAAAATTTGTAACGATACACATTCGAAATGCCTAAGTTTAAAGTAATACGGTAAAAATCAGATGAAAAGTAATAAACATTACGTATCTCTGACCTTCTTTTAAATTGTTTCACTCCAATGGAGTTTCTTGGATGGTCCTCGTTGAAAAGAACTCCGTGTGTTTCGACATGCATTAAGGAAGGCTCGTTGTCAGTATTGTCGAATAGTTTTTGAGATGAAAACTCAAGTCGCTGCCCATGTAGGAAGTAATGGATACTCTCAATAGAATATTAGAATCAATCATAGTTTCGGCCCAAGCACATGCTGCGTTCTAACTCCGTTCAAAACCAAATCTTCTAACCAAATCGGACTTGGTGTTCTAACCCCGTTCAAAACCAATAATGTGGTTGATTGACTTGGTTATGAGAGTTACAGATTACCGTATATATGCGTAGAGATCGAAAATTAGGTCTAATATCGGAATAGAACACGTAATAAGTAACCTCCCGTAACCTAACGTACCGTAACATAACCTAATATTCCATTCGTTTTATGAAGATGTTTACATTTTATTTTTCACTATCTCCAATGCACCACTTTGACCGTTAATAATTATAATTATATACATTTATAAATTATAAAATTAAAATTTTTTAAAAGTATCATTTTAGAAAATCATGTGATACATCTCTCTAGAAACCCAGCCTCCCAAAGTTTTTCTCTTCAACCGTTTTTCCTTGTGTTCAAGCTTAACTTCATCCATCTTCTTGCCATTTCTCTTCCCTAAGATGAAATTGTTCCCCTTTTTTCTAGATTTTTTTTGTTTCTCCTTTTCTTGGGGAGGAGAAAAGTTTCTCCTTTTCTTGGGAGGAGAAAAGAGACTTGTTTCAAGTCTATTTTCTTGTTAAATATGGGTATGGTCATACTTATCCGTTTCAACATTTTATTAGCTTTTGATGTGTAGATCGGTGTCGAAGCTCGATCTCCTTCTGAATAAATTTCGTTCTTCGAGGTTTCTTCCGGTGAACTCTTTGGTTTAATCTCATCGAACCTTGGTTGCATAGATCGGGTTTGAAATTTTTGTTATGGTTTTGTGCAATTATCAGTTTGTTTTTGAAGAATTTCGGTTTGGTTCTTATGGCTTTCGATTTGGGTGTTGGCTTTGTGGTGGTTTTGGTTTGTCATGAGTGCATACGCCGTGGTATTAATCGGTTGAAGCTCTGGTTGCTGTTAGAAAGATTTTGAGGTATTGGTAGAGTGTAGTTGATGCCGAACAATTGGATTATATTCAGCTTCCATCATTATGTCATAGCCTTAATAACTAACCTAAATCAAATGGAACAAATTAAGGTTTGAAGAAGATATTACCTCCGACATCACCCAACAGCTCCGGCAACGTCGAAGACGGCGATGCCTCCAACGAAGTCCAAAGCAGGTGATGCAGACATTGCACGGACTATTGTTATATGATAATATTAATTAAACATGATTATTAATCTTATAAAAAAAATAAAGTGTAATTGTCACTTTTGAAAAAGTATTAGTAATGTATGGATAAATATTACTATAATCCATTTAATATCATGAATGTTTATAATAAAATAATTATGACTTTACGAGGGGCATTTTTGTAATTTAAACTCTTGTCACCAGCTTCAATTAATATTTAATTAACTTACCCCATATATTACATGATCCAAGAGGTCATGGTTTTAAAGTATTTCTCTATATACTTGATGTTTGTACGCCAATGCTCTTATGTTGATATAAGTGTACAACTATCTTTTCAAAGGTATGATCCTTATAAGTGTAATGTATACATAACTACTTTTCAAAAAATAAAGAAGTTCAAGACTTAAACCTTAGAATAGCAAAAAGAAGTTTAATTCTTGCTTGATTATTTTTTCAAACTTGTATACATTAATAATGATAGAGTTGAAAGGAACATAAATCGGAGCTTTAAAATAACATGGGGAATCAATCTATTACTTATGGGGAATTTGTCTAGTTTATACCACTATCCTGTTTGTGGGTATTAGATTACGGAATAAATTAGAGATTATAAAGTTAATTTATCAAAATGCCCTTAAATAAAAAGGGTGACAAATTTTGCAGTCATTCTGATTGAAACATTAAGGCTTGGGTGAAAGAATTTGATGCATCGATGGTAAAAAAGGGGTAAATGAAAACAGTAAAAAACATAGCCAGGACGAAAGGTCAATTTACGCGGGAATAAACTTTTCACGGTCCTTTTAAGTTCCCCAAATGAAGCGCCATTTTCCAGTTTCCCCTCCAATTTTAAAACCTTAAATCCGTCCAAATTCTCACTTTGACATACAAAAATTTATCATTTCCAATTTACCAAAACCCTAAATCACCACAAAATCTTCTAATTTCTCTCTCTCTCTCTCTCATTCTCTCGTTTTCAATTCGAGTATTTACGATTTACGAATTAGGGTTTTATCGGGAAAATCAGATGAACAACAAAGTGAACGAAGATGTCATAGCAACAATTCGATCAATCGTGGGGCAAGATTATACAGAGATGGACATAATTAGAGCGCTTCACATGGCAAATCACGACGCAACTGGGGCAATCAACATAATTTTCGATACCCCTAATTTCATTTCCCGAGACGAAAAACCCCAAATTCGGCAAAACCCTAGAATCAGTTCGAGTGACCGAAATCAGTTACCTAGCTCGAAATTGATCTGTAATGGGGATGCTAATGGGAATTTTGATCCAAATGGGGATTTGGGTTGTAAGCAATTGGCGGTTATTGGTGGTCAAGAGAGAGAAAATGGGATTTCTTCTTGTATTGTTCCTATTGGGGGTGATTGGTTGTTTGTGGGTTATGGTGAGATTGCTGGGATGTCAACTTCTAAAGGAAGGAGAATTAAGACTGGTGACGAGGTTGAGTTTGCGTTTCCGAAGAATGATTCGAGTTCTCCGGCAATGGGGAAGGTTTTTGGTAGGGGGAAAAGGGTGGGAACTTGTTCTGAGATTGTTCGATTTTCGACAAAAATGTGTGGAGAGGTAAGCGTGAGTTTATGTGGGAAATTTTGTACTTTTTATGGTTAAAGTTGCTTTATTTATATATATATATTTTTTATTGTGATGTTAGTGATTTAAGGTTGATGGGGTTGTTTGCAGGTAGGTCGGATACCGAATGAGTGGGCGCGGTGTTTGGCGCCGCTGGTGAGGGATAAGAAGATCAGAATTGAGGGGTTTTGTAAATTCGCTCCTGAGAAGTTGGGTATTATGGACATCATTACCTTAAATGTGAGGTAAATATTGACTTTCTCTACAAACAGAAACACCTTCATTTGTCTGCATGTGAACTCTGAACGGCCCTTTTTGGCTCTTCTATATATGTGTATTTTAATTCGAAGGAAAAAGAGTTTGATTTTGAATGAAATGGAAAAAATTTCTTTCTATTAAGTTTAGAGGAATTGATCACAATTTTTGTGACATAGGATGGAAGAATGTGACAACTTTTTGTTTCCACAGCTAATAGATGTAAAAGAATACAAGGGTTTTAATGGCATAGCAAATGTTAGTATTGAGTATAATAACTTCTTAATGTAATCTCGTTGATGGAGATACCATTTGTTCTCAATTCAGTGTATACATCAATAATTCAATGTTCCAGAAGCACCATCAGAATTCGTTAAAAGCAGCCACCAATGCCTCTGAAGAATCAGTTGTTCATCCTCTCCCAACTTTATTTAAACTGCTTGGGATAGCCCCTTTTAAGAAGGTATTACACTGCAAATATGTTTGAACCTTTACATTATGTGTTATATTGTCTTGTCGGCTTGTAGCACATTGCTATTAAAAAATGTCACAATTTTGCTTTTTCTTAACATGCCAGGCAGAATTCACCCCTGACAATTTGTACACACGGAAGCGGCCTTTGATTTCCCAGGTATAGCTGGTAATTGCAAATTTTATTGTCTTTGTGAAACTTTGCACTGTATTTTAACTTGATTTTGCCTCAAACAGGACGGTACTGCTCTACACGCTTCATTGGTGAAGATTAAGAATTCAAAGAATTTGTCATCCAACGAAAATGGAAATGAAGGTGAGGAGGAGGTTGTGTCAGATGCCGATGTTGACAGTATTGTTGGAGCTGGAGATAGCTCCAAGCTTGAGGTATGACATAATTCACTACACTTCCTCTTTCACAATGCAATTGCCTGAGTAGGTGAATGAGCTATCAAGTCAAATGATGTAGGAAATGGACCCCCCAAGCACTCTTCAGTGTGAACTCCGTCCTTATCAAAAACAGGCGCTTCACTGGATGGTCCATCTGGAGAGGGGCCAGACCACAGATGAGGCTGCAAGGACCCTTCATCCATGTTGGGAAGCATATCACCTTGCTGACAAGTATGTGCTGTTAGCACTGTATAGATCGGAAGACTTTAATGCATTGTAAATAAATATAGATGGTTTAGTTGTGTTCTTATGGTCTACAGGAGGGATCTTGCTGTCTATTTGAATTCATTTTCCGGAGAAGCCACAATGGAATTTCCAAGTACTCTGCAAATGGCTAGGGGAGGGGTATTTCTCTGAATGCTATTATTTGATGATACCAATCCTTTTTTTGATACTACCACATTCTCTATTTTGACTATGGTTTTTCTATGAAGATTTTAGCAGATGCCATGGGTCTTGGTAAGACTGTCATGACCATATCCCTTCTCCTTGCTAATTCAGAGAGAGCTGGATCACCTTCCAGTCAGTTGACTAGCCAGGTTTCTGGTGAAAGTAGTGATCTCAATATATCCAAAGACGTATCACCAGATCCTCTAAAGAAGGTTGCAAAGTTTCAGGGCTTTGATAAGCTAATCAAGCATGAGAACTTTCTTAATGGTGGTAATCTAATTGTTTGTCCTATGACACTCCTTGGTCAGTGGAAGGTAAATTTGTTTCTTAAGTCTTCTGATTCCTGACACATAATATACATGATCTATGGCACATCAGGGTAATTTTGTGTGAACTTTTTGTTTGGCAGACGGAGATTGAAACTCATGCTCAACCTGGTTCCCTATCTATTTGTGCTCATTATGGAAATGGTAGATCAAGGGATGCTGAATTTTTAGCTCAATATGATGTTGTCCTTACCACCTATGGGGTGTTAGCTTCAGATTTCTCGTCTGAGGTAGTATCACACTTGCTATGGTAAACTAGCTGAAATCACATCTTTATGTAAATTTACTTTACTCACCTTCGTATTTGGTGCAGAGTGGTGAAGATCGTGGGGCCCTTCATTCTATACGGTGGTCTAGAGTGGTGCTTGATGAAGCACATACCATCAAGAACTCTAAAAGTCAAGTTTCCGTTGCTGCCAATGCTTTAACAGCTGATCGTAGATGGTGTCTCACTGGTACCCCCATTCAGGTGACTTTTGATAGGAGTTTCCATTAGTATATTGCTTGTTATTGATTCATTTCTCATTTCTGTATTCCCTGTGCCTGTAAACTGATATAGACTCTAGAGTACTTTACAGAACTATTTAGGAGTTGCTCTTTATATGGATTTTTATTCTGCTGTTGTCTTGAGCGTCAATTGTGTTAGCAAGTTCTGTGTTAATTCATATTGCATAAAGCTGTATCCAAGAAACGGTTTTTGCACAATAAAATTTATGATAAGAACAATATCTTATTATTATTATTATTATTATTATTATTATTATTATTATTATTATTATTATTATTATTATTATTATTATTATTATTATTATTATTATTATTATTATTATTATTATTATTATTATTATTATTATTATTATTATTATTATTATTATTATTATTATTATTATTATTATTATTATTATTATTATTATTATTATTATTATTATTATTATTATTATTATTATTATTATTATTATTATTATTATTATTATTATTATTATTATTATTATTATTATTATTATTATTATTATTATTATTATTATTATTATTATTATTATTATTATTATTATTATTATTATTATTATTATTATTATTATTATTATTATTATTATTATTATTATTATTATTATTATTATTATTATTATTATTATTATTATTATTATTATTATTATTATTATTATTATTCCCCTTCCCTTCCAATTAGCTCTTCCTACTTCTAAATTTTTGACGTGTTTTCTCTACCCGCTGTCCCCCACATATGACTTCCACACCTTTCGTGAAGCTTTCTATGTGGTATTTCGAGACAACCTTTCTACTACTTCAATTAATGGGTGAGGCTGCATACATCTTGCCTTCCCCAAATCCCTTCAACTATTACTTGATAAATCACACTCTTTCAATTTGTTAAGGAGTAAGGCTGTGTACACTAGGTTATTTTTGGAGAATAATTTCTTGTTTTGTTTGATGGCAAAGCCATTCATCTTCTGTACTTTGGTGTTGGTTTATGTAGTTCCAGCTACGCATGCTCTCTTCCACAGCTCATCCCAACATTTCTTTAGTTTTTCTCGTTGTGAGGGTTAAGAAGGATCACGTTGGGAGATGATCCCAATGAAATCATGCATTGTGTAATAAGACTACAGATGTCGATGCTTTGATTGCTAATGAAAAACATACATTGACTTTAGAAGGGTTCTTTTTATTCTCTCGCAGGTTGCTTCAACCCTATCTTTAGCTTCTTTCCTGTCAAACTGATCCCTTTATTTTCGGTTTGTAGTAAGATAACTGATCCCTTTGTTTTTGGTTGCAGAACAAACTTGAGGACATATACAGTCTTCTTCGGTTTCTGAAGGTGGAGCCATGGGGAAACTGGGCATGGTACTCTTACTTTTTTTTTTCTTCCCCTTCCCCATTATGTTAATATTCTATTATGGAAAAATGAAAAAAATTGGTTGTTACTTGTTTTATCACACTCCTGGTATAATTCGGATGTTTTTGAAAAGTTTGAAATATAGGTTATATGTTGTCCTTAATTTCTGTTTGTCTCGCTTTCTCAGTTCTTTTTGTTTAAACATGATTTGACCATTAAGGTATGTTCAGTTGTTAATCGGGCACTAGTTTATTTGAAAGTTTGGAAATATGTAGCATTTTATTTATGTATTTGTATGGCATTTTTCCTCATGAGTTCATGAAATAATAAACGTTGACAAATACTCTTCTTGCTTTAATAGACTAGTAGTGCATTGTCATATGGTTTTCACAAGTTTGACAGATATTTCCATGCTTTTTTCATCTTTGATTTGTCACGGGTTTCTGAGGAACTTGTTCAAGTTCAAATCAATATGTCACTTGTAGTAGTTCATCATATAATAATGCTTATGGTTGTAAGTTTGAACTAACACAGAGGGTAATTCGGAGTGGTCTTGCAGAAAATTAGTTTCTTGTATATCTTATGTTTCCTGCCAAATTATAAGCTTGTCTTATATTTGTTTCCTTTTCCATGTAAATTTTTGTTGCTCTTCTTAATTCCATGCATAGGGTGGAAGTGGGAAGGTGGTCCAAAAATATCATTTATATACTGCAATAGGGATGTCAAGGTTTCTGTTAGGAAAGATGTATGATGATTGTTGATAGCTGAACAATAAAGTTGGCCTATATATATGTTCAGGAAAATCTGCGACGCTTTGTTCACCCCCACGCGAATACAAGTGTACATGTGCTCGTGTGATAATTTTTGTCAACTTAGTTTATGTTATATTATCTCTGAGGCTTTTATTCATTTCTGGCTCAACTTGTGAGATTAATCCTTAAAACCGCTGGAGGTGAAATTTCCTGTGATACCCTAGGAATTGTGATAAACATTGGCCATACTTGAGTTCACGAACATGTTTATTTGCTGTGCCTGTTTTGTTGTAGTATGTACAACACAGTGGTGTAATCCGTGGTCTGCCATTGTAATGGTTTTATCTATGCAACTTATGAGCAACAGCTCATTTTTATAGAAAATTAATGAGTTGGAAAATGATTGAGATGGATAAACATCATGCCTTCCACTACTCATCTTAAAAGAGTTAAATAGAATGACTTTCAAGTGGCTTACTGAATCATTTCCTGGTAAAGGTGGAATAAACTAATTCAAAAGCCATTTGACGAGGGTGATGAACGAGGATTAAAGATAGTCCTGTCTATTCTACGGCCGATAATGCTAAGAAGAACAAAGAACAGCGTTGACAGAGAAGGAAGGTGAATAACTTAAACTTTCTTCCTGATTATGATATCATTCAGTTCAATTATTTTTGTGTCTCTGATCTTCATTTCCTCTGTGTGTAGGCCGATTTTAGTCTTGCCTCCAGCCAATGTCCAGGTGGTTTATTGTGAGCTCACTGAAGCTGAAAAGGATTTCTATGAGGCTTTGTTTAAAAAATCTAAGGTACAGTGCACTCTGAGATCTTGGTTCTATTGTGGTTCCAGTCTTGAATTATCTAACATGTAAACACTAAACAATTATGTGCAGGTGAAGTTTGATAGATTTGTTGAGCAAGGACGAGTCCTGCATAATTACGCCTCTATATTGGAATTACTGTTACGGCTGCGTCAATGTTGTGATCATCCGTTTCTTGTCATGAGGTCTGGATTGGACTTCTTTTTCTTTTCTTGCGCTTGAGACATTATTATAATTGGTCTTCTTACATCTGTGATACTAGTAGTGATCATCCTGCTTTAGCCAGAGAATTAGGAATTTTAGACGCTATAATTTGATTACGTATATGCCTTAGTTCCTTGAGTTGGATGTCCTCTCCCTGGACAAATAATTTTTAAGCTTGTTAGGTGCCAACTGCCAAGGCCTGTGATTTAATGTATACAGCTACCTTCTTATTTAATGAAGATTATAGCTTTTGATTTCTGTTACAGACATTAAAAAATATGTTTTTGATCATCTTTCTTATTATTATATTAAGTTTTAAATCAACTTGTGAAACTCTGTCTGATGCTTAGCTGTGCAATATTTATTTATGTTTCAACTCCAAACTCATGTGATTCTTTGTGAATACAGTATGTCACTAATAAGTGGCTTTATTTATGCAGTCGAGGTGACACTCAAGACTTTGCTGACCTGAATAAGCTTGCAAAACGTTTTTTGAATGGTGGCCATGGTGCTGCTGAAGGTGAAGACAAAGCTGTGCTATCAAAAGCTTATATTGATGAGGTAGTGGAAGAACTGCGAAAGGGGGAACAGGGAGAATGTCCGATTTGCCTTGAAGCTTTTGAAGATGCAGTCTTGACTCCTTGTGCTCACCGATTATGCCGGGAGTGTCTTTTGGCAAGTTGGCGAAATTCGACTTCTGGTTTATGTCCTGTATGCAGGTATATTCAAAGTTTATTTGCAAAATTTTATCAAAATTTTCTCGTTCTGTGTTGCTTCGCTGTCTTCTCTCTTTCATTCCTTTTTCCTCCTGAGTCCTACCCTTTTTCACTTGAGTCTCCTGATATCTTTGCTATTGCTCCTTTCTGTTTCGACAAGTTTTTATTTATTTATTTATTTTATGCATGTTGACTTTATGTATCAATCTCTCAGAGTCTAAAGATTGATTTTTTTATTATTATCAGGAAATCTGTAAACAAGCAAGATCTTATCACAGCTCCAACTGGGAGTAGATTTTGTATTGATGTCGAGAAAAACTGGGTTGAATCAACCAAAGTCTCGTCATTGTTACGTGAGCTGGAAGATCTGCGCTCGTCAGGATCAAAAAGCATAGTCTTTAGCCAGTGGACTGCTTTTCTAGACCTACTAGAGATTCCTCTTACGCGGTACTTTTTTTGCTTCCAACTGGCACTATTTTGGCTGTGAATTTTGACTGTTTTGGTGTTGGTACTCTCTAGTTATGTTGCATGTCTCTCTTGGTAGACATCCTTTCCATGCCGAGAGGTACTTAGCAGAAGTGGTTGTGCTTTGTTCATATGTCATAAGATGTCAGAACTTGTTGGGTGGGAGAACTTTAACTCTGGATATGAGTATTGTCAGTAAGAACTTATAAATCACCTTATGGAGGATCCTTGAGAGGCATAATACTAGTGATTAAATGAATTATTCCAACTTTTTTTGTTTTTTTTTGAAATTGCAAGGAAGCCACCCTCTTTGAGGAATTGAGGGTAATGAGACTCGATCTAGGTCATTGCTGGGGATGAGTGATGGATACACATACACCACTGCGCTATCCACCCCAATCTCAGCAAAGTATTGATTTCATAATAACAAATAAAGTCTACTTTATTTAACACTGGAGAGTGAATCCCTAATTTTGTTCCATAGCCTGAACCCAACACTGTTCAGACTTCAGATGGAGTAGAATTCAGCATGACTTGCCTACTCTCGGATGTATCCCATAGAGATATATTATGGATTGTTTTCCACTTGGACCATGAATTCTCTTCTTAGTCTTTTAGCAGTTACTTCTTGTTGCAAGACTTGATTGCATTAACAGTATTAAGACGCTTAGTAATACTTTGCTTGTTATCTTACTCCTGCAGGAATAACATATCTTTTCTTCGCCTTGATGGAACTTTAAATCAACAGAAACGTGAGAGGGTTTTAAAGAAGTTTTCTGAAGAAGATGATATCCAGGTCAGTTTTAGTGATTGTTGGATTTGTATTTCTTATTTTCATAGGTTGCAATATCTTTATATGAAGTATGAATTATTTCTCTGTAGAATGCCATTGCCATATGCATAGTGTTATAACTTGGCTTTGCAAAATAGGTTTTGCTGATGTCCTTGAAAGCTGGTGGAGTGGGAATCAATCTAACAGCTGCTTCAAATGCTTTTGTCCTTGTAAGTACACGTTCAGTATGTTTCTCCAGTTTCTGTTTGATCTTTTCAATTGTTACTCTGATGTGACCATTGTTATTCTCTAACGTTATGGAAAGTTTGGAATATTTCTGGTCTCACTATGTGTTCATCAAAGCATGAACAATTGTTGGTTTTACATATCTGTATTTTGATGGTCTTACATGAAAAATCATGAACTATAGCTGCTAGTCTTTCTAACCTCTTAGTTTTTCTGCCGTTGATGGACCTTTTGTGAACAAGTAATTATGTACTAGTCCTCTTCCTTCTCCCTGTGTTTTTGAACGAAGGTGCTAGTGTTTCACAGGTGCTTCCATGGGCACTCTGTAGAGGATTAAGTTAGTGAAATGTCTCTGTTGTTGGCTTCCATGTCATGTTCCTTTTGTCGAAGTCTTTTACCTTGTTTCAGTCTATGCTTTTTACTGCTTTGTTTAAGTTGGGGTGAGAATGGTTTGAGCTTGTTTGCTGTATATAAGATCACTTGGTCCTTAGATTTGCTTATGGTACATGATCCTACAATTTGGCATTTCAAATATCACGATGTCATTGTGGTATTAGCAGTCGCTCTTGTTGGCCTAAGCTGCCAGAATAGATGATTGGGTCATAATTGACCTGATTGCTTATGATTGAGTTAAGTTTAAAACTAAAATGTAAATCCCTTATTTCCACGTATCATATTCTAACGGAATACCAAAACCGTTACATTTAGGTGCTGAACTGGAATACGTATGAAAACTATGGATTATTCCCATGAATTTTCGCACGGGAGATCAAAATTGGCACATGACCAAGTTCAGAGTAATTTTTTTTATAGGAAATTAGACATTTGAAAGAGCATTTGCAGAAGCACCCTTCTTTTTCCTTACCCTTTCCTTTCCACAAGGTTTAGGGGGCATCACACGGAAGCTGACCAATATTAGACTAGTTATTGATCTGTCTCCATTGCCTTTGGCCATATAAGTTGGCAGAGCTGATTTAAAATCTCAACATACAAGTTTGCAACTCCATCAGGTAGGTCTGTTTAAGAGAGAGAGAGAGAGGAAGAGCGGTATTGCGGTTGAGAAATCTATGTAAACATTTCTGATTGCTACTTGGCTTATCGCATTCACTGCACAGGTTGATTTAGAAGGATGAGGCAGTCATTAGGTTTAGGACCAGATTAGATTAGTTTTTTTTTTTTTCTTATTTTGATAATTACTCAGAAGATTACATAAGCCACTGCTTAATGGACTTATGCATAGTATCATTGGTATGGTGTATGTTAAACATACCTCCCATATCACATCATCTTCATTCTAAATTGAAAACAAATGCAACAAACCACTGAATTTGAAAAATGTCCTTGTCTTTCTCTACGCCATGAGATAAGGTACTTCATGGCTTATTGCATGGTTTTAACTTTTTTGGAGAAAGTTGGCGATTTTATTCATTCACTTGGGCAAGAAATTATAATTGCATACAAGGCAGGTATATCCATGCTATTTAACCCCAAACCCAATCAAAGAAGAAACCCTAGGAAAACAACCTGGTACAAGGTTTGGCAGTAACTAATCATCAGTACTTCTAACACAGACATGGAACAAAGTAACATGCAGTATCTGGCTAATAGTTCTCTCTTTCTCTGTGAAGATCCTCATATTTCGTTTAGATTTCATAGGGGGTGGCAGCTAAACTGCTAAAGCAGCCCATCTCACTCTACATTCTTGCTTCTTCCCCTTGCTGTATTTCTGCAACGATTTACACTCATGCATGATAGACAGTGGTCTTCTATTGAAATGCATGGTTCTATTGATTTTGGTGATCGTTAAAAACACTAACTTCCCATATTTTGGAATCTTCATGTGAAAACCATTGTAATAGATCATATTTTGAGTTATTCTGATATTGGTGAGTGCTGATACAGGATCCATGGTGGAACCCAGCTGTAGAGGAGCAAGCAGTTATGCGCATTCATCGCATTGGCCAAACTAAGTCTGTGAACATCAAAAGATTCATCATCAAGGTAATCTTTCTTTTATGCTTCTGTTTGATTGCGATAAATTAGCTTCCACCTTGGCCTACCAAAGTATCTATATGTTTCACATATGCATCACTGGTGTGTGACGTGCAATGTTCTTGGTGACCCAACACTTCCAATTGACAACCAAATTTGGAATTATTCTGATGCAGGGAACAGTAGAGGAGAGAATGGAGGCAGTGCAAGCAAGAAAACAAAGGATGATCTCTGGTGCCTTAACTGATCAAGAAGTTCGAAGCGCACGGTTAGAGGAGCTGAAGATGCTTTTTACATAAAAGCCTCAACGGCAGCAATGCAGCATGCTCTCACATTGCATCTGGACTCGCAAACTTGTGGGGTTAAATGATGTCAACTAACCCCTGATCTTGATTGTTGAGACTCTTTTTGGGCGTGTTATGCCGTGCACATTCTCATCAGTGATTCACCAGGATGGGAATATTTTTGCAGCTATTGCTCGGAATTGTGACATAGCCATTGTTTGATGGATGGAGAACATTTTGGGAGGGTACATATTTTGTGGCATCACGAAGATGCATATAGAGTTGAATGTGAGATAGGGAGGATGCCTAGTTCCTCGGCATTTAATTTCTCTTCTTGTAGCCTGTAGGAAGGGTGTTAGTTGCATTATGAGCGAAGTGGTTCATAATAGGTTGTAATTTTGATGTAATTATGATGTATAGATGAAACAAAAGCTATCCGAAATCATGCTTGTCCATGTGTGTTTTCAAGAAACTATTTCTTTGCTAACTTCCCCGATCTCTACTTTCTTTCTGCTAGAGGCAAATTGTCTCCCTTATTGGCACAGGGCACTGTAGTACTGTACCCGGGTGAACAAAATCAATAAAAGTCCCCCATATTTTTTAAAATTTAATTTAATTATTTTTGTTTTGAAAAGAAAAGTGCGCTATAATTATTAATACTAGCAAATAAGCACAATTTCCGTACCAATTACATCACGATCTCCATCAACCTACACTCTAGTTGAGAACGAGATTGGATTCAAGTGCGTCATCTCATACATAACCTTATTACCTTCCCGTTTTCTTAGTATTTTCTTATTGTCATTCAATGTGACTCAATGTCAATATTTCTCACTAATTCTGCCAAAGCATCAAAAAAATCTCAAATGAAAATTTTAATCTTAACGACTAGGAATAGGACTAAAGGAGGAATGGGTATACAAGTAGTCCATTTCCTGTCCATTTAGGGCTGGCTAGTAGTCCAAGGCCTGCTGTCGTAATAACGTTTGGGCTTTCTTCTTTTCTTTTTCGTTTTTTTTTTGTTTTTTTTTTCAAAATTCAACGAGTTTACTCACCGGTTGTATGAGATGAGACCCAAAATATTCCCAGATTCACTCACCGGCGTAACAGAAAACGGCGATGAGTGAGACGGAGCAAGAAAAGTCTACGGCGGTCCCACGGCGACACTTAAACTGCATGCCTTCTTTCGACGCTCTCTGGTTTTGCTACTGTAACTCTCTCTCTTCTCTCTAGATTGTTCGAAATTTTCCATTTTAATGGCATTGCTGGATTTTATACAAAATGCCTTTGATGTTATAAATTTATTTGCTGAAAATTTGAAAAATTCTCAGCTCTATATTGAGCAAAATTGGATACAAGTTTTGTTGGCATTTTTGCTAGTATAGTATTTGTTTGTGTTTGTTAATTTTTATCATTTTGTTCTCCTTTTTCTCATTTTGTACTGTTACTTTTTTGATTAAAATTCATGCCTTTTGTAATTATGTTTGATGTGGATGCATTTCGATCCACTCAACCCACACTGCAGATTTGTTAGAATCAAACCACAATCTCTTCAGAACTCAAAATGACTATGGTAGCCTGGGGAGAGCAAAAATTGACCCCCAATAAGCTAAGCTTGTATACTAAACAAAACTGCATTAATTAGCTGCATTTTGCCTGCATAAGATAGAAGTTCTGTTGACCAGTGGCTGAATTTCTTAGCAAACTTATTGAACAATGGTCTGCATAATGCTTTAGTCAGTCTAGACTCTAGATGCAGACAACAGGACACCTAGATACCTGAACAGTGAATCACCAAAAGAGAAACCAGTAACATGAAGTATTTGAGCTTGAGTCTCAGCATCCACACCCCCGAAGTAGATTGAAGTTTTCGTAGCATTAGCATGGAGTCCTGACTCCTGACATCCTAGCAAACTTCTGAAATCTCCCAACAATGGTCTCAACAGAACTCACATCGCTTCCAGAGAAAATCAGGAGATCATCAGCAAAGGTCAAATGCATTAGATTAAGTCTGGAACACTTAGGTGGGAGCTGGTATCGAGGATCATCCTTCACATCTCTGAGCCCCCTAGTGAGAGACTCCCTGCACAACGCGAAGAGATAAGGGGACATAGGGTCCCCTTGTCTCAAACCTCGTCTACCATAGAAAAAACCTCTAGGAGAGCCGTTCACATAATTTGAAGCTTTAACCTCTTATACTTAGTTACTTAAGCTGTATAAATAATGTCTTCTGTTTTCTTTAGTTTTCTAATATATGCTTCTTGCTGCTGAATTCCAGTGTAGTTTCGAGTTGTGCTGTGTTGAGTGTTTGACTAAAATAGATCTAACACCCAAATACTGTTTTCAGCATAACATTTCTGGTTTTTATTTATTTGTTTTGTTTTTAATAGTGCTGTTTAACAGTGTGGTTTTGAATATGTTGTGGCTTGGATTTGTGCTTTAAAATTACCACTTTCCTCCTTGTATGATGGAACGCTTTCTATTTGCATTTTTGCAGCTCCAGTCCATCAACTGCAGTGCTATTATCGTCTTGGAGCTCTTGATAATTGCTCAGAGAAGTGGAGCAACCTTGTTGACTGCTTGAAATTGAAAACAAAGCCTCGTTCTGAGGTCCAGGTATGTTGCGTCTCTTTTTCAGTAAACTTGGCCGTGCCATATGTCTGTGGAACTCTGGTTGTTGTAATTACAAGCTTATTGTCTACCATTTGGGGTACAATACACTAGTTCGATATCAGGTGTTGATTCGTCCTCATTAATTGCATCTTACTATTCATCAAAGGCTCGAAAGCATTTCCTCCCCCCCCCCCCCCACCTTCCTATTTAGGGGGGCTGGGGAAGGATCAAGTTATGTTGGTTAGATTTGTACAAGAATAGAAAATTATTTCACCATTTGTGTTTGAATATATTTTTCAATCCTGAGGTTAGCTGGTAAGACTTCTGAGAAGTATTCCAGAGGTCCCAGGTTCGAGTCCCCTCAGGGCCATTGAAGGTTTTCCTGGTCGTTAACTTCAGGGCCCATGGGATTAGTCAAGCAAAGCTTGGATACCCATGTTATCTAAAAAAAAAAAAGTTTGAATATATGTTTCAACTTATATCATGTGTATGGGAGGAAAGTCATTAATAATGAGAACAAGTTTTTAAGTTTGAACAATGAAGGAAAAGCACGTGTAGTAAGAACTGTAGAACTTAACTGTTATAAATGGATTCTCTACAACTCTTCAACTACTTCTGACCTACAACCTTGATATGTGTATGTGGTATCTTGGTAACGTCTGTCTGGTGATTATCATTGTTGTAGTCAAGTTGTAGTGCCTGTTACCTTCTTTTTCTGAACTACAACCTCAATAAATCCACACAGGTGAACTTGTCTTGAGCTGCACATTGATATAAGACAAAATAAGGATGTTTTGGTTCTCTGATCAATTGAAGTCTGAATAGTGGTAAAAGGTGTCATCAGAGTTAGTAAGAATAGACAAGTTCCAATATTGTTGAAAATGTGTCACAGGAAAGAATAGTATCACCCTCCTTGTGTAATTAATGTAGGAGCTATTGTAAAGGAAAGTAAGTTACATGGATAAGATGATAAGATTTTTTTATGATGGATGAAATGTGGAAAACAAATGAGCAACTAATATAGATAAAAAGCGCCAGTTGAATTTTCACCAGTGTTGTAATTAGCTCATGAAAAACTCACGCAGCGACGATGATAAAAATGCTTCTACTCATCTATCTGCTTATCAATAGGTATGGTCTTGCAGTTTCCTGAAATTAGGTGCTGACAAGCCCTATTACCATCATATGTTTTTCTCTCCTTAATCCTGCGATTGAAACCCAACTGAGCAATATAGAGTAAGAAGCCTGTTTAATCATTATCTCTGATCAGTCCATCCCTCCATCCCTAAGAGTTTCCTTTATGCTGCATTTCTGTTGAATGTTTGAGATTGAGTTTTTCTTCAAATTCAAACGACAGCCGACTCTACTGAATCTAAATCCTTTCGTCTTGATTTTTAATTTCTATATAGGCCTATCATCTGATGGTTAGAAGCTCCATTCGAACTTTGAGAATATAAAATTCCTTCCTATATGGTCTTTCGTTCAATTTAACCCCATGAGCTGTGCTCATGCAAATATTCTACAGGCTGTTTCAATCTATTGAATTGCTGTTTTAGGAGAACAAAAGGAGATTAGCGGAACCCTAACCACAAAATGCTGATCAGACCTATGATATAAAGCAAGTAGTTTAGCGGAGCTTTAACTTTTGATCACAATTTCCCCATGAAATCAGAGAAAAAATAAGTCTATACGCTTTTAGTGGGATGTCTAACTATCTTAAAGGAAGCTTACCGTCCAAATACTCTTTTTGCTCTGTACAATTGCTGCTTGACATCTTTTCAACCTCCATACTAGATGCTTGGAAACTTGGCATGCTAAAGAACTACTCAAAACGTACGTTTACTTGAGTCACAGAAGCCACATTTTCTTTTGGAAAGAGAGCTAAATCATCAGCAAAATGAAAATGGGTCCAACAAATATTTTCATTATTAGAATGCTTACTGTACTCAGGAAGTTAGGGATAGGTGTTAAGGTGGTTATGTCCCGTGATGGGCCATGAGAGAATGTTTATGCAGACTTTTGATGTTTTATATTTTAGAATTGCTTTTTTGGCTAATTACATTCTTCTCTAATTTGAATGTGCAAAATGTTGAGCTAAAGATTATACTGTATTAGCTTACTAGTTGACTGTTTCCCCACCATTAACCGAGGGGAGGAGGTAAGGAAAAAGTGTTAAGTTGTCCATGGACCTCATGTTGTGTGCTTTAAACCTTGCCTTATAATTCTGCCATTTATGCTTCTACATCATGATTCAGAGGTGCAAACTGTTTTATGATAAAAGATAAAACAGCTTGGTGCATTGTGTGCTTTCTTTTGGTTACTCCTAATCTGGGGTGTCACTGTCTAGTGCCTAATATGCCATACTTGCTGTGTGTTTCACTATGGTTGGATTAATGGTGGTTACCAGCTTATTACAGTAGTAGGCTTAAGACTAAGATCTATGCTTCATAATAAACACTGAAAAGTTTGATTGAGAATGATTGGATTTAGTGGAACTTGATGTGAATGTGACCAATTCCTGACAGAAAGCAGAGTAACTGAACAGTTTGCATCAGGTCAATCAGGATCAGGAGTATTCCTGTTCCTGTGGAACCTTATTCATTGGTAGGGACATAGTTAGCCATGTTAAGAGTAGTGAGATTTAGCAAGATTGGAGAACTGCAGTAATGAGATCTTTTGTTTTAGAGCTGGCTAGATGACTAGATCAGCCCAAATAATTTCTTTCCATTTTACACTTTTTCTTCTGTCGTGAATCTTGTGATGGACTTTCTTCCATGTGATTTTGTGCTCACCTTTGCTATGGTGAATGCAGGAAATTTTGGAAGAACGCAAAAAAGCCAAACCCCATATTTGGTCTTTTAGGACTCCTGAAGAATCAGCTGCTAACTGGGAAAAGTGGTACGGGCATTTAGATGAACCGGAATAAAATGTGTGCCAACAACTTAGCAGATTCATAATCGGTAAACAGTGCCGCATACGAGTGAAAGAAATCCAGTTTAGCATGGGAGGTTGAATCCTGATCCAAACTCCATTACTTCTGGACAATGTTCCAGTTCATAGTCTAGAGTGAATTTATCTTACACTGCGATTCATTGGCGTATATACATTATACACACGAGGCAAAGGCTGTTGTACTGTCTGATGAGACAGATACTTGGGGTTTTTGAGCTATTATAAAGTTGAAAGAACAAACTCCAAATTTTGCCACATTCTTTTGTTCCCCATTTCCCTTCCCCTGTTATTTTGACGGTTTAAGACGGGAACAGTCCTCTAGAGTTCCTCTTTCTCTGAGGTGATAAATCCTCACTAGTGGAGGTGGAAGGACTCGAACCCGGGTCACTCCTGAATTTGAGTGAGGAAGTTGTCATCTTGGCTAATTAAGCAGATTCTTCTCGAAGTTAAATAAATAAATATATATAACACTAGTGAGATAATCTCATAACATTTAATGTAAAAAATCACTTCTTTTTTTTAAATTTTATTTTAAAGGAGAAGAATATCTAATAGAACTACTAATATTTTTTTTTTTAATATTTAACCACAGGTTTACTTAAACCCTTTGAGCCAAGCTTAATCCTGTTCGCATCGAGTTGACTTATGAAGGGGTAAAGTGTTCCCACTAAAATAGAACTACAAAATTCTCGTCTATATTACCTGCCTAATGAACGTATTCAGTATGAAACAAATTACTGAGTGTGTACTGGTATATTGTTGTCTGATCCTGTGTCCCAGCAAGGAATCAAGTGTGATTCTAGATATACATTTTGTTCATACCGAATTATGAACAAAATCAGTTCCGATTTATAACTATCTATAGGCCATAAATACTTTCTGGTGTATAGAAACAAGTTAACAACAGTTGTTTTGTTCCATAAATCATACTGAATGGAATTTTCCTAGTATAGGTAATATAGACGGCAATTTAGTAATTCATATAAAAATTTACCTTTTGAATAAATGAACTGAAATGAATGAAGTATTCTATTATTCTATATTTAATGATTTAAAAAGATTATCTAATTAGGTAATTGGATTTCATTTATCATATTATAGTACACGACTGCTTCAGTTATGTATGATGATAATTTATGAAAATATAAGTGTATTCTCATAATGAGTCATACAAGCTCATCGAATCACCGGGTAGAGATCCCAGCAAAATGACCAAGAACACATACATTTTTTGACAAAAGTTGTATTCTATAGCTCACGATTTTCCTCTAAATTTCATAAAAGGATAAGAATGTATCTTCGAACATTCCAAAACCAAAAAGGCAATTTAAATTTTTTTGCAATAAATTCTTGAGATTTTGTAATAAGGCTTGTTTTTCTCACCTAAAGTTTAGTTTTGTTCAATTCAGCTCAATTTAGTTTACCGTTCATATAAAAACACAAGAAACATGTACATAATTTTCACGAAACATTTAATGTTGTTTTTCCTTAATAAACTAGGTTTTTCTTAGTAGTTAATTAACTACAATTTTTTGATAAGAAGTATCTAATTAACTAGCCGGGAAAACGTAGTGTGACAATCGGTCAATAAAATGAGTGAAAATAACCATTTTCCTTAATAAAATAATCAAAATAGCTAAGACATTAATAACCAAAAACGCAAATATCATGTACAATCATTGTACGATCGATGCATGTGTGAAAGTGATTCATAACATGTTTAAATCGACATTTTAACTTTTTCAAAAATAAAACTACTTTTCACAATACTTTCGAAGTGATCACCCCCAAACTATTTAAAATGATCCCTAAATTAAGCCGCCATATGGTAGATTGAGTGAATTGGAGCAACGCCCAACCAGATAACATATGTGCCATTTAATGTACAAGATTGTTGTTAAGTAGAAAGTCCTTCGTTGATAAAATGAGAGACCCTTAAAACGTTTATAACTAGAGAAGCTATTTCATCCATTATCAATTGATTTTGATAAGAAATCTCATTAACATTATAAACATTTCGATTAACGGTTCCAATTTTATTGAAACTTTACAATTGCCAATGAGGTATTGGTATATTAGGTTCCATTCGATTCCCTCCTGTTAAATGTAAATGATTACTTTAATCCTTTTTATTCAAAAGGAAATAAATCTTGCAGAAATTACCTTTCTTGGCAAAATTATATACTATATACATAAAAAAAGAAACTCGGAAAGTACTTAACAATAAATTATTGTGCAATGTACCAAGAAATGTTACACTACTTGTAAGTATTTGTTGGTAGGTATTGAGTCTATTGACTATATATATGCATAAAGCAAAAATTATTTGGTCTATGCCAAAACAAAAAAAAAAAAAAAAAAAAAAAAAAAGAAAAAGTGGGAAAAAGGGCGGTGAAAAGAATGTCTGAGAGTGGTGGAAATGGAGGCACTGAGGAAAATTTTAAAGTTCCACAATCAAACAGTTCATTTGCCCCAGGAGGGAGAGGTAAAGGAGTATTGAAAATGTATGGTCGTGATCGTGGTCGTGACCGTGGGCCTACTACATATTTGAGGGAGCGTGATAAGGACAAAGGTATGATCTTTTGTAATTTTTCAAATCTAGTGTTGATAGCAAAATATATGTTTTAAACAATGGTTTACTAGTTTAATGTGGATATGATTGATGTAAGTCTCTCAAAATTGGATTTATTAATATGGATGTTTTGTTTGGTTAATGAATTGATAGATTACGCGTGTTATTCTCAAATTATTTATTTGATGGTGATAATCACGTGTTAATATTTATTAGATCTGAAAGTGCTGGTCACGTGATAATATCTATTGGAATTAGCGGCGATAATCACTTGATTTTATTTATTGATGTTAGAAATAATTAAATATTTATGTCCTTTTCTTTATGGGTAGATTTCCATAATTATCTTAGATATAGTACACTTACAAAAGTTTAGACTATAATGTTAAAAAGGTTAATTGTTGTTGCTTTGACTTGAAAATACTAGTCATGCTCGTGAGAGTCTAGACGATATTTTATTTTCCATGGTATCATCATAAAAAACACTTTAATAATTTAAGATTTTCACCATAGTTTAACTTTGGTTTAATACTTTCGTTGAAAGTCAAATAAGATGACAATTAGTTCAACCTCTATAAAAAATTTAGATTGATACGTTAACATCGATACTAAAATCATTTTTATTTTGTTTTATTCCTCATTTTACAACCAAAAAGAAAATAATTTCAAAAGATTTTAATTTAAATCCTATAACACTAATGAAGTCGTTAAGTTGCACAATTGGTATAGATGTGTTAAAACACTTTTAAGATTATAAAATCAAAATAGAGAGTGCTTTTGCATCAGTTTTTTTGTTTGTTTTTTTTTTCCTTTTAAGTGGATTAAAGTATTTTAATTTAAAGCCACTCTTAGAACAATAGAATACCATTATCTAAAAGTCTAGAATTTTTAAGAGATTTTCACATGTTATTAATTTATTATTCTATTTTATTTATCAATTTATTTATCATAAAGATGTCTCTATCTTAACATCATGCCCATCGCCCCTAAAGTTTAGTGTACCAAACAACCATAAATAATTTGACTTTTACCTTTGAAAATATCCGTTTAAAAAATATTAAATTATAAATTGACTCCCTGAATTAGATAACTAGCTATAAACTTGAACTATGCAAATTCGAAGATAAAACGGACCAATTTAGGAGTGACAATTAAATCTTAGCGGTAATATTAAGAAGTGTAAAATTAAAAAAAAAGAAAACTTAATTTAGTGATTACAATTTAGGGACGGAAACAAATAATTTAAGGGTAAAAACCTCCTATTTCACCATGAGAAGATTGCATACAAGAGTTTGTGTTCATAGAAAATGCGTGTCAATAATAAAAGTACTACAAAAAAGGGTACGTACATTTTGGCAATTTATTTATGTGAGAAATGATTAATAATGTACATTTATTATAAGGTGATGTACCTTTATTTGAAGGTATTAGGTGATGTACCTATGCTTATATCATGATATATCTTTTAATTTACATAGTTTATATATAAAAAATATTCCGTACTTGATTGACATCCTTTTATGTACTTGAATTTTCTTTTATTTAATTTTTTTCTTTCAATAAAAATTTGAATTTTGGTGGAGGGAAAAGGAAAGAAATCAAAATGGGATATGATACCCAAAAAATATAATGCCACTGAGGGGCAGGTCCCCTTATTTATGTATGTTAATTGGACATCGTCTTCTTAAATCAATCAACAAAGGCATAAACTTTTTGTTGTTTGTTGGATTACCATATGTACCCATTTGGGTGAATCTGCAAAAGATAATCTGATATTTGATGGCTAGTACAGGTATATGTTTGCCTAATTATATTTTTGATTGTTAAAGTATATGCTAGATTCAAATAACAAATCTCTTTTCTTTCATTCCTTTTTACCCGTAGACGAGCCAGATAGTGAAGAAAAAGACTTCACTCCTGTGTCAATCGTTTTCCATGTAGGAGAGGTAATTACATAATCTACATAACTATACAAGATATATTTTATTTGTCGCCAATTTAGTTCATTACATTTATTATTTTCTTGTTATATTTTTTTTACATTTTTGCTTCAAACACCCCCCAAAAACCCTTATTCTAGCAAGTGAACACCAGAATTTATTACTCTGGTGTGTGCATGCGTGCTATATTGCTGTTCCAAATCCACATTCTCCGTTCGACTTTATCATTGTTGCCTTGTAACCATTTGTGCTCAAAGGCAATTGTGTACATACTTTTATTGTAAGCAACTCATTTGCCCCTTATATAGTTCCCCTTTGCTTCCCTCGCATTTTCTTTGCCTCCATTACATACCCTGAAATCATGTCATCCAGTCAATGGATTTTCGAGACCACTATGTTATTGTCGCTGCCTTTTTCACCATTTAATTTGTTGGGAAAATTGTGTGGTAGAAAAAAGGAATTAGGGTTAGGGAAATGGTGAAGCAAATGGGAAAAGAATAGCGCAAAATAGATAATTTATGTCCTTTTACTGCCAGAAATTATTGGACATTTCTGACAGTTTTCGGCAATTAAAGGCAGGAGGTTATTGTTTGGTAGAATAGAAGACACAACAAATAAAAAGTAATTAAAACAAAAAGGATCTACTAAATAAACAAAAAAAAAGGAAATTATTTATAAGGTAGGTTTTCTAAACAAATTCTAATTAATATACAATACCTACAAAAATCTCATTGTTAAGATTGGAAGTTTATGCTCAGTTTTCTTCTCTAATTTATGTAAGGTCACTAATTCTTAAACAATTCCCTTTCTATAGAGGTCACTCTTAATATGTGTTTGAATATTTTATCTTTGCAGTAAAAAGATTGGTCACTCAGGATTTAAGGGGTGGTATTATATCTTCAACTTCTAGATTTCAAAATTTAACCCACTTCAATTTAATTGAATCTATTTCAATGAAGTTCAGCTCCAATTCTACAACTTATTTGCTTTTTTCTTCCCTATTTATAAAGTTTAGTAAAGTTCTATTGTGTTAAAAAGAAGATTACCTTAATTAGCATTGCAATTAGACACTAGTATGGGATGTGTTTCAGGCTCTCTTGCTGATATCATGAAGCCTCCAATCCAATTACCTTCATTATCTCCTAAATATCTTGAAACAACAGTGCCACTTTGGGGGTTGACATCCAACTTGAGATGGATCTTGAGGGGAAAGGTTAAGTGATTTGGGTGATATGTAATTCAAAACCTTTTAAGAATCATTTTCCACACGAGTATTTGTTTGTATGGTGGTTATCGTATTTGTGCAGCAATATCTTAATAATTAAAAGAGGGTGCTAGTAGTTACTCCGTATAACCAATTTCATAATGAATCAAAAACTAATACGAGTATATCGTTGAGTTGCTAATTATTGATGAAAAAATAATATTGACTCGCGAGTTACAAATGGGTTTTACCTTTAACCATTCACGTAATTGGTTTATGTTAACATTTAATTAAAGTTTTCAAAAAATTAAAGATTGTTCGTGTGAAGGGACAACTCATATCTGTTGTCTCTATTATAATTATATACTTCGTATTTTAAACAAATTTCGAAAGAAAACAGAAAAACAAAAACGAGAATTAGTACATCGCACAAGCCACAAGCCACCCAATTAGTAGTAGTATATGAAATGAGAATTATCCAAGCTGTAGTTTTAACTTGCCAAATATTCATAAATTAGAACAGATTTATCTACACTGCTCTGACATTTTATTATTTTCTTTGCTATATTAATTTTTTTTTTTCAGGACATTGCTGCGGGGATGAATGAAAAATTTGCAAAGGTTGCTGAGATGGAGGCATCAGCTTGGATTATGTCCGCCACTGGAACTGTATCCTCTTTAACCATTCAGCAGCCATATGTTGGTGGAGGAACTCTTACAGTTCAGGTATATTATTCTCATAACTGCATATTGTCACAAACTTGCATGAGGCATGCAAATAATTGTTGTTCATAGATACATATACGAATGTTTCTGGCTGTGTCGGAAGCAGGATTTTGAGTGTGAGGGTGCGGAAATTAAAAGTATACTCGTATATAGTGTAAAAGATGAGGGGGTTGAACAAAAACAATTATTTGAGATTTAGGATAAAGTTAAAGTTATACGACAATTTCTTGGGTTGAGAGGGACTTCAGCCAATGGCGGATGCAGCCCTTTGGGGTTAGGGCAGACGTCACCCACCACCCAAGTTTTATTTGGAAAATTTGAGATAATTACAAAAGTTCTGGAGATTTTCCCCTATTGAAAGTTCAATTATTGTCCAAATATTGCCCCTCGCCTCCAACGACGAAAATCATATTCTTACATCCGCCACATGTCTCTAGCCTCTACTAGCCCACCCCTAGTTCCGCTCGTGGTTTCTGCCAAGGTTTATTTTGTCTCCCCAACCTATAATGCATCTTAAGTGTCCTCCTGTACATACAAATTTTGTACTAGTAAGAGAATTATTTGAGCTTCATGGGGAGTAAATTATTGCCATAGACTTGAATATACAAATTTTGTAATAGAGTACTTTTATGATTTCATATTTGAGTTCTACTCACTGATCTCTATGACCTTGACCTGCTATAGGGAAAATACGAGATTGTAGTGTTATCTGGATCAACCACAATGGACACATACTCGAGAACCAGAGTTTCAAGTCTTTGCATTCACGCTGTTGATGGCCTTGGTAGCAACATTGGTGGACGAGTTGGTGGTCCAATTATTGCTTATACTAAAATTCTTGTAAGCATTGTCTATTAATTTTTTTCATTTTCTTTTTTCTTTTTAGAATTATAACTATTTTTTTTTTTTTGAGGAAGGAATTATAACTAAAATTAGTAATTCTTATAGTTGCTAACCGGCATTATTATACATTTAGTTTTACACTATATATGTCAACAATGTTACTCCATTTTATTTAATTAGGAAAATTTGGCTAAAACCTTTTAAGTTTTCACCAACTTGTCAAAACCTCTTTAAAAATTAAATAGTCAGTCATGATTTGTGACCCTCCCTCCTAATTCACTTTTCCGGCCAATTTTTAGACAAAACTGACCGATATGCCCTCACATGTGTTAGACATGCGTGAGTCAGTTACTGATTTCGTCACTTGCTACCATTTTACAGATTCAGCTGGGAGTATTCACGCAAAAATTTGATGAAAAAACCAACAAGAAGCAATGTCGTTGTCCACAGAGAACAGAACCTGAAGGTAATGTTGTTGAAAAATATGAATCAAACCCTGTTGTTCATCCTTCTTTACATTTTGCTTCCTGTTTTACAGCATATATAAGAAAATTGATATACACTATTCTTTTATGTTTTATACTTTTATCCTATATTTTCTGTTGTCTAGTGTTTTTCTTAACTTCTACTGCAGCTTGTTTGGTTGAAGGAAATATATATATCTATAAGAATTGTAATGGAACAGGTGTTATTTATCATAAAATTTCTCATTACTATGCATTTGAACTTGTTTTCAAATTTTCAAGGAAAATCCCCAGTTTAAAGTTAAAACCAACTCATTTTTCTTCAACGGTAAACATAAACAATAATAATTCTATAGGTCACCAGTGGAGACACTAAAATGAATCTCGACATATCTTTTCTTGTGAAATCTTCTCTTTCCGAAAATAAAACAAAGATTGATGTTCATTATTATCAAACTGATACTAACTGTGATTAGTATTAGTTTCTGCAGCTAAAAAGGATGAGCTTGCTATTGTGGTTTGGAAACCTCTAGGGTGGCCATTCAGTCTTCCTGATCAAGCTGCTAGTTCTTCCTCCGGCCAGTATACGGCGCAACCCGGTTATTCTGATCAAGGAGCAACTACCTCCCAGATGACAGGGCAGTTCAGTCAAACCGGATCCTCGCAACCCGTGGAGCAATGCGGTTGTCCTGATCAAGATGCTGGCTCATCCTCTCAGACCATACTGGACGCTTCGCCTGCGATTAGCAGTGTTGATTCATCCTTCCAAGTAGTTATGGATGAAGATTCTGATTAAGCCAATATTGGCTTAGCTTTTCTGGTATAAGACAAGTAATAAGAGAGAAACTATTTTGCTCTTCTAGCTAGTATCTCCTTCCCTTCATAATAATTTGCCCTTTATTACATGTACTGGGTACTTTGGTTGTTGGTTTTTTTTCATCATTGGGATTTCTGAAGTTTGGTTGATGGATTTCTCTATTACTATGATTAAATGTTCCTAGCATACAAATATCTGTGTTCTGTTTTATATCTCTCTTTACAGTAGTGCATAGAACAAGACCAACACGCTGTGTTATTTCGCCTCAGGCGGGTTTTGGGGAGATCCAGATGTACGCAACCTTACATCTAACTAGTACAGACCCTCCATTTTACTAACAACATGAATTGGTGGAATCCCTTTGTGTGATTGTGATTATATATTTATATAGGACTCCTGTGCTTTTTGAATAAATGGTGAACCTAGCTGATGTGAAAATTTTCTCATGTTGTAAATGAGGGTATACATGGGGATAAGTTCTGAAGAATACTTAAATTTGTTTCTGAATAGTTGCATATTCTTCTATCCGGTGTACTCTAGGAGTGTTGGACTAAAGTCACTGCATGCTTCCAGAGTCCTATAATTTTGTGATAATAGTATAAAGGTTTTCGCTAAGCAACTGGATAATGAAGTTAGTTCAACAGGTGGTAATCTTTTCAATCAATCTGTTTGCCAGGCAGCTGTAGATGCAAGTCCATTATAGTCAAGGGGACAATATCTAGAATGAAACTCAACCAAAAAAGAAAACAGAAATGAAACTCGCCTCGGATGAGTGGAATGTCAAGTTAAGTTTGAACAGAAGAAAGGCAGGATAAACCAGAATTGACCTCATTGAAATTCACATAATAGCTCAGCTGCTATTAGAGTTGCTATTTCCATAGCCACTTAGACAGATTAGTAATGTTGCAATGTTCTACGCGGCAACTTGAGTATCTGTCAGGTTAATGAACATTTTCTCCAGCACTTTTATCGATTTCTAGTACACCAGTACGGAAGGCAAGAAAGTGTCAGAAACATGAATGATCTTTCTGGGCATATCCAACTATACCGCTATAAATCACACCAGGGAGAGGATTTCCTCGAGTGATGCTGAAACTTCTTTGGTAAGATTCATTAAAAGTTTCCCAATCACTGAAGCTAGAAGGCATAGCTACAAACGAGCCCATTGAGTTTGCTTCACTCACCGATGCTGCAAGCTTTCAGCACGTGAAGAGCAGAGATAAATGCATGATGAATGTTGATATTCAATAACAAAGTCTCCAAATTACAACTAACCATAAAATAAAGGACTATTATAGGTATATGAAGTCTGAACCTGACACCCTTAGCAGTTAGCAGCCTCGGACACCGGAGTGTATCTCCTGAGCCAGTTATCACCCTCTGCCGATGAGTATTTCTTATGTTGCTGGCACTTGCTGCCACCAAGGTGCGCCACTGTGAAATTGTTATCTGATTCAAATAACTTCTTCATGTACGAGGTGCAACTGTTTTGTGGTTTTCCACGTAAATTTTGTCTCATTTCCGATTCTGGTGTCTTTACTGTTACAGTGTGCTGTAATCCTAACAAATGTATTACTGTAGTTTATAAACAAAACAGAACAAATTTGGATCCCTGTGAGGTTTCTTTAATTTTACACATTCTCCCCTAGTCCACAAATTGACCTTCATTCTCAGATTGCTTTTTCAGTCTTATAGGTTAACATCTCACCATATCACATCACAAAACAATATGTTAGCTAAGGTTAAGAAACAATAATTTCTTGAAGTCATGTGGCAGTATGAAAGAATGTATGTATATTTATGTATGAAAATAATATTCACAATGAATGATCAAAGTTTATGAACTCCGACTCTTAAGACTTTCCCTTTCAAATATGAACATAGGGGTCCAAAACTACTGATGGTACTGCTATCTTACAAGTTAAATTTCATACATCAGCAAACAATCTATAAGTTTTGGCATCAAGAATGATTTGCCTCACAGCAGACACAGATCCAATGACAGCTAAAATGGAGAAAACAGTCGCGATGGTGGTGTTCAACCAGAAGGTGAAGCTACGCTTGGAGGGCTTGAAAGTGATGTTGTAAAAGATGACAGGCAAAACAAGATCAAGGGGCAAGAAACCAAAGGCTCCAATCAGTCCATTTATATCTCCGAAAAATGGAAGCATTGCTGCTATTGTTGCTGCTATGGCAACAGACAGAGACCGAGCCATGATTCTTGGGATCACATTCCGGGTAGAGAACTGCTTGCAATCTGGATCAGACAACGCGCCCTCTAGGACTTCATTTGTGGGTTGCAAATACACCTGAAGCCATAAACATTAACTATAATAAGAAAACTTGCAATTGTTTCAACAAATAAATGTCTCTAGCTTATATAGAAGAGTAGCCCGGTGAAGTAGTAGTGACTTACCACACCAACAGCAGCTAGTTGAAACAGGACAAAGACGTTGGTCATGAAAACGAACGAGTTAGGCACCAAAGCTTTCCCATCGACAACAAAGTTGCTCAAGATTTGACCTTCAGCTTGGTTACCAAACGCCCAGTAACCAGACATGGCCACGCTAAAGAAAGTGATGCAAACTATAGTGTAACAAACAGACAGACCCTTGAACATCTTCCCCTTTACTGGTGGTGCTAATGTTGCCTACACAAATTTACGAAATGCTTATCAGAAAATGAAATAAACTTTTACTAACATGTACAACAGTATATAATCCTGTGGTATACCAATGTATGAATTCACATTACCTGAATTTCAGGGATAATTCCATTTCCGAAGGTTGTTGCAATGATAGCTATGCCATTAAAAATACCAAATACGCGCTCCTGATCAGCGTCTCCAACAAGTGTGTAGTCTTTTTTCGGTCCCTTAGAAGTTCGTCCTATATAGATGCAAGCAGCAGTGGCACAAGCACTGTAAGCCAAACATAGGACTATGGAGATCAAGCTGATATGCCTTAGAGAGTGAAATGAGGGCATCTGAGCTAGGATTAGCATTAGTCCTCCGAATATCATGATGAATTCATAGAGCTTCATCGTTCCATTGGGATTCGACAACAGGTATATAGCCTGCATATATATAATTGTAATGACGAGTTAGTAAGTTCAATTATACGAGATTGTAAACAAGATTGTAGGCCGAAAGAAGCTTCATTATACACTAGAACTCCTTGATCATTGATCAAATAGTTAATACATTACTTAGGATGAATTTTATCACAAAACATTATACTGAAGTAGAACTGACCTTCAAGCACTGGCCACCAAGAAGACAAGCACCAATGACTGCCCCATAGCAGACTGCGAATTGAACTGGCCCCACCACATACCGGCCCCATCTTGGCCCTGCAAGGTTTGAAATTTTGCACATTATCATTAAGGGTCGTCTACAATGGTTGCACCAAATAAAAAAAATTTAAGCATTTAATTTGTACCTAAGAGACTTCACTAACATATCAAATACATATTCAGCGTTGAGTAAAAGTGTGTTCTTTCCAAGTTAATTAATAATCGGGTTAGGTTTACTTCACTTCAATTCAATTGCGTTTATTTAATACACGCTAAATGATGTTTGCATACTTTCATTTGAAAATGACATTGGCCTATATAAAGATAAGATGGATTCTTAAGGATAACTAATACATGTCAATTACTCCAAATCACACCATCAATCTATACATCGTTATGTATGACTATTGACTATTGACTATTGACTATTGACTAGTAATAGTTTAGGTATTGTAGTGTCATACTCATTTATCACGAACTCTACATCAATATTATAATATATATATAAGTTACGAAACTATATTTAAATTTAAAATTTAAAAAAATATATATAACAAAACTTTAGATTAAACTATTAATGTCAAGGATAATAATGACGGTTAACTAATTTAATTTTACGCACCTAAAATATCATTGGCCATGTCACGGAAGCGAAGTTGACGATGACCAAGTTGGGCATTGTGTTCGAGGACCAATGAAAGCAAATTATAAGAATAAAATGTGACCAAAGCTCCAGCCACTAGACATATCAATCCACCAATCCATCCCAGAAATGCAAATGCGTATGGCAAACTCAACAATGCTGGTGCCACTATTGATGTTGTCAAATGGTACCCACAGTGCACCCATGACCCTGTCATAAACAAAAAAAATGTAACATATGTCAAATTCAGACTTCAATTTAATCAATTCAACAAAATACTAGTATTATAACTTATTTGTCATGAATTTTATGAAAGAAAATATTTTTAACTTCTAAGACAATATTTGAAGACAAAACTAAAGATGTGATTAGTCCTAAAAGTCCAAATTAGAGAAAATAATTGATTCTCAGTAGAGATGTTAACTTTCTAGTCTGTAAGAGAAAAACTCGAAATGTGTTTAGGTAGTACTAATTCATGATCAAAGGAAAGGTGAAACGAGTTGAATCATCGTGTTTATTTATTGACTCGATTTGGCTCGGCTCGTTGCATGAATTATACTACTACTACACTATAAAGAAAAAGTATGAGAAGAGGTAATAAGTTAAGTACCTTTAGATTGAAGAACAAAAAGAGCACCAGCATCAAGTTCCTTCTCATGTTGATAAGAAGGCAGAGTTATCAAAAGCTCTTTCTGAAGATCATCAACTGTTTCAGACATTTTAGCCATTTTTTTCTCTACCAAACTCAAGATTAGGCAAATTACTCTAAGAACTAAGTAGAGAATGATATATTGATATTTGGATAGAGTAGCAAGGAAGTGAGAGAAAGCTTTTATACAAAGGGATAGTAAGAGGAGATTGGTAGGCTACTACGTTTGACTGATAAATTAGGAAGTGCCACGGAAAAGAAGAATAGAGTACTAGTAATTAATACATGTGATGAAAATATGACCAAAATGATATTTGGTATGACATTTTTCAGAGAAAAAGTCTAAGAAGTCTTTTTCAGTGAGGTTAGTTTTATCTCAAATGATCTTTCTTAGTGACTTCACCTACTCCATCCCACTTGGCACCCAACTTGAGGGAGCAGCGAAAATTTTAGTAACGTGTTTTGCTCTTGCAAGTATACTAATATTGGTCCACCAATGTCATGGTCCGTTTGTTGTAGGTAATTTTGTTTACGTGTTGCTGTGAGTGATTGACGTTTTCGTTATCTATTAACCAAAGTCGAGAGTTTGAATCGTGATAATACAGATTAAACATTGTTTACTTAGAGCACTTTACTTCCTTTATGGGTCAACGCGATGTAAACATGATTAATGCCCAGTTGCTTTCTCGTTCTTTCCTTGATCACATGATTAACATTCATAACCAACCCCTCTGCCTTTATAATGCACGACTCACCTTATCCACCACTGCCACTGTACTGAGCTAATTCTTTGACATAAGAGTCCACTAAGCAAGTAAGTAGACAAAATTTTGAAATGTGGGCCTATGAAATCCTTCTTGATATGAAAATAACATACTCTATGAAGTATCATACAAAGATACAAGCAACTGATGCTTCTTTGATGAATTCAACCATTGCATTCACTTGCTTTTCCCTCAAGTGACTTGGGTATACGTGGACTGCGGCGATACGCAAATCTTTGTATGCTCTCAGATGTACCTATATTCGGGCTCAACTATACGTGGGTATACGTGGACTCGAATATCAAAAGTTGATATCTGAAGATATCCAAAATTTATGAACATCCCTAGTCATCATCTCATAATGAGACAGGGTTCACTTTTAATATCACACAAGACTTGCTGTTTAAAGAATAAATAGTGACAATAGATAATTTTACACGATTAATGATGGATGGTTATCGACTTTTGACTTTCCATTTGGAGGAGTAGTCAATGTTTGATAAAAGGAACATGATATAAGCGAACCACAACTACTTTGACTATATACTGCTATATTACAAGTTAGATACATTTCATACATTAGCAAACAATCTATAAGTTTTAGCATCAAGGATGATTTGCCTTACAGCAGAAACAGATCCAATGACACATAAAACAGAGAAAACAACAGCAATGGTAAGATTCAACCAGAAGGTGAAGCTACGCTTAGAGGGCTTAAACGTGACGTTGAAAAAGATGACAGGCAAAACAAAATCAAGGGGCAAGAAACCAAAAGCTCCAAGAACTCCATTTATGTCTCCGAAAAATGGCAGCATTGCTGAGATTGTTGTGGTTATGGCGACCGAGAGCGACCGAGCAATGATCCTTGGGATTACATTGCGGAGAGAGAATTGTGAGCTTTTTGGATCAGCTAATACTCCTTCTAGCACTTCGTTTGTGGGTTGCAAGTATACCTGCATGCACCCAAATTGGAAAAAGAATGATTAATTAAGGGAAAAAGTTTGTCTAGAAATTTAAGATACATAAGTCTTGCAAGTAGTTTTTTAATCTTAAACTATCAAACATTTTGCTAGATTATTCGATTTGTAGTCACATTTATAGCTAATTTTGTGAAGTTACTCATGATAGCCTTTAATTTGCAGTAAGTTATAGCCTAGAGCTCCAATTAGTTTATTACTCTTTTACTAATTTTGTAGGCCATTTTCTTGGAGTAACTTTCTGTAGCAAATTTCAACTATAATCTACCAAAATAAATTTCCACTTTGACTATTTCATAGGTAAGAGTATAACTAATTTTGTCAAACACAGTCCTAATAGTCTCGTTGTAAAAATTAAGATGGGATGTTATGAATAGAATGATTCTCGAAAACGCAACAAACAATGTCAAACAACAACAAATTGTGGTTGTAGTATAACCGACACAGTTTCTCTTCATAAAGCTAATTATCCAACTGCCATGTTGGGATTAATGCCTTGTAGTCTTCAACAATTTCAAAATTTGAGTGATTGCTGTCATTTCTAAACTAAATTCAAGAAGATAATGGAGTATATAGAAGTATGAGAAGTATTCAATTACCACACCAACAGCAGCAATTTGGAGGATGACAAAGACATTGGTCATGCGAATGAACCACTTAGGCACCAAAGCTCTCCCATCAACCAAGAAATTGCTCAAGATTTGACCTTCAGCTTGGTTCCCAAATGCCCAATAACCAGAAACAGCCACACTAAAGAAAGTTATGCACACTATTGTGTAACAAACTGACAGTCCCTTGAACATCTTCCCCTTCACTGGTGGTGCTAATGTTGCCTACACAAAATAATCACAAATATACAAATCGTAAAATGATGGGTTGACCCTGTGAGTTAGCAACTCACGGCTACTTATTAGAGTATTAAAATACGGATTTTAGATACAACTATTGTCTAATTTAAATTCAAAGTACCTGAATTTCGGGAATAATTCCATTTCCGAAAGTTGTTGCAATGATTGCTATGGCGTTAAAGACACCAAATACGCGGTCCTCTGAGTTCCCCTCTATTGAGTAGTCTTTCGCTGGTCCCTTGGAAGTGTGTCCTGCATGAATCAATTAAATCATCGCTTCATTACCTGGCCTATTATGTATTTCCTTTTGGCTAGGGGTGTAAACGAGTGGTTATACAGCTCAGTCAAAACTTGTTTAAAACTCGGTAAGTAAGAACCAAGCCGAGCACGAGCACCAATATGATGCTCGTTTAATCGAATACAATAATATATACTTGATTTGGCTCGACTCATTTACAACCCCTACTTTTAGCTCAAAGCAGTACAAATATGGTCAATGGCAAGAATTTGTGCATGTTGTTACCTATATAGACGGAACCAGCAGTAGCACAGGCACTATAACCCAAGCAAAGGACAAGGGATATCAAGTTGATATGCCTAAGAGAGTGAAATGAGGGTATTTGAGCTAGAATTAGCATTAGTCCTCCAAACATGATTACAAATTCATAGAGCTTCATCGTTCCGTTGGGGTTCGACAATAAGTAGATAACCTGCACAATTGTAATAATGTGTTTAATACTTAATCCCCCTAGTTAACAACTTCAATTATAGGAGATTACGAAAGAAATTATAGGACGAAAGTAATTTTTTGGAACGGAGTGAGTATGTAGTACTTCATCCGTTTCCTTTTAAACTTTCTACTTGCTTTTTTGAGGTCAAACTTTGTAAACTTTGACCGTTGATATATAAGAATTCATTATGAGTTGTAATTTAAAATTATATTCATTAGATTCCTTTAGAAATGTATTTTCGTAATACCAATTTTTTTACAAATTTTAATTATATAATTTTAGAGATGTTAATGATCAAAGTGTCGCATTAGAGACCGTAAAAAAACAAGTAGGAAGTTTAAAAGAAAACGGAGGAAGTATTAAGTAGCAACGCTGACCTTCAAGCACTGGCCACCAAGAAGACAAGCACCAACAACAGCCCCATAGCAGACTGCAAATTGAACTGGGCCTACAAGATACCGACCCTATCTTGGACCTGCAGCCAGAGTTGTATGGTTAGATGAGAATTTGATTTCTGTAATGTTGCTGTAGATCGAGTCCATATTTGAGTTTGGGCTTCTTTGCTTGTTTTGTCCTTTGGTCCATTATGACTTTTTTTGGTAATCTTTGGTCCATTATGACTTAAATGGGCAAATGTGAGTTAGATGAGAGTTGGGCTTCTCATAAAAAACTTAAGGAAAACGGCTAACCCATAACCCGAAAATCCCATCTGATGTTACCCAAACAAAACCGATATCGGAATTTCATTCAGATACGGACTCGAATATTAATTTCCAAAATTTTGAATATCTATAATTATTCAAAGTAATGACCATATAAAAACATAACAATCGATGATAGGAAAAAAATAAATATAAAAAAATTATTTAATACCTAAAATATTACGAGTATTTAAAAAAATAAAAAAGGAAAGAAAATGGGTAGATGAATTTGAAATAAAAGGAATGTATTTAAATGAAATAGGAACACAGTGGGTGCTCGCATCATAGAGCCTAGAGGTTGTTCAATCTACTGTTTAGTCATGCTAGTTCTCGCAGATATACGTATTTAAATTGTTGGTAATAATGGGGGGTTGCTTCTTGCTTGGGACTTGGGAAAACAATGTAGTCATACCAGCTATGATTTGCTAATATCTTCATTAATTTATGCGTCCAAAGATATTTTTGATTATTTGTAAGACTAAACATTTTTTCCTTATATCCTTTCAAATATTTAAAGGAATATCATAGGTTTTTGCTCGACATATATAAGAGAAGGGTGCTGCAACGACTGTGCAAGTGAACGGTGGTTGAGGCACTCCCATTACGTCGTGTTTATTTAGACACTAGTTATGTCATACAAGTATATTTATGTTAAAGTAAAGGGACGGTGGTTTACTGACCTAAAATATCATTAGCCATGTCCCTGAATCGGAGTTGACGGCGACCATGTTGGGCATGGTGTTCAAGAACCAACGACAGCAAATTATAGGAATAAAATGTGACCAAAGCTCCAGCTATTAGGCATAAAATTCCTCCAGCCCATCCCAGAAATGCAAATGCGTATGGTAAACTCAACAGTGCTGGTGCCACTATTGATGTTGTCAAATGGTATCCACAGTGCACCCATGACCCTGCATTTAGCCATTTACAAATTGCAAATGTTATAATTTATGTGTAAGAGAAGGGGCTCAAAATTAAATTTGATTTGGTAAGTCGTATTACATATAATCAAGAAAAGTTTGACCTTTTGTTAGCAACCCTCGGCATTACATACCCTTATAACCCCCCCCCTCCCCCTTTACCACCACGCCATATATGTCTCGGGGGGCTTCACCTGAGGTTAGATCCTTTGATACTTTTATGTTGGAGCTGTTTGAAGTGGTGACAGGGAGTACAAAGATAATTTTGCGTATGAATCAACCTATACACAAGTTTGCTAATGATAATCAGATAGTTAGAGGTATCATCAGAAGAGTAACCAAGCAATAACAACGTACGTACCTTTAGATTGAAGAACAAAAAGAGCGCCAGCATCAAGCTCCTTATTGTGATCATCACGTTGAGAAGGCTGTTTTTGTATATCTTCTCTTTGATTAGTTTCAGGCACTATTGTTGGACCTTGGAAATATGTTCCCATTTTCTTTAATTCTCTCTCTCTCTCTCTCTCTCTCTCTCTCTCTCTCTCTCTAGCTAGCTACCTCCCCTAATAAGTCCCCTTCTCTCAACCAAACTCTAGATTATGGCAACCCATCAAGTGGGAGAAAGACAGAAAGTTTTGTAAATAAATAAAATTGATTATATAACTAGTGCTGTGGCTAAACTAGTTTTGACTATTGACTATAGAAATGAACAATATTATTCAACGTGTGAAAATATCATCAATAATTTGTGGAAATGAAATCATTACTAGTCATTAATTCGTCAATGTGGCTTTAAGGTAATCTTGTTCATAACTTACCTACCGTTTACCAACCAGGGAATTGACTTATGAGCTGACACTCCAGTTCATTTCGTTATCTTTTTGCTCATTTACGGAATATACATACAAACAAAAAGTTGGTATTTGGTTGGGACAAAACTTTTTAACTTATGCCAACTTCAATACTATTAAATTTATGTTGGTTTTTGTAAGAGTATTATTTATTGAGCAATAATTATTCCGTGAAATCAACTCATAAAAAAATAGAATCACTATTTAAAAATGTAGCGATTACTTAGCATAAGTCCAGAACTTTGAAGATGAGGTAAAATGTAAGAGTGCCTGGATCATGACCCATGGTGTGAAGAATGAACATCACCTTATTGATAATGTGGACATAAGTCCAGAACTTTGAAGCGGTGATGATGAGGTAAGTTGTTGACTATTAGCTTACAACATATTAGTAGTTTTACATTATTGTCTTTTTTTCTGACCTTTATGTATCGAATTTGTACATTGATTGATAGATAAAAACACCCCCACCTTTCCGAAAAAGAAGAAGCAAAAGAAAGGCCTTGGTGGAGGTAGCTGGTTTTATTTGGTAACGTGAACAATTTATCCAGGACCTCCACTTATGTACACACAAATTTGTTTTATTTTTCCTTTTAATTGGTAAGACTAAGATCTTAGAAGTTTAATAGCCAATGTGAATAATTTTGAGTAGGCCAGGGTAGAAGTTTATCATACATTAGCAAATAATTGGTAAGTTTTGGCATCAATTATGATTTGCCTGATAGCAGCCACAGTATCAATAACACACAAAACAGAGAAGGTACAACCATCTACGTAGTATTTTTTTTTTTTTGGTGCAGGTATATCTTATATCCAATCCATATAGTATAAGTGGGTTCTTGCCAAAGTAGATTAAGGCCCGCTTTTTCGTCGTCTTTATGCCGCATTTCGTTTTGTTCCATTCTATTGACCTTTCGTTCCGAATTATGTATTTCGTTTTATCTTACATTTTCTTTCATTATATACGTGTGACTGTGCCGTGCTGTTATATTCTATTATGTTCCTCACCATCCTATGTTATTCCATTAAAAAAAACATGACCTAAATTGACATGCATATTTTAATTATTTTCGTTGGCATAAAAGGTGCCACATAATCATATCGATACCTTATCTTTTCCATTTAATTGCCTGCATAAATGTTATGGTGTATTGAAGTCTATTCATTTTCCCAGCCCCATTCCTAACCCAATTCAATTACCCTCCCGGCAACTACCCTCAGACCTCAGTGCCCCACCTTCCAAGTGAAAAAGGAAAACGGTAAATAGATGTAATCTTAGATAATCTTGACATTCTTGCGGACTATTTGCAGGAAAGGATTAGAATCCAAACGGTTTATAAAGAAGAAGAAAAATATACAATAATAGATACTCCTATTTAATTTCATTGTTTCATACATCAGGACGACCATCGCACATATAAGTGACCTAACTGAACTGCACTTGTACTAGACTTGGCAAACGGTTCATGACTAACTAGTTCAGGCCGAAATTTGGGTCTGGTCTAATCTATTCGGTTCGGGTCACATTTGAGTTGTTGTCAGTATACTTATTATTCTTCCTAGAGTCCATATAAGTATTAAAACATCCCAAATGTTACACGTCAATGACATAAACACGTTTATTCGCCAATGTGGGTGATGTGGCATGGTTTAGTACATATTTTAAGTGCACAGTAATAACAATTGGGAAGAAAGGCATATTCGTACATTCGTTGTAGTTCATTTACCGTTTCTTAGTAAATACTCCTCCTCAGAATCTTCCCAGGTAAGTTGCTCTCTCTCTCTCTCTCTCTCTCTCTCTCTCTCTCTCTCTCTCTCTCTCCGAGCTCTCTCTCTCTCCGAGCTCTATCAATCACAACCTACATGTGATGTAAAAATATATGAGATAACTATTTTACATACAACAACAATCACAATTTCACAACCCACATTTGATGTAATCAACAAATGGTTAAGTTTTAGCACTATAAACCTGTGATCTTGACCCTATCGTAATAAATTTTCACACCAAGAAAAAGTGTAATGACTAAGCATTGAACATCACCATTGAGGTAAAACAACCTCAGTGGAAAATATGAGTATATCATGAACCCAAATTTTATCATCCATGCATTCACAAGTCTTCAAATTTAAGTGTTTTACATCATTTAGATCTGAACTTATCCAATATTATTACATCATTTCCTTTAACTACACACCCTTCAACATATTAAACCAAACTAAGTCACTCATTAGTCAAGTACTCCAGAAATACTATGGTACAAATAAGTTCTATCCTAACAAGTGGGACGGGGATTACTTAATTAGTCACTCAGGGCATGTTTTTCTAGAATGGATTCCAGTATTTTCCAGTTTTCTCTAGTGTTTTTTTTAGTTTGTTCCAGTTTTTTCCAATTTTCAGTTTAAAATTCCAGTTTTTTCCAGTTTGTTCCAGTTTTCTCCAGTTTTTTCCAGTTTGTTCCAGTTTGTTCCAGTTTTTTCAATTTAATTATTTGACATAATAAATATCGTAATTAAGTATTCTTTATCTAAAAAATTAATTATAAATATATGTTGCATATATATTAAATCACTTTTGAAAATGCCCATTTATTATTATTATTATTATTATCTACTCCACCCGTCTCAAATTGATGTACCCGTTTGAGCATAATAAAATAATAATAATAATAAATAAATAGTAGTAATAAAAATAAAATAATAATAATAATAATAAATAGTAATAATAATAATAACAACAACAACAACAACAATAATAATAATAATAATAATAATAATTGTAATAGTAATAAAAATAAATAAAAGTAATAATAATAATAATAATCATATTATTATTTTTAATATTAGTATTATTATTAATAATAATAATATTATTATTATTAATTTTGTTAATAATAAATTATTATTATTATCTTAAAAATCTATTCTAAATGATAAAAAAAATTCATAAATTCAAAAGTTTCCGTAAGTTCCAGTTTTTTTCAATAAGTTCCAGTTTTTTTCAGTAAGTTTCAGTTTTCTTCAGTTTTTTCCAGTTTTTTCCAGTATGTTACAGTTAAAAGTTTCAGTTTTCTCCAATTTGTTCCAGTTTTATTCAGTATGTTCCAGTTTCCAGTATCCAATTTCCAGTCTAAAAAAGCATGCCCTCATTAGTCAAGTATTCCAGATTCCGCCATGGTCGCCATCCCCAAGACGAGCGAAGATGCGTTTTCTCTTTTCAGGGACAAATCTCAATGTAAATATGTTGTTCAACATCAAAAGTTCAAAGAAATTGAGAGGAAGACGCGATAGCAAGCAGAATCTAGAGGAAGAGAGACAACATACCAAACACAAGGTCGCCGGAGAGAGGACGGAGGAGAGAGGGCGGAGGAGAGAGAAAGGATCGAAGAAAATTGGTGAAATGATTTTTGCCTTTACTTCACCAAAATTCACTTAATTACCACTTTCCTTCTTTGCCCTCATGAAACTTTCCCAAAAAGTCACTAGTTTTATCAAATTTGTACTAAAATCATGCCACATTAGCCGCATAGACATTTAAGCGCGTTTATGTCATTAATGCGTAACAGCTTCCTTAAAATATTTCCGGTCTGATCAGATTGGGTCGGATCTATTCTGGGTTGGCTATTTTGGACCGGGTCGAATACGAGTCGGGTTTTTCGGATCGGGTTTGTTTTGCCAGGTCACTATTAGCACCAAGAGGAGAGGGAGGAGAGAAAAAAAAGAGGGATTCCCGCTTCTCTTCAGTCATACATTCACCGGCAAAGTGTGATTTTCATTCAAATCAACTCTGCCACACCACACCACACCACACGCCTCTTTCTCCAGTCTCAGATTAGGGTTTCCGACGATCATCACAAAAATCACCAACTATGGCGATGCAAACTGGTGTTGGCTTATCCAAGATCTTCATCTTATTTGGAGCAGGCATGTACACACGCACGCACGCAACTTTCTCTCTCCTCTCTCTTTCTCTATATCTTTCACTCATGTTTTCGTTTTTTGGTGTGTAGGTTATTCTGGTACTATTCTCCTCAAAAACAACAAGCTCTCTGACCTAATTGGTGAGCTTCAGGTACCTTTGATTGTTTGTTTTTTGTGGTAATTAGTAGATGAGTTGATGATTATGGTAATTTACTCTAGGATTTTGGCTGAATCTGAGTGTTTTTTTTTTGTTTTTTGGGAAAAAGGCGTTGGTGAAGGGTTTGGAGACTACTGGGGACTCTGCTAATGCTGATTCTGACCCCATTGCTGCTCAGGTTTGTCCATTCATTTCCTAATTCTGTAATTCTTTTGAGGGCTTACATTTACACGTGATCGTTTTTGGTATTATTGTCATGCGTGGAGGGGGTGGGTTCATATGCTAAGATTTTGTGGGTATAACTGGAATACTGGGTAGTGCCTGATTTTTGGATTGATGGTGTGGATTTGAGGAACAATGTGAAGAAAGTTGAGTGTTGTTTCTTCATGGGTATTTGTGTTAATTCGTTACCGAAGTTCGAAATTTCGTTCTATAAAGCACAAGTATAAAACTTTAGAAACAATTCTTCATGGCTATCTGATAAGTTAGCCAATAGCTGATGATCTAGCTGTTTTTAAGAAATTAGTGAGAAAGCTACCTAGATTTAGGTTGGAAGCTGAAAGTTGATAATCTAGTTGACTATATTACAAAGGCACAAATGGGTGGTAAATTACTAAAATAAGTGGCTACTAGGTGTATAAAACTTTAGAAAAAGTTATTATCAATAAAAAAATGAAATTTGAGTTTAGTAGTTTTGAGTTTTGACAAATAAAACCAGGAAAAGGAAATCCAGGTTGCGAGTATGAGAAGCACATTCCTTGCATATAAGTAGGTGGATTCTGAGAGGTGTAAGTTTTTTGTATCGTTTTTCAGAAGCTTGCTTAAGTTTTTTCGGAAGCTTTTTGTTTCTTGATGGTATTTTTTTAACTTCGGTTACGGAATTTTGTGCTAGCTAGAGATATAAGGTGCTGGATTAACTACGGTTACCAACTGCCACAATCCTATTTGCAATAAACTGATTGGTTTCACTTCTTCTAATGCTTTTATTCTGTAAGTTTTGTTTCAAATGAACTTTATTATTGTCAAAAAACTGACACAGACAGATACAGGTACGCTGGTTGGCACAAGAGGTTAGGCAATTGGCCTCAACACGACAAATCACAGTGCTGAATGGCAGTTCTAGCGGCACTGGTATGTCGCTTTGAACTTAGCTACCACTAACTGTTACAATGCTCCATTCTGAATTTGGGTTCCCGAGTTTGCATTTTGTTAACACCATTAGCTTTTAGCAGATGTTACATCTCTTATAGTACCGGCTGCCACCCTTGGTGCTTTGGGCTATGGGTATATGTGGTGGAAGGTATGCTGTAGTTAACATAATTGTTCCTTGATCCAGTTGGTCTTTCTATTTTTTATTTTTATGATGATGGGGACTAATTCCGTATTTATTACTTCCTTTGGGTAAATGCTCAGGGCCTTTCGTTGTCTGATCTAATGTATGTGACCAAGCGTAATATGGCAACTGCAGTAACAAATCTAAATAAACATTTGGAGACAGTATCAGAGGCTCTTGCCGTAAGTTGCTTCTTCGCCTACTATATACTTCTAAGCATGTCTCAGATGATCTTGATATGAACCTCGAGTCAGTAGTATCTTTGAAGCTTTGGTGGCCTGTTATCCTTGCTCAGATGTTCTGGCAGATGGTCTTTAAAGTGCCTGTCTAGCATGTATTTTGCTTATTGACAGTATCCAATAGTGTTGTTTGTGCGCTTTATTTACTGCCACAATAGCTGGATCTGCTGCTCTCTGTCTACTACTGTCCTCAGCATTAACTAGTTGCTTCTTTTGCGGTGCTTGATTATATATTTTACATTTCTGCCTGCTGCATTCTTTTCTGCAGAAAACAAAGAGACATTTGACTCAGCGGATTGAAACCCTCGATGGGAAAATGGATGATCAGAGGGAGCTGTCAAAGTCAATTCAGGATCAGGTGCATTTAGTAATATTTACTGCTTTAGTGCTCTTAGTAGAGTTTATTTGTCAGCTTTCCGAAATTTGGATGGAGCTATCTGTCTTGGCAATTATTGTTCTCTAATGTATTGAATGAATAGTTGCTTAGTTGCTCTATGTGCAAATTATACTTCGATGTTACAATCTTTAGTAGACGATGTTTTGCTGAATGCACCATGATTCCTTGAATGATAGTGTTTCTTCAACTCCATCATACTCGTACAATGTTATATTGTCTTCTGCACCACAGACACATTCGGTCTGCTAATTGAAGTTACAGTGATCTTCAAGCATGCCTTTCATCCTATCTCCTTATTTGTTATCAAAGTTGTGACAACCAAACTGAAGGGATGGTTTATCTAAGAATCTGTTGGTGTTGTGTCGGTAAATGGCTTAGAACCACTGTCTACGAAACTGCATTAACAGGTTAAGATCCGGCTGGACTGGCAAACCATGTGAACCAGCCACGTATCAGTCTATTAGTTGTGTTGCAGTGTAAATAGTCGTAGGCAGTAGGCCTTGAATTCAAGACTTGCCAGCATCTCAGTTTTATAAAGCCATCATAAGATGTGTATTTCTCTACTGTTTCGACCAAATTGTATGTTCTCTCATGTCTGTTCTGTACTCAGTACAACCTTGGTAGATATGGAAAATGCCTAATAGTTAAATATTACAGTGTAACTGTATGTTATTGTGACACTAATTGTTTGCTCCTTTGACACAGATCCATGGTACCCGTGATGACATTGAGAAAGTTACCAACGAGTTGTACTCCTTGAGGAACACAGTTTTCAGTCTGGTGAGTTTGTTATTGAAGCTACTTTTCCTTTTCACGTTGCCATTTATTTTCTTTGATAAAGTGAAGCAGTGTTTGGGGCAAATTCTAAAAGATAATTTCCTCTTGTTTGATGTTTCTCTTTTTTGTTTATTTAGTAGTTACTATTTGAATGGTTCAAGTTACGAGTCAAGTGTCGTCAAAACTAGTGATGTATCTGGATATCAAAGGTCTAAACCAATACATATAAATCTAGTGGTATTACTGAATATCAAGATTTAAAAAAAAAGAAGAAAAAGAAGTTAAACCAAGACCATTGAGCACCAAACATGGCCAGCTTTTAATGATTAAAATGTCTGCAACAGTTTGTCTAAGAAGGGAATTAGGATGTCATGTGCCACAATTTGAGGCAGGAATATAAATCTATGCTTGTTTGTTCTTTATAATTTCTGTATCCCAGACTTGGTTGTGTAGAATTCTTCTAATCATTTTATTTTGTTATCTTTTTCTGGCAGGAGGACAAAATGTGTTCTTTTGAAGATAAGCAGGTAGAGAATTTCTCTTGATCTTGGGCACTTTGACTTTTGGCTATGATTTAAAGTGAAAACTCTTTGTAGTAAAATTTTGGAAGAGAAAAGAGCTGTCTCTATACTAAAACTCAAAACCATGAAACTGCCTATTATGAGGGAATGATAGTATACTTAAAGTTTTGTTCAATGTTCCAAGTCTTTTGGTTATGCATAACGTGCTGAGTAATGTGACTGAGACTAACAATGAACTACTGTACAAATAAACTTTGATTCTTTGATAATGTTGTTTTGTTGCACTATCCTCCTTCAGATTTATTCTGTATTCTAACCTTTTCTATTGTAACAGGCCCTTACACTTATGGGTGTGGATTACTTGTGCCAATTTGTTGACGGAAAAACTAAGAAGGTGCCCGGTCTTTCTCAGTTGCAGGTATGAGTACTATGGTGCCCCTAGCCTATTTGGATCTGATTGGGTTGGTCTCCAGTCATTCTTAATCTTTGAACATAATGGAAAAGTGTCATAAGTATGTTAAATGGGCTTGAAGGCAAATTTTCCCATTTGTGGGCTTGCTGTAAATCCTCGTAGTACATCAATTGTCAGCTTCTAGAAGTGCATTCTTGTCATGTCCGTTCATTCATTTGTGTGAAACATGGGAATAGGGAGCTGGCTTGGGTTAGTGTGATTGAACCATGAAACCATGACCATTGTGGTGATTAGGATAATTAATTTGCTTTGTACTGAACAGTTGTACAATATTGTGATCTTGTTTTGCATAATTTCTACTGTTTTACATGACCCATCATTATTAATATCTTTACTTCCACTGCATGTTGATGTATCCTGTGCCCCCCAATCCTTCACCAACTTATACTTTTCAAATTGTTGGTTTCTACATCCGCACTAACGTTGTCCTAAGTCTTCAAGTGTCTCTCGTGGGTATTCCAAACCGTCTCTTTGCTAGTCACTACAAGGGTTAGGCTGTGTACCTCTAGGGTCTGGACCGCTCTAGACCTCACCAAGGGCAGGGTTACATTGGGTGGTGGTGGTTCTTGTGGCTTGAGCCAACATGTCGTCTTAATGAGAGTTGTATATGGAATTGCTTATTTGTATTGCTTGCTAACATATCTCAGGACCAAGCCAAAGTTGCTAGCAAATCTCGTGGTCAGCTTCCCTCTTCAGATAGTCTTGGTCTCCAGGTATCTTCTTTTCTTCTGTTAAATATAAGCATAAAACAATTTGATCCTTATAGGGTTCTGTTCTTCAACAGCTCATTTGTGTTTTCTTTTTGTGGGATTTTCTGCACAGTAGCCCTATGGTTTTACAAATCCTATATGGTATCCTTTTTAAACTAGAATTCCATACAGTACACATGTAATTTTAACAATTAGCCTAAATTAACCTTAATGAGAAATTTCCGTTATATTGATTATGTTAACTGATGGGTTGTCATTAATTCTCCTTAGATAGCCATGTATAAAGACCAAAATAGGGATGTCGCTGCTTGAAATGAAGAGCATTGTTGACAAATGACATGTCATAACAGTCTACTCTAACCATATTTTCTTCAGGGCCTTAAAGAGATTTTTGTAGAAAGTTTGGTATCAGGGAAAGAAACGAGGTCAATAATCGATGGCAATGACCAGTCAACCAGACATTTGATGAGGTTTGGATTTAATAAATTCCTGCATCAATTTAAAGATTGTTTTTGCTCATGCACTTGCATCCTAGCTCAAAATCTGATTACTAAAGAATTTAAGAAATTTGAGATTTGCCCACAACCTTGGGCATTATATTAGTTGGAGAGTATTTTGTGGGCAGTTTTTGAATATAGTCACTTTTGTTACTATTATCATATAAGTATCTGGTTAGTAGCGAACCTTGGTATGGGCTGGAGATCAATCCCTTTCTTGAATTGCTGTTGGTGCAAGTCTTTGATGTTGCTTATTCTTCCTGTATGATAAATATTTCTGATCTTTGGTGCTCTCTTAAAGCCTTTATAGTCCTACTGAGTATGAGGGGGTTAAAAACTAAAAATGACATTGTATATAAGATATCAAAGATCATTTTAATATTTCCATCATGTTCTTTCTTCACATCATGAATAGTTTTACGAGGTTGAATTTGAGCTGAAGTGAGAAGCTGATTTGCTTGACGACCTTTTTTGTATATCTCCCCCCTTCAAGTATTGCTATTTTGATTGTCTATGACTGGTAGGCTACCTTGCCATTGTTTAGCATGTTGCCTTAAATATGTTTAAAATTTATGATTGGGTCTCTATTTGATTGGTCTATAAGTGCATAAAGAAAAGCTTGTATTGTTTTGGCTGAATATAAGATGGGATGTATGTAGGTAATATCAGATTCATATTACTCGTGATGCAGAGGAAATATTGGATGCTATATAGTTTGAATAAGCAGGAGGCTTAATAATTAAGCTGGTTGGTGTACGTAGGAAAATAAAGCTCTTATAGTAACACTTGAAAATAAGATATGGAGATTAGCTCTAAAGAATGGTGTTAATAGCTGGTCCCCAGAAATAAGTCGGTAAAAACATAACCTGAAAGCTAGGATGCATGGTCTGTGACTGTGATTAATTTTAGAAGAACAAAGCTAGGATGGTCATCGACTGCAACTGCAAGCCTGTGTCATCCTTTCTGGCAAAGAGAGAGGAGAGTTACAGATTTCGGGTGTTTATGCATTGTTTGTATCTCATTCTTCTCAGTTACTGTATACGTGTTTGCAGGTCTGCTTCAATTAAGTCGTCAAAGTTCTAGGCAAGAGGCTGTCTCATGGATTATTTCAAGTAGTAGCGTGGAGAAAGACTTATAAATGGTGGAATAAAGTTCGAAAACCGTATATATTTTTGAGCAGGAAGATACTGCAGCAATCAGACCATGGTTGGTTTTTTGTTGGCTACCAGCTAAACCCCTAAGGAGGCCAAAACAAAAATTCCAAATTGAAATGTTTGCTTCCGGTCTCCTTGGGGGCCATTTCACTTTGTGAGGAGCTGAATTTTTAGCAGAGGAGAGTGAATGTGAGGGCAAATGAGAGGTGTTTAAAGCTCGCTAAGAGTCGTCATCACATCCTCTACTAGTATTTACTCCGTGGACTACTACTTTAAAAATAGCTTATGACGATGTCCATGATTTGTCCATGGATGACCAACTCCTATGGTCTTGGTAATAGAGAGCATATGATGGTGATGGTGATTATTTCTTTAATCTTTTCTGTGTTTAGATCATTTGTGTTTCTAACTCATTATTGCTAAGTAGGTCTGTTCGGTTTTTGGGGTCGTTGCGAGTTGCAAGTTTCTGGTTTTTAAAAGTTTTTCTCTCTTTATAGAAGTTTTTTTTGGAGCTGAAATTTTTACTCCTTATAGTTGTCTTACTTTTTTTCGAAACTGGAAACTGAAAACCATAAATTATGGTTTCCAAAAAACTGGTTTTTACTTTTTTTTTTTTTTTTGTGAGATTTTTAGTTTTTAGTTTGGTGGTTAGCATCCAATTTACAAGGTCAATTAGGATTTGATGTAATTCCCACTTGGACGTTGATTGCTTTTGTACATTTGAATTATCACTACTCAGTAGAGCTGGCAAAAATTGACCCGACGCAAAAAGCTTGAACCCGAAATGATCCGATTCGTTTTGGTTCGAAACCGAAATGACCCGACCGAAAGTTGTGAGACAACATTTGTCAAACCCGTTAGGTAACCCAAGTCCGTTGTTGACCCAACCTGTAGCCGAATTGACCAAACCCGACCCGCTTGCCAGTCCTAATTACTAGTACTCCATCATATTGCTAATCTTGGATTACCAAAAAAAATAATAATAATAGGACCATTTTGAATTTTCATTAGCCATGAAATGTTTTTTTTTTCTTTTTTTCTTTTTTTTCTGAAAGGAGCCATGAAATGTTTTGGGTGTTACTAAATGCCGCCCCTAAATTACTAGGTACCGCCCCCCAAAATTTCAATTTTGCCCTTTTTTAATTTTTCACTCATCCTCTCCCTCTCTCCCTCTCTAACTCTCACACCACTTCTCTCCCACTCTACCACCCACTCTCATACCCAACCTTCATCAACATTCACTCAAGCAACCCGCGGATGTCTGCCGGCGACCAAGAAGTGCCGTCGACGGTGGCGGAGGTAAAATTAATTTTTTTTGCGCATTTTTTTTGCACGGTCGTCTGAGATTTTCGACTCACCCTTGGGTGAGTCGTCTGCTACAGGCGACCCACCCAAGGGGAGTCGTCTGTCGATCTCGACTCCCCAAGGGTGAGTCGTCCGCTACAGGCGACTCACCCTTGGGCGAGTCGAGATCAAAAGACGACTCACCCTTGGGTTGGTCGCCTGTAGCAGACGACTCACCCAAGGGTGAGTCGAGATCGACGACCGACAGACACAAAAAAAAAATTTATTATTATTATTTATTATTATTATTATTATTATTATTGTTATTATTATTATTATTATTATTATTATTATTATTATTATTATTTATTGTTATTATTATTATTATTATTATTATTATTATTATTATTATTATTATTATTATTTATTGTTTGAATTTAAGATTAAGCTAACATTGTTTTCGTTGTTTTCGTTAGATTCCTTTGGAGCAGTTCGGTGGTGATGGTGTTGATTACAGTACGCATTTCGTCACTGATGAGTTATTTGATAGTGATACAGATGCAATTAATTGGGCAAAACAAATTGCACTTACTATCGGGTTTGAGTTGATAATTTCGTCACACAAGAAGAGTGGAAGCGTAAAATTGTTAAAATGCAATCGAGGTGAACGCTACAGAGGGGAATTAAGAGACTTAGATACTGCTGCTCGGAAGAAATCGAAAACAAAGGCTTGTAAATGTACGTTCCAGTTGAGAGCTCGGCAAGTGTATGGGTCCAGTAGTTGGATGATTGTCACATTGCCTGGGACTAGGGGTACGCACAACCATGACTTTGCTGTGTATCCTGAGGGATATCGTCAGATGAGTGGTCTTAGTCCTGGGTCAAAGAAACTCGTTCGTGACATGACTTCGGCACAAACAAAGCCATGTGCTATCTTGGCCGCGATTAAGGAAAAATTTCCCGAGGACAATGCAACTAGACGGCATGTGTACAACCACAGAGATCGTATAAGGAAACTTGATTTTGAAGAGAGAGATGTCATTGGTCAGTTTCATCATTTAGCTGTGGAGAATAAGTACGTACATTGGACAAGAGCCGACCGAGCTACTAATGAGGTAACTCACGTGTTCATGGCACACCCTACATCAATTCAGTTACTTCGGTCTTTTCGTTGGTTGATTGGCTTAGATTCCACGTACAAAACAAACAAGTATAAGATGCCGTTTGTTGAGATAGTGGGGATGACTCCAACCAATAAGAACTTCCTCATAGCTTATGCCATTATGAAGGATGAGACTCAGGCAAGCTATGCGTGGGTCTTAGATAAGTTGAGGATGCTTATTGGAAATGATGTACACCCAACAGTAATTGTGACCGATTGTGAGCTAGGGTTGATGACACCTATTAGAGAGATATTTCCCGAGAGTGCCCATTTGCTCTGTACATGGCACATTAACAAAGTCGTTGAAGACAAAGTGTACAGACTTTGTGGAAAAGATAAGGCCGTCGCGCAGAGGTTCAAGAATGGGAGGTGGAAAATTATCATGGAAGCTTCCACAGAAGCTGCGTACGATAGAGCAGTGCGTACGATGAAGGTTAGTTGGAGGACTTACCCTCACGTGATATCCTATGTAGAGGAGACCTGGCTGAGACACAAAGAGATGTTTGTGGCTGCGTGGACGAATAAGGTGCTACACCTTGGCAACACTACGACTTGCAGGGTGGAGAGTGCACATGCCGCGCTAAAACAGTGGTTGAACTCCTCAACTGGAGCTTTGGACAATGTTTGGAACAAGGTCAACAAGTCAATCGAGTCACAAATAACTGAGATCAAGTACACACTTGAAGAGTGCAGAAGACGAAGAAGTGTGATGTACTCGGGTTTCCCATTCAACTATCTGACCGGGTATGTTTCCCATTACTGCTTACAAATATTATCGAATGAGCTGAAGAGGATGAGAGAATTGAGTCACCAAGTATTTGATCGTTGCGGTTGTGTATTGAGATCCACTCATCAGATCCCGTGTGTGTGTGAGTTGAAAACGGCCACGGATACGGGCACGCCAATTAGCTTGAATAGTGTCCACAAATTTTGGCGAACACTCGTTATTAGTGATGCAGTGGAGATAGCTACGCTTGACATGACTGAGCATCCATCTGAGGACCATCGATACTTTCACTCTCTCGTCGACGAGGTTAACTCAAGCGACCGGGCAGTTGTGCGCAACATATCTGTCATTATGAATGAGCAGCTTCATCCTGAGGAAGCGAGTTACGTCGAGCCGGAAGCGAACACGACAGTCAGAGGTCGACCGAGAGGGAGTTCTTCTACCAGACGTGATCCTAGTTCATGGGAGTACTCCCAGAGGGGTCGTGGTCGCCCTAGGTCATCCAGTTCGAGCCGCGGGCGTGGTCGTAATTCATCCTCATCGAGTAACTTCGTAAACAGTACTGGTATGAAAACCCATAATTTATTAACATGTACATAATGTTGTTACTTTTTGATAAGTACTATTATTGACTTTCTTATATATTGTCTTGCAGCTGGACACGCAATAGATATCACTGAATTCTATCATGTTAACAAAATTCCGGGAATCATCGTACCTTTCATTGAAGGATATCTCGATGTGCTTGGGGATGGTAATTGCGGTTTCCGTGTCATTGCGGACTACATTTTCGGAGACCAAGAGCAATGGCGAGTGGCGAGAGTTTGCATTGCACACGAACTCTTAGCTAACCGAGCATTGTACGAAAACTTATACGTTGAAGGGGTCGACGCTGGTTACCGCCGTATTATGTGGGACGGAGGTGCGTGTAACGATGATCACTGGATGACAGTAATTGAGGATTTGTTCCCGATTGCCAACCTCTTCAATGCAGCGATTATGTTATTCGGATACGGCAGCGGAAGGGGGTTATATTCTTGTTACACAGTGCTACCGTTCCAAGCACCTTCGACTGCTACACGTCCAAGTAGGGAAATTGTCATGTGTCATTTAGGTGATTCGTATTCCCATTATATCCGTCTGGATTTAGCCTCAGATTTCCCTGTTCCTCTGATATGCGAAGCATGGTTTACTTTCCGTTCTGATAGTGTCGCTGGTTGGGAGCAAATGTATGTTACGCGAAGAGCACATTGGGATCGTTTAGCGAGGTCGACGTAATTGAATGTTTTGCGTGATTGTTATACTTATATCATTGTCACATTTTTGTGTGATTGTTATATTTTGCATGTGGAGAGTGGTCGTGATTATTGGAGGTAAATAAAACAACAAATTACAATAAAACAAAAAATGTAAATAAGAAACAACAAATTACAATAACACAAATAAATAACAATAACAATGAAACTCTTATATAAATATATAACAAATTCATCTAGGGTCAATACATCATTTGGCAGCCCGCCAATCTCTCATATACTCGTCCATTTGGGATCGAGAATCTTCCGCTTGCTCCGGAGGAATCAAAGTAATGGCCTGCTCATATAAGACGGCTAGACGATTCACCCACTGCAAAAAAAGTAACAATGAGTGTGAGTTCAGAGATATGTAATACGTAAAAATATATATATTTTAGTTAATCACTTACATAATCGCTGTTGGATCGTGGAGGAATCACAGGTGCTGCAGCGTCACGTATCATCCGAGGGTGGGAGTGAAGGTAGTACCATGCGAGGTAGTTATCCGTACATGCTGTGGGATCTGACGTGGATGCCTGAAACCCATGGAGACCAAGAATGTAAAATCCCGGGAACATACGCCAAGCATCAGATGAGATCCGTTCGGGGAAGACAACCTTGTACGAACGACTGCTCCATGACCTGATCGCTTTGACTGGCCTAAAGATCGGGGTTGGGATACTCTGTACGTACCCGATTTGTCGTAAACAACGACCAGGCATGTACGGTTCGATAATATCCCGATACTGTAGCCACCCCATGAATACAGTCCTCGGTACAGATACTGCCGGGTTAGAACCGTACGGCAGCCACACCACCTACGTAGAAATGTTGAAAGTTACGGTGAAGTAAAAAAACATTGCAAACGACGAAATAAATCATGAACACCGATAACTAAATGACGTACCTCTGTCGCTCGCAGATGATCCAAGCGTCTACGTAAGGAGTCCAGTCGACCCACGTCCTTGCCCTCAGCCAGGGCACTCCATACGGACGCACGGGGAGCCTCGTCGTCCCCGACAACCATCCGCTCCCGATGAGGTCGGAAGCAGGGAAAGTACTCGTATATCCATGCCTGCAGGAGAGTTAGGCATCCGCAGATGCCCTGAGAATCCCCGCGACTAGCTATACCGAGCTGACGATATAGGAAGGCGAGGGCAGCAGATCCCCAAGAGAAGTCATGCACCGTATCGACACCGTCGTCCATCACCTCCATCACGCAGGAGGGTCTAATACGGTTACCACTCTTGTCGACAGACAAGGTGGATCCAATAAGTAACCACATCCAAGCTGTCGCCTGGATGTCATCTATTTGCTCACGGCAAACTCAAAAACCGACTCCGTAAGGACCGCACCGCCCTGCCAGTGGCTACACATCAGTTCTTCTGGGCTGACCCCGAGAACCTCCATGGCCGCCGTCTGCAGCTGCCCATCCCGTCCCTCATTGGAAACGAGCTCTCCGTCTATAGGAATCCGAAGAATATGCCATACATCGTGCAACATGATCGTCATCTCTCCGAACGGCATGTGGAACGAGTTCGTATCCGGCTACCACCTTTCCACGAATGCAGATATCAGGGGGAAGTCAATATGTCTGAACATAATGTCTGCCAGGTGTGATAACCCAGTCCCCTCGATCTGGGCCCTCATCTCGGCCGACATCTCCGCTCGCCACTGACTCAGCCGCTGACATACAGTCCATCGGTTCTGACACTTCAAGAGACCCCTCATCTCTCCATTCCACATACGAGACGCTACGTGGCCCAGGAAGCTCGGTATGACGCTATCATCCGCCGGCCCACCGGGCACAGGCTCTGTAACAAGCCACGTAGTGTCGTCCTCCGCTCTAGATCGTTTGCCAGTACTGGACGACCCAGTACTAACAAACCTACCGCCTCTGCCCTTCACCACGCGCCAATCTGAGGATAATTCGACGCCAATCTGATCATCGTCTTGCTCACCGGAGTAGAACTCGCTAGTTGCGTAATCGTCTTGCTCAGCAGTCATCTCCCTCATCCGAACTGCCTCTCTCTGTCTCCGTACAGAGGCATCAATCCCGCGCGTCCTCGTGTGACGCGGTCCTGAACCAGCTAGTTCACTAAATAACCGAGGCACCGATTTACCGGCTCCTCCCATCTATCATTTCACATTTTTAATTAATTAAACAATAATCAATAATAATAATAATAATAATAATAATAACGATAAATAATAATAATAATAATAACAATAAATAATAATAATAATAATAACAATAAACAATAAATAATAATAATAATAATAATAATAAATAATAATAATAATAAATAATAATAATAATAATAATAATAATAATAATAATAATAATAAATAATATTTTTTTTTTTTTTTGTGTCGGTCGTCTGGTCTCAGACGACTCACCCAAGGGTGAGTCGTCGGCCGATCTCGACTCACCCTTAGGTGAGTCGTCTGAGACCGGCGACTCACCCAAGGTGAGTCGTCGGCCGATCTCGACTCACCCAAGGGTGAGTCGTCTGCGACCGGCGACCACCCTTGGGCGAGTCGAGATCGGCAGACGACTCACCCTTGGGTGAGTCGAGATCGGCAGACGATCGACGCAAAAAAAAAAAAAAAAAAAAAAAAAACACAACTTCAATTCATAACTTCACGATTCAATTCAAGGCAAAAAATATTCAATTCAAGGCAAAAAAAATTCAATTCAAACAAAAAAAAAAAAAAATTCAAAAAGTTACCCCCCCGCGCCGTCGGTCGCCGCCTCCCTCGCCGTCGAAACCTCTACCGCCGCTGCTGCTAGCACTTGACATGGTGGTGGTGGTGGTGGTGGTGGTTGCCGGTGTGATGGTGTGGTGGTGAGGATGAGTGAGGAAGAGAGGATGAGTGAGAGTGAGTGAGGAAGAGAGGATGAGTGAGAGTGAGTGAGGAAGAGGGGTGAGGGTAAAATTAGAAATTGGGGGGGCGGTAGCTAGTAAAAAGGGGCGGTATTTAGCAATTCACAATGTTTTTGAAACAGTAGTTTCCAACTGGACAAACTGATCCAAAACCAAGCCCACAGTATTACTATCCGAGAAACTACCCAACCCGTTCATAGAAACCGGTATACAAAAATAAGAAAAAGAAAAAGAAAAAGAAAAAAAGAAATAATGCACAAGGGTTTAAAACGGGTGAAACCGCGTTTCTTTTCGTGGAACCCTCAAAAAGTCGTCGCCTCTCTTTCTCTCTCTTCCTCCCCAATCGCCCCCGTCTTTCCAATTTCAAGGGTTTCAAGTTTCGCCCAAATCGAAACGCAAATTTCAAGAGTTTCGATTTCTTCTTCAAATATAAGATCAACGAAATCAGGTAATTGATAATAACCTAGATGCCTTTTTATGTTGCGCTTGAATCTTGATTGATATTTAGAACGTTTTCTTCTTTATTTTGTAGAATTTTTCAACTTGGTTGTATAGTTTTGTTTTAGCTTAAGTTTATCTGGGTTTTGACTATGTTGCTGTTTAATTCTGCATATGCAAATTAGTTTTTTTTTTGTTAACTATAGCAATATTCCCTTTATTGTTCTTTTTTTTCTTATTTGTTTTTCTGGTAACTGCAAAAAATTTGATTTTGCTGGCGATTTATGGCAGTGGTATTGTGTTTGAAGTAATAATAGTTTTGTAGCGCATAATAATTTTTAGGTGTTGATAAAGTGGACAAATAGCATCAGAAAGCAGTAGTTTACATTCAGAATTGAATTTTTGTTTTTTGGGTGATGGTGGATTGGTGTTGATAGGAGATTGGGGTGAAAAATTGGTGGTAATGAAGAGTTCCTAAGGCCAAGGCATATGAGGGAAGTTATAGGCAATATTATGATGATTATGATCATATGACTTGGCTTTCTACATTATATACTTATTACCTTATGAGGCTATAACACATGGTATATATGATATAATATCAGAGTTTGCAAATATCTGATGTTAAATGAGCAACTCTTAGAAGGAGCTAACCATAAGGGAGGGGGCTAGAGAAGCTGGTTAGCTGTTGGTGACTACCGAGCTTTAGTTTTTTCTAATACTTTTTTCAGGTAACAAATTAGGAACTATTTTGAGATCAATATAAGATGTGGGTTAATGTAAAATAATCTGGTTAGACGTTTGAGGCCACTTGGAGCAGAGAGGAGCTAGAAAGGGAGGGAGTTAGGCTTGTTGATGTTGCAATTTGCATGTAAAGAAAGTAGCTTTAGCTCGGAGTTCTCGTATTTTGAAAGAGGGTATAAACACTCTCGCACATCTTAAGTTAAATCAAACTATAAAATTACAGGGATAAGTCTGATAACATTAACCCTTTAGTTTTAAGGTTGGCTATTTGGGTCTACATCTTGGTTAAAAAGGATAAGCGCAAAAGGTGTTGCTTTGGGACGAGCAGTAAACCCTTTCCTGATACATAACAGTTAAACAGTAGGCCTAGTCTTAAGTCTACTATGATGTGTTTATGGTGAGTGAACAATATTTGGGTTTCGGAGTATTGTTATCATCTGGATACCGGGAAATATGGACATAGAGCAGTCTGATAGTTTGAGACTTGGATTGTGAACCTGGCCACCGGTGCATGGTGATTCTATAAGGGGACTCACTGCTGAGGCAAAAAAAGTTCTCCTAAAGCTTGGTGGAGAGCGCGGATACATGAAAGGAAATTCGATGTGATGCTGTTTCGTGGAAGTTGGGAATCATAGCCATTACCATGCGTCCTAATATTGCCTAATTAATTGGGTAAGAAGTTACCCAGTAGCCATTCTGGATTTTGGACCCGTTTGAGAAGAGAGGCATGAGAATTTCTAGCTGTGTATCGTCGAGTAAGCTACTTGTCCGACAATGGTTTACGAGAATATCTAACAGTATGCCTTTTCTGCTGATTAAGCTGCCAACTGGGCACTGTCTATCAGCTTGACACATTAAAGGATCATCACATTTTTCATGCAAAAATCAGAGTGTTAGGAGATCAACATGTTAATGAAGTCTTATCGGTCATGCAGAGGTCGAACGCCATTATTCTGGCCACAATGGAAAGGGGTTGGCTACAATTCCTTGCAACATTGGACATTGAGAAAGTGACCTTGTGCAGATATGTTGGGGGCTTTTTACGCTACTTAGCTATTAGCATTGCTGTTTCTTTTTTGGACTGTATTGCTGATGCTTTCTTCTGTATATGCCTCAGTTGCCTTTGGGGGTTGAGGTGTATTATCGCTTAATTCTCGTATCATAACTATATTATCAACTAAAACCTGCTTCATGTTCGGCTCTACGTTTAACACAACTGTTATTAAGATCTTCTTGCAGCTACGTAGGCTTGCTACTTGCTAGGGTACTGATGAGGTATTGAAAAGTTGTTCTCACTTTCCACAACTGCATCCTTGATGTATTGAAAAGTACTAGTGGTACTGCAGAGCTATTTAGAAAGTTCTTTTGGAATACTCCATTCAAAAGTTTCTAGTAGTATATTTTCTTCTTTCTTGCGTTTTTTCCCCCTCTTATATGCCTCACTATGGATTCTAATTTTGTGAATTCTTGTTGCCAAAGGAACTGTAGTTTCCTTCCTTAACATAGTTCTAAGAGTTTAGTAGAAACTTGTTGCAGTAATCTATGGTAAAATATTAGTGACTTTCTAAGTGGTAATAATGCATGTGACTAGCAGCTTCATGTTTCTGCATTGAGGTCTTGATATTCATGTAGTCACCAAACCAGAATCTTATCACTTGGGATTCTTTGCCATTATACATTTGAACTGGTGCTTAGTGCTGCCCTGGATGTTGACCAATATAAAATTCATGACAGTGTGCTGTTCTTTCTCTGGAATGTATGCTTTTTAGAGCGCTTGTCTATGGATGTTTGGATAATAACTATGGGTGACAGTCATGGAAAAAGAGCAGCGGTCGTTGTCATTTAGAAGTTGCTGGTTTTTCCTCAAAACTGAGCATGTCTAGAAAGAGCAATCACTAGGCACTGATTTGGCGTAGAATTTGTTGTATGGCGAAATGTTCAATCATCAAAGTAACCTTTTTAAGCTATAAAATTGATTGTTCTTATGAGTCATTCTTACTAGACTCTGCGAACTTCGGTGCAGGAACTGATTTTGTTTTTGCTATTATTTTACCTTTGCATGGCTTGAATCTCTTATGCATCTATACAATGTCTCAGTACTGATATGTGGTGTCTGATATATATTTATTTCCACCTCTCCTTGTTGCAGTCATCACTATTTTTATGTGAAAGCGAAAGCATGCCTTCTGAATCTGATAAATGGGGCTGGAAACATGTTAGTGTGTTTGGAGGATTCGATAAAGGTAGTGGTACAAAAAGGTGGAAGTGCAATCACTGTGATCAAAGATACAATGGATCCTATTCGCGTGTGAGGGCTCACCTTCTTGGCTTCAGTGGTTTGGGTGTCAAAAGTTGCCCAGCAATTGGCAAGACCTTAAGAGAAGAATTTCTATTGTTAGAGGAGGAGCGCCGTCAAAGAAAGAAGAAAAAGACTCCTCTAGCTGCAAAAGTTGGCAGGCACGCCAAGAACTACCAAATGAATTTCTCTAATCCTGGTAATCCTATTAAAACCTTTACTAAAGAAGATGTTGATGAGATCGTTGCCAGATTTTTCTATGCAGATGGTTTGAACATTAACATTGTGAATTCTCCCTACTTTCGGGAAATGGTTAGAGCAGTAGCAGCTTTTGGTGTTGGATATGAACCCCCCTCAAGAGATATGTTATCTGGTTCATTTCTAAGCAAAGAGAAAACAAAGCTAGAGAAGGCCATAACCCTAATCAGGGAGTCCTGGCCACACACGGGGTGTACAATAGTATGCGTCAATCGTTTAGATAGCTCACTTGCATGCTTATGTATTAACCTTTTCATCTCAAGTCCTAGAGGAGTTATGTTTCTGAGATCAATTGATATAAATGAAGGGGATGGAGCAGACAGTTTATTTGTCGATGTTATCAATGATGCAATCATAGATGTTGGGCCCACAAATGTGCTTCAGATAATAACACATCTTGGTCAGGCAAGTGAGGCTTTTGAATCTATTATATTGACGAAGTTCCCTCGTATATTTTGGTCACAGTGTACTTCGCATTCTATCCATTTGTTAATGGAAGAGATTGCTGAACAAGATTGGATGAAAGCTGTTGTCTTGTGTGCTAGAGGAATTGAACAAATAATCTTATCCTACCAGCATTCTTCTTCTAGCATCATATATAATGCAAAGGAGATTTCTGATCCCCTTTCCATGAGATTTGCACCCTCTTATTGCCTAGTCCAAAGAATTTTCATGATGAAGCAAGCATTGCAAGAGTTAGTCCTCAGTGCTGAGTGGAAGGATTGGAAGCTTACTGCTCTTGATGATGTGCTGAGCACTGAATCCGCCGTGTTAGGGGATGAATTCTGGGGTAGGGCCCAGTTGATGCTGCAGCTGTGTGAACCTTTTGTGAGTCTACTTGCTACTTTCAACATTGATAAATCAGTTATGGGTGATGTTTACAAGTGGCGGGTTCAGTCACTTGAAGCTGTGAAGAGTAAGGGCATTGATGACATTGCTCTTAGCCAAATTGAGCTACTGATAGAAGATAGATGGGATGTGTTGTTTTCCCCACTTCATGCGGCCGGTTATATGTTGAATCCTAGGTATTTTGGAAGAGGTCAGAGTAAAGACAAGACTGTCATGCGCGGCTGGAAAGCCACTATCGAAAGGTATGAGCATGACGGGTCTGCAAGGCGTCAGCTTAGGGAACAGCTTAGTATGTACTGGAGACTTGAGGGATCTTTTGGTGAGGAAGATGCTGTGGAGTGTAGAGATAAAATGGATCCAGTTGCTTGGTGGGAGAATTTTGGTTTTGAGGCACCCCACTTACAAAGTTTAGCCATCAAGGTTCTGAGCCAGATTGCTAGTGTCTCGTTATGTGAAGATAGTAACGCATGTGACACTCTTCCATGTCGAGAAACTGTCAGAAGAACTGGAGTTGAAAGAGTAGAGGATCTTATGTTTGTGAGAAACAATCTTAGTCTTCTAAGCCTGAAAAATGGGCATGGAAGCTTCTTTTCTATGTCAAGAGGTGGGAATCCATGCCGTGCATCTGGATGTCCAAACTAGTTGAACTAAAGTCAAATAGTGAAAGGATTTGGACGTGGATATGAATAACATATTTGCTGGAGAGTTTGCTCAAGAGTTCTCAATCTGACAGTTGAAAAGCAGAATTACTGTGTGCTGGGACGCCTCGAACTTCAATAGAGGTCAGACATTTTATCTTCTCTCCACTGTGATATTCTTTATCAAAATATCTGTGCCCCGGAGATTCAAGATCAGATCACCTGCGAGATTGGTTGGATCTTTCTTTCATGGATTCACTGAAGTAGCGTCTTTCCTTGTTCCCTGTACAATACATGTTGCGGCCTTGCAGGTCAGTAGAACTTGACTGAATCTATATCCGAGAAATGCTGCCTGCATTCTTGGCGTGTTGATGAGCGTTGACTTGTATAGTTATAGGTCCACTCTAAGTGGAAGCATTCTCATTTGATAAAAACATGAAGAGCTGAATGCTAAGCTCTGGCAATGTAAATTAACTTGAGATGTTACTCAGAGAAGGTTAAATATGCAGTTTTTATTTATGTACACAAGGTGCATTTTCTGTTTTCGCATTTGTCAGAAGCAGTTAAGTTATGTCCACCATTTCCATTGGGGCCAAAAGCTTCACTACTTTTTGGCTTTGGAATATGTGGACTAAAGCAAAATGGCTCATAAAACTGTCAGCACTTCTTATTTATTGTGAAGTTGCCGATGGTCGTCGCACTTCGAATCTCGGGTCAAACGGAAACAGCCTCTCTGTGAGACCCTCACAGGGGTAAGGCTGCGTACAACCGACCCCCCCTTATCCTGCCTAGGCGGGAGCCTCTTTGGAGGCACTGGGGTAATGTTGTTGTTGTTGTAGTTAAGTTCCCATGCTATGCTTTCAGGACATGGTTCTGGACTTCGAATCTGAATAGTCTCCTAAGATGTTTGCATGTTATGAAATGACATTAACAGAAGAAAAAAGTTGGCAATCCTAGATTGCCAGGAAATCTCATGGGGACTTGTGCAAACATTTGTTAGTTGTCAGGAGCTTCTTCACAATCCAAATCATGTAAAATATGTTTTGGGTTCAAACTCAGTGATACTTTGATATCTGTTTTTGTGTTTGAAATCACCTCAGGATAAAAGCAAAGGCTTTACCTATGAACAAACCGTAGTCGTTGTCGATTGCAAGTATTAAATCACAAAGAAACTAAGATAGCTCGGCTAGGCGATTAGCGCTAAAAAAAATCTGCATTGGTATTTGGTTGGTATAGTTTTTGTTATAGCTTGGGTTCATCGTATTTCAGACAGCTTCTGTTGGTATTGATTTGCATGTTATTTCTAGTGTAAATCAAACTCGGAATTCGTAACCTTTTGTTGGCGACCCTTAATGTTATTCTTATCGATTCGCCATTTGTCATTGCGCCATTTGCTTTCCGGCCTGCTTTTTTCTCCCATGAAACCAAGGTATTAACGATATTTCCTCATAGCAGCACCAACATGCTTATGGTTGTAGAGCTGGTAAAAATTGACCCGACTTGATTACCTATCTGAGCCAAAGACCCGTTTTGACCCGAGATCGAAATGACTCGACCGACCCAACTCGAAAATTGTGAAATAATATTTGTCAAATACATTGGATAACCCAAAACCCAAGCCTTATTTGACCCAATTTATTCGATCTGTATTTGACTGACCGTATTCGACCCTACCTAACTCGATCCACCAACCCGTTTGCCTGGTGTACTTATGGCTTAACTTTCAATATTTTAGCCGCCCATAGTTTGGAACTTTGGCTGGCTTTTCATTGGCTGCCGACACACAGCCGATTATTTTAATTTGGTAAGTAATGTGTTATTCATAAACGTTGGATCTGCTACTTTTAATTGGTTTCTGCCATTTCCATTGCTATTTGCCATTGCTAACAGATTGATGGTATGGCCAATGGCCATGTTGGATTGAGAGATGCTAACCGCCTTCTATGCAACTTCATTGACTTTGTACTTCTATTAAATTAATCAAGTAGTATAAGGTAATTGGTTGTGTGTAGAATTGTCTATGCCAATCTGTCAATTTCCTAATACAGCCATATGATTTTGTGATCAGTTGTTTTTTTTAAGTTAAGTTAGGTGTGTGTAAAGAACTGGATTACTTTTCTCTCTAACTCTCCCTCTCTTCTCTCTCAAAAAACCCTAACCCTCCTTTTTCTTTGACTTTTCTTAAGGCTACTACCGGCAAATTTTGCCGGTGATTAGCCCCTTCGTTGTTGATTTCTTGCATTCGATCTAGTTTTTTAGTTTGTTTTTCTTAATGGTTAGTAATAAACTCTCCTTTGGTGAGAGATTGTGGAGTTCTCCGCGTTTGTTGCAAGGTCGTCGAATTTCTTTCTTTAGATTCTGTTTGATGAATCAAGAAGGCAAGTTCAATCTACTATGGCAAGGGGATTTGTTCTTCCAAATAGTTGCAGCACGTTTCGTGCTTACCTCCGATCGTAGGGAAAATGTGGTGGCCTCCCGTTTAATGTATAACATATTTTTTGCTATATCAGGGCATTGTCAATTATCGACAAAGCTGATCAAGACGCCGATTTCTAACAGTGATGTTTGGATTGGTAGTCACTTATCGACGGAGCTGATCAAGACACCGATTTTAAGCAGTGATAGTGGAAATCATATTCATCTTGTTATATTAGATTAATACTTGGTTATGTTAGATTTAGATTTGTTTAGAGATATTCACCGTTGTAGATGCCGGATGGCTTTTTATGAATGAATGAATTCTCTTTACTTCAAAAAAAAAAGTTAGGTGGGTGTAAAGGAGAGGCGGCTTATTAGCCTTAGCTTGCGTATAACGATTTATAAGTGTAAATTTTTTCCAACACACAAAAACTTGTATGAAATCGTCAGTTTCACAGTGAAACGGGTTAATGTTTTATTGATCTACCGGTAATTGTACGTTTTTTAAAAGAGACCCTTGCATAATATCTATAAAAAGTGAACTCTTTTTTATGGTGAGTTGTTCTCGGCCTTTCACACAAGATAAACTTGCTCCTTTTCCTACACTCTTTTCAGAATTATTTTTTTTGTACTCTTACATGTGTTTTTTTTCACTGAACTGAATAATAATATAGGAAAGAAAAAAGTAGATTAATGAAATAAGATGAACTCCATTGAATTAAATAAACTGAATCAATTATTAAGTAAGTAGAAAAGTACCCGCCAAAGTAATCAACTTATAGTAGCATCTAGTAGTGGGAGAAAATGGTTTAGTTTTTGCACAGGATATGATGAATCTTCAATATCTCAATATATAGCTTTTTGATTGAACTCTTATGTTGCTCGGATTTTAGCGACTCTAGAGAGCGCTTAATTATTAGGAGTATTTAATACACTAGGCACTGTGTTTGGCTTTTGAGGTTGATTATTTTCTTGGATTTGGTTCAATTATACGTACATATCTTGATGATCTCTTTCCTCTCTCTCTTAATATGTGTGTACATTATATTGATCAAGTATATTAAATAGGTATTTGCAATGTTGATGACATAACGACAGACAGTATATGAGTTGGAAAAATCAGTGTCAACGGTCAACCGACACAAACGTAGACAAACTACTACAGTAATAAAACCAAACATTTTCTCCTCTGTTGTTGTGAGTTATTGTGACCATGGCAAAAGCCATAACCTTTAATCGAGCATTAGGACTTTAGGAGGGGCCAAAGGTCCTAGCCTTCCTGCCATAAAGAAAGTAACATGTAAATTACAGAAATTGTAACGCAGGGCCAACCCCACAAGGCCACAACTCTTTGTTTGGGATTGGCCTATTATGTATTATCTCTATTTACTCCGAGTCTCTTTGTATAAAATCGTCTTATCATGCGATGAAAGTGATTTTTTTTTTGTAAAATTAAGAAGCGCTCGTATTTTAAACAAAAGTCATTTCATCTTAAATAAGGCTATTGTATAATGATTTCTATTTAACTTTTTATTCTAAAAGGAGGTTTATAGGTCAATTTTATTTGAATGTTAAATGAAATTTCTGATAAAATGAGAAATTGGAGCTAATATCATAGATATTGGTCGACGTTCTATAATGATGAAATTATTGGTCGTAGGACGACAATTTCTTTATTACGAACATATTTGTCGTCTATTCACATAACATTAATGATGATCTTTTAAGTTTGTTACCAAGGTAAACATTTTAAATATGTGAGTGGAAGTCTCAATCCTTTTTAGAAGATGGAGAATTCGTCTAACTAAGTATAACGTGAATGACTAAGTTGCAGGATTGAAATATAAGAGTTGGTGAATTCGATGTTGTAACTAATTAAATTTTACAAAAATTAGGGAGTGTCAAATTGTCAAAGTCTCCATCTAACCCCAAAATAATACTCCATCTTTTGGCTCAAAAGCCTCCAACGGCTCTAAGTGATATGCTATATGCCATATGCCATATGCCATATGCCATATGCCATATGCATTTTGTTATTGAGGGTCATGGTCTCATGGTCAAAAATATTGAGCATAAAGGAGTGTCGGTTTAGCAGCCTCTCTCTCTCTGCAATCATGAATCTTTGATAATATGTGTATAAATATATAATCATATTATTTATTGTCAAAAGCTCATTGTCAGTCAATTTTTCATAGTGGAATGCAGGTATTTATCTTTTTCCTACACGTATTCATTTGTTCTTGACATTACATATTGTCCTTACATGGGGTCCTGGTTCCTCATGTTAAAGCATGCACTTTTAGTTAAGATAAATGAGGCAGGTAAGAATATGAAATGTGAAAAGAAAAGGATCCAATTTTTTACTATATCAAAGCAAATATCATACAAGGAGGTTTCATGGTTGGATCATGGTTACATTTTAAACAAAAAAAGTATTAGTTTGAAACTAAAAAACATTACCAAAAAAAAGTATGTTACTATTCGCACAAGATTCTTTTATCATTGTATCAATAAGTGGCTAGTGCAATAAGTAGTTCGACACTCTCATTCCTTAATTAAGGCTAAAGGTTTAATTTTTGTGAATAAAGAAACTCTTTATTGAAAACATTTTACCTCTTCGTAGATCAACCCACTGCGAATAGGATTAATCTTGACATAAAAGATTCAGGATGAATCTGTTGATTAATCAAAAAATAACATGCAATAATTCTTAAATTAATCTTAACGGGTGCAATGCAACCATGTGATTGAGGAATAGGGGTTTGGTAAAGGGAAGTAAGGATAGAGGGATTTGGAATCTCTCTCTGTTTGGTTAACTCATCAAGACAGGTTGGAGATCATGTTACTGTATCATCCAATTGAAATTTCATTGTAGTTGGAGACGTACCTGTAGTCCCGTAACGAGCTAACAGCGTACCACTACCCTAGATCTGAGGGGGTCCATCCAGTGACAAATGTTTTAGATCTCCCTTTCAATAACAGACTAACAATGACGAGGTGGTATTGATTTCTCATAAGGTGCCGACGGCGTTTCAAAATTAACATTCGTCAATCGTTTATAGTTGAGGTTAGGACAATATCTGATCGTATTCGAGTCATGGTATATACATATAGCAGAAAACTTACCAGGGGAGTATATTATATATTGGAGTATGTCCCGCTAGTTGGATCTCATCCTCAAATTCAATTTTGAGAATATAGATTGTGTTTTTTTTTACTATGCTGAATTAAACTACACTGAATTGAATTGAACTAAACTAAACTAAATTCCCATCCACTTAACTATATCCCGATCTACTGGACTAAATTAAATTGAACCAATTATTAAGTAAGTGGAGAAGAACCCATTACAATGTTTTTATATTGAACGTTCATGTGTTTGGAAAATTGAGTAATAGATTGGAGGATCGACCAATCAAATGTTTAGTGTAATTATTAAACTCGTGCATTAAGAAAATCAAATTTAAGTCCGTGATTTGAACATTATTACTTGTGGTTGAATCTTGAATTGTGATGACGTGAGGAGGAGTTACACCAACATGGTTACCTTAGCTAATTAGTAGAATAAATTAATACAAACCACTTAGGAGTAGTAGTAATAATTGTTGTCAAACAATTGATGGTCTTATTAAAACTTGCTAGTACTAATACTGGGTAGGTGAATGATTTTCGTGAAGATGGATTTGTGTCGTGTTTTCGTACTTTGCAATAGTATAGTTTTTGATGTCGTGTACGTTTTTCATATATTATTTAAATTTTTGCCGTCTTTTATCGTGCCTAATCATGTGCGACTGTGTTTTATCTTTAAAATCCAGGCTCGGGTGCAGTCAAAGTCCGTTTATTTATCCCTATGTTTGCTCCGTGCCCATGTTATACGGTGTAGAGTGGGCGTGGCAGATCGTGTCGTGCCTCGCGCTAACCTTGTGCTTATAGCAAAAGGTTGAGTAGTAGGCTCCACAAGCTGACACTAGGTATAAGAAGGGTAAGAGTTGTCTGATGAGTGAGAGCACGTTATTCTCATGTGATGAGTCCTTTTGAGTTTTGAGTTTTGAGTTTCCAGGTCTTCTAGTAAACAAAAGATCGATGTAGATCAGAGGTTATATATAATAAAAGTGTTAGAAGTGTTCGATGTTGCTACACATAATACTCCCAATATATACCAATTATTGACCTTCTATCTATTTAATTTATAAATAATTCTTTGGTGTTACAGTGCACATTACTCTTGCTAACACCATGTGCTCCATATGCCACACTTGTCACTGCTCTCATGATACTTTATGAACTAAAAAGATCTGCAAATTTAAAGGGGTATATTCCTCCCTAGCTGGTTATGTGCTGTTTTATTTTTGTAATTAATGATGATATAAAACAGATATAATTAACTTTAATTAGCTAGATTAGGACAAAGATGTGTTGTTCCTTTAACTAATTAAGAAAAGTGCAAACCAATGAAAGATTTTGATTCACTGCTGGTCAGTAGAAGAGCCATAGAAATTAGATTTTTTTTTACAAGAAAACGTAAGTCCAAATGATGGAAGTTTTGCAGGGAAAAAGTTGACAGTGTACGAAATTCTACTTCTCAAGTATATGAAAATACAATGTGGTGGTTATTATAATCCATATATGTTCCCTTTTCTGCAAAACTGCAAATATAGATGGAGTAACTCACTTAACTTATATGCTAATCGATCTCCTACGTTTAATTGGTGTTAAGAAGAGCGGTATTCTTTTCACCATCATAGTTTACTAGTAAGTTTAGTTTAGTTCGGTTCAACTTATCTCTATCAAATAGTATTACCAGTCATTTCAATTTAGGTTATGCCAGATTAGTTCAGTTCTGTGTATGTATGATGCAAGTATCCTATCTCATCAACCATCTATGTGAGGCGAGTTTGATTCTTAAAATAAATTACAACAGTAAAAGAAAAAAGAAAACTAAACTTTGTTTTTCATAAGAATGATGCCAATGGAATTCTTTTTAGACCTTTGATCGTAGGTACTAAAATTGAGAATGGCAATGCAACTTATGATAAAGTATTCAATTGCCCGGCAAAGAAAACAAAACGCATAAAGCTAAAGCAACTTCTTAATAAACAAAGAACACTATAAAGCAAAAGTAATTTACACATAAAAGAAACAAACAACAAAGGGTAAGTTTGGCGTAATTAGCTGTTTAACTAGTTGAAAAGTCAAAATATGGTAAGAAAACAATAGAAAATTGCTAAATTTTTTTATGAAATGGTAACAAATTAACTATTTTGCTATCGGAAATTGAAAGCTTGCTTGGGTAACATGTACAAAAATAATCTGATAACTGTTTGGTAACAGAGAGTGAAAGCAATAATTGAAAGATGAAAGCTGTAGTTTTAATCTAAAAGCTAGCTGTTTTTTTGCCAAGCAAAGAGGAAAATAGGATAGGCGTAATGTCATCTTTTATTTAATTGGTAGAACAAAAGTGGGGAGCCAAATATTTTGATACGAGTAATCCTCGATGACTACTCTTTGAGTGTGCACCAGATAAAACTCGAGTGTATGCAATATATAGTCTGCAAACCATACACACCAGGTAAGCCAATAAAATAAATCTTATAGACAAACTCAGCAAAGAGGGGGCCTAGTAGAAATTGAAGTCATGACCTTTGTCATGAAATTCAACCACACGACCAACCCCATACCCTTTTCAAGATGGAGAGCTCAATTGATAGAGCTACCTCGCCTCCTATTTAAGACTCACCCCTCTCGATTTCATGGTTGATGGAAAATATTTATGCTAATGGCGTTTGACCATCCCTTTCACAGCAGTAAGGACCATATGTTTCACTTTGTGTATCATCTCATATTCCACTCGGCTTATACCTCCGACACATTCACTCCAAAGTTTCCTCGCTTTGGACTTTTGGCGTGACCCAAGACATACATGCTTCAATTACCAACTGATTGCAAAGTTAAGCACACAAAACTCTAGGCTTGAATCACGCCTTGAGTTGTGTTATTGCACAGTTTAAAATAGTAAAAGGATGAGTGATTAAGATGTTGATCCACTTTGGGTTTTTTTTTTTGGGTGCAAATGTTTATCCACATTGTAGGCGAAGTGGATTGATGATATTGCAGGGTCACGTTTGACCAGCAAACCTGCCCAAAAAACTGAAAAAGTTCTAATGGTTTAGTTGACCCACCTTGCCTCTCTGATGCCCTAGGACTTATGTCAAGCATGTGTATCACAAACTAACTGCAACTAACTTGACAGTTAATTTGGCCGTCAACTCATCAACTTGAAGATTAGGTGTCGTTTGGAAGTATAATTGAGAGTGGGTTTTTGATTTGAGTAATGACCATTTCTGTACTGATTATTGATTACCACTTTAGTCTAGTTAATTAAAATGACTGTAAATATATTACCACACATTATATAAACCAATAATTTGTTGGTGTGAGTGATTCAACACTCTCGTTCTTTTTAAGCAAATTCATTCATTGGCTTATGGTGACTCTATAAAAGTTAGAGGTATCTACTCCTAAGTGACATTGTTCGTTGCATTATAATTCTACTTATTATGATTAGTCATACTGTAACATTGATCTATATTTGACCGAGTGCTTAGGAAACGATTAATTAGCCTCTTAGTAACAAACTTGAAAATAAATTGTTATAAAGTTCTTCTACCAAATATTATCATAGTAGACAATAATGGATCGAAATGAACTAAGTACATCAGACATTTATCAAAAACAAAATCTGGGTGGCCCATGTCCCAGCGCCCAGAGAGCATTATGTCTCATGTCCCAGCGCTCATGTCCCATTTTCCAAGTCCCACATCTCATGGGGGCAATCGAAGTTTAGGGATCCGGATGACCATCATAAGGCACCGAAGGTCCTCTAGGGTGACGGTAGACCCCAAGGAGAAATTTGGCAAAAACGAAAATGGGGCCCTAGCATGCCGAAAATTAAAGGCTATGATCCATCTTTTTTGTGCTTCTGGGAGGCCCCGAGATGAAGGTGAGTATTTTGGCACAACATCACACGGGACACTCTTAGGAGCATAAGAGGCCCTCGAAGTCTGTTATTGGGTCTTTGATAGACTTATAAGGATGTTTTTACAGGACACCAACGTAAGGGCCAAAACAACAAAGACACGGGTGATATCAAACTTCGGGGATCCGGATGATCCTCCCGGGGCACCGAGGGTACTCTAGGGTCATGATAGACCCCCCGCAAAAGTTTGGGCAAAAATGACACCCGGGCTCCCGGAAGCCGAAAACGAAGGGTATAATCCATGTTTTTTGGACTTCTAGGAGGCCCCGAAACGAAGGTGGTTATTTTCGCACCACATCGCAAGGGACAACCTTAGGAACATAATAGGCTCCCAAGGTCCGTTATCGTGTCCCTGATAGGCTTGTGAGGGCGTTTTTACGGGTCATCAATGTGAGGGTCGGAACACCGAAGGCATGGAATATAAAAGTTTGGGGATCCAGATAACCCTCTTGGGGGCACCGAGGATCCTCTAGTATCATGATAAACCCCTCGGAGAAGTTTGGGCAAAAATGACACCCTGACCCTTGGAAGCCGAAAACGAAGGTGATATTTTCTCACACACATCGCACGGAACACCCTACGGGACATGGGAGACCATATGGGTTGCTTATCCCGGGTGTCTGATAGGCTTGGAAGGGCGTTTTATGGCACACTAGTGTAATAGTTGGAACACCAAAGGCATGGGTGATATCAAAGTTTGGAGATCCAGATGACCCTCCCGGGGGCACCGAGGATCCTCTAGTGTCATGATGAACCCCCCGGAGAAGTTTGGGCAAAAATGAAACCTTGCCCTCGAAAGCCGAAAACGAAGGCTATATAATCTACGTTTTTTGGGCTTCCAGGAGGCCCCAGAACGAAGGTGGCTATTTTCGCACCACATCGCACGGAACACCCTAGGGGACATGGGAGAGCATAAGGGTTGCTTATCCGGGGTCTTCGATAGGCTTGGAAGGGCGTTTTATGGCACACTGGTATAATAGTTGGAACACCAAAGGCATGGGTGGTATCAAAGTTCGGGGATTTGAATTACCCTCACGGGGCACCAAGGGTACTCTAGGGTCATGATAAACCCCCTGGAAAAGTTTGGGCAATAATGAAGCCTCGGCCCCGGGAAGCCGAAAACGAAGGCTATAATCCACGTTTTTTGGGCTTCCAGGAGGCCCCGAAACGAATATGTATATTTTTGTACCACATCACACGGAACAACCCTAGGGGACATGGAAGGCCCTTGGGGTCTCTAATCTGGTCCCTGATAGGCTTGGAAGGGTGTTTTATGGAACACTAGTGTAAGAGTCAAAACACCAAAGGCATGGGTGATATCGAAGTTTGGGGAACCGAATGACCCTCCCGGGGCACCGAGGGTCCTCTAGGGTTATGATAGACATCTCGGAGAAGTTTGGGAAAAAATGACACCCAGACCCCCGGAAGCAGAAAATGAAAGGTATAATCCATGTTTTTAAGCTTCTGAAGGCCGCAAAATGAAGGTGGATATTTTCGCACCATATCGCATGGACAACTTTAGGGAACATAAGAGGCCCCCAAGGTCCGTTATCGTGTCCCTGGTATGCTTGTTAGGGCGTTTATACGAGACACCAATGTAAGGGTTGGAACACCGAAGGCATGGTAATATCAAATTTCGGGGATCCAGATGACCCTCCCCGGGGCAACGAGGATCCTTTAGTGTCATGATATCCGGAGAAGTTTTGGAAAAAATGAAACCATGGCCCTCGGAAGCCGAAAACGAATTCTACAATCCACGTTTTTTGGGCTTCTAGTAGGCCCCGGAACGAAGGTGGATATTATCGCACCACATCACACGTAACACCCCTAGGGGACATGTGAGGCCATAGGGGTTGCTTATCTGGTCTCCGATAGGTTTGGAAGGGCATTTTATGGCACATTGATGTAAAAGTTGGAACACCAAAGGCATGGTTGATATCAAAGTTCGGGGATCCGGATCACCCTCCGGGGCACCGAGGGTACTCTAAGGTCATGATAGACTCTGCGGAAAAGTTTGGGCAAAAATGACACCTGGGCCCCGGGAAGCCGAATACGAAGGCTATAATCCACGTTTTCTGGGCTTCCAGGAGGCCCCGAAACGAAGATGTATATTTTTTCACCACATCGCTCGGAACACTCATAAGGGACATGGGAGGTCCTTGGAATCGCTAATATGGTCCCTGATAGGTTTAGAAGGGCGTTTTACGGGACATTGGTGTAAGAGTCGGAACACCAAAGGCTTGGGTGATACCGAAGTTTGGAGATCCGAATGACCCTGTCAGGGCACCGAGGGTCTTCTAGGGTCATGATAGACCCCCAGAGAAGTTTGGGCAAAAATGACACTCGTGCCCCCGGAAGCCAAAAACGAAGGGTATAATCCACGTTTTATTGAGTTTTTGGAGGCCCCGAGACGAAGGTGGATATTATCCCACCACATCGCACGGGACAACCTTAAGATACTATATGATCACTTTCATGGATGTCAACCTATTTATCTAACAATTGTACACATTAACTTTTATATATAATAGATATGTTAACAACATTTATTTTTTTTCTTCTTATGATATTCAACATGAAGTCCAATATTTTACATACTAATATGTATGTCATTACTTAATTGAACTGAAGTAGAGTATAAGCTAAGGAGGAAAAAACTTTCACAATGTATGAATATGTTAAAATTTGCAGCATACTTTTTTCGTTAACATATTAGTTTAATAATTATCGCTTAAAAAGAATACTAACATTAGTATTCATCAACTATAAATCTTATAGTTTCCCACTTACAATTCAAACACTTATTTATCTCCATTTTAATATATTAGTACAACATCATCAATATTAATTTGCATTTAGTGAGGATCATAGCACGACCACATAAAAAACTTATTTTTGTTTATAATTAATTTAGAATAATAAAGTATTTCAATGATTATCGTGACATCAAAAAAAGTCTTTCTTCTCCCCCTCAAAAAAAAACAAAAAACAAAAAACAAAAAACAGTCTTTCTTCTAGTATGTTTGATTTCATTTGAATTGAAACTTTCAAAGATTAAATATAATTATTTAATAACTTAAATTAATTAAACATATGGTACAACTAATATGATACAAAAAATTTATCAACTAGTCAATTTTTTTTCTTCTTCTTTTTTGATCGGATCAAACTAGCCATCTTCAAATAACGCGCTCCTACTTTTCCAATTTTGCGCCACCATAAGAAAGAAGTGATTTTTTGCACGCTATAACGAAATGAAAAGAAAAAAAAAACAAAAAAAAAATAGAAAGGTATGAGTAAAAATTTCCTAATAAGTATAAATTTAATTAATCAAAATTTCCTATGACCTTAAATTGACTATAAAAAACATGGACAGTCTCTCTCTCTTTCTCTCTCTCTCATCATCACTTGCTCTATTCCTCTCTCAGCCAACCCCTCTTTTCTCTCTCTCTCTCTGATCTAGTGCCACAATACTTCTCTGTTCTCTTCTACTTTGATAGAAAAGAAACAGAGCTAGTGTTTGGCACAATTTGAGAGAAAGAAGAGATTTATTTAAGAAAGAGGGATTTTGGTACTGTCATTTTCAAGATCTAAACAGAAAATTTTCAACCCACATTCTTCTTATTAGCAAAAACCCACAAAAACCCATTATTTTTTTTAGTGAAATCTTCTAATTCCTTAATGAAGATCTAGTGGGTTTTGTCTATTTTGGTCAAAAAATCAAACCCATTTTTTTTTATTTTTTTGTTTTTTTTGAGTTCCTCTGTTTCTGCTCAAAAAAATTAAACAAAAATGGCGAATATGATTCAAGATCAACTGTTAGAAGCAAGAGGAGATATGCCAGGGTATTTACAATTAATGTGGGAATTAATAAAAACTCCATTGATAGTGCCATTGTTGAAACTATCAGTGAATGTTTCATTAACAATGGCATTAATGTTGTTTACGGAAAGGCTTTATATGGGTGTTGTTATTGTTTTGGTTAAGCTTTTTTGGAAAAAGCCTGATAAACGCTATAAATTTGAAGCTTTGCCTGAATCTCCTGATGATCTTGAAGTTGGAAGTACAAATTTCCCTATTGTACTTATACAAATCCCTATGTTCAATGAAAGAGAGGTAACATCTCTTGATTTCTTCACTTTCTTTCTCCTATTTTGTGTTCTTGGTTGTTCTTTTTAGGTGCTCTTCTCCAGTTGATTTGGTTTTGAGAATTGTGCAAACAAAAAGAAAAAAAAAGAGTTTTTGGGTATTTTTTAAATATTTTTTTAGTTTATTGTGTATTTTTTAAAAGTGCTTTTTGTTCAATTTTCTTTTTGGGGTGAGATTTTTACTTAATTAGTAGAAGGTTATATTTGGTAATTCACAATTACTACCATTTAGAGTTTACCTAGGGACTAGAGTTTTTAGCCATTATTTAATTTATGTAGCAAATCTCACTTACTGGGTAATTTTACTTGAATTAGTATTGTTTGATGTTAATTAATGTAAATGATTAAATTAAATCTTTAATTTTGGAACAGGTCTATAAAGTGTCAATTGGTGCTGCTTGTAACCTCTCTTGGCCGGCTGACCGGTTGGTGATTCAAGTGCTTGATGATTCAACTGACCCAGCTATCAAGGTATCATAATTGGCCATCAATTCTATGTACATAAAAAAAATAATTAATACTCATTTATTTTTATTTTATTTTTTATTTTTTTGCTAATTTGCTATGTAACGTATAATTTCAATTTTCAAGGGAAGAAAACCCCAATTACCTTTTCTATACCTTTTGTGGTTGGATGGGTACATAAAAACCATGTTGGAAATTAATACTCACTCATTAGTCATTTGGAAAGTTTTATTTGTCACAAAATCACCTTATTTGGTAGAATATCATCCAAATAAGGTACATTTTCAAAGGTTGATTTCATATGTTGTGTTTACATTGAGCATTAACAAGGGGTAGAAAGTAATTTTTCTTATCGTATTGAATGAAATCTATACAGTAATACCACGTAAGCAATGTTATCATAACACCTGAAAATGATGTATGACTAATGAAAAGGAAAATTGTGTAGGATTTGGTGGAATTAGAGTGCAAAAGATGGGCAAGCAAAGGCCTCAACATAAGGTACCAAATTAGAGAGAACAGGGTTGGTTACAAAGCTGGTGCACTCAAGGAAGGATTAAAGAGAGAATATGTCAAAAATTGTGAATACGTCGCCATTTTCGACGCCGATTTCCGACCCGAACCCGATTACCTCCGGCGATCCATCCCATTCCTCATGTACAACCCTGAAATTGCTCTTGTTCAAGGACGTTGGAGATTTGGTAAGCTCTCTAATTTTGACCCAATAATTTCCACTTAACAGTAATCAATTAAGTATGATTAGTGAAGAGTGTCGGTGGGTTTATTTTAATTGCTCCCCCTATATTCCTATATAATTTTCTGTCTTTAGTGAACCTTTTTAGTATATGCTTTTTTTTTTTGATAGAATTTTTAGTATATGCTTTTGGCAAAGGAAAATGCTTAACCATCTTTTCAACTTGTATGGATTTTGCATAGTTTTAAGGGGTACAACTTAAAAGACTAAAAGTTTCACATTTTAGATAGGTAAGGGAAACTAAGGAAAAAGTTGTAGTAATAATAGTTACATATTGCACGGAAAAAATACTAGTGTCCTAAATTATTTGGGGATAGCACCAAGCCACCAATCACGGATTCACGGGGCTTTTCCTTTCTTTTAACGGGTGGGATGATGACACCTGTTTGTCTTATACTTGTGCAACATCATTCCCACAAGGTCACACACCTTACTGGGAGTGTGTTTGTTTTCGATGAACGGAAATGAATAATAATATATGAGAGAAAAAATAGATTATTGAGCGATAAATTTTATTCAACTGAACTAAACTGAGTAGAACCAATTATTAAGGATGTGTTCTTTCTACTTACTTAGTCATTGGTTCAGCTCATTGAAATACACTTTAATAATTTACTTTTCCGTCTGATTCCGTCAAATACAGTGAAAAAAAAACACTCTAAATAAGTGGAAAAAAACACACTCGAGCATTCACGAACTCAAATCTAGTCTTGAGAACTACATTTCGGATATTTTTTAGACTTTTTACTACTTTTATTTAGTTCAACATTTTCCTAAAATATATTTTGAAACTCACACTCTTGTCACTCTATACTCCAATTTTTGGACTGTCTCACACAATCCTTATTTGTCCACATGGGGAGTTCCTTCTTTCTACCTGTCCTCTATTTATTTCTGGTTGGTATTGGTACATGGTACAAGAATGAATGGACGAAGTAATCACTCAAAACTTCCAATTTTTTTTTAACAATTTTTATTTTTTATTTTTATGGTGAGCATTAAAACTTTAAACTCATACCAACTCACACTATTATTGTAGTGATGGTAAATTACATTTTGTTTTTTGCTTGTCAGATGGTAAATTACATAATACTCATAATCTTATCATGCTTAACGTTGACTATTACTGAGTCACTGTAATACTATATATGCTTAATTAATATAGTAGAGTTTGTTTACACTTGGCGTTTTTGTTACTCTTCTTAGTAGAACACGTAAAACAATTCTTTTTTAATTATGTCTTTTAGGATATAGTATATTATCAAACATAGCTTAATTAATAATTAGTGATGTAGAACATCTTCAATTTGATAATTAATTATGGGTTATCTCCGCCTGCAAAGAGGATGAGAAGTATCATTTACGCAACAATTTAGAAAAATTAAAAATTTGTGGCTTTTTGGAAGTTTCTTGCACTTCTCATCACTTTGTGATTGTTGTGAAACCATACATTGTTCTCACTAATGGGAGTGTAAATCTAAAAAAAACTCTTTGGAGGTGTACAATCACCATCCTCCTCCTTTTTAGGGCGCATTCTTTTTCAATTTACGCAATGATTGATTATGTCCAGGTCAATCTCATAAATTATTATTTTAGCTTAGTTCAGTTTAGTGGAATTTGGTTAAATTCAGTTCAGTGAAAAACGACACAGTAGACCCTTAATAAGATATTTTGACACTATTATTTCACTACTTCTAATCATTTGTGATGAGTCTAGAATTTAGTAGACAATGAAAGCAAATCATTATGGTCATTGATTACAAAACATTTGTTAGCATTTTCTAAACACAATAGGAGTATTAACAAGGACAACAAAAAAAGAATCTAACACTTCCCTAAGGCCCCAGCTGGCCTTATTATGCTCCATCCCCTTTTACTTCTCCAATGCATGACTTTTTTAAGTTTTCACCCACTTAATTAAAGAACACACTGTTACTATTATTCGCCTCTTTTCATGCATGTAATTAATTGATTTTTGATTAAAAGGTAATTAAAGTGTCCCATTTCGTTAACTTCACTCAAAAGCCTTAAGAGTGTGTAAAGAGCACCTTGCTCTTCACAGTCTTCTAAGGTTTTTTACTGTTTTGCGTCATGGTCATCTTGATTTTATGATGTTTGCCGGGAATATTAGCGGTAGGTTTGTCTTTTAGCAAGAAAACTCGCCTTATTTCATGCTATTTATTTTGGTTGCATGGCTTATTTAATGAGTTTTAGTATTTAGAACATCAAAAGTCCACTAGATTGGGTTTTTGCACATGTTGATAGTAATAGATGACCTTGCAAAAAAAATCTTTCATAAAGAGTATTTAATTTAGTGGGGAGCAAATAAGTTAATTTTAAAGTCCCGACTGCCATTAAACCTTGTAAACTGGTCTGGTCGTGTTCGGACATCAGCGAGCCGGGTTATAAATTATTGGGTCATGTTATTGTCGCGTTGAATTTTAGGTCGAAAACAACTCTTATCTCACAAATTTTGGATTTCAGATTCAGTTCGGGTCGGTTATTTTCAGATTCAGGTATTTAAGGTTATATTAGGTTTCGATTGGCTTTTAAGTGGGTCGCGATTTACGAATCACCTAGAAACAAGCGTCACTATTATGAATATAGTAATACAAAAACTTGTGTGGACTCAATCCATGGTGGACCAATACTTGTAGTTACCCCCTACTTCACCTGGAGCCACCCCCTTCTAAAAGTGGAGTCACATCTATTTCACCTAGAGCCACCCCTCAAATTTATATTTGACACTACCATTACTTTATCTGGAGTCACCCCCTACTTCACCTTAAGTTACCCCCTTACTTTACCTGTAGCCACCCCTCAAAATTACTTGGTCCATGGTGAACTAAGTCCACACAAAACCCATTGATATAGTAATCATCGTCATCTCACCTAAAGTTACAACAAAACCGTCTTATACAAATTTTTGTAATAAAAAAAAGACCTAACTCCTAAACCATCTCTTTTTCTTTTGTTGTTGGTGTTTTTATTAATAACCGTAATGTACGGATCAAAAATTTGTGACAAGAGGGAAAAAGCATAAAAGGGGACATGTCATGTAGAACATAAGAGGGGAAGTTGTACAACCCCACAAGCACGTGGTATTATACCGTAAAACAACGTCCTTATTTGCTATACAACTTTATTAAACTTTTGCTCACTGACAACTTCTCCACACTCTCTCTCTCTCTCTCTCACTGACCCCAAATGAAGGTGGACCTATCTGCCCCCGCCGACACTTTCATTTGCCAAAATTGATTGTATTATTATCCCATATAAAGAAAAACAGGAAAAATAAATCTCATTTAATTAATTAAGGACATAAGTATCTTTTTCTTTAATTATTGTTTGATGGATAAGGAGGGGTTTGGTGCGTTATGTGTTGAAAATCTTCATAATCTTTTCCAACAATAATCCCTACCCAAAATTGGCTCATTTGCTTGTGTTAGGTAAAGTTAATTGGCATTTGGGGAACATTAATTGGCATCACAATAGTATGCATTAGGTTGTGGTCTTAAAAAGTTAGAAGGTGACTTGCATGATTTCTTTTGGATTTAGCTTAATTGGTACTATCTTGGTCTATAATTAGGAGTGTAGCTGTGTTCTATTTTGATAAAGTGAGCGGACTGAAGTAAATAGTAATATGCGAGAGAAAAAATATGTGATTGAACTGATCTGAAATAAGTCAATTATTAATCGATTATCAAAATTCAATTTTTTTTTGGGTTACTATTTGTCTAATTATATGAGAAGAGTAATTTTTATTCTACTTTTCGTTTGTTTTCTTAAAACAAATTCTTCCAAAGTAATATACTTTTGCTAACAATGGAAGTGGTGTAATGTTGCAGTGAACTCAAACGAGTGCCTAATGACAAGAATGCAAGAGATGTCTCTGGACTACCATTTCAAAGTGGAGCAAGAAGTGGGATCTTCAACTCATGCCTTCTTTGGTTTCAACGGTAAAGCCTCACTTATATCTTCACTTGTTTTACTACTGCCTTATATTTCAAAGAAAACAACTCACTATTATAAGTTCTTTTTTTTTTTGACAATGACACTATTAAAAAATTAGTAAGGAAGATTGAGAAAGATGTTAGAAAAGGTTCAACTTTCATACAGATTGGGGCGGTAGCGCAATGGTGCATCCCCCACCCGTTCTTTGAGGGAGGGTTCTTTGCTACTTGGAAAAAAAGAATTGTTCAAGTCTTATATCAGTTATATGCACTAAACTAATGCTGTTCTTCAATCTTAACACTTGATAATACAATAAAATGAGGCTTGATGAGAAATTCCAAAAATACCCTTTTTCTTGCCCCCTTGCTCATACTGATAATGACTTCTCACCAGACAAACTCTGTCATAGTAATGTAATAGAAATGGTCCATACCCAGTTACTACTAGTCACTGATGTTCAGGAAATGGGCATCTGACAGTAAATTGATAAAAAAAAAAAGAAGAAAAATCAAAATATTAAATTGCAAAAATTATCATTTCGGCTAAAACAATGCTTATTTGGCAGTGTTAACTTTTAACAACAATTTATGCATATTTCAGACTTTCTCCAGTATTGATATACTTTTTTTTTTCCTTTTTTTTTGCTCAAAATGTAGGTACTGCTGGTGTATGGAGGATAGGTGCCATTAATGAGGCAGGAGGATGGAAGGATCGTACCACAGTGGAGGACATGGATCTTGCTGTCCGTGCTAGTCTCCGGGGCTGGAAGTTTCTTTACCTTGGTGATCTCCAGGTACTTTTGATCCATAGTAAAAATAATATTGTCTCAGTTTATGTTACATCACATAAAAATTGTTACCTTGGATAAGTACAGTAGAACCTCTATAAACTAATACTCGATAAATTAATAATCTCTCTACGATAATAATTTTGCTCGGTCCCGACTTGGGCCTAGGGTCTAAATTAATAATTTCGATAAAATAATAAGATAATAATTTTTCGGAAAACTCTCTTATAAATTTAAAGTCCAATCAAAATTATAAATTAATAATTATAAAAAAATTATAAATATAACTAGGACAACTTAGCAAAATATGACTCTTGTTATTTGCTTTTTTCTTAAAATTTAAATCTAGTTGCATTTCATCTCTAACTATCCTTACTGCATCCAAAAGTTCCGATGTTGCATTCTCTTATACCTTCGTAGTGCGCCATGATTGGTTGGCTTTAATATGTATTGACTAATTAGTAATGTTTGATGTTGCTTATATAGTGGTTGATTTTCGTACCATACACAAACTTGCATTAAGTTTTAACTATTAATAGAACAATGAAGATTGTATATATGTTTTTTAAGGGAAGTAATGTATTAATTAATCACATTGTACATGACCATGATTTATATAGTTAATATAAAACACCTTATTATATGTTTTAAGTATTAAGAATAATGTTGAATCGAGAAAACTCTCTTTAAATTAATAAATTATTAATTTACCGATTAAAAAATATCTCTCTAAATTAATAAAATTACGCGGTCCCAATATTATTAATTTATAAAGGTTTTACTGTATACGAGTAAAATATTTTGGGTCCATTGCAATTCCTCTAAGCAAAAATTTCAACATGTAATAGTGTAACTTGTTTCATAGGAGATTAACATGTTTTTGTACACTATGACATAGGTGAAAAGTGAACTGCCAAGTACCTTCAAGGCTTTCCGCTTTCAACAGCATAGATGGTCCTGTGGCCCTGCTAATCTGTTCAGGAAGATGGTGATGGAGATCGTCAGAAACAATGTAAGCATTCTATATCTTATGTCGAATATATAGAGCTCGTTTAAGTTCATGTTGATATTGGCTACATTGAGTTAACTTGACCATCTAATTTATTTTGTGGATAATTTTCATTGCAGAAAGTTAAATTCTGGAAGAAAGTGTATGTGATCTACAGCTTTTTCCTAGTCAGAAAGATCACTGCCCATATGGTGACCTTTTTCTTCTATTGCGTGGTGCTGCCATTGACAATTCTGATTCCTGAAGTTGAAGTGCCTATTTGGGGATCTGTCTATATCCCTTCAATTATCACCATCCTAAACTCTGTTGGAACCCCAAGGTCTGAATTGATACTAATTCAACAGCTTCATTTTAACTGGTGTTTTTGTGCTCTTTTCTGATTTTTCGTTTTCTTTGATAACTCATAGTTTGTGTGTTAAAAAATGTGCAGGTCAATTCACCTATTGTTTTACTGGATCCTGTTTGAGAATGTGATGTCCTTGCACCGGACCAAGGCAACTCTCATTGGACTCTTTGAAGCAGGAAGGGTCAATGAATGGGTTGTGACTGAGAAACTTGGAGATTCTCAGAAGAACAAGGCAAAGGAGAAGGCAAGCAGCTTAAAACTCGCAATGAAGAAAGCGCGAGCAAAGTTCCTAGACAGGTATACTCATGCTCATTTCCTGCTAGTAATCCATGACATACTAATTTGATATTAACACAAGATGGAGCTCATAATTAGTAGCTTAATTATTGTCCGAGCCCCAACCAAAGCCCCACTAAGATAAACTATCTATCGCTTCTTTGATACGACTCTTAGCAATTATTGTATTGCTGACATAGATCATGTTAATAAGTTAATAATATGCTACAAGTTGCAGTTCACTCACTGCTTTTTTTTTCAAGATACATGAAAAAAAAGGGGGCCAATGCCTTGATCTTACAATCATTAATGTACTACGAAAACTATTGTGTGAAGTATTTCTCGGTTATGTTAGAAGTTATGTTAACATGTTATTCCTGGTGTGGAAACAAATTGACAGAATGAACTTCTTGGAGCTCGGATTTGGAATATTCCTGTTCTACTGCGGATGCTATGATTATCTCTATGGCAAGTGGAGTTACTATATCTACCTCTTCCTGCAAAGTATCACCTTCTTCATTGTCGGCTTTGGCTATGTTGGCACCATCATCTGATAATCTCTTTCGATCCCCTAAGAGGGGTCGGTCATCTTCTTACTACTACAACATTTGCACAAATTCTGTGTCGCGTCTTTCCTTTGGGCCTCGCATGTTGAATTGTGCATAAGCGGGGTGTTTTTTGTCCGGTAATTCTTGAGTGCAAATGTCTATTTATTTGGCTGACACAAATTGGGGTCATTGGAAATAAGCCAGAGTTATACAGGGGGGTGGATCAGTATTCTGTAAATTACAGCATCACTGTCAGGGTGCATGGATCAATATTTCTCTGAAATACAGCATCACTGTCAGGGGAGCGACGATGAGCAGAAGCTGATTCGGTATGAGTCTAGAAGGGCTATAAGCAAACAGGTGGAAAGGCAGTACTTGGCTGGAAAATGTTAGTCATTTTGGAATCAGATTAGTTTCTATTCTTGTTCGTTTTCTTAATCAAATTCGTTTCTCTTAGTGTTGTTTTAACGCTATAGAGCTTTATGATCAAAACAATAAGATCTCGTATAGTATAGTCCTGTCTTAGCTTTAGAGTGTAATGAAAGTCACGACATTTCAAGTCAATATATTGATAAAATTCTTGGTATAGTTATTCAAAATGTTGAGTTATTACAGTTCCTTTACAGTTACATACTTCACATTTTCAGCCAGAATCTGAAGTTACTTCTGTTAATCACTGAATAAATGTGCTAAGTTCTTAAAGATTTTGCCATGGAATTTGCAAAAAGTATCAATAACCAGCTGTTGCAAATGGCAAACTCTTCATAACAAATTTGTCCAATCAAGAAGTCAAGAACATTTTTGCTGCAATAACTCCAAAGTAGCCGTGTGATGATTTTAAGGAGCGCAGAATCTCATACAGACCATAACTCGTCCTTGGTGGCAGAGCATCCAATACTGTAGTACTAAATCACATAAGCTACCAAGTCAATGACAATAATACAATTCACTCCAATAAAGGAAATTGGAATAAAACTTCAAAAGTGCACCGTAAAATGACTAATACAAGAAATTGGAATAAAACTTCAGGAGTGTACCGTGAAATAATTAACACATGTACAACATAAATTGGCAAGCCTTCATGTATGTGTTACTTGAAAAGCTCGTACACCCCCTCGGGCCGGTCACGTCCTCGTGGCATGGGTTTCCATAGCCCAAGCCATTCACGGCAACCTTGATTTTGTCAATTGGAATTGGAAATCCTTAGGCACGTGGTCCGTACTTTGTAGGACGATATACTCCAAATCGCGCGCAATTGGCAGGTTGTACAAGTGTAAAGATAAATTTACAAAGTTTGAGCTTAAGAAGTCAATTGTAAAGCTAAATTTGGGATAAAGGGAGTAATATTTTGAAAAAAAAGTATAGTCAAAATAAAATTTTAACAAGAACTATTATTTGTAGGAAAAAGTTTTTGCAAAAACTAAAATGGAATGCTGGCTGTGGGGTTCGAACCCACGCGCACTTATGTGCAGAAGATCTTAAGTCTTCCCCCTTAACCACTCGGGCAAACCAGCTGATTTGGTTAACAGTTGGCTAGTTTATATACTTAGATCAATGCACAATCATTTCACTTGGCTTGCTTATCTTAATATCCAACGATGCTGAAGGTGAAGTTACTGGCTTATTGCGATGGAAAGACAGAAAATTGAGGATGATGGTAATGAAAGGATTGTGATTTTTCATGTAGATCGTGTGTTATATAAGGGGTGCAAACGAGTCGAGTATTATTGTTGTGTCCGTACGTGCTCGGCTCGTTTCTTAAACGAGTTTTGAATTGGTGATTGTGTTTGACTCGTTTACTTATCGAGCAAATTTTAAATGAGTTTTGACTGAGTCATTTACGAGCTGCTTGCGAATAAGCTAATTTTGAAGGCTACTAAACGAGTCGAGTAGAGGAGTGCTTGTGTTCGGCTCAGATCATTAACTCGTTTATCCAACAAGTCTTGAATAGGTGCTCGGCTCATTTATTATCAAATGAGCTTTGATCCAATATATTCACGAGTTACTCGCAAGTATATCGGCTTATTTGCATCCTTATGTTATATTGTTATTGCTTGTTTCTTTATGTTTTTTTTTTCCTTGTCTCATTGTGAAACAATAATACTCCCACAAAATTACTTGAAGATAATGTTGATCTAAAAGACTTTATATTTAGAGGTATAAACCTCCACTTTTGACAAAAAGAAAAACAAATTGCTGGCTGTGGGGTTCCACGCGCACTTATGTGCAGAAGATCTTAAGTCTTCCCCCTTAACCTCTCGGGCAAACCAGCTGTTGTATTATAATTGTGCCCTTCTACTAATTATGTAGTTAATTAACAATATGTTTTTTTTTTGGAAACCATAATAATAGCAATTAACAATGTTATAAACAGATCAGGCCGAACAACTCTGGAAAAAATGATCACCTTAACATAAATACATAAACTTTTTTAAGACGGTCTTACTGTGACTTTGGTAAGACGAGAAAATTAACTTTTCATTTTGTCTCATATAAAACTTTATTATTTGGGTCTATCCTTATGAAAAATAAAATTTTCATTTCGTTTTTCTTATATGCGCAACATGAGAGTAATAAAGATAAACTCTAGAAAACAAATTACAAAATACATAACGAATTGAGAGTGTTATTGATGGTAAAAGTCATAGCCGTAAATTCGTGTCAACAGGGTGTGTTTTTGTTTTTTGTTTCATATCAAATTTCTTTTTGTCTTCATGTTAGAGTAATATGTATTATTAGAAAATTTTGTCAAATTGCAGCAAACAATATTCTTTTCCGAAACTGAGACCTCTCAGATCTTCTAAATCATTACAAGCAATAAGCCGAATATTAGTGAATACTATTTCAAAAATTCATATTAGACTTGGATCCTGCCTCTTTTACTAATTAAGTTAATTGCTACTTCCACTTGGTTAGTTTCTCTAGGGGCATGATATATCTCCATGTAATTCAATTTTCAGTGCTTCTTTTTTTTTTTTTGAGTGAATTTTCAATGCTTCTTAACATGTTGCAACCCATGATTTTCGGTTTCTATTAAGGACACAATTCAAGCAAAATTTACATGTACATGTACTCTGAAAAAGCACATGTAATACAACCTGGTATGCTAGTTTAAAATTAACGTGTCCATGTTAAATCCAACTATTGTATGTAAAAAAAAAAAGATAAAATAAGCAAAGCAAAACAAAATATATGTTAATGTTGGGACTAATCAAATCAAATTACTAGGTGATAACACCCACTGACATCTAATCTAAGAAAGAAAACAAATGAATGAATCCAAAAGAAATACTTTGTGAATTTTTCTTTTAGCCAAAATTGTTATTTATAGGCACAAAAATTGTAAACAAAGAGTAATATACGAAATGACAAAAATAAAATAGAATGCTGGCTGTGGGGTTCGAACCCACGCGCACTTATGTGCAGAAGATCTTAAGTCTTCCCCCTTAACCTCTCGGGCAAACCAGCTCATGTGTTCAACTTTTCCCCTTTATAAATATAAACTAAACAAATTAGAACGTTCTAGAAGGCCTAAAAAATTCCCCGGCTATATTTTTCAAAAATAAAAACCATCTACAAAATCAGTTCACAACCCTTTTTCTAGGACCATCTTCATCTATAGACAACAAAACCCTAACATCAAAATCCCCAATCTCTCTCTCTCTCTCTCTCTCTCTCTTGATCGAGGAAATTAGGAGAGAGAAAACAGTGGAACGTCATCAACAATGGCGGAGCATTTAGCATCGATTTTCGGGACAGAGAAAGACAGGGTGAATTGTCCATTTTATTTCAAAATCGGAGCTTGTAGACATGGCGATCGTTGTTCGAGACTTCACACAAAACCTAGTATTAGCCCTACGCTTTTGCTTTCGAATATGTATCAGAGACCTGATATGATTACCCCTGGTGTTGATGCTCAGGGTAATCCTATTGATCCTCGCAAAATTCAGGAGCATTTTGAGGTAATTTAGGGTTTTGAGTTTTGATTTTGATCGTTTTTAGGGTTTGTGGGATTATTTAAATGCTTGATGTTATTTGACTTTTTACAAAGAATTTTGACTATTATTCGATTTAGATCAATACGGAGTTATAATTTAACTATTTCCATCATGTTTATTGATTTATACAGTACTCATTACTGGATGGTTAAAGTTCACTATAGATAGTCAAATTTTAGCATTTTTTTGGGAAAGAGGGGATAGTATTTGTTGTCGAAAATTGGGATAGTATTTTTTGCTCTATGAACAGGGGATTTTGATGTTTAGGGTTTAGTTGCTGAGATTTTGTTCCTTAAGTTTATGAGCTATGGGACTCTGAATGTGGAATCGATAGGTCTTGTGTGATTAGGACACTTGCTTGAGCTTTGAAAGACAGTGTAGTTTGGGTGTTGTTTGATACTTGCAAGGTGGTGTTTTGTGGGTTTTTGCTTTATTTGTCTCTTAGTGGTCAATAATGTTTTTTCATGGATTGAATGTGAATGTAGATGTTTTGTTTTCTTAGATTCTCGTTGTGAAGGTGACACACAGAATAATGTTTCTGGGGTAGTTGGGCTCGATTTGGAGGGTCCTTGTTTGACATGTATGCCAAGGGATCTGAATGATCCAAATTTGCTGTATTCTACAGTATTGCATCTACCTTTTTGGGGTTTGAGTGATGTTGCCAATGATGTTGCCAAGGATGGTTTGGTGTGAATGAAGAGTAAATAAACATTGTTTGCAACTAGAAGTTAGAACTTTAAACTGTAATGTTTTCGAGGGTTGGGGTAGCTTGGTGGAATGAAGAGTTAATAAACACTTTTTACAAGTAGGTAGAACTTTGAACATGTCAGGCATTTCTTCCCGATTCCTGAAACACTAACTATATCTTTTTGGGTGCGAATCCTAGGACTTCTATGAAGATTTGTTCGAGGAACTCAACAAATACGGAGAACTCGAGTCACTGAATGTCTGTGACAACCTGGCTGATCACATGGTGAGTATTGTTTCTTACATTCAGATTGCATGTAGCAGATCGCTATATGTAAGTGCCAAGATGTCTAATCCATTCGTTGGCAGGTGGGCAATGTTTATGTTCAATACAGAGAAGAGGAGCAAGCTGGTAATGCACTCCGCAATTTAAGTGGGAGATACTACGCTGGTCGTCCTATTATTGTGGATTTCTCCCCAGTCACAGATTTTCGTGAAGCCACATGCAGACAATATGAAGAGAACACTTGCAATCGTGGTGGATACTGCAACTTCATGCACCTGAAGAGAATTAGCAGGTGAACTCAGTGTTGTATTGTCCGACTTTTTCTTCATATGGTTTGGAATCTATGTTAATTTATTGACTCTTGTTCTTATCAGGGAGTTGAGGCGCCAGTTGTTTGGGAGGTATAGAAGAAGACATAGTAGAAGCCGAAGCCCCTACAGACACAAGAGCTATGACTATGACGACCGCCATCATGGGCGTGGCCATAGCAGCAGAAGATATGATGACAGGGATGCCTATTATGAAAGTCGGAGCAAGAGGCACAGGAGCACAAGTCCTGACCGCAGGCGAGGAAGGAGCAGAAGTCCTGGTGGTAGGAGAGACAGGAGCCCTGCTAGGGAAGGAAGTGAAGAGAGACGTGCAAAAATTGCGCAATGGAATAGGGAAAAGGAAGAATCTGAACGAGGCAAGACCCAGACTGATGCTGGCAACAACCAGAATGATGGGTACTACAATGTACCTATGCAGCACGGGGAGCAGAACTATGGAAACCAGCAGCCTCAGAGACAACAGGAAGGATATGGATATTGATCAACTAATGATATGGTTTGTTTCTTGCTCTCTATTGGTAAATTGAGTGGCTTGCAAAAGTTTACCAACTGGCATAAGCGAGTCTTCTAAATTTTTCTTACAGCCATTTCCCAATGTGCAGGTGTGCAGGTTCACACTTATGCCATATGGAATGTGAATGTGTTTCTCCTTTTCTTACCAACATCATTCATATTGCATCTTTTGTATGCTCGAGTCTCTTGTCTGCATTGTGATTGTGACATGTTGCGATGTTTTCTAACCCATTGTTTTTGCTTACTAACATAAATATAAAAGCAATTCATAACTTCTTTAGTTTGAAGTTTGAACCGAATCCCCCCCTCTTTTTTTTTTTGGACTGTGTAAAACATTTTGTTTTGTGCAGTTGGTTACTCATTTTCTCGAGTAGATTGCTGTGTTCGGTAATTAGAAGTGGGTGAATCCCTTTTATCTTCTTTTTGGGTGATTGATGGGAGATGCGTTGAGATATGCACAATTTTTAAACTGCTAGAACTCTTTGGCCTTCTTTTTTGTCCTGCTATGCAATGTAAATGGCCCCCTGATTGATGCTTAGTGTACTTAAGATTAGGAACAAGGACAGGCAGCTATAGTTTGTCTTATTTGGGAGCTTATGTTTGGCTGCCTTGTTTTCCCATTTTCCAGAGACATAAGGGATTCTATCAGGGTGGGTAATTGAAGTGTTTTATCAAGAAAATAGTCCGCCTTGCTGTCCCTGCTTATTGCATCCTGACCGAGTCACTGTTTTGGTCAAGTACTACAGTCTTTCCCGCTGGATCGCATTTTACCCGACTCTAGTAGTGTATGTATGTGAATGTCAATGGCATGAACTAACTAGCTGCTTTGAATTCATGTCTGAGACTGACTGAGCATATTTCTGTTGCCATATCATAGGCATGTAACTAGGCACCCCGGAGGTGATAAAATTCCTGTGCTATAATGCATTAGTCTCTCATGGTTTTTTGTTCCTTGTGCACAACTTATTGAAGTTTTCAGATCTTACACCTGTTTACGAGTTTTGCAGGTGTACAGATATCCCTGCTAATGAACAAGCACTTGTTTTTAACCGCAGCTTACCCTGAAATGTGTGTACAGGTGATCAGTTTCGCAAATGGAGGGTTGCGTTTGCAGGTTATTGCAGGTTAATCGTGAAGGGAGATATCCAATCACTGCTTTTAAGAGTTTTCTGTAGCAGGAAAAACTAGAGGCTGTAGCTTTCTATTTAGTTGTATGCCGTAGGAGATTAACCATGTAATGATTTTGATTAAAGGATTGCCATGTACCAGTTCTTATGGATTTTAGTTGCCATGGTAGGTCTCTTGTCAATTGTCATGCTGTCACTAGGTTTCTTTAATTCTGGAACTTGAAAATCATGTAGATTCGAGTTTGATGGTCATGCACTGTTTCTATATTTGGTTATAACCCTTATTAATGTGAGGTACCACTATTATAGGAGTACTTATTAGTTTTTCTTGTACTACATCTTAGCCAAAAGAAAAAGGAAAGAACAATAACTTCTCACAATGGGACGGGTAACTTGTGAGAAACAATGTGACTTTTGGATAGGAAGTCACTCTTGACTCTTGTTTTACACAAAAGTTACCCGTCCCACCGTGAGACGGTTTTATACAATACTTACCGATTTATCAATGTATCATTTGTAATTGTACTCGAACATTGGATTCAATGGTTTCATAAGACAGAGAACAGGAACCACATAGAATTAACTATTGTCACTGATTGTCACCAGTTTCTGTCTTACATTAGCTTCATATTAAGTTCAGATTAATATCCCACTTGAGAAATTTCAAGATACAATCAAAATTCAACCTCAAATGTTAACAGTTAAAATGTAAAATCTATAGAATCAAAGTATATCCCAAGTTTAAGTTTCACACTATACTAAATTCAAACACTGTTTTGGGAGGCAATCACATATCTCTTGTTATAGCCTTGTGGAAGAATTTTTCCAGGGCTTCAGCATCCAAGCAACCTTGGTTCGCTTCAATTTTAAAGTTCTTCACGGAGTGCCTCCAACAATTGACAGGGAGATCACATGAATAGCAACCGCAGTTCGTTACGCGAAGTTCCTTTCGCTCCTGATATATGAACTGAAATACAATGAAAAAAATGAGTGAAAATAATCAACAAACATGAACATGTAATGCTAGATTTTGAATATTATGAAAATCTTTTGAATAGGAAAAATGAAAAATAAAAAAAAGTTTGTCTTTGCAGGGGTGCTAGTGTTCCATGTGTTTAGATCCTCTGCTGTGCTGTTCGTGTACGGTCATATCTGAGACATACTTAACAAGCTTCTTTGTGCTTTGCTGTATTTGTCTTGCTAAAATTAGCTTCTTAAATAAGGTGCCAAGAAATACTAAATATCAATTTCCCATATATTATGAAACCCTAATACGGATTAAAAAATACTGATTGCATCATATTACTATATTAGGCAGAAAGACAAACAGTACATGGGTTATCGACTTCTCATCTTATTGGCCAGGTCATGGGCCTGTCTAGGGACAATCGGGTACTCGAGGTGTCCGAGTATCGAGTGTCCACACGGGTACTCTGGGAAAAATTTTAAATCTTAGAAATTAGAAGTTCTTAGGAAGTGTCTCACATTGAACCAAACTACCACTATATATACGTGTTCTTCCTTTGCAAATTCCCTTAAGAGCTAAACCCTCCAAGAAAAGAATACAACCCACGATGAGTAAGAGAGCCAAAACAGAGGTGAGTTACAAGGAAGATCGAATATCGGAATTGCCCGAACACATTCGGCAGAAAATTCTGTGTCTCCTCCCTACAGATGAAGCCATAGCTACGACAGTCCTTTCGAGGGCGTGGAGGGATGTTTGGATCAACCTCCCTTGTTTGGATTTCGGCGAAAAGGTCTTCAAAAGACGACTGCTAAGGAAAGGTAAGACTTTTCCAGGCGTGAACAGACCAAAGTTGAGAGAACAACTCAAGAAACAGTACCTTGATACCAAACGATCACTAGGCGCTACAAGTTCCAGCAGAATTGTGTTCAAAAGCTCGAGAGTTTCTGTCTATATTTGCCTAAATGCAGAGTGACTTCACAAATATCTGCCTGTGTGAACCGGTGGATCAATCATGCTGTTAATAATTTCCAAGTGAAAGAACTAAACGTGTGTTCTGATTTTGTTGAGGATAAATATATACTATTTCGATATAAGTTGCCTGTTAAAGTGTTTGTTGGTTCCCAATCAATATCATTGAAGCAAATTTCTTTATCTAAGGTTTATTTAGACCAGGATATGATAGAATCCTTAGCTACAAGTTGCCCTTTAATCGAAGCATTGTGTTTTAGGCAATGTGCTTAGCCTAACACACTTAAGGTATCTGGCTTCTCAAAGCTTGCTAAATTGGTTATGTATGATCATATATTTCCGAACTTGTCATTGATGCACCAAATCTTGGATGGTTGGATTACCAGGGCTCGGGTGATTTTGTTATCCAAATTGAGGAGATTGAGCAAATTAGTTTGAGATATTTACAAATATGTGGAGTTAAATGTTCATGGTCACCTCAACTTGTCGCTCTAATTTCGAGTGTGCAGGATTTAGTGCTAAAAAGGTGCAGGTTTCTCGAGGATTTTGTCATCTCAAGTAACTGTTTGAAGTCTTGCATACTAGAACAATTATCTGCCACGATTAAGAACGATGCTCCTAATCTTAAATATTTAACAGTTTCTTGTCTAGAATATTCATCCTTTGTGATAAGTTGTTCAGCATTACAACAGGGCAATTTTCAGAACCTTTATGCCTGGACAGTGGCTGAATTTGTTGACTTTCTTATAAAGCTCAAGCTCAAGTCCTGTGAACGTTTGGAATTAAATGGTGATAGTTTGGTATCAAAGGTAATCCTGTACTAGAACTACGGTTCTCCTTCGAAATTTTGATTTCAGTACTAGTAGTTAGCAGTTAGCACTGCATCATTCGGAAAAACTGTCATGTCAGGCTGATGATGTGTCTCTTGATTTTCATGACAGAAGTTCGACATTCCACCACATCTGCCGACGGCCTGGAATGGTCTGCTCTATCATGTCAAGCATATCCTTTTCAGAATAGGTTGCGACTTCTACGATTGGAAAAGCTATTGTATCCATGGCATTCTTGATTTTCTGCTTTGGCTTAGCCCAAATCCTCAGACAATATCACTATCCTCTGAGAAACCTTATCTCAAGGAGCTAAAGGTACCATAAAAATGTTCTAAAATAACTATCTTATATAATCAATGTGAGCACCTAGAACTTTAGAAGCCTCAAACAAACATTTTGATCTAGATCATATAATTGTGATTTCCTACCTTCAGTTCATTTTGGGTAATATGTGTTAATATTTGGGTGTTTTCAGTTCAAGTATATCCAGTTCAAGTACTTCAAGCAAGGCAAGAAAGGTGCAAAAAGGTGCAGTAAATGTGAATCTCTCCCAGTGTTGTGTTGGCAGCATTACTTACAAGAAGTGAGTATCGAGAGTCGCAGAGGGGCAACTGTAATAAATTCCAAGAGCTACCAGACGATGCCTAAAGCTAGTGCCAAAGATTGCGAAAGTATTAAAGCTTTCTTCGAAAATGCAAGGGAAGAGGAGAAGATCAAAGTAAATATCTTTAGTTAAATATAGGGCTGAATATTGGTGCTGGAAGTCTTAATATTATTATGCATCATCATTGATATTAAGGAATTCTGTTGAAGTGGCCGGGTTTATTTGTAGATGTAGTGGTATTGAGCATGAGTATGTGCTCACTTGTTAAGGCCCGATTATTGAAATTTATCCAATTCTGTGCGATTAATGATTACAATGCAGTAGTTTGCAGATTATCTTTTCAACTGCTGCATTGCCCTTGGCCTTTATTGAGAGTTATATATGATTATTTATACTCTATGTACTAGTTTCTTAGTTTTACAATAATAAGATGTTAGCCAGGATAAGTGTTTGAGGCTCGGTAGAAAAAACACTGGCGTGCCACGCTGACAAAAAAGACGGGTGCTGGCTGGAAGGCTGTGCTGGATGGTGCTGCACTGCGGGATAATTAAGATAATACCTAGCTATCGGCCATGGTTGGAGTATAATTAACATAGAGAGCTTGAGCATTGCTTCGAGAGAAGCACAATTATGAGGTTTGAGATTAATGTTATTGATATTGATGTCTACTGATCATGTTTTTTCTCTTTTTGGGTTTCCACATTGAAAAAGAATCTGCGTTTACTTGTTAGTTCTCATGTTTTTCGCGTCGAATTCCTAACAGAAGATTATGTGTAAGATCTGTCCATTTGAATGATCATGGTTTAGAGAGTAAAACTCGATATATGGCTCTGTGGTAAGGACCATGGTGCTAATTTGAATGAATCTAGAAGACATGTCTGTTGTGTCCTTTAAACCATTAACTGTAGAGCTGGCAAGAGCTGACCCGACCCAAAAAGCTTGAACCCGAAATGACCTGATCCATTTTGGTCTGAAACCGAAATGACCCGGCACGAAAGTTGTGAGACAACATTTGTCAAACCCATTGGGTAACCGGAAACCGTTGTTGACCCGACCTGTTAATAACCCGAAGCCAAATTGAACAAACCTGACCCGGCCGACCCGTTTGGCAGGTCTACCGTTAAGTCATTCTGCAATCTGCACAGGATGACAGGAAGGACTTTGTGCTACAGAGTTATAGGCAAGGAGTATATGAACGTACGTATGATTATGAATATGAGCTAAACCCTTCTGAGTTAAACTAAAGAAACCCTTTGGGCTTGGGCTTTGTTTTCTAATGCCTTTTAGTTCCCTATATATAAAAATGATCTCAAGAAACTAGTGCCCTATTTATACTTTTATTTGTCATATGCAAATCACTTGAAAAATCAAACCCTTTGATCAAATAAGCAAATCACATTGAAACAGAAAAAACAAGGAAAATGAGGAAGAGAGCAAGAATAGAGATGATGGGGTCCAAGAATGATCGAATATCAGAATTGCCAGAACAAATTCTGCAGAAAATTGTATCTCTTCTCTCATCAAAAGAAGCCATGGCTACGACAATCCTTTCGAGGGCGTGGAGGGACGTATGGATCAACCTTCCCTGTTTGGATCTTGGCAAAGAGCTCTTCAACAAACCTCTGAAAAAGAAACTTGCAGGTAAGAAAACTAAAACTACAAGAATGAATTGTAGAGAGAAGCTCAAGATACAGTTTGTCGATTTCGTGGACCAAATGCTGTACAGGCGGTCCATGCAAGGTTCTTCTGTTCAATGTCTACATATATATATGCCGAACCTCATGACTCCGGAAACATTTCCATGTCTCGAACGCTGGATCAATCATGCCATTAGTAACTTACATGTGGAAGAGCTAACTGTGATACATGATATTACAAAGAATACTCCAGATAAGTATGGCTGGTCTGGTAAAGTCTTTCTTGGTGTTGGTTGTCATTCATTGAAGCGGCTTTCTTTAAGTAAGGTTGTATTACACCAGGGTATAATAGATTGTTTAGCTTTAAGTTGCCCTTTAGTCGAGAGCTTACGTTTGGATGGATGCCTTATGGGTCATACAGTACTTAAGATATCTAGCTTCTCAAGGCTTGATGAACTTGTTGTGCATCATGATAGATTATGTTCTTCTAGGCACAATTTAGTGATTAATGCACCAAATCTTCGCTCCTTGGATTACCAAGGATTTGTATGGGTTAGCCAGCTGGGAGCGCGAGGACAAGTGTATGATAAGATCTATATCGAGGTGACTGCCCCTGTTAGTTTGCGATATTTACGAATATACAAAGCTTATTGCCATTTGGTACCTCAAGTTGTGGCGCTTTTTTCAAATGTGGAGCATTTGGTGCTCGAACAGTGTGATTTCTCACGAAGTTTTAACATCTCAAGTAACTATTTGAAGTCCTTGTGCCTTCTCAGGTGTGAATTAGGGTATATGTTTGAGTTTGATGCCCCTAATCTTACATATTTCACCTACAACAATAATGTAGCTGCCAACATATTTTCCTTAAAGTATATGGCAATTTAAAAGGCCAGTGTTGATCTGGGTCGTTTAGGAACTTCGGGCATTGTTGATGCTGTGAGTTATCTGACAAACATCATGTTCAACCCTTGCAGAAATTTGGAATTACATGCTTCTTGGTCACTGCAGGTAATCCTATACGACTTCTACATTGCTTCTTAAAATTTGGCATCAGTACTTAGTACTAACTGTTTCTCAATCCTGTCTACAGCGCTTCATTGTTCCATCAAATGTGCGGATGTCTTTAGATCGTCTTTTATATGATGTCAACCATCTGGTGCTGAAATTTGGTTACCAATCCTGTTGTTGGAAAAGCTATCGTGTCCATGAAATCGTTGATTCTCTGCTTTGGCTGTCTTCACATCCACAGACGATATCAGTGTACTTGCAGAAACAAAATTCCAAGGTGGATGAGCTAAAGTTTCTTAAGGTAGCGAGTTGCAACTTGATCAACTTCTGCAACAACCTATTTCTTGTAGAAAATGTCATACTATTATCCCAAGAATCATTACAAAGCTCGAAGAATCGTTGTGTAGCAATTAGCAAATCCCTTAATTAGCTTGTTCATTTGTTGGGTTCCTGGGACTTGAGAAGCCTCACAAAATGATTATTCTGCGCGTTCACTTCTTCACCTTCTAATTCATTTTCTGATAGTAACAAAATGATTATTAAATACTGATTGTGCTTTCGAATAATATTACATTGTTTCAGTTCAAGTACTTCAAGCAAGGCAACACTGGTGCAGAAAAGTGCAGTCAATGCATGTCCCTTCCAATGCTGTGTTGGCAGCATCACTTACAAGAAGTGAGTATTGAGAATCACAAAGGCGAAGATGCAAATCCCAAGACTTACCAGAAGAGAGGTAAAGCTAGAGCCAACGACGATGAGAATATAAAAGCTTATTTTGAGAATGTGAGGGAAGGGGAGAAGATCTTGGTAAATATCATTAGTTGAACTTAACATAGGACTAAATATTAACTGAATGTTTGGAATTTCATGATTTATGCTTTAATATTGGCTGCTTGTAAGATATCAGACAATGCTTGAAATTGAAGGAAGTAGCTATATAACTGATCATCATCCGTTGTCCTTCCATTTCTCTCAGCTTTATTTCGGTGAGCATTTGCAGTTCGCGATCGTGAAACTTGATATGTTGAAGCACTAAGATTATGACCCTACTGTATAGTCATGTTACCATAACCTGTCTGGATAGTGAACCTCAAAAGTATTCTTACAAACATGATAGGTATATAGATTCTTCAATATTGTACATATAGATGTACATACAGAAATAAGCAACATCAAGATATGGATCTATATCTAGTTGCTTTGAGCTCAGTCATCATGTCAGATCGAGAATTTTAATATGCTCCTCTTAATACCCATGCCACAGTAATCTTGAAATTTTTGTTGTAGTCCCCCATTTCTCCCTTTCTTGCTACTTGTGACTTTATTACTTACAACTATATCAAGTTTCAACTTAACTGTTATTAGTTGATGCTACACACCTCGATATCACTGACACCAGATATTTGAACACTGACACCGTAAAAGGATCTCATGGAAAGGGTATCCTAGAGGTCCCTTCATGATGTTCTAGGCAAATGCCTGAACAAACCGTTGAGTAACAACGAACAACAGTACTTGGGGTGTGGGGTGTGACAATCTGCTTGCACTATAAGTCACAACTTGACAGCAGCTTCCTTCAGAAAATCAGCAAGCTTCTGAAGACTAATATAGTTGCACTCACACCAGAATCCAGATAGAGTAATTGTATTCTGCAGCTAAAGCTTTCAGGCATAGAGCTCTGGCACTCTTTCCTATGGTAGGAGTATAAACTAAATTTCACATGTTTTAGAATCATGTGTAGACAAGGTTAGGGTGCTGGCTACAGGCCGCAGTTCAGGAAAGCAGGTCTGTCAGCCTGTGTGTCAGTGGGTATGAACTGACACTATGGAAGGAATGAAATCTCAAGATACTGTGTGTTAGGAACCCTGAGAGGGTAGCTCAGCTGACAAGACCTCTGAGATCTATTCCAGAGGTCCCAAGTTTTAGTCCCCTCAGGCCTCAGGGCCACTGGAGGTTTTCCTGGTCATTAACTTCAGGGCCCATGGGAATAGTCAAGCAAAAAAAAAAAAAAAAAAAAAAAAGCTTGGATACCCATGTTATCTAAAAAAAAGATACTATGTGTTAGGTACTACTCACCAACTTGTACATTACAGAAAATTCAGTTTCAACTTTGTGTTAGATCCTATGAAATGAGCAAAACTGACAATTGTAATTAGCATACAGGGAAGGATGTATAGGCATAGAGGCATACAAGTCTGTAGGTGAATGTATTGATTGGACTGTTGTGTTGTCTTGCTTCAAGGGTGTTGTTTTGACATCCTTTGGAACATAGAATATATGTATATTCACCATTTTCCAAATAAGAACAACCTTTTCTTTTTCTAAAAACTCAAGTTTAGTAACAGAAAAATGTGGGTGTTTGGAAAGCACCCGAAACATGTTCAAATGGATAATTTTTGCATTTCTGATTTGAAACAGCTCAGTTCAATGTGAATCCATAATCACAAAGTTTTCTCTGGAAGAATGTTTTGTATCAAGGAACTACTTCTAAGACAGCAGTGGTAGCAACTGAAGTTCTGTTGCTTCCACTGTTACAGTTTCTGTACTTCGTCCGAAACTTACCTGTCTTAGGTTAAATAAATCTTTGTAATAAAATAGTTTACTCGTTGTCAGTACGACGTTGAAGATACAGGATGACGAACATTTCTCTAGATTGGACTCAACTTATTAGACGGATCTTACATATTGGGATTTTAGGTTGTTCTAGAATGTGTGCATTTCATTCTCAGCAATTCTTTGAACTTAATCCATTGTAAGGAGTATTTGAAATTCCCCTTCTATCAGAACGCCTAATCAACACATAAGATGCTTTTGTAGGCACTCATCTCCCTCTGATATAACCCCCAATGTAGCAGCTAGCATCGTCTATTGAGACAGGATGGAAATGAGATAAAAGGTTGCATGATTCGCAACGCAAAGTCCTTCCTGTGCAAAATTACTACTCTGCGACTCTCTACTAACTTCTTGTAAGTAATGCTGCCAACAGAACACTGGAAGAGATATACATTGTCCTTTGAAGTACTTGTACTGAAAATACTTCAACTGAAAGTACTCGCACATTAACACATTAACCAAATGAAGTGAAGGTAGGAAATCACAATTATATGATCTAGATCAAAATGTTTTGTATTCCTGTTTTGTATATATAATCTAGGGATATAGTCCAACAGAGATTAATATAATAGCGGTACTACTGGTACCTCACATTTAAAAGGGTTATAACAAAATATGGAAACAGTGCATGACCATCAAACTCGAATCTACATGATTTTCAAGTTCCAGAATCGAAGAAACCTAGTGACATGCATGACAACTGACAAGAGACCTACCATGGCAACCAAAAATCCATGAGAACTGGTACATGGCAATCCTTGAATCAAAATCATTACAATCCAAATTAGGAAATTGGGATTGGACTTTTTGGATTTCGGATTGGATTCGGACTCAAAAAAAATATTTTTTGGATTTTCGGATTGGATTCGGACTCATCCTTTCGGAGTCCAATAATCCAATCCAATCCAATCCAAATAGATATAAACTAATAATTAAAATGACATATAATCCAAAAATGATACTAGCCCAAAATAAATAGTATAAACTACAAAATAAAATTTAAGGGATTAAAGGCAACAATAAAATGCATACATAAATTAAGAGAAAAAGATCATTTCAGACAACTCAGTCAAGTCACGCCTTAGCAACCACTCGTCCACTTACTATCTCTTTACACATCTGTCTTCTCCATGTACACTAAGCAGAGATTACCGAACACCTTTGAAACACATAATTTGCATTTTTTTTTTTTATAATGAATGTCGTAGACTTGTAGTTGACTTCGATATTTGTATTATTATCTTATCGATGAACTTTTTTTAAGTAATAGACATTGTTGTAGAAAAGGTAAAGAGTCAGGAAAAATTTGGATTATTCGGATCGGATTAGATTACGGAAAACAATTCGGATTGGATTCGGACTCAAAAATCAAAGTCCAAAATTAATTTGGATTGGATTTGGACTCAAAATTTTGAATCCAAATTTTTTTGGATTGGATTTGGACTAGGTCATAATCCAATCCAAAGTCCAAACTTTCACCCCTAGTCCTATGGCATACAACTAAACAGAAAGATACAGCCTCTAGTATTTCCTGCTACAGATAATTAGCAAGGTGTAAGTAATCAATTAGAACTCTTAAAAGGGCAATGGAACTGTAGTAGGAGAAAAGATTATCAGTAATTTGCACCCATAAAAAAAGATTATCTACAAATGGTGATTAAACATGATGCTAAATAATCAGAAGTTTTAAGCCAACATTCAGCCTTTTCTTTTCAAGCTCAACTAACGATATTCACAACGATCTTCTTCCCATCCCTGACATTCTCAAAGAAAGCTTTTAAGTTTTCATCATCCTTAGCTCTAGCTTTATGCTTCCTTTGATAATTCTCAGCATTTGCATCTGCTTCATTGCGATTCTCAATACTCACTTCTTGTAAGTCATGCTGCCAGCACGTAGCGGGAAGATATTTACATCGATTGCACTTGTTCGCACCATGGTACTTGAACTGTAGAGAAACTCGAACAAAGAACAATAATACCAAAGTTTCTGTCAAGCAAGGGGATGTAGAAGATGAAGAAGTGAACACAGGAAATAACATTTGAAGGTGGGAGGTGTACCTTCAGAATCTTTAGCTCAGTCACCTGGTAACTTTTTTCCTGGAAACTTTTTTTCTGCATAGATATCGATATTGTCTGTGGATGTGAAGAAAGCCACAGCAGAGAATCAATAATCTTATGGACGCGATAGCTTTTCCAATCACAATGTTTTAGCAACAGATGTTTGACATCATATAATGGACTGTTGGAAGCCTTTTGCAGATCAAGCGGAATTATGAAGTCCCTCTGATGAAATTCAAAGACAAAAATCAGCAGACATAATAGGACCGCGAAACATATACTTACAAGTATTGAGCTCAAAAGTAAAAGAGCAAAGTAATAGTAGGGTAGTTCTTACCTCCTGTGGCCTATAATAATCATGTATTTCCAATCTTTTGCAACGGCTGAGCTTAAGCTTTGTTATAAATTCAACAAGCTTACACACGTTCTCAAAATAATTAAGGTGTAAACTCAACTTTTGACAATAATTTGACGCAAATGACGGGGCAAATAAACCATCAGATTTGAAGTGTGTAAGATTAGGAGCATCAATCTCAACCTTGTGCTCCTGCAATGTGCACCGGAAGTTCAACAGGTGCAGGGACTTCAAATAGTTACTTGAGATGACAACACTTGGTGTTGAGAAACGGCACCATTCCAGCTCCAAATGCTTCACATTTGAAAGAAATGTGATAAATTGAGGTGACCAAATACACGTTGCTCCATATATTCGTAAATATCTCAAACTGCTGCGGGTTGTCACCTCCATTTGTACGGCATTAGGTGAGCCGTAACGTTTGTAATCAAACGAGCCAAGATTTGGTGCATCAATCACCAATTTGTACCCATAGTTTTCATTATGCAGAACAAGTTTATCAAGCTTCACAAAGCCAGATATCGTAAGTATATCGAGCTTTAGGCATTGATAAAGGCATAAGTTCTCGATTAAAGGGCAACTTGTAGCTAAGACATCAATCATATCCTGGTCCAATTGAACCTTACATAAAGAAAGCCTCTTTAATGAAAGGGAAGCAACAAAGACATTACCAGGCAACTTATATAGAGCATGCCTCGCAAATTCGTTGTACACATTTAGCTCTTCCACTTTGAAATCAATTATGGCACGATAAATCCACCGGTCCACACGAGCTAATGTATCTCGAGTCATTCTGCAGTTGGGAAAATATAAGTACAAACTTTGAACATAATGAGTTTGCTGTGATACCCGAGTGAGTGTTTTGTCCACGAAATCGAGAAACTGTTTCTGCAGTGTCTTGCGGAGCCAGGTTCTATCAATATTATTATTGATGCCACTGTTCTTTTTCAGCCGTTGGTGAAAGAACTCTTTGCCGAGATTCAAACATGGGAGGTTGATATGAACATCCCTCCATGCCCTCGAAAGGACTGTTGTAGCCATGGCTTGTTCTGGTGGAAGTAAAGACATAATTTTGTGTTTGATGTGTTCTGGTAACTCTGATATTCCATCTTTTTTCTCTGTTTTTGCTCTCTTTCTCATTTTCTTCTGTCTTGTTTTTCTCCTACACTGCAAAATTCTCTCTTTGATGGTTTTTTAGGGTCACTAGTTATAGAGCTTTTGAAGGGTTTCAATTTCGTTCTTTAATGTCTCAATGTTTCATAGGGAACCCAAGAGTTCAGGTCAAAATATACTGCCTGATTTGATCGAGTAAGTACTTTGCTAAACAAGGAGTCTAAAGACCAAGAATTGGAGTCAAGTACAAATTGCTCTTTAATGTGCCGAGTTTTCGGGTCGGATCATTTTTTTTGTGGGTCCAAAGGAGTCACGGAGGCCAGTACAATAAATTTACCTACAACGCGGGGGGAGGGAGATTCGTACCTGAGACCAAATGTACCCAGGGCCTCAGTCAGGTCAGATATTGACAGCTCTAGTTCAGGTTTCCAGCCCATCTTCCTTATGCATATGATCAGGAAAAAAAAGTTTTTCGTTAAAATAAAAAAAAAAAAAACGTACTCCATCTAGGGCAATGAGATCCATAGAGCAGTAATCAATGGCGAAGAGCCAAAACTGTAGTAGCTCTACAGATCGAATATCAGAACTGCCAGAAGTTATAAGGCAACACATCCTCTCTTTTCTTACCTCCAAACAAGCAATCACAACGAGCGCCTTGTCAAGGACTTGGCGCTACGATTGGCTCAGTGTACCTTCCATTGGCTCAGTGTTCTGGCAACTCTGATATTCTATCTTTTTTCTCTGTTTTTGATCTCTTTCTCATTTTTTTTTTGTGTTTGTTTTTCTCCTACACTGTGCAAAATTCTCTCTTTGATGGTTTTTCAGGGTGACTAGAAAATGGAGCTTTTGAAGGGTTTCAATTTCGTTCTTTAATGTCTCAATGTTTCATAGGGAACCAAAGAGTTCAGGTCAAAATATACTACCTGATTTTGATCGAGTAAGTACATTGCTAAACAAGGAGTCTAAGGACCAAGAATTGGAGTTAAGTACAAGTTGCTCTTTAATGTACCGAGTTGAGTCGGATCATTTTTTTTTGTGGGTCCAAAGGAGGCACGGAGGCTCGTACAATAAATTTACCTACAATGAGAAGGAGATTTGTACCTGGGACCTAATGTGCGCAGGGCCTTAGTCGGGTCACATATTGACAGGTCTAGTTCAGATCCAGGTTTCCAGCCCATCTTCCTTATGCATATGATCAAAGAAATTTTTTTTTTTTGGGTGCAAAGCAAAGAAAAATAAGTACTCTATCTAGGGCAATGAGATCCATAGAGCAGTAATCAATGGCGAAGAGCCAAAACTGTAGTAGCTCTACAGATCGAATATCAGAACTGCCAGAAGTTATAAGACAACACATCCTCTCTTTTCTGACCTCCAAACAAGCAATCACAACGAGCGCCTTGTCAAGGACTTGGCGCTACGATTGGCTCAGTGTACCTTCCATTGATGTCCCTAAACCATCCCTTAGGCTTGAACACAACTATGATGCACGTCCTTTACAACATATTCAGTTCCTTGACCATTTACTGCATCGTCGAAAACTACATCGTGATTCGAGACATAAAAAAACTCAACCTTTATCTACCTGTGTCGTTCTACTCGAAAGAGTACTGTATTGATGATAATCTCATAGATAATTGGCTTGGTTTTGTTGCTGATGCTGGGATCACCGGGCTACAAGAGCTAACATGTCATATAAGTTCCTCTCCTCCTCAATATTTTGTTACTAACAATTTATTAGCAAGGTGTATCTTAGCTTGTTCGAATTCGATAACCAAGTTAGACTTAAAAATGTGTTGGATTAATCATCAGGAATTAGAAAACTCAATCTTCCGCTCTTGCGGGAACTCTCTCTGCGTAAAGTTATTATAGGCAATGAGCTTCTCTATCAACTTCTCGCCAATTTTCCTACTCTCGAAAAACTAAGATTACACCATGTCGTCCATGTGTATGGTTGTAATTCCAGGGTGGTTAGGATTTCTGGGCTCCCTAAACTGAAAGTAGTTAAAGTGGTGGACTTCGATCCGTATACCAAGGTCGTGGTAGTTGATGCATCTAATCTTTATAGCTTATTGATACGCGGGTACAGATATACATGTAGTCCTATCCCAATCCTTGTCTGTCCCTCAGCTTGCACGAAATTAGTCGAGTTAGAGTTACATGGTTGTAAAATTAAGGGCCATGAGTTGAACCAACTTCTCGATCAACTTGCCCAACTCAAGCTTTTGGTCTTAAAAGATATTGGTGAGTTGGAGAACATTAGGATCATGTCCAGCTGCCTTGAAAGTCTTACTGTTATGCAGTGTTGTGGAAACTTGAGTGAAATTGAGATCAATTCTCCTAACCTAAAGTCTTTTGTGTATCATACTCATGCGAAAAACATTATATCACTCCGGTCAAGTACTCCTATAATTCCGATGTATGTTGAACTTCATCACTTGCCTTATATTGAGAGTTTTTAACTTTTAATCTACAATTCGGTAGAATTGAGGGAAGAATAAGATATATAATGTGGCATCCCAACCTTCTTGAGTTTTTAGCGCAATGAGCATCGTCGAGGATACTTATACTAGAGATCAGGGTAGGATAATCTATGCTATACTAGGACCCTTGTTAGTTATTATTGCACACATCCTAGAATCCAGGAAATACGTTGGAATTTTGGAGGAACGACGACTAAGAAGTAGACTTGTCCCAACTATCAACATGAAGTCTTAGCGTTCTCCAATCAACTGAAAGCAAAACAAGCAAGTAGCAGGGTACATGTTAAAAAGTAGACACAAGTCTACTTCTTAGTCGTTGTTCCTCCAAAATTCCAACGTTTCTCCAATCAACATGAACGACGACTAAGAAGTAGACTTGTGTCTACTTTTTAACATGTACCCTGCTACTTGCTTGTTTTGCTTTCAGTTGATTGGAGAACGCTAAGACTTCATGTTGATAGTTGGGACAAGTCTACTTCTTAGTCGTCGTTCCTCCAAAATTCCAACGTATTTCCTGGATTCTAGGATGTGTGCAATAATAACTAACAAGGGTCCTAGTATAGCATAGATTATCCTACCCTGATCTCTAGTATAAGTATCCTCGGCGACGCTCATTGCGCTAGCTAGCTAGCTAGCAACAAAGATCTTAGCTAGACAGTTGCAAAATTTATTCAAGCCATGAATCTCTTTGCCATTTTACTTATCATTTTGTTTATTATCCATTTCAACTCAAACCTCCTTGTCATTGCGAGTTCCTTTGATCATCATGCAGATCAAGGGACTAATAATACCGACCAGCTTTCCCTTTTAGAAATCCGGTCTAAAATTACTCATGATCCACAAGGTGTTTTGAGCTCTTGGAATCACTCTCTTCACTACTGCCAGTGGATAGGTGTCACTTGTGGTGCTAGGTCGTTGCATCAAAGACGAAGAGTTGTGGCCTTAAATCTTTCTTCTAGTGGCCTTGTAGGAACTTTGTCACCTTTTGTTGGAAACTTGAGTTTTCTTCACTATCTTGACTCATCCAACAATAGTCTTCATGGTCAAATACCACCTCAAATCGGTAATTTGTTCAGGCTGCGTCGTTTAGGATTAGCTAATAACTCCTTTGAAGGAGAAATTCCAGCCAACATATCTCGTTGTTCGAACCTCCAGAATCTTGGTCTTCAACGGAATCATCTTAGTGGGGCTATTCCGCATGAGCTTGGCCTTCTGTCTAACTTGCTAACATTATCCGTTCATGATAATACATTGACAGGCAAACTCCTCAACATCGTTATGAACATGACTTCTCTGCAAATATTGTCTGCAGGTGGCAATTCCTTTCAAGGTAGCATTCCAGACAATATTGGCAAACTCAAAAGTTTAACTTCCATTAGCCTATTTCTGAATAAAATTTCAGGTAAAATTCCTCATTCCTTTTACAATCTTTCTTCTCTCAAAGTTATCCAGTTGTCTTTTAACAAACTTGAAGGAAGTCTCCCTGTGGATATCGGGTTTTGTTTTCCTCACCTCACCTTTCTCGGATTAGGTGGAAATTTGTTTCAAGGGAGTGTTCCGGTCTCACTCTCCAACCTTACTCAAATTGAAGTATTGGAAATCTCTTCCAACAATTTCACTGGTAAATTTAGGTTCAGTCCTACAAACATGATGCCCAATTTTAAACATCTTATTATCTATGAAAACCATTTAGGCACAAGAGAAGGTGATGATTTGAATTTTGTAGAAACTCTTGCTAACTGTAGTCAGTTAAATACTTTAGATTGTAGTTTTAACAACTTTGGAGGGAAATTACCTGATTTTCTCTTTAACTCCTCAACTCAACTCACATTTATAAGTTTCGGCCAAAATCATATTAGTGGAACGATTCCGTTTGGGTTTTTTAACTTTGTTAACTTGGAGATACTGGATTTGCGCGAAAATAGCCTGACTGGAAATCTTCCTCCTCAAATTGGACAGCTTACCAAGTTACAAGAGTTTTCATGCTATGACAATAATCTTAGTGGAAGCATCCCTCACTCGCTAGGGAGTTTATCATGGTTGAGTACGTTAGACTTGCGCAAGAACAATTTTGAAGGATCGATACCTTCAAGTCTGGGAGACTGTATGAGTCTATTGTACTTGTATCTTTCACAAAACAACCTTAGTGGTGTACTACCTCCCCATTTGTTCCAAGCTTCAATTTTAGTTGAGCTAAATTTGGGTCAAAATCATCTACAAGGAACCGTCCCTACGGAAATTGGTCAGTTGAAGAAGTTAGTGCTCTTGGATATATCAACAAATAGTTTCTCTGGGGAAGTTACAAGTAGCCTTGGTACTTGCATTAGCCTTGTTACACTATATGTGGGAGGAAACTTCTTCAATGGTTCTATCCCTCAATCTTTAAAGACTCTAACCAGTCTCCAATATCTAAATCTGTCTCACAACGGATTTTTCGGCCAAATTCCAAATTTCCTGTCTAATTTTTCCTTGATGGAACTTGATTTATCTTTTAATACCTTGGAGGGAGAGGTTCCAAGAAAAGGGATTTTTGCAAATTTAAGTGGATTGATAGTTTCTGGAAATTCCGAGCTTTGTGGAGGGATTCCTCAGCTTCATTTGCCAAGATGCCCCGCTAGCACTCCAAAAAGAGGGTTTGCAAGGAAATTATCTCGTATAATAATCTTGATCATTGGGGTAGCTTGTTTGGTTGTTGGTGTATCCATCTTGTCTTCTGTATACCTACTTCTTTGTAGGAGAAAAAAGAACAGGGTGCCCCAGGAATCATCAACGAGCGAGCACTTCCCAAAAGTGTCTTATGACATGATTTTGAAAGCTACAAATGGATTTTCTCAAGGGAATTTATTAGGCAGAGGCCACTTTGGTTCTGTTTATAAAGGAGTTCTTGATCTGGAGAGCAGCACAGTTGTGGCCATTAAAGTAATTAGCTTAGCCGAATGAGGAGCTAGTAGGAGTTTTATGGCAGAGTGCAACGCATTGAGAAACATTCGCCATAGGAACCTTCTTAAGATTGTCACTGCTTGCTCGAGTACTGATTTTCAAGGCAATGATTTCAAGGCTTTGGTGTATGAGTTCATGTCAAAAGGAAATCTTCAACAATGGATTCATGTGAATCAAGCAATGGAAGTACAAGATGAACATTGGCAAGCTTTAAGCCTCTTGCAAAGGTTAAACATTGCCATTGATGTGGCTTGTGCAATTGATTATCTGCACAACCGTTGTGAAATTCCCATAACTCATTGTGATCTCAAACCGAGCAACATTTTGCTCGATGAGGACATGTTTGCGCATGTTGGGGACTTCGGGTTAGCAAGATTTCAATCACATGCTAGAACAAGTAGTTCAGTTGCAATTAAAGGAACTGTTGGATATGCTGCTCCAGGTAAGTTTTTTAATACAACAATCCTTCATCATGCACTTTTCTCCCCTCCCCCTTGTTTATCCTGTAGTTGTAATTTTGTTATTGAACCTTAAGTTTTCAGCTCTATTTTTCCCATATCATTTCTTGGCTCTAAATTGTTCTATTTCGAGACAGAGTATGGCCTAGGAGCAGTGGTATCTAAGGAAGGCGACATATACAGTTACGGCATCGTGATGATAGAGATGATGACAGCAAAAAGGCCTACTGAAGCACCGTTTGAAGGAGGTTTGAACCTTCATCAGTATGCAAAATCAGCATCGCCTGACCAACTGACAAATATCATTGATCCAAGGCTTCTAGATAATTGTCCTGGTGGAAGCACAGGAGATCAGGATGGAAATCTTGAACAAGATGACAAATATTTTGAGTGCATAAAGAATGTAATTGAAGTAGCAGTGAAATGTTCAGCAGATTCACCCCAAGATCGAATGAGCATAGAAGATGCTATTAGACAGCTACAATCAACAAGAAACAGTTTTGCTAGAACAAGGCATAGACATCGTATTGGATTTCGAGGTACATTTGGGACAAAATACATAATAGCATGTATTTCTACGTTCTCTGTCATAGCTCGAGCATATGAATATGTTGAATATTCTTCACTAACACAATTTACTGGGCTGTTGCAGGAACAAACAACTAGGAGTCTCTCTGCTACATAACAGTGGGATACAACACCTTGGTAGAGTTGAACTGTGGAAGTTATCTGGAAGTCAGTTTGTGTGTTGAATCTATAAATCTGGCAAATGACTGTATGCTTTCGGATGCTAAGAAAGGATTGTCTTTTGAGTGTATCGACTATCGACAATACATGCATTTGTGCCAAATTGTGTTGTGCATATTTTCTTTGTATGTCATTGTTTCTTGAACATTGTCCCTATTCCCTATCTGGTGTCCTAATGAAGTGCTTCAGGATAACAACAGTAATAAACTCTCAGACCCTTTCACTGTTAGATTGTGAAATGCTAATTTGGCATTGGTTAGATTTTTGAGTGGATTGTCATATGGCATATGTTTCTGTTATTCTGTACCTTTTGGCAAATATTAGATCAAGTTTAGCATATCGCCATAAAGATAGTACATGATTTACATCATGTTATGAGTCTACCTCAGAGTTTAGCATGTTCAGTTAGTTATCCTCAAACAATTAAAGTGGATAGAGTTTTCTCATCAATTTCAATGAGAAAAAGAAAACAAAGAAGAGAAGCTAATAATATTGTATTGATCAGGAAATACTGTATAACAGAACAGAGTTATATAGACAGGACTTGTCCCATTTCCTGATCTGTAGAAAACAATACATCCAAAGACCTCTTCAAAATACAAATGAGGCAACTCCATCTCCCCCCGCCGATGCCCCAATTTTAAAGACAGCCTTATCGCTGTTTACCTGTTCAGGTGAAACCGTGGAACGAAGGGTCTACCTGAAGAAGTAACGCCCTCATCTGGAGAAAGAGAGCAAGAACACAGAAGAGGTACAATAAAAAGGGTCGAATATCAGAGTTGACTGAACACATCAAGATGTTTATTTCTGTGTAACGCCATAAAATCAAGATGTTTACAAGCAAATATTTCTAAGGACATAATGAATATACTTTTTTCCTGAATGTGATAAACTGTAATGATGATGAATTGTTCTGATGAATCCAAATGCAAAGGTTATAAGAGGACAGAAAAGCATGTAATTAATTATGAACATCATTCATAGCATCCTCAAAATATCTTCTCAAGCTTCCGTCGTCATTAAAATTGAACTGATCTCTTATCTTAAAATCCTTTAAGCAATGCTTCCAACAGTTGATTTGCTTAGACGGATAGCAACCGCAACTCCTTTCATCCTTTGATTCCTCCTTGTATTGTAGCTAGAACACAAACAAATCGGTAAATGGAAAATGATCAGATACAGAGCAGAGGTTATATACTGTGATGGATATCAAACTGCTAAAAAGATTAAAGAAATGAGAATACTGAGTACTGACAATGATAAAAGTCAAGTTATCAAGTAGTTATAGGGTATACCTCTAGCAATACATGCAAGGACTGTTCTTGCCGTCCTGATCTGATATACGAATGTATATCGGTTTAGGAGTAAGACAAAGCAAGAAATCTAGCCAGTCAATAAGATCATGAACTGTCTCCATTGATTCAAGGGATAACTCCAAATGTTGGGTCTTCAGAAGAGGAGGACAGGCACTTTGAGGAACTTGTAGTGGGATGATATCATACTGTTTTACCTACAATACAAAAGTAGTCTTAGGATTCACAGCGTACTGCGTAACCTAATAGGTTACATCTGCAATGAGAACAAAGAAAATGAAACCAATACCTTCTCGTCCATAAGCAAAGACACATGTTTGGAACTGCTTAGTTTCGCGAGTAACTCAAGAAGGTTGGGATGCCACATTATATATCTTATTCTTCCCTCAATTCTACCGAATTGTAGATAAAAACTCTCAATATAAGGCAAGTGATGAAGTTCAACATACATTGGAATTATAGGAGTACTTGACCGGAGTGATATAATGTTTTTCGCATGAGTATGATACACAAAAGACTTTAGGTTAGGAGAATTGATCTCAATTTCACTCAAGTTTCCACAACACTGCATAACAGTAAGACTTTCAAGGCAGCTGGACATGATCCTAATGTTCTCCAACTCACCAATATCTTTTAAGACCAAAAGCTTGAGTTGGGCAAGTTGATCGAGAAGTTGGTTCAACTCATGGCCCTTAATTTTACAACCATGTAACTCTAACTCGACTAATTTCGTGCAAGCTGAGGGACAGACAAGGATTGGGATAGGACTACATGTATATCTGTACCCGCGTATCAATAAGCTATAAAGATTAGATGCATCAACTACCACGACCTTGGTATACGGATCGAAGTCCACCACTTTAACTACTTTCAGTTTAGGGAGCCCAGAAATCCTAACCACCCTGGAATTACAACCATACACATGGACGACATGGTGTAATCTTAGTTTTTCGAGAGTAGGAAAATTGGCGAGAAGTTGATAGAGAAGCTCATTGCCTATAATAACTTTACGCAGAGAGAGTTCCCGCAAGAGCGGAAGATTGAGTTTTCTAATTCCTGATGATTAATCCAACACATTTTTAAGTCTAACTTGGTTATCGAATTCGAACAAGCTAAGATACACCTTGCTAATAAATTGTTAGTAACAAAATATTGAGGAGGAGAGGAACTTATATGACATGTTAGCTCTTGTAGCCCGGTGATCCCAGCATCAGCAACAAAACCAAGCCAATTATCTATGAGATTATCATCAATACAGTACTCTTTCGAGTAGAACGACACAGGTAGATAAAGGTTGAGTTTTTTTATGTCTCGAATCACGATGTAGTTTTCGACGATGCAGTAAATGGTCAAGGAACTGAATATGTTGTAAAGGACGTGCATCATAGTTGTGTTCAAGCCTAAGGGATGGTTTAGGGACATCAATGGAAGGTACACTGAGCCAATCGTAGCGCCAAGTCCTTGACAAGGCGCTCGTTGTGATTGCTTGTTTGGAGGTCAGAAAAGAGAGGATGTGTTGTCTTATAACTTCTGGCAGTTCTGATATTCGATCTGTAGAGCTACTACAGTTTTGGCTCTTCGCCATTGATTACTGCTCTATGGATCTCATTGCCCTAGATAGAGTACTTATTTTTCTTTGCTTTGCACCCAAAAAAAAAAAAATTCTTTGATCATATGCATAAGGAAGATGGGCTGGAAACCTGGATCTGAACTAGACCTGTCAATATGTGACCCGACTAAGGCCCTGCGCACATTAGGTCCCAGGTACAAATCTCCTTCTCATTGTAGGTAAATTTATTGTACGAGCCTCCGTGCCTCCTTTGGACCCACAAAAAAAAATGATCCGACTCAACTCGGTACATTAAAGAGCAACTTGTACTTAACTCCAATTCTTGGTCCTTAGACTCCTTGTTTAGCAATGTACTTACTCGATCAAAATCAGGTAGTATATTTTGACCTGAACTCTTTGGTTCCCTATGAAACATTGAGACATTAAAGAACGAAATTGAAACCCTTCAAAAGCTCCATTTTCTAGTCACCCTGAAAAACCATCAAAGAGAGAATTTTGCACAGTGTAGGAGAAAAACAAACACAAAAAAAAAATGAGAAAGAGATCAAAAACAGAGAAAAAAGATAGAATATCAGAGTTGCCAGAACACATCAAGCACAAAATTATGTCTTTACTTCCACCAGAACAAGCCATGGCTACAACAGTCCTTTCGAGGGCATGGAGGGATGTTCATATCAACCTCCCATGTTTGAATCTCGGCAAAGAGTTCTTTCACCAACGGTTGAAAAAGAACCGTGGCATCAATAATAATATTGATAGAACCAAGCTTCGCGAGACACTGCAGAAACAGTTTCTCGATTTCGTGGACAAAACACTCACTCGGGTATCACAGCGAACTCATTATGTCCAAAGTTTACACTTGTATATTCCCAACTGCAGAATGACTCGAGCTACATTAGATCGTGTGGACCGGTGGATTTATCATGTCACAATTGTTTTCAAATTGGAAGAGCTAGATGTGTACAATGAATTCGCGAGGAATGCTTTATATAGGTGGCCTGGTAAAATCTTTGTTGCTTCACTAAAGAGGCTTTCTTTATATAAGGTTAAATTGGACCAGGATATGATTGATATCTTCGCTATAAGTTGCCCTTTAATCGAGAAGCTGTGCCTTTATGAATGCCTACAGCTCGATACACTTAAGATTTCTGGCTTTTCAAAGCTTGATGAACTTGTTCTGCATAATGATGAATATGTGTCCAAATTGGTGATTGATGCACCAAATCTTGGCTCGTTTGATTACGAAAGTGATCAAGAGTTACCTAATGGCATACAAATGGAGGTGACAACCCGCAGTAGTTTGAGATATTTACGAATATGTGGAGTCATGTGTTCTTGGTCACCTCAACTTGTGGCACTTCTTTCAAATGTGAAGCATTTGGTGTTGGAATCATGCGGTTTCTTAACACCAAGGGTTGTCATCTCAAGTAACTATTTGAAGTCCCTGTGCATGATGGACTTATTCGAGAAGATTGAGAAGTTCGAGATTGATGCTCCTAATCTTAAACATTTAAAATCTAACTGTTTATATGCCCCATCATTTGCTTCACACTATTTGGCTATAGAAAAGTTGAGTTTATACCTGTTTAATTATTACGAGACAATGTCTAATGTCGTTCAATTTCTGGCAAAGCTTAAGCTCAGCCATTGTGAAAGATTGGAAATACATGATTATGATTGGTCACAGGATGTACATAAGGTAAGGTCTAAGGACCAACCCTACTATATTACTTTGTTCTTTACTTTTGAGCTCAATAATTGCAAGTATATGTTTCGCGGTCCTATTATGTCTGCTGATTTTTGTCTTTAAATTTCGACAGAGGGACTCCATAATTCCAACAGATCTACGAAAGGCTTCCTACAGTCCATTACATGATGTCCAACATCTGATACTAAAAATCGGTCACAGTGATTGTGATTGGAAAAGCTATCGCGCCCATGAAATTATTGATTCTCTGCTTTGGCTTTCTTCACATCCACTGACAATATCGATATCTATGCAGAAAAGACGTTCTCAACAGGTGGATGAGCTGAAGATCCTGAAGGTACACCTCGTTCCCACCTTCAAATGTTCTAACATAACTATCTTATGGAAAATGTGGTGCTATCTCAAGATTCTTATTTATATACAAAAGCTCAATGAACCAACTGCTATACATGAAGTTGTAATTTCCTGCGTTCATTTTCCTCATCTTCTACTTCCCCTTGCTTGACAGTAACTTTGGTACTAATATTGTTCTTTGTTCGAGTTTGTTTACAGTTCAAGTACTTCCAAGGCGAGAATGGTGCGAACAAGTGCAATCGATGTAACTCTGATCTTCCGATCACATGTTGGCAGCATGACTTACAAGAAGTGAGCATTGAGAATTGCAACGAAGCAGATGCAAATGCTAAGAATTATCAAAGGAAGCGTAACGCTAGAGTCAAGGATGATGAAAACATAAAAGCTTTCTTTGAGAATGTGAGGGATGAGGAGAAGATTGTAGTGAATATCATTACTTGAACATGAACATGAGGCTGAATATTGGCTTAAAAAACTTCTGGTTAACATGCATCATGTTTATTAATTGTTGAGAAATATATGAGACAAGAAATTAAATGTAGGAAAGAAATCCTCAAACTTTGTATTCTCTGTGATTTGCTATTCTATTACATTCTACAATAACATGTAATATTTATATGTGTTATGGGCGTATATATGCCGCACACAACACTCCTTATAATCAATGAATAAATATCTCTTTCTAAATAATGATTCAATTGAATTCACTGATTATCCTTCTTTACTATTATTATCATCCTATCTTATAGGACGGATTTGTGGAGAGAGAGAGAGTGGTTGGGAAAGAGGAGAGATGTTGTTGTAATTTTAATATTCCCCCTCATCGACAACTCTCTCTAAGTGCTTCAATTGAAATCATCCCAAGCTTCTTGCCGAATTCAACAAACTTGTTTGCACTAAGACCTTTAGTGAAGATGTCTGCCACTTGATCTTCACTTTTAATATATTGCATCTCTATCTCTCCTCGAAGTACTTTCTCACGCACAAAATGATGATGGACCTCCACATGTTTGGTCCTTGCATGAAACACCGGATTTTCAGCCAGTCTTATTGCTGACTGATTGTCACAATACACCTTCACAGCGTAATTTGTAGGCTGATGAAGATCTTTTAGCAATTGTATTAACCATGCACATTCTTGAGCTGCCATTGCTGCTGCTCTATATTCGGCCTCTGTACTTGATAATGATACGGTAGGTTGTCTTTTACTGCACCATGATATAGCACCCGAACCAAGACTAAATACATAACCGGTTGTTGAACGTCTCGTATCATGGTCACCTGCATAATCTGCATCACAAGTACCCATCAACTCACATGCTTCTCCTTTCTTAAAATAAACACCGTAGTTGATTGTTCCCTTGACATATCGCAAAATTCTTCTAACAGCATCTAAGTGATTTTTCTTGGGGTTCTGCATATATCTACTGACAATCCCAACTGCATATCCTATATCAGGCCTTGTTAGAGTCAAGTATATCAAACTTCCAACAAGTTGTCGATACATTGTTGCATCTCCTAGATCTTTACCTTCTGCTGAACATAATCAAACATTAGTTTCGATCGGTGTTGAAATGGGCTTACAGTCAAGCATTCCAAAATTTTGTAACAAGTCTCTGAAATACTTATGCTGACACAGAAATAGTCCTTTGCTAGTCCTTTCCACCTCTAAGCCAAGAAACTGCTTCAACTTTCCAAGCTCTTTCATTTGAAATCGAACAGACAAATTAGCCCTTATCTGTTGCACTTCCCTCTCAGCATCTCCCGTGATGATAAGATCATCCACATATACTAGCACAATAGCTAGCTTTCCATCTCAAGCTTTCACAAATAAACTCGAATCAGCTGGTGCCATAGAATAACCATTCCTCATAGGAATTCTGATATTTTTCCATACCATGCTCTTGGTGCTTGCTTCAAGCCATACAGAGCCTTTTTCAACTTGCACACATAAGTTGGTTGTGAGTGATTTTCAAACCCTCTGGGTTGTTCCATGTAGATATCTCGATCTAACTCTCCATGGAGAAAAGCATTTTTAACATCCATTTGCCATAGCTTCCATAACTTATTGCCTGCTAATGCCATCAATACCCTCACGGTAGTGATTTTTGCCACTGGACTAAATGTCTCATCATAGTCTAGCCCGTATTGTTGAGAGAATCCTCTGGCAACTAATCTTGCTTTATATCTCTCAATCGTACCATCTGGCTTAGTCTTCAACTTGTACACCCATTTTTATGAGATGGGTTGTACATGTCTAGGCATAGGCACTAAATCCCATATTTGATTTTGATTTAGTGCGTCCATTTCTTCTTTCATTGCTTGTCTCCATTCAATACTTTGAGACGCTTCCTCAAATGTAGATGGCTCTATCACCTGGTTATCTGCCAACACCGCAGCATTTGCATATTTTGGATTTGGCTTCCTTATTCTTGTGCCCCTCCGAAGTTGTGGCTTAAAACCTTGATTAGGCTCCTCAATCTGACTGGGTCTCTTTACTTCTAGAGTATTATGATGCACTCCAGTTTCTCATGGGCTCTTCATTCTTTCAGATGACTCAACATTAGTCACCTCCTCCCCTTTAGATGATACGATTTTATCATCTTCTGCGTCTAATTGTGGTTAAGCTTCAGTCTCCTTTATTTTCTCCTGGAGCTGATCTTCCATCTCCTTTGAATCCGGCAACAACACTGCTTGTGGTGACCACCATGATGATGCTTCATCAAACACGACATTTCTTGATACATAGCAGCGTCCTGTGGAAGGATCGCAACACTTCCACCCTTTGTGTTGAGTATCATACCCAACAAATATACATCTAACTGCCTTCTTATCAAATTTTCCTCGGAGATGATCAGGAACAAATACATAACAAACACAACCAAAAATTCTGAAATGACTCACTGTAGGTACCATATTCCAAAGCTTCTGGAATGGTGATATGAACCCTAATCTTGCCTGCTGCAATCTATTGATTACATGTGCTGCCATCTTCATACATTCCACCCAAAAACGCCAGGGTACATTTTTGGCATGTAACATACTTCGGCATATCTCTGCAAGATGCCGATTCTTCCTCTCTGCGACACCATTCTGTTGTGGTGTGTGAGGACAAGTCAATTGACGACGAATTCGATTATGCTTCAGAAACCCATTGAATTCGTTGGATGTATATTCACCCCCGTTATCCGTTCGTAAACATTGTAGTTTACGACTGGCTTCTTTCTCTACCTCATCCTTGAATAACGTAAACTTGGACAAGGCCTCTGATTTTTCTTTCATAAAATCGACCCATACATATCTTGAATAATCATCAATAAAGGTAATCATATATTTCTTACCACTTATTGATGTCTGTTTAACTGGGCCAAAAACATCTGAGTGCACTAATTCAAGTGGCACCTTGGCTCTGAATTGTGACTCCTTATATGGCAACTGGTGTGCCTTTCCATATTGACAACCAGCACAAACAATGTCATCTTGAACATCAATTTTAGGTAATCCATTCAATGAGGACTCCTTCATCATTATTTTCAGTTTATTATAACTGACATGCCCGAGTCTAGCATGCTATAAATCAGCCGTCTCGTTCCTCCTGGTCTTGTCGACATAAGCTTCTTGTGCCGACATCACATATACAGAATCTAGACGCCGCCCTTCCATGATCGGGGCATCTGATGGCTTGATCTTTTTGTAAACCTTGACATCGTCCGGACCAAATACGACATACTTTCCAGATGATATCAGTTGTGAAACTGACAAGAGATTCTTCTTCATACCTTCAACATGGAAAAAAATTTCCAACCTCACCTTTTGAGAATCAAATCGAGGTTCGATCACAGTTTTTCCAATATGAGTAATTGGCAACTTAGTATTGTTAGCAGTAACCACATGATTTTCACCTTGATAATTTTGTTTGTTCTGGAGTTTTTCAAGATCTCCCGTCATGTGATTAGAACACCCAGAATCAATTATCCAATCTTCATTATAACTGATCTGGTTGCTACTTGTGACCGCAAATGAAATCTCTTCAGTTTCTTCAACCAGCTCCGGTGACGATTCTAATTTCACCTTGGAACTTGAGCACTTTTCTTCTATCGAGCATAATGCGTGGAAATCCCATACTTCTTCATTTTTCGAATGAGACGATGTGGCTATATTCCCTTCTGCTTGATTACTCCAACAATCACGAGCATAATGACCCTTCTTACCACATTTATAACAATTTCCATTCTTTCTTTGACTTCTTTGTGCATTATGTCCGCCTTTGGCTTCATTAAAACGAGCTCCCCCTTGTTGAGGACTTCTCCATGGTTGTTTCTTTTGCCAACGACCATGTTGCGCTTTTTCTTGATTTTCAACAATACGATCTTTAACAAATTTCTTGTTACTAAAGAGCGCCTTTTCTTCTTCGTTTTTGGAATTACCAGGCTTTTGTTGATCAAGAGCTTCTTGATTTGCCAAGATGCTTTCCAATTGACCATGTGGCCGTGATGAGGGTTTGGAATTCGAATCGAACTCCATGGATTATGATCCTTCTCATCCTTGTCTCACTAATCGGATTTTCTTCATCTAACTTTGATATTTCTCTACAAAGCGATTTTACTTTAGAGAAATATTGACCAATGGTCATGTCATTTTGCTCGATAGACATCAGCTCATTTTCGAGGCACTGCAGCTTCGCATTATTTGTTTTCTCATACAATGTCTTCAAGGTATCCCAAATTTCTTTGGGAGTTTTTGCCTCTTTTACCTTGTGTAGCACATCATCTATGATTGAGATCGTAAGAGCGAACATAGCCTTTCCAGCTTTCACTCGCCATTTTTTACGATCTTCTACGTTTTCCTCAGAAGGGATTATTGTATCACTTCCTCCTACAATCTCCCACATTTCCTGTCCCTCTAAATAAAATTTCATGCGAAAACTCCAGTCACTATAATTATTCTCATTAAGCTTAACTAATTGGCTCATGGAACTCATCACATCTACCATCTTAATATTTAATTGGAGTTGGTCCCTGACCTCTCGCTCTGATACCAAATGTTGAGAAATATATGAGACAAGAAATTAAATGTAGGAAAGAAATCCTCAAACTTTGTATTCTCTGTGATTTGCTATTCTATTACATTCTACAATAACATGTAATATTTATATGTGTTATGGGCGTATATATGCCGCACACAACACTCCTTATAATCAATGAATAAAAATCTCTTTCTAAATAATGATTCAATTGAATTCACTGATTATCCTTCTTTACTATTATTATCATCCTATCTTATAGGATGGATTTGTGGAGAGAGAGAGAGAGAGTGGTTGGGAAAGAGGAGAGATATTGTTGTAATTTTAATATTAATCACCATTTGTAGACAATCTTTTCTCCTACTAGTCTACTACACTGCCATTATCCTTTTAAAAGTTCTAATTGATTATTTACATTGTACTAATTTCTTATTTAGTTCTTCTCAAATCCACTCAAAAAAAAAAGTTCTTCACAAATTGATAACAACAAACATATGATCATTTTCCTTCTAATAACCGTATACAAGTAGAAAATAAAATAGAGTAACACACCGGCTTGCAAATTGTGGACACACACCCTGCTAGAAACAATGCAAACTCAAATGTGACTAATCCTTCTCAGAATGTTCTCAAAATAAAAAGACTCATTTCTTATGGATCGATTAGGAGTTTTTTTTGGTTTAACCACAGGTTCATCTAAGTTCTTAAGGAATGAGAGTGTCAAACCACTCACATTAACACTTAGGATCTGTTTGGTTGGGCGGAACATCATTTTCAACTAAAAGGTATTTTCAGTGTAAAATGTATTTCCGTTCACATTTTCCGTTGTTTTGTTACAACGGAAAATAATTTTCTAAAAAAATTATTTTTTATAAAAAATAAAATCTACTAACATAGTTGCATCGATCTCGAAAAGTTATGTGGATTCAAAAAAAAATCACCTCAAACGCATATCGGATTAAAAAGTTATACTTATGTGAAGAAAAAAACAATATCGAGAAAGTGCCCCGAAAGTTCAGCTCAAGGCCCAATCAAGTCGGGTGGGAGTTTGTTTTTATGACCCGCAGTCCCAACAACCAAACCCGATGATCAAGTCCATTATTAGTGCTCCGGAAACGACATAATGTCCCACTAATGGAGAAAATATTTACACCTACATAGATGAAAATGTTTTTCCCCCTAAAAACTATCTTCCTTCTCATTATAAACCAAACAACGAAAAATTGCTATTTTTCAGGAAAATTGTTTTCACCCCAACCAAACGGAGGCTTACTGAAAAATTAATGGCGTTTGTTCAATTTTTGAAACATTTCGTTTTTGGCTTGCAAAGGCAATACACAGTCACAGCCTTATTTTTATTCTCATTTTTACAGAAGAATCAAAAAATTGGGAGCAAACCTCTGATGAGCGGGAGATTATTACGGCCATGAAAACAATTATGATCATCTAAAAGAATCACATTTTGAGCATCACTCACATCAATTTACAGGTTCGTAATTTTCAACGCACACTCTCTCTCGCTCTCTTTATGTGGAAGATTTTCGTCTTCGGTAACCTAATTTGCTTTTATACATCATAAATTGGTGATCAATTTTGCTTGATTTCGGGATTATTTAGCAGCTTTTGATAGGATTGTCTTATATGTTTGTGATTTGAGCACCCTGTAACTGGAATTTGCAGAAATTTTATTTTTTTTTTTGGTTTTTTTCGGCTGATGATTCATCTTCTGTGCTTTGTGATTAGGGAGATGATACAGTGCTGTAATTTTGATTTCTTTTTTGTAACATTGCTTGTCACTTAGGTTTTGCAATTTTTTGTTCTGTTTGATTGAGGTTTGAAGGGAATTATTAGGTTTTAATGTTATTCATCATGGTGTAAAAATTGTGTCAATTGTTATGGGTAGAACTCACGTATTAAAACTTAAAATGGTATAATATGTCCAGATTGCGGTTCTGGAAATAAACCAATATGTACATTCAAAAGTAAATCTTTTGAAATATACATATGATTTTTTTATAGGATTTTTTTTTTGATATTGAGACAATGGTATTATTTTGATTTTTGGGAAAAAGATCCAAAATTTGACCATATCTTTATTCTTCCTAGGTAACAGATTATTAAGATGCAGCAATTTCAAATTTTCCCCATTCCTGTGTTGGTTAATTGAAGGTAATATAAACTGATATGCCTCAATGCAGGTCTATCTTTTATAGTCGCATTCATGATGGATCATCAAAGTTCGGAGTCTGCTGAACCCCCGCAAATGCTGCCTCCACCACTTGGCAGTTTTGCAACCCGTGAAGAACTCATCGAGCATGTTGGGGACTTTGCCGTCTCACAAGGATATGTAGTTACCATAAAGCAATCCAAAAAGGATAAAATAGTGGTACTTGGCTGTGATAGGGGTGGTGTCCACAGGGACAGGCGTAAAAGTGGTGAGACGGAATCTGCAGAATGTATTCGAAAGCGGAAAAATGGTTCGCGGCTTACAAACTGCCCCTTTGAACTCTTTGGTAAAAAGGACGACGGCGTTTGGGTTTTAAGCATTAAAAATGGAGAGCACAATCATGAACCTTTGAAGGACATTTCAGAGCACCCGGCCGCTCGTCGATTCACAGAGGATGAAGTTTTACGGATTAAAGAGATGACAGATGCTGGTCTTAAACCACGCCAGATTTTGAAGAGACTGAGACAGAGCAATCCAGAACTTTTATCTACGCCTAAGCATGTTTACAACGTCAAGGCAAAGCTACGACAAGGAAATCTTACTGGTAATTCTTTGCTATATGTTTGGCCTAAGTGTAGATTAAAGCAGAAGAACAAGTGTTTGTGACTAAAAGATAGCCTTTGATCTCTGGTGATCCCTTTCTAAGTCACCTTCTATTTATAGTATTTTGAATTGAATTTTGGTTGTATAATCAATCACTATGACTGTAGGCCCTGTCAAGTAGTGCATTTCGGAATTACCATATCGCCTTAAAGTGGCTCCTTTGAACTGCATATATAGTGTTCCTGTTTGGAAATTCGTCGATTTTGTTAATCTCTCAACTGAATTGTTGAGTATCTATATCATCAAAGTGAGTTTTATCTGAGTTGTAGAGACTTCATATTATGTATTCTGTGTTTTCTTTCTCTGACTCCCAAGTCTTCTATTTCTTTCTATCATCTATTTTCTTGCATTACTTCCCCTTTTTCCTTTTTTGAAACAAAACCTACATCATAGCTATGATCTTATGTATCAAGTGGTGTATGAATTTTGAGAACTCGTGACTTCTGTGAATGCTATATGCAATCCTCATCTTTTGAAAGACAGAAATGTAGTTCAGTATGATTTTCTGCATTTTAGTAGAGCCTTCTGTTGATAATTGGAGACCAAACAAACTGTTTATGGCTTGTCAAGGTTTAATAACAATGTTGTTTCACAGTTAAAAATTTCAAGTCTTTAAGGCCGCATAAAGCTTCAACAGGAAGCCCTCAATGTCCAATTGCTATTGATTCTGCTTGGAGACAGCGATTTCATAATGTAAGCCTCCCCAATACAACTTAGCTAATGGGCTCAACTACTAAGACTTTGAAGTCATGGGAATCACCTAAACACACAGTCACTTCTTTTGGTGTTGTGCTTCTCACTACATATCTATTCGGCCTTCTTAGTCTATGCTTCTTTCAATTTTGCAACCATGAGATATCTCTGATGATTGACACTTGTTACTTTAATGCCATCAGAGGATACCTAATTTTATCGGAGGCAGATTTGTAGATTCACAGTCCATTGCAACCGTCGATGTTATAAACCCAGTAAGGGCTGTACTTGCCATTGTTTTGTTTCATCTACTTCTCATATTTTCTTTTTTCCTGATTGTGACATTTTATTTTCTGGATGGAATTATCCGTGCTAGTAGGCTACCCAGCAAGTTGTAGGTATTCTTCATTTTCCTACCATGGGAGAATTTAAAGCTGCGGTATTTGCAGCAAAACGGGCAGTTCCTTCATGGAGAAATACACCAGTTACTACTCGTCAGCGAATAATGTTACAGCTACGAGAGCTTATTCAAAGGGACATGGTAAAAGGGTTCTGCTTTCTGCAATATCCTGTCAGTATATAGCGTATATCTATTTCTTTATTGTGCTTACTTGTTGACCCAGGATAAAATTGCCAGCAGTATTACTTCTGAAGAGGGCAAGACGCTGAAGGATGCCTATAAAGACGTGCACTACGGTATTGGTAAAGTATCTTTACTGTTCTCTCCTTTGTAGGTCGGCAGGTCCAATATTTTGGTCATGTTTTGAGGTGTTTATTATTCTCTTTTGTAGAGGTGTTGGAGCATGCTTGTGGAGCAACAACACCGGAAATGGGTCATTTTGTTTCAAATGTAGCCAATGGAGTAGACGTCTATAGCATCAGAGAGCCTCTTGGTGTTTGTGCTGGAATTTGCCAGTCCAACTTTCCTGCTATAATTGCTTTATGGGTGGGGATGACTAGTTTCCTTTTACTGTTTTGCTTTATTGAGTATCTTCTTTTCTTTTGTGTTATACTTTAATCTTGGTTGCTCCATATCCTGTTGGTTATTGATACCTGCAGTTGGGACATTGTTTATGTGCAAAATCATCTATAGGTGCAAAAGACTACAAATAAGTTGTAGTGACTTCTTTTAACGGATAGGAATATTCATGTTTATGCGGTTGGACTATCTGATCTCTCTGACCTGTTTAGGCATAGGAAGGCTGTTCTTTCTTCTCCTTTTTTTTTTTGTTGGTAGGGGTTTCTTCTAAAAACAACTTTGTCCTTGTCTTCTATGATTTTTCCGCAGATGTTTCCTGTTGCTCTTATATGTGGCAACACTTTCATCTTGAAGCCATCAGTTAAGAATCCAGGTGATTGATATTCTCTTCCTAGTACGCTAATTTCATGTTCTGTGGGACCATATGAATTCATTTCGCATGTTTCTCTTGTTAAATGAAACTGGCATATTTTGTGATTCTCTTATTTTCCTTCATTCTGTATTGTTTTTTCCGAAAATACAAAGGCTTGAACATGATGCTCATAATCTTTCAGGTGTGTCCATGATTCTCGCTGAGTTGGCTTTAGAGGCTGGTTTGCCTAACGGCGTCCTGAATATAGTCCATGGCACTGATGTAAACTCCGAGCCCACATTTGCTGCATCCTTTTGTTTGTTGTGTATTGTGTTATACATAAGTATTTTGTTATTGCATATACATAATTTAGTTGTTCTTTTACTAGGGAACATTTTTATTGGCTATAAGGTGTTCTTAAATGATTAGGACTTGTCTTTAATTTATTATGTGAGATTTTAGTTTATTGTGCTTTACACTTGTGATTTGTCTGTCATGCTACTAATTTTGACGTGCATGACTGAGTTTTTATTCATTGCATAACAACTTGTCAGGAAATTGTGAATGCTATATGTGATGATGACGACGTTAAAGCTATCTCATTTGCTGGTTCCAGAACAGTAAGTGTAATCCTTTTGGCAGAAAGGCTATTGCCTGTATTTCATTATTAATCTACTATCATTTTCCAAAAGAGTGGAATCGTAGGTTTGTTTTGGCAGAATTATCTTATTATATTTTGGCAGAATGACTAATGACGAATGCCTATGCATTTGGGGGAGGCTGTTTGGTTTTTCGAGGGAGACGTGGGTTTGACCTTCTAGTGTGGTGGAGCTCTTCCAGGTGCGGTTTCTGGAGTTGGGGAGGGGATCTTTATGGCGTAATGCGGTTTTTTCTATCATTTGTTGCCTTTGGTTAGAAAGGAATGCCGGGGTTTTAATGGTGTGACGTGACCATATCAGTTGGTTGGCTGATGGATAGGGTCACTTATCTAGCGCCGTTATGGGCTAGAGCCGTGGGGCCATTTAGGAGTTATTCTATTACTCAGAATCAGATCCAATGTAACTGGGGTTAATTTGTAACTATTCTTGGAGGACAATTTGTCCTCCTTTGCTGTACTTTTTGATGCTGCATGAATACATACTCTCTCTTTATCTAAGAGAAAAAACAAAAGACAACAGATTGGAAAATGTTACAAAGTAAATTGCTTTTCAATATCAGTACTGAACTTCGCACCATTTTTTTGCTGGGCTATGTCTTGTAGTTAAGAAAGCATGTTTGTCTAACAGTCTCTCACTTTGTTCCATCTCCACTTGTTCCAAGGCTGGCATGCATGTGTACTCAGGAGCATCAGCTAAAGGGAAGAGTGTTCAGGTAAGTGCTTACAGTGAAAATATTGAATGCATTTTTATGCTATCAAAACTGAATTGATTTTGGTTGTATTTTAGTCCTATATAGAGGGGCGGAGCCATATGGTTGTCATGCCTGATGCTAATGCAAAAGTTACCCTAACTGCTATATCTCCTGTGGCTTTTGGGACTGATGGAGAAAGGTGCTTTGCTCTCAGTACAATAATATTTGTTGGAGACTCAAAACCATGGTATTGTACAGTGGCTCTCATACTCTTCCTTCTATCCTGGTTGGTTGCTGTGTGTCTAACTGATGAGCATCTTGATTACAACTTTTTCCCTTTTGCGATCTTGGAATTTTTTTTTAGGGGATAGAAAGGGTTTTCTACTGTTTTAAGTTCCAACCCACCCCCCCTCCCCACCAAACAAAAAATTCTTCAAGTAGACTTTTGTTATCTTAGTTATTTAATTTGGCAATAATGTATTAAAATGGTTGAAGAGGCTGTATCTTCACTTGGATGTGCTCCCACTTATGTACATATAGAACTTTGCGAACAGTGAATGCAAATGCTTGAACTTTCTGTAGGGTATAGAAATGGTTTCTGCTCTTTAAGTTCCATTTCCCATCTAGGGGTCCCCACTTCCCACACAAATTTCCTAAGAGAATTTTGTTATCTTAGTTGTTATCTTTGGCAATAGTGTATTAACTTGCTTGAAGAGGCTGTGTTTCCACACATGTACTTATGTAACTTCGCCAACAGTTAATTCAAATGCTTGAGGAGGCTGTATCTGCCTTTGAATGTGTGTTAGAGTTTTTTTTTTTCTTCTTGTTTCTCCTATTTGGGAATTCGTAGTAGGATGTACTTGTGGTGTTCCATTTGCAGCTTTATACATTGCCTAGATGACAATGTGTTTTGGTAGCATGTTCTACTAATCATCACAGTTTCTAGGAGAACAAGGGAAAAAAGGGGGAGAGGGGCTATCTTCTTCTATTTCAATACCTAAAATTTGAAAGTTCTCTTTTGACTTTCCAGGGAAAATAAGCTGATAGAACAGGCGAAGACACTTAAAGTGAATGCTGGAACTGAACCAGATGTCGATATTGGTCCAGTTATTAGTAAGCAGGTAAGAATTTCAAGTCTCATTAGTAAGCAGGTAAGAACTTTTAAGTCTCTGAAGTTTGAACAGATACTACTTCTTTAAGTTGGTCATTCCTAACCATGAGGCTTTTGCCTCAATGGTTATCCTCCCACCTTCCATCTTGGATGTCCCACGTTCAAGCCTTTACAGGTGTTGTAAGAACCTCAAGTTTAGAGAGGATAGTTTGGTCAATAAAGTATGGGTGTCTTCACTCTTTTAAATGTATCATGAGAGATTTTTTACCTTTAAAAACAAAAAGTATATGTAGTTAAGTTTTTGTTATCAAGAGGAAAAGGGAATTGTCTGTGTTTTAGCCTTTTAGGGAAAAATCAGTGAAGCTGTATGCTACAATTCAGGGATGCTAGGAAAATTAATTAGTTACTTGTTGTGTGGCACTCTCCACCACCATGATTAATTTGATGGTGCTCTCTATATCTTTGAAAATCAAAAGGAAAAAGAAGAGTCAACAGAAGAGAGAAAGGACATTGAAAAGCAAGCCTGTGGGGGATCAGTATTTCAGCTGTAGACATCGATGATGTGTGCTTAGTTCTTCAATGAATTGTATTAGATTTTCAAGTATAGTGGTGCACTAATGCGTACTTTTCTTTTTGGTGCAACCATCATATGATTGTGGACACTGCCCTGATTCTGTAGATTATTCTTCCATGTGGTGAATGCCTAAATGGGGTGTCAATGTCATAGTGTAGTTTCCATGTCGCAGGAGAAGGAAAAGATATGCAAATTGATACAAAGTGGTATTGAAAGCGGTGCGCGGCCAATTCTCGATGGCAGAAACATTGTGGTATGAATGTGTAGCTTTCATTTGATAATTCTTATATTTCTGGTGTTTGGACATTATACTAGATTGTATGATAGGTTAGTCCTAAGATTTCACTTGTGTGGTTTTGCATATGAGTGGATCTGGAGTCTCAGTAATTGGAAAGTTCAAGCAAACATATTTCTCACCGTACCCTCCCCTCCCTTGGAAAAAGAAAAACCTACATGCATTTTCCATAAAATAGGTCAACCTCTCAACTCTGCTGCTACCTTGGAGTGTTGTTGGCATAGCAATGTTTGAGGTCAACGCTCATAAGATTTCAGATGTTCATTTTTCAGCAATAAGTTTTACTTTAGGAATGGTACTGAAGATTGTAATGGTTCGATTTGCTCTATCAGATCTAAAGGGGAGTTCTTACTAGCAATTAACAAAAGAAATGACTTTATGGATGGTACTCTCTGACCGTACCAATTATTAGGTTGGTAGTCCAGATCCAGTATATGTTTACCTTGGAAAGTTGAGGAAGAGACATTGGGAAAGATCAGCTATCTGCACCAGCAAACCTGTCGTATATTCTTTGTTTTTTAAGAAGATCCTGTGCATTGACGTTACCTCCTTTACTTCCAAAGCTTCATTCTGTGGGTTCTTATTCCACTTGCTGGTCCAGTGAGCTTGCTCTTCTATTTTTAAACATGGAGCAGGTTCGTCATACATTTTTACCATGAAGACCAGACCTGTGTGGGTAGCGAATGTGGAGAAGTGTAAAGCTTGCATCTTTCTTTGCATGGCTTTTGTACCACTTTTAGGCATGGCTTTTAAAACTGTATCCATCCGGCTTAAATTCTTGAATTGTCATGTATTCCCTTGGGTTCTGTTCCTACTGAATGAAGTCGCCGTTCTCATAAAGTAGCAAAAGTTCTGCACTTCTATTGTATAGAAGACTCGGTAATGCTTTTATCATGCCATGTTAAACTGTTGTGATTTGCAATTAAGAATCTCTTATGTTCTGTAACTTGCTCCTTTCTGCGTTACTCGCCTAATTTCTGGTTTAGGTTCCTGGATATCAGCAGGGTAATTTCATTGGTCCCACAATCTTATGTGACATCACGACTGAAATGGAATGTTACAAGGTATGTACAACCCAGCATTTGATATTCTAGCTATGTGATTAAATAAGGAGTGAACGATTGGATATTTTATCTCATTGTTTTTGGCAATGTGCAGGCGGACATATTTGGGCCAGTGCTTCTTTGCATGCAGGTGATGGGACAGTTCCCACTATATTCTGATGTTATCATGCTGCTTCATCTCTAGATTTCCTGATCTTAATATATTCTTTCAATCCATTAGGCTAAGAGTCTAGAAGAGGCTATCAGCATCGTCAATCAATGCAGGTAGCCTTTAGCAGCAATTGTGATAGAGCATTATGTCTTGCCCACTGAAAGTCTATGCTATGATATGCTGACTATTTCCATCCTTTAGCAGAAATTGTAATGGAGCGTCTATATTTACAACATCTGGGGCTTCGGCTAAAAAATTCCAAACGGAAATCGAGGTTGGACAGGTAATACGCAGACTTTTTGCAATAGTACACCTGCTGGTAAAACACACATGATGTTGCGCACTTTCTGGTTTTACAGTTTAACTGTAGTAATGTGCTTGTTCTGTTAACTGTTTAAAATGGTGAGTCCTTGTGAATATTAATAATGGTGATACCTAACGTAAACCTTTTGATTTCTGACGTGGATAGTGTCGTGGTGCAGGTTGGCGTTAATGTTTCTGTCTCAATTCCTATGCCCTTTATCTCATCTAGAGATTCAGAAGCTTCAGTTGCAGGTTGAGACAACCTAAATCCATTCTAAAATTGCTCTTTGCAAATACTCATATTGTTTGTTTATATATTGTAATGTTTCATCAAGTAGCAAATTCCAATAGGAATTTTCAAGTCATACCGTTGTCATTCTCGCTGCTGCCTGAATCGCAAATTGCAATCCACATGAAATTTAGAGAGTTCACCGCATTGGTCAAGTTATATATGTGCCAGGTAAGATCATCTCATTTTCACCCGTCTCTTTGCAGGTCAAGCAGGAACGCATTTTTATACTAAGATGAAGACGGTGAGGCAACAATGGAATGAGTTTCCGAGTGGGGATGATCCCGCTGATGTACCAATAGTAACAGCTCCAACCACAGGGCAAGGGTTTTTTCATGTCGATACTAGCTAGTGTTTTGACTTTTGATCCATCAATCATGTGTCTTGCTAAAATTAGCAGACTGGCTTGCCAATTCATAGTTGAATGAGTTGAGCTCTGGCCTCCGAGCCATTGTGGCATTTGGAGGAGCAGCTAGTTTCTAATCTGTACTTTGTGATTGAGGGAATTCAAATGGATTTGTTATTGTTGTTAGCCAGCTCTTACTGTTATCATGATTCTCAATCCTCTATATTCACAGAAACTCAGCTACTTGATACGCGTGCAGAGCTTAAAAACAATACTTTGTGGAGCTAGGGGGAACATAACACAATGGTTGTAATATACCATGAGAGTAAGAGCGTGTTTCTCTCCACCTAACTTATCAGAATCGATAATAATGTGAGAGGAAAAGCGGGAGTGTACTACTGTGCTACCCGCCCTAGGTTGGTGCTCAACTTGCTAATGTATGATTCTAGTATATTTCTCTTATTTCATTACATAAACAATAACAGTTCGCATTAATACCGCACCCCTAATAAAAATTTGTCAAGTTTGCCCTTTTTAAAATTTAGGCCCTAATTCTCTTCCCCCTACCCAACTTAGGCTCCATTTGATTCACCTTGAAAAAACTGAACTGAAATGAATTGATTTGATTTTTTTAACTAGACTGTTATTGAACTCATTTAAAAGTATGAATTGAGATCTTTGCAATGACATAATTATCATCATTAATTTATTTCAGAATAAAAAATTATCTGTGTGATAAAGTTATACATGAACTGAGCTGAACTGGACTGAAATAAACTAAATTTAAGTAAGATTAAGTTGAATGAAACAGAACCTCATTATAATGTTAATAAGAACATCAGTTTTGTGTCAAGAAACATCAATTTAAGTAAGTTTGATTTTAGTTTTCTTTTTCGGAAATCCAGAACACCTGCGCCTATTACAGACGCAGGAAACTAGTACTTGCGCCTGCTTTAGGCGCAGGTCGTCTAAGTATGCGGCTGCTTTGGGCGCATATACAAATAATTTTGCGCTTATAATAGGCGCAGGGCATAGGTGCATTTGCTGAAGTTCTGTATTTAAGTTATATTTTGATTTGACAACCTGCGGTCATGCACCCAAGCCAACCTTGCCTAGGAAACCATTATTTCTCTCTCTTGTTCTGAATACTAGGAGTATTGATCATATTCATGGGAATTTGATTAGCTTTAACTAGGAGTATTTGATCATATTCAGTTGTTTGTTTCTTTGAGATGCAATTCTTATTTGGGGAGGGGGACGAAGTGTCTGTGTGTAGTTTCGATGTTGGGCATCAGGTGAGGGAGATGTGTAGTGATGTTTTGTTTTGTTTTTTTATTTATTTTAATTTTAGGGGTATTTTGGAAATTTTAATTTTTAATATACGGTATTGTTTTAAATAGGGTGTGGTATTTTAACTTTCATTTGGACTCTTATCTTTTGATTCTCGTCAGAAAACTCACTAGTTTGAGTTAATCCAAATTTCAAGGGGATCAAGTAAGAGGATTCTTGTCTCTTTGTTACTCAATACAAATATACAATACTCATCATTTGTGATGCGCATCGTCATCATCCCCATCTGATCAGATAGGATTCTTGTAGAATAGAATTTAAATACGTAATAATTTTCCACTTGGCCAAAATATAATAATAATAAATTTCTCCTAAAAATAACCAACCCAAAAACTTATATGAGACCGTCCCATAATAAAATGGAGTGATTTTTATGAAAAATAAAAGTGATATAAGAATAAGGATTATGAAATTAGCTTTATATTTTTCATAAAACTCACCCGTCTTATATGAGACAGTCTTATACTTATTGTGCGGCCAATACCATTTTAGTGAATCTCATAGGTTGAAAATTTAAATGTAAACCATCACCATCGACGTTTATACACCGTTAGATCTTCTTCCGAAAAAAAAGAAAAAAAAATCAAATCACATTTATACATAAATCAAATTTCTTATTCATTGTATACTCTCATTCTCATCTCTCTCTCTCTCTCTCTCTCTCTCTCTCTCTCTCTCTCTTCAAAATCAACGAGATGCTTAAGTTCTCGCTTCAACGAGGTAACACTTCCCAAAATCTCATCATCAAAACCCAAAAAACAAAACTGTTTTTTCTTTCTTTTTTCCTTTTGCTTTTAAAGCTTCTTCGATTAAAATTTGGACTAAATTGAAGTGAGCACTTGACTAGCTTTCTCAATTGATGTTTACCAGAACTTTGGATTGATTAATAGATTATTGTTTGAACTGTGTATTGTTACTTGTGTATAAATTTGATGCTGATTTTGTTTTTTCTTTTTTGGGTGCTATTTTTTTTTTCTGATAGCGGGAATTGCAAAATTATTGCGACCTGAAATGTTTGCTCTCAAGTATTCAACTGCTACTGATCTTTCTAGTCAAAATCGCAAAGCCCCAGTAAGCTCTTTTTGGTTCCTTTGATTTTTGTTGTTCTTTTTTTGGGTGCTGATTTTTGGCTTTCTGAAATGGGTACTAAATGTATATATTCATATATTTGGAGGGTAGTAGTAGAATTACTGTTTCATTGGTGAATGCAAATGGAAGGAAAAATTAAGAAATGTTGATGTTGTGCTTAGTTTACATAAAACAACTTTCTGGGTTTTCATCATCTTCTTTTTTTTCTTTTTTTCTTTTTTTTTGTTTGATCTGCTTGTGCTATTCTACGACCGAGAAACTTACTTTTTTGCTTAGAAAAGGAGGGAATTGAGAAAATAGGTGTGAGAGAAAAGCTGGGAAACCAAAGGGACTGTCTATAATGCATTCAATCATAAAAGACTGTTTTTTTAAGGAATTGGAACCATTTTTCCTGAGTAAAAGTTAAAAAGAGCACTTTTTTTGATAAAAAATAAATACAACATGAGTTTTACTTCTTGATTCCCTTTGTTTATTAATCAGTGTTAGGTTGCTGTTAGCATAGATATAGTGGGAAAGTTCGTCTCCGAATGCCGAATTGGAAGACTTGAATTTGATAATGGTTTTTGGAACTGGTTTTTGATCATTCCATTATTATAGGCTTCTCTCCTTTTGAAAATTTGAATAGCAATGATACTAAGAGAGGAATTGGCTGATTGTGTGCCATACTGTCATGCATTAGGTGTGTTTTGGGAGGACATTCTGATTATTTTGCAGCAATTATACTTGTGAAATGATTAATTGTTATCATATTGATTGCTTGAGTTCATATTGTCGTGGAAGTTTTCTTTTTTCTTCATTTTGAGAAGAAAAGCAATGTTGTTGAATGGACTCTTTTTCCTGTGTTCTGTTCCATATTTGCACAAGTGAATGTCCTTCAACAATTAACATAAAGGGAAAGGGAAAAGGTAAAAATAAGAAAAAGTAAGAGGAGTAAGTGGACAATAGGAGAGAGCAGCTTGCATCTTACATGCAGAGTAAGATCCTGATTTTGTTGAGTGTGTCATTCAGTTTTTGTTTTAAATGATCTTTCTGTGCTGAATGACATATGTTGGACATATGGTCACTCTGTAGTGTTCTAAATTTATAATGGTTTTCCTGTATCAGAGGGTCCCACTTCTGGTGGGGGGAAAGTTCATCGAGTCACAGGCAGCTGGATCGATCGATGTCATAAATCCGGTAATCGTTTTAGCCTCCCTTTTCGTGATTGCTGTTGAAAATGGCATTATTTGCTTTGCCTGTTTTCTTTCTTTGTCAGAGTTCACTTTGTACTTGGGTAACTTATCTAATATGCTTTCTCGTGTACAATCATGACTCTTATTTTGGTTCAGGCAACACAAGAAATTGTGTCTCAGGTTCCCTTAACTACCAATGAGGAGTTCAAAGCTGCGGTTTCAGCAGCAAAACAGGCTTTTCCATCATGGAGAAACACTCCTGTTACAACTCGTCAGCGTATAATGCTGAAGTTCCAAGAACTTATTAGAAGAGACATGGTGTGCTATAAGCAACTTACACTATTCTTCTTCCTCTTTATTATCTACCCTTGAATTGTCGTATCTTGTGTTCCAGGATAAGCTTGCTCTGAATATAACTACTGAGCAAGGGAAGACGCTCAAAGATGCTCAGGGTGATGTTTTTCGCGGCTTAGGTTGGTGGTACTTTATGCTTGTATATTCCGAAGTGGTATAAAATGGTCTTCGAAGACTGTTATTTTTCCAATCCCTGTTGACATTTTTTATAGAGGTGGTGGAACACGCATGTGGAATGGGAACTCTTCAAATGGGAGAATATGTTTCCAATGTCGCTAACGGAATTGATACTTACAGCATTAGAGAGCCTCTTGGTGTTTGTGCCGGCATCTGTCCCTTTAACTTTCCTGCAATGATTCCTTTGTGGGTAAGGCAATCTTATCATTATTGCTTACATGCACTGTCAGATGATTGCTTTCTTCAAAATAGGAAAGAGTTCTGACTGCTTATACGAGATCGTTCTTTCATGTTTAACATATAGCCTTAGTGGAAGGTCTACATTTATTGGGGTGTAAATGGACTTTTTCAATCTGACCAAAAAAAAAATTATTTTTATAGAGGACTAGTGATGGCATACATGAGTCTAGTGATTCTGAGTATCACCAAATGGTAATGCTATAATTCCGACTATCAGTAGAAAGTTCAAGGAACATCTGCTGGTCTATGTTTATTGAAATTTTTGTATCTGAAACACGTCCTTAAAAGCAGCAGGTGTGGATGCTCTCATATCTCAATGTAGAGCATACTGTTGATGTCTCCTTCTTAAACCTTGCCTCCCTAGTCTCTAGTTCCTCATGCAATCGATCTTGATTGTTTGTTTGGCCAAATGCTATTAAGTCTGTTCTCATGTTCTCCACATAATGCGCTGTTTTCTACACTTATATGTAATTGTCTGTGAATTATACCAGAAGTTCCTTTCTTTTTGCGTTCTGTGGTTGCTTTCCTGCTAGTCTAGTGAATCATTTTCCTCCTGCTCACAGCTCAATGACCTTGGTTTTTGCATAAAGATAGTTTCTTCTTTTTCTTTATTTTCTTCTTTTTGGGGGAGTTCGGGGTGGGGGGGGGGGATTTGAAAATATGGGGTGAACCAGTTTTGGACCTTTGGTAGGACATAACATGTGTGTATCCACGATCGGTATCATGAATAGAATGAAAAAGTTGAGAGACATTAGTGCAAAGTGCAAACTACCAGAAAATAGTGTCATACTTCTTTCCAGCTGATATCTAGTTTTCCTCCTAATGTTCAATGTTTATCTTTGGGAGTTCAATTGTTACATTTCTAGACATTGGCTCTCTGACAGTGCTTCTGAGCGATATAGCCCTCTCTCTTATGTGCATATGAGGGAGGACAACATCATTCGATGAGATGCTGAATTGCTGACAATGTGATACCTATTATCTCAGATGTTTCCCGTTGCAGTCACTTGTGGCAATACCTTTATTTTAAAGCCATCAGAGAAAGATCCAGGTGACTTTATGCTCTTTGTTTGGTTTATGTATAAGTATATATTTTCCCTCATATTTATCTACATGATGTGTACATTTATGCCACTGGAACATTTGAGTTGGCTTTGTTGTAACTTTCTTTGGCATGATGTCACATTTTTCGATCTACAGATTGATATGTTTTTAAAATTAGGTTTTTGCATTCTATAATATCTTTTATGTAATGACCAGAGCCTTGTTTCTCTGCCAACTACCCGCATTACCTCTCAAATTTTCCAACACCTGATTCAGATTGCCACTTTATAGTCTATACCGCAGTGCACTGATCTACCTGAGTATCAAGTGGCTTGGGATAACCTAGTCATTGTTCTTCGATTTTATACCTAAATATATGTTATGGTACTGTATGTGCTCTGAGAAATACATATAATTCTTCAAAGCAGAGGTTTTGACTGTACAACCTATGTTGGCTATGTTATATCCAAAATGCCTCCATTCCTAGAAGAAGGGGGTAAAGAGTTATAAGTAATTAGGATATTGACAATGGCCATTAGATAAATGGTTGATACTGAATCATTCTGGGGTTTGCTCGAGCCACTGCTGTCTGCTTTACAGGGCATACTGTACGTAAAATTATATAATCTTCGATTATGGACATTTTTCTTACTTGATATTTGCCAATATTTCTGCCAGTATTCTTCCAGTGCTTCAAAGTTTAAGCATTTGAGCATCTGCAACTTACTGTATTCTTTTGTCAATGATTTTTTGAAACTAATTACTGGTCTACCTTTTCTCAGGGGCTTCTGTCATGCTTGCTGAGTTGGCTATGGAAGCAGGTCTTCCTGATGGTGTTTTAAATATTGTTCACGGAACTAATGTAAGTTGTAATACTTGTATTTGTTTACTCTCTCTTTTTCCCTCTATTTGCTTACTATCTCTTCACAATTGTTTTGTTTCTAGCATGTGTCTTTGATGACATACTCCTCTAAATCAGTTATGTGCTTTGTTATGTTTATAAATGCTACTGTTTGCACTGTGAAACAGGACACTGTCAATGCAATTTGCGATGATGACGATATCCGTGCTGTATCATTTGTTGGTTCAAATAATGTAAGTTATTTCTTATTCTATAGTTTCCACACAATGTGTTCTAGATATGCAGGTTGCTTGTCCTTATGGTATTGGTCAATTTGATTGAAAGTGCAAAGTAATATGATGGAGGCAGTGCTAATATGAAAGTGTAAAGTAAACCAGCCCAATTAGTACCCTGGATAGTCTTTAGATTCAATGATGTACCTTGGAATATTTGTCATCAGACTCATCATATCTGCATATTTGAGTTTCCTTTGTATGACCACGTGTTGTTTGTTCGAGATAACATCAGTTGACTTACTTCTCTTTGACTTATATAATGATGATGAGGAACCTTCCCACGGCATTCTAGACAAGCAACCTATAACATGATCATGAATGAGGCAAATAACTTGTCTTGGATGTAGTCGCAACGATATGCAGCGTTCCAAGTTATTCTAGACATTGTAATATCTGCTTGATTCTCCGATAAGGAGGCACATACGATCTTGCATAGGACCTTGTATGCTATAGCAGCATGCTTCCATAGACCAACTCTTATTAGATAACTAGACGTACAAGCCTTAATTCTGATTACTTTTAGCTGTTTCATTCTCTCACAAGATCTTCTGTCAACATGCTTTCTCTTAGTTTTTTATTGAGTTCACCTTTTCCTTTGTAAGTCAAACATGGTGCTTTGGTCTCTCTTTGTTCGATAATTATTAATTTGCTCCCATTAATTTGAAGGCTGGCATGCACATTTATGCTAGAGCATCAGCTAAGGGAAAGCGTGTTCAGGTAAAAGAATACTTATTTGGTTCATTTAAATCTGAATTCTGTCTAAACAGTAATATTCATGAGCTGTTCGCTGTTGACCAGTCTAACATGGGAGCCAAAAACCATGCAATAGTCATGCCTGATGCAAGCATTGATGCCACAATAAATGCACTAGCTGCTGCTGGATTTGGTGCTGCAGGTCAGAGGTGCATGGCACTCAGCACTGTGGTGTTTGTTGGTGACTCGAAGACATGGTAATCTATACTCTGCTTGTTCTGCTGTTCTTTCCCCCTTTTTCTGTGCTTGTCATTCCATACTTCCTTGGTAAACACTTGATACTGAGATGATACGTATTTGGACTAAACTTAGTGTAGGCTGTTTGTACGGTACTTACTGTATGAAGTGTCTCGATTTTCTCACCATTTTTTTTCACTCACTAACCTTAGGGTGGTGGTGGTGATTTTTCTTTTCTTTCTCCCCCCCCCCAATTGATATTTATAAGTTGTTTGCATGTGTATGCATGAGATTTGCGTGTCTATCAAAAACAGCCTTCCTGTCTCTGTGTTTGTTCCTTGTAGGTCTAAGACTGCGTTCATCTAACCACGAAAGACCTATCCCAAGGTAGAAGAAAAAATTTATTCAAAATTTTGCTCTTAGGCAGACACTTCTGCATTAGGAGGTGGTTGTTGGAGAAACCTCCTAGTGGTACTACTAAGAGCCAAATGGAACGAAACACAGTACATGCATGCATGGATGTGGTGGGACAGGGGAGTAATATGTCACAAAAATTTGTGATGAGATAGGGTGGCATGTGCTATGTTCTTATTGTACTAAGAATGATTGTTGATATAGTAGTTTCTGTATGATATATTTGAAGGGAAAACAAGCTGATTGAACGTGCCAAAGCCCTAAAGGTCAATGCTGGAACAGCACCTGATGCTGACCTTGGTCCAGTCATAAGCAAGCAGGTAATCAACTCACCGTATTTCATAGCTGTAGCCTGTAATGGATGTGGTCCTCAATAAAGGTTTTCTAGTAAAATATCGTACTATTCTATTTATTTAGAAAACCTTGTGATCCAAGAGACTTTTGACCATGTATCAATGTGCTGCACTGTATAGTTGTGAGCAGCATCCACATCCCAACTATATATTGTCTAGATCTGAATATCTCCCTCTTTTTGATGATGCACTTACTTGAGTGTCGCTTGGTATTGGCAGGCAAAGGAACGTATATGTAACTTGATTCAAAGCGGGGTTGAGGCAGGAGGCAGACTGGTGCTGGATGGAAGAAACATTGTGGTCTGTCTTCTGTTTCTGTAGTTTTATAATTGCTTCATGTTGCTGCTATCAATACAATTGTCCAGTTTCCGAAAGAGGTAGTCTACTTGATGATATAATAAATGAATCCAACTTGCGGTACCCAATCACTTCCCCACACCACCCAAAAGAAAAAAGAAAAGGAAAGAAAGTCAGAATATGGAGTCCATGAGCTATACCCTTCAAATTATTTTTGCTTTCTGTACTTACTCTCAATGCATAACGCGTTTGCATGTAGATCTTAAAATTAAGTTTCTTACGATCTTGAGAAATCGGAGTTATTTCTCTATAGTCTATTTTGAAAGTTCTCTTCTTTGCACACAAAGAACTTGTTTGATTGACTGATACAGGTTGCATTAGTCGTAGGATGACTGTTGTATTGGACCAGTGTATAGATACATTGTGCTATTGAAATGGTGGATAAACTTTTGTTGCGGATTTGATGTTGTTTGTGCTGATGATGATTTTTGTTAGCTTAAGTTTTCATCTAATGTTGCCTGTTTATATGGAAGCAGGTTCCAGGATATGAAAGTGGAAACTTTATAGGCCCCACTATCCTCTCTGATGTCACCACGGACATGGAGTGTTATAAGGTAGTACCTTTGAATTTATGCGCCTTTTGTAACCTCTTGAATATATTATATAATTCGTTCTGGAAAGGATTTATTTTTCCCTTTCAGTGGAGCAGTAGGATTACATATAAATTCATTCTACCTCTCCTTTTGGTGAACAGGAGGAAATTTTTGGCCCAGTACTACTTTGCATGCAGGTATGCCAGCTTCTGATTTCCTTACTTCATTTTACCCCCCCCCCCCCAAAAAAAAAAATAATAACAATGAGGGGGAGAGGTTTGTAACCAGCAATTTTGGTATGCAGCTAACGTTCTTTGTTCATTAAATTATTTCTCTTCAGGCTGGCAGTTTTGAAGAAGCCATAGACATCGTCAACAGAAATAAGTAAGCACCTCATATCATATATGTCTTACATACTTTGTCCCAAATGGTGTCCTGAGCATCTTTCTGTCACACAGATATGGAAACGGAGCGTCCATTTTTACCTCATCTGGTGCAGCTGCAAGGAAATTTCAGACTGAAATTGAGGCTGGGCAGGTAGTCAAGTTAACCTTTTCGCAATATGTATATTCCTGAAATGGGTGGGATTTGATGAGAATCAGTATAACTGGGAAAATTCTTGTTTCAGTCTTTAGTCTTCTGTCAAGTTTCATGCCTCCATAGAGCAACCCGACCTTTGAGGTTGACCACTCAGGCCTCGTTTACTAGCTTGCAATCAAATGTAATGCAATGCAATCATTTTGTAGAGTAAATGTGGGGTGAAAAGTGAAGGAGTGGGAGGAGAGGCATGGAAAAAGTGGGGTTGATTGCATCCTTCAATGTAATCACAATTGCTCAACTTTTCCCTTGTAATGGTGATTACTTTGAATGATGTAATCAAACTCACTTTTCATATCTCTTTCCTCCCCCTCCTTCATTTTCCACCTTACAACTACCCTATAAAATGATTGCATTGCAAGCATTTGATTGCAAGGTAGTAAACACCACCTTAGTGTTTAAATCATGTCAGCAGGAGCAAAATTCTGTTTAGCCTATCTTTATATATGAGACCTTTTTTTTTCCTTTTACCGGTGAAAAGCTTCAAAATTCAAAGCGAGCAATGTTAATTATGAAATTGTCCCCCCCCCCCCCTGCCCCCCTGGTTCGCCTGATCTGTAGGTGGCTAACCTGGGTCTCTGAATTTCGGATATCAGGTTGGCATCAATGTTCCGATTCCTGTTCCTCTACCCTTCTTCTCCTTTACTGGCAGCAAGGCATCTTTTGCAGGGGACCTCAATTTCTATGGTAAAGTGCAACAACCTTCTTTTTGTTTCTTGACCATGTTCATCCGCTGCGATTTTTTCATCCTCTTAGGAATACCTAAATTCTCGGCAGGGGAACATGTTAATTCATAATTTTGCAATTTCTTTTGAAATTTCAGGGAAGGCGGGAGTTCAATTTTACACCCACCTAAAGACAGTAACGCAGCAGTGGAAGGATTTACCAACTGGAGTGTCTCTGGCTATGCCTACATCACAGAAGGCATAATGAATGTCTTATGGAAGAACATTATGTATAATTCTTCAATAATAGAAAGGGCCTTCTTTTATATTTTCCTTTTGTTGTTCTCTAAGATACATGGACGTCCCCAAAAACATAATAATCAAGAAAAAAAAGATGCATGGGCATAGACCCGATACATAGTCGAGATTGCAACATCGTAGGAGCATACTGCATGGTATGATGGAGCAATTGATTAGAGGAGATCTTAACTCATCACGACTTCACACAAATGCAAAAAGTACATCTTCTAGGTGTTCTTTGACCGACCTCGTCATAGTGCACTAGTGTTTGGCCCAATTGGCTGCTAGGAGTGAAAATCGATCATGTGTTTATAGACTCGGAAAGTCAGAAGCTTGTGTATTAGAACCATGGCATCAATATAATTGACTACTATTAAGTAAATTAGAATTGAGGGTAGACTCTCTTAATTAGACTATTGCTAACTAATGGGTTAGTATGCGAAAGTATGTATATTGTGTAGCTTTATAAGCCATAACCATCAACGTGACTAGTGACTAAACTTTCCGAAGGAGTTATTTTGTCATAGATTCAGACATGCAGTACACTCCTTTTAGGTCCCTGGTCTCCTGAAATACAAATCATTTGACATCAATGCTGTAAAATGTATCAACGTGGTTGGTGTGAGTGGTTTGACACTCTCATTCATTAAGTAATAAAGTTGAGAATTTGAATATTGTGAATGGAGAAACTACTTACTGGGAGTACTTACCCCTTCGTGGATCAACCTAGGCGTTTAAGATTAGTCTTGCCCAAACGGCCTAGGCTAACCCCCCAAAAAAAATGCCGCAAAATGTGAACCGGATTATAACTTTATTTAGTGCTTACCTGACTTAGTGGATCTTGCAAGTTCAACAACATGATCACACTCTAGTCCAACTACAAAGTTTGAGGTAAATAGCATAGTGACGTATTCCTCACTTGTTCCCAACAATGACTAGGATTCGGAAAAAGAAAAAAAAAAGAAAAAAAAAAAAAAAGAGAGAGAAAGCAGGTTGACAGGTTATCTTACATGGAACTCGAAATGCCAAATTTCATACAAATACTCCATTCAATTCAACAAGCTAGGAAGTCCAATCATTTCTTCTCATTGCATCAAGATTTTACTATATTATGTACAGTACAACATGAGCAACATGTCACGTGGCTCTACGTTCGTGGTTATCCTAGCTTCTAAGGATCAATTAATTTAGTGGGATTATAATAATTAATCGCGTTATCTGATAGGCCACATAGTGCATGATTCTGTTTTAATCTTAATTTTTTGGGACTAAATACTTTACTATATACATATATGATGATGTCATGTGCCATGCTGGGAAAATTTTGGACCAGCAAATTACGGTTTATTTGTTTAAACTTTGTTGATGACGTAAAGAAAGGAACTGGATCAAATATGCCTTCATTTATGACAATTTGTCAAATTGAGTTGTACACAAATTAAATTTCATGATTTTGTCACATACAGATACAGGTGGTGCAGTGTTAGATCCCATCAGGTACGTAAACGTTACCAGCAGCACTAGCAACCATATTTTATGCATTGTATGCCAATTGCCAAGTGCCAATGTCAGTTTCTTCTTAGAGTTCTTACTCATTACTCCCTATTTAAGCTTAATTTTCTCTCTTTTTTTCTTTTAGTGGCTATGGCATAATGGGTGTGTTCTTAATTTAGAGCTTATTACTCGATCGGTTGCATAATTTCAGTCCAATCTAATTCAAGTCTGCAGTAATCTCGTGTTAATTGGTTCAGTAATTTCAGTTCAACTTAGTGGTATTCGGTTAAAACACAGTACATATTTTGTTATACATATCAACGGATAATAATCATTTGAATATCAGAAATTAATGAATGCTTATTATTTAGCTTTTTCTTTGTCCCACTATGCAAAGTCACTACTTTAGCTACCAAAATTTATTCAATTAATTATAATACTACCAAGATAAGAAGAAGAAGCAATGACGTATTAATGATGAGGAAAACGTGGATAATCTTCAAGAAGTGCCACCAATAACCAAATTTCATTAAACTTGGGTAGTGCTACATATACTATATACAGTTTTGCTTATTGATCTGCATATATTATTGGTCCCCCATGCAAATTAAAATTCATGAAGAACCATATATATAAATGGTCCATGGTCATAGTTTTAGGAATATTGCTGTAAATATGGCATTTATTAAGATTTCCAACCACTCAAACCAATTTCACAATAGTTTGTAAGGTAAATTAGTTTTTTCAACAATTAATTCCAAATTCCAAGTGTGGCCATCAAATCATCAATGTTCATAAAACCATATTTATATATGCAACCAAATCTAACTAAGCACTAACTACTAGAAAACATGTCGATTCTCGACGCTTTAATTTTTTCTCTCATTACCGACATAAGAAAAAAAAAACATCGAGATCGAGAACATTTCACGATGCTTTTAAAAGATCAAACATTACGTGAGGCTACTATGAAAATAGTGCTTAGATATGGTAGCATATAAATATATTGTATATATGAACATTATTGATGGCCACACTTGGAATGGAAAATTTTAGATCTCCCACCAAAAAATGAGTGATCACACACCAAGAAAGATTGTGGGAAATGAATAAAGATATGACATATTGATGTATAAAATATTTTTAAAATAAATATTCTAATCAAGCATATGTATTTATTGTAACAATATTTTGAATTTCTTTTATAGAACAATATTTGGACTTATATATATATATATATATATATATATATATATATATATATATATATATATATATATATATATATATATATATATATATATATGTAAGTGAGATACTAATTTGTGGCTAAACTTTTTCCCCACTCAAAAACTTGGACATATGTTATGGTTAGCTTAGTAAAATGCTGGGACATATCTTCTTAGGACTTCTTATTATTATATGTTGCAGCGTTTTGGTGGTTGAAATATCGTGTTTCATGCATAATACTCAACATACTAATAAATCCACTAGAATTTTTCTCCTTTGTTTTTTAGAGATTGGAATACAGGTATATATGCAATCAAGATTACATGTGTCTCGTTTTCGTGTATTCATCTCCTATTATATCTCAATTAATTTTAGTTATTCGTGTAGTTATGTCATAGCCAACTTAACATTAAAATAGATAAAAATAAATAATGATGCATGTTATATGTTTATGAATTAAAATGAATTATGAAAACCTGATCGAAGATAATAAGTTAGTCGAGCTAGCACAACGTGTTGGAAACAATGCTCAAAGTGGAGTTTGGTTATCACCAATCTGAGTTTGGTTCCACCCAATCGTATCCAGATTCGCGAAATCTTAATTGCTGAAATCACGGAATTAATGAAATCCGTTTTCTGTTGTTATAATCTTTTATTCTTGGATCTAACAGCTCCTGATTTTCAGTCCACATCTTTATTGTGATATTATATCATTGATTTCCAAATCAATTGATTCCTTTGATTCTCCCCCCATTAATTACGTTATTTGATTTCCTACTGGAAAGTTCCAGCCCTCTTTTGGCTATAAAAGCTCTGTCAATATTGTTGGAAAATACACAAGAGAAATCCATACATCTTCCCTTCCTCTCTACTATATTCCCATTATTTCTGAGCAAGTTGAGTTTTGTTCTAATCCTTCCTCGTGAGTGCACACGAGTAAGGGTGTTGTGTTAATCTTGGGAAGCGAGCGCTGGGTAATCGATTTGCACCTAGATCGAGGCGAAATCGCTTTTAAGGCAATGGTTAACCCCACAGCGGCAGCAAGTTACTTTCGTTTTCAGTCCTGCCAGTTGATCATTGGGACCAACCAAATATCAGTTTGGATACACCTATTCTAACACAACGATTTATGTTGTGTCCTTAAAATATATTTTCTCCCTCTACAATACTTAAAGTTATTTGTATGCAAACATCTTCACAGGATTGAACGATACGCCCTTGTTAGATATGGCACTTCAACCCTGCAAGGTGCCCGCGGATTCAACCATTGTTAAGCACTCAAAGATTTTGAGGAGAGGGAAGAATATTTTTGTTGAAACAATGTTCTAAACTTTTTGTAGTCTTTGGGTATATATTTATTGGAATTGCGACTCATTGCCTCATTGGCAACGGATATGTATGTACCTAATTTAGTGACTGAGTTATAGTTAGCTAATGGATACCACTTTTATTGGAATTGTGACCAAATGTTTGTGGGGTCGCAAAATCGATTGCAAATTACTCGTATTCTTTACTGAGAAAGAACACACCCAAATGGAAGAAATAAACTATCATTATATATGCATCATGTTGAATATGTTTTCGTTTTTTACCGATAATAATTCGATAATATATACTGTGAGCCTGTGACAGAAAATTGAGAAAAGAACTCATGATAAGCGTGGGGAAGTTATCATAATATTACTCTTGGGCGGTGGCTTTATATTTCAACGTGAGCAAGCATATGCGAAGCATGACGGCATGAGTGCATGTTTCTAATATATTAGCTAGGTACAGTACATAGTGTTCAATTTTCAAATCATAGGTACGGTGTGAGTATTATTTGAAACACTTTTGTAATGCAGTTGCAATTGATCCAGTGTTCAAATCATTTGGTAACTTTTGAAGGAAAACGACTTACATATAGTAAATGATGCAAAGTGTATACACTCTGGTTTATTTTTTCTATGAAAGTTGTAAATCTATTCATCGAAGTTGTTTTATTTGATTGATAAAATGAACTTTCTTGGTGGAAGTTTATGGGAAGAAATGTTGAACTTACATAAGTATTCCATTTTGTTGCATACGTATGAGCTTTTTTTGATGGGAGAAATATGTAAAAGTTTCACTTATCTAGCGCCCCCTACTAGATAATAAGTAACTTCCGTGTCTTATAATTAAGAAGAGTTACATATATACATAAGTTTAATTTCAAGGGCATTAATCGGGAATACATGACATAAGGAATTGGGTTTATTTACAAACCTAGCTCCCTTCAACTGAAACAAACTATCAACCAAGGCTCGGTATCTAATACCTACATCTAAGTCGATGAAAATAGCAACTTGATTGGGAGCCTTCTTTTCTTTATATCGAATTCTACACGGATACGTGCTATCTTTTAAAGAGCTTATTCGAAAATATCCTATTTTAAAACCTATTTGTTTAAATTTGAAAAAAGCTTCGATCTTCTAGGATTGATCATTAACCAAACAATAAAATTCGAAGAACTTACATACGTGAAACTTGCACTTCTCATGTTTTCTTATATCTAACCAAACAGAGCTTATATAATATGTCTTGTTTAACGCATGGGAGAAAGAAGTTGTTTCGTTGCCACGTTAGCAAAACAGAGTCTTACGTTTCATTGGACATTTGGAGTGTAACAAAATGGTTAATAGAGTTCTCAAAGCCAAAAAAGGAAAGGAAATTAAAAGATGAGTCCTAAATACTACTACCCAAAATTTAGCAAATTCGTTTAGTCACCTTCGATGTTAAATTGTTAACTCTACAATAAGATATTCAACCACTTTTCCCCACGGTTGATATCGCCTTCAAGTGCTTTGCCATTCTGGGATGCTGATATCTTCCACCTCACCATGATAATGTAATACTAGAAAAAAGAGGTATCTAACTTGTGAGTAAATGACCTGAAATTGATAATGTATCACTATTAGAAAAGGAGGTATCTTTTTCTTTGATAATTAAAGTCTATTTTATTGAAAAGATCAAAAAAAAAAAAAAAAGGAAGGCCATTTTATTGAAACATAATAATCAAATTAAAGTAGCTACAATAATAGGAACCAATCTCTTTGGCAATCATTCAATCATCCTCCCCCACCATTTTAGAAGGATTGAGGGAAATGTCACAGCCATCTATTTAGATAAGACTAAAAAGAATACTCCCAATATGTTTTACAGATATACACTTTAAATTGCACCCCTATGAAATAATAAGTTGTTGGTGTGAATATTTCGGCACTCCGATTATTTAAGTAAGGTCGGGGATTCGTTTTCTGTAAATACTAAATAAAGAAACTACTTGTTGTGAGCATTTTAATTTCTAATAAGTCAACCTGGCGCAAATAAGATTAATCTTAACCCAAAAAATTCAAGATAAATATGTGATTAAATCCCAAAAAAAAATTAAAATTGCACCCCTGTGTCAATGCTTGTATCTAAAACTCATACATCATCCATGTGCGCTATGAACTTCTCTTGTCTCACGAGGAGAACCTAAAAAGAACTTATGCAATACATGAGGTCAAGCACATTGAAAAATATCCCTCAAGTACTACGACCAAAGAGAAAGGATATTTCTCATTGCCAAAATCTATAAGGGCAAATCTATAAATAGAAATTCGTTGAACTCATGATAGTACAGATTCATTTTCCATTTTAGTGTACTGTAACAAATTTACTAATTTACTTTATGGGCCAATACAAGTCCCTAGCACTTAGTTATACGATTTCAACGTATCATATGAGCACAAAAATTTATGTAGGACAGATTTATGGAATGGGGTCTCCAATCTCTCATATTTCCTCTACGAAATGTGTATTCAGCCGGTAAATTTTAGTAGATTTTTCAATAAATACACATTAGATATTTGTTTTACATTGCCAACTAGTACAAATGCAGTGTTGCATATAGGTCATGTTTGGCAATTGGTTGGTGACATTAGTTGTTGGCTGATGACTAGTGGTTGATGATTGGTATTGTTAGCTGATTTGACCGGCTGGTAACATTGGATGTCTGGAAATAGATGTTTGGTAATATTGGCTGGTTTTATGTAAAATGACATATAAAGACATTCATATGATTGATGATTTTGATGGCATAAGAGTAAATAATTGCAAGTCTTGGACTATCTTGTTATTGGACTACATTATTCTACCAATCAATACCCAAAAGCTACCCGTCTTGGCTTTTCAAAAGTTGACTTGTGGGAACCCAAAAGCCAATTTCACAAGCTAACATCCAAACAACAATATTGGATGGTGGACTGGTCAAACATTCAATTTTACCAAATCCCGCTAACATTTCAGCTACATGTAACACAAAACGTATCCTTTCAAAAAAAAAAAAAAAAAAAAAAAAAAACAACAACAACACACACACCGTAAAGTTTCATATTAGGTAAATTGAACATTGAACAAATTCATGTCCAGATTCAAAATAAGGTTCTTATGGGTACCACAAAATCTTTCCATTATTTTAATGCTTTTAATTTAATTTTCTAGGCCCCGCTATATCCCTCCTTGTTGTGACACTATCCTTCCACATTAATGACTTCCATCATTGTAGTAGATAAACCTTAGAAATTGGGACATCTTCCTAATTTGCTATGCAAACCCAAAAAAAATCAATTCTCTTGCTAATTTGGTCCGAATTGTTTATTTTTTGGTGCAGTTTCATCCAAAATGTTACTAATCTTAAATCATTAGTGCAATCATTTATTTGTTCTGAACTGTAATAGATATTTATAATATCTTCACATTTGTTTGTGACATTTAAACCCCAATGAAAATTTGAATTCATCTAGCTTAATTGGCCGAGTTATTGAAAATAGTACTGTCTTTGCAACAAAAAAAAGAAAAGAAAAGAAAATGGTACTACGAACCTAGGTTAGAAATCCTTGATGATAATTATTAAGATTGCTTACCCATTGACAAATGTTCATCGACAACTATTGTTAGGGATAATTGTACCTAACCTTTCTTCTTTTTTTCATTATTTTTTTATCTTCTTGGTTGCGTTTGTTAGAGGTTACACAATCAATTCAATTCAATTCAATTTAATTTGATTCAGTTCAGGTGTCAAATCAGTAATTTTAAATTCAGTTAAATGATGTTCAATTAAGTTCAGTGGTGCTGAGTTCATAAACATACTAATTTACCTCACATATCAAGTGTGTTTAATTCAGTTCAGTTGTTTTCAGTTCTCAGTTCAATGGTGTCCAGTTTAGTGATGTTAACTAAACTGAACTGAACTGAATTCAGCATTGGACACTACCGAACTGAACTGGATACAACTGAACTAAATTGAACACAACTTGATATGTGAGACAAAAAGTACGTTTCTGAACTCAACACCACTGAATTGAACTGAACATCATTTAACTAAATTTAAAATCAACAAACTGACAGCTAAACTGAATTGAGCTGACCGTGTAAGCTTTAACAAACGCACCCTTATTATTTGATACTTGCCAATAAGCTATATATAGATAGATTACTTTCAAAGTTTTCTTTTTGACAATCAAATAACCTCTTAATTACTTGGATAGATTTCCTCATTTTCTTGATATGAAACTTATATAGGGTTTAAAATCTTCAAAATACCCCATATAACATATCACAAAAATCAAACACATGATACTCCTAGTTGAACATATAATATAGTAACTCCAATGAGATTGTCAATGCAATCTCATAAAACATTACTACTTTACTAGTATATAAACAAAATAACGACTACTAAACAAGGATTTGTTTTGTAATGCAATCTTTTTGAATAGTACTACTAACAACCAGTAACAGTACAGTCCTAAGTGCTAAACAACGAGTAGACAAAAAACAGAAAGAGAAAAAAAAAGGCCAAAAAAAAAAGGGAAAAGAAACCCACTTTTTTCTTTTTATAAACAACAAACACGCCACACGATTAATATCCCCCCTATAAAACGCACCTCATTTCCCTTCTTTTTTTCTCACTTCATCAACCAAAAAAACACAGAGAAAAACAGAGGAAAACAGAGCCGTTTATTGTTTTCCAATTCAGAAAAACACAAATTATTTTTTCTTTCACCCATTTCAACCAAAATGGTGAATCTCATTCCCAATGGTTCTGATAATCAAGAAATGAACAAGAACGAGCAACTATTGTTTGAGTTGCTGAAAAACGAAAAACACAATCTGTATGGAAATGTTATAAACAGTGAAATAGAGAAAAAGAAAGGGAAAAAGTTTGCTGTTTTACAATGTGTTGATGATAATAAATATGTGAAAGATAAATATGAGGGTTATTTTGGTGTGTTTTCTAGAATGCTAGGAGAAGAAGGAGAATCATGGGATATTTACATGGTTTGCAAAAATGAGTTTCCTGACGATGAAGATGTTGAGCTATACGACGGTTTCGTGATCACTGGAAGTAGCAGTGATGCCCATGGCAATGACGCTTGGATCTGTAAGCTGTTAGATCTTCTACATAGGTTGGATTCTTTGAAGAAGAAAGTTCTTGGCATTTGCTTTGGTCATCAGGTATGCTTTTTGGTATAAAAACGCGTCATTTTTCCTAATCTTCTCTGAATTATGTTATCAAATTCAACTATGGTTTAAAAACAATTGGGATTAAAAAAATTTTAGTTGACAATTGGGAAGTGGATTGTGACTTGAGTAGTTGTGTGGTTGTGTCTAAGATGGGCAAAGTGGCATGATTTTATGGTGCGTGTCCCTTTAAATTAATACAGCCAAAACAAGTAGTCCATAATAGAATGATAAGTGTTACACGTCATTTGTCATGTTTGTGGGCCTTTTCAAAGTAAAATGTTTTCAATTTAGGGAAACGCGGCTTGTATTGTTACTAAATTGTACAGTAAATTTTTTGTACGCTTTGCTCACAATGACATTAGTGCCTTTAATGTGTAAATCTAATTTTTTGAACTAGACTTGGATTTGCATTTGACCATGAAATAATATTGTTATTTTTGGCCATGAAGTATAAATTTTACCTTATTTTAAATTAGAAGGTATTTTTTTTTCCTATATGTAGTAACGAAGTGGTCCGATTCTCTTTAGTTCTTCATCTTACAAAACTTATCAACACAATATTAAATTGAAAGTTTACTGAACTAAATTTTAGTAAACTGAACTGAAAACTATAAAATAATTTAAGAAGAAGTTGAGAAAAGAGACCTAAGAGTTATATTTGGAAGGAAAGTTTCACTATTGGCTAGTTGATTGATTGATTGATTCGTTTATGTTTGTAAGCAATAAAGAGCATGCACGTTAATTTTCTAAATAATAGGAGTACTCCCTCCCTACCAATAAAGAAAGATGGAACGTAGATTAGGGACAATTGAGAGTGACTAATATTTCTATGATTTTTGTGGAACATGATAGAGAAATTTCGTTAAGAACTTTTCCTTTATATAGAAAAAGAAATATGTACAAGTGAGGTACATCATAATGTTATTACATAAGATGTAAGTTTGTAACCACGTTACTCTAGCTATTTGTGTCTTCTACACGTTACGTAAACAAGAAACGGCTAGCATTACAATTACTCATAATTAATATACATACCAATAGTCTTAGTACCAGTAACTATTACAAAGTGTGTGATAAAAAAAAGTATGCATAATTGATGATGAGAAGAAAAAATAAAAGTCGGATTTGAAACAGTTGGTTTATTCACTTGATGCTCTGTTCTTTTGGCAATTGGGACATTTCTTTTGGAGGTCTTGTTGTCCTCTTTTAAGAGAACCAAGGTCCACGGATCTTGACTTTTCGGTAATTTAAAGGTCGTCACTCTTTTTTACTCTCCTTTTTTATATCCAAATATCGCGAAATAAGTTTGCCCCACATAAAATCTATTGATAGAAAGAACTAACTCTTGTATTTTCTATTTTCGAATTAGAGTTTACAAATATTACATGTGTTCATTTAAGTGGTGAAGGTCAGTTATTGCAATATCTATAGATAAGGTCTCTATCTGCTTAATTATTATCTAGTGCAGGACAAAGCTATATGACCTGGACAGTGGACACATTGTTGCGTTGTAATAGTGATCTATTTTACTCTTTCGTGCTTTTTATTGCCACTACCGACTATATAGCTCTTTGATAGCTTTAATTTGTTGCCATTAGTTGTCAGGGTTGTTCACCCGTCTGGATCCGAATCGGATTGGACTAGATCCCTCGTATCCGGTCTAAAAACGAACCGAACCAAATTTTATCCGATCTTGGATAAAATCGAAACGCTTTTTTCTTTTTTAAAGAGTAAGGAATCGGTCTTAATTTTTTGACGTCATCTACCTATCCGGTTCAGATCGGGTCAGATTGTAGACCGGATCGAAACTCGGATTGACCGGTCCAAACCAGAACCGGTCTCGATTGGACCGAGCTAAGCTAATTAAGGCCTTACATTTATGTAGCATAATAATAATAAAAAATTGGTTTTTCATTATGTTGCTTGATTTAGGACGGAACGTAACAATAATTAAATGATAGGATTTGTGCAATCGAATCTGATTTGGATTTTTAGATACTTGTTGGCAACCTACTTGTGCTTGTAACTTAATACCATTTTTGAGATATGGCGGTGACCTATTGTAACCCTTCCTAAAACAAAACTGAGAAAGAACAACAGAGTTACCTATAAAGTGTGTTCTTATTCATTAATTAGTTTAATTTAATAATCTACTTTTTCTCTCACTCACATATTTCCAGTTCAGTTTGTTTTCGTTTAGTTCAGTGAATCGAAAAGAAAACACTCATAATAGTACCACTTTTTAACTTGTTTCTATGAACACAAGTTGTGGATTTTTTTTAACATAGATTTGCACAATGCTTTGGATTGTAGACCAGCTCAAAGGCGCTTAGCACTAGTTTAAATTGATTAAGAATATGATGTACATAATTTGACTTTTCAAAACTTGTTTATTATCGATGTTTTTGTCAGTTAGTAATAACTTAATATTCTCTTTTTTTTTATCAGAAACTTAATATTCTTATTATGCATACTATATAGTGAATTAGTGATAAACATAATTAGAACATAACAATGAATGTTTTAAGTAGTTTCTTTTTTGGTTCGTTCTACACTCAAATCTCCCAAAACACGTGTATCCACAGAGTTTCCACTACCATATGTGCCCAAAATTGTTGCTTAGTGCAATGTGCAAGTAACTTATTTGCATAAATTCTGCCAAAATCATTCAAAAGATAAAACAACAAATAATGCTAAAAACACTCTTTGCCTCGTTGTCTGCAGTTCCTGATGCCTCCAGTCCCCACTGTCCTCTTGGATGCTCTGTCACCTTAAGCATATCATCTAAAATCCTTTTTTTTCATTTAACTATTTTATTTATTTTACTCAATGAGGAGTACCATAATTTATGAAGTCTACAATTTGTCTCAAAAAAGTTGGAATTGGATAAAAAAAATAAAAATTGGGTACTGAATATAATTTTTGATCTTTACTTCAAATTGTTATAATTTTTTTAAAGCATTCTTATAATATTAGTAATCGTTTTTGAGCAGATATTAGCCCGTGCATTGGGAGGAAAAACTGATCGGGCCACTTCGGGTTGGGACATTGGACTTAGAAATATTCAATTGTCAGGCTTATCATCCAAACTCAAAATCCCTACTACACTTGCCATCATAGAGTGCCACCAAGATGAGGTTAGTTCGTTCTTGGAAAATCCATTAGTTTTTTAATTTCTTTCTCAAAGAATAATGACGTATTTTATATTACGAAAAGACCGTCTCATAATTTTTTTGTGAGTTAAAATAGATATGGGAACTTCCTCCAAAAGTCGAGGTGATTGGCCGGTCCAACAAAACTTCAATAGAGGTGTTTAAATATGGAGATCACATGATGGGTATTCAAGGTCATCCCGAGTACAGTAAAGATATACTTCTTTACCTAATTGAGATCATTCTCCAACGAAATTATATTGGGGTATGTACATTATTATAATAGCACAAAATTAATTATTTGTAAAATTTTGTCATTTTGTCATTTTTATTTATTAATGATTGGTTTTGGTTCATTGCAGGAAACTTATGCTAATCAATTGAGGGCTAAATTTATTGAGTCACGTGACCCTGACAAAGAAGCATGGAGAAAACTCTGTGTCAGCTTTCTCAAGGGCAGATTATGATCATTAAGCCAATATTTAGCAACAAATCTAAATAAAGAGAGAAAATATTTAATTTAGAGAGGAGTGGGAGGAAATGTATAAATATAAGAATTAGCTCCAAGGAATGAGGTTACATATCTTGGTATTGACATCATTCAGAGATTTATTAAAAGAGAATTATTATTATTTTTATAATTTTAATCTCAATTCAAGGAGGGTTTGATCTTATTTTTTTCAATTTACGATTTTACATTATTGTCTTGTAATTGACTCCTAATGATCCCAATTTTTATAGACAATGATCTGTGAAAGATTTTCAATTTGTCATTGGTATCTAGTCGTTTTCTTCCTCATTTTCAGTAAGATGATTCTTACTGAATAAATAGAATGATGATAAACATCTTCAAAGAAGAAAAACTTACAAAGCAAAAACAATACTTTTTTTTATTTAAACAAAAATTTGTGTAAGACGGTATTTTCGTAACTTTCAGTGAAATTGATCACTTTTGAGTAGAATAAAAAATAATTACGATGTATAATAACTTGTTCCTACATTTCTAAATCATGATCCTTGTCTTCATCAAATTTTAGCATTAACTAGCTTGTGTATAGTATATATTATTATCATCTGTTATTTATCTTAATAGCTCAAACATTATTATCATCAATTGAAATATTCCAATATTGTATTTTTTTTTTAGCTCTTAGACCTTTATTTAAGTACTCATCGATCAGGGTCCTAAAGTGATGATGTTAAAGTTTTCCATATATCATAGATAACCAGCTAGAATGTCTAATAATTGTTGGAAGAGGATACACGTATGTTTTTGTTTTGTTGATTGGTCCTAATCAAAATGCCTATTTTATTGCCTTTCAAAATGCAATTTTGCACGGTCATATTCTGTAGAAAAGGACCCTTAGCATGATTAATTGATTATGTAACAAGTGCTTCATCACATATTTCTCTATCATGTTAACCTTTTGACTCTTTCAATCATTATAATCCTATTATATTTTTATTACACTGCTTCTGTGTTTACTTTCATATTTTCGTACTTGCCTATTCATTTTGTTACAGGGTTATTTAATTATATCTTATGTCATTTTCTATTAAATTGAGTTGAACTGAAGTGAAATAGATACAACTTAACTAAACTGAGCAAGTGCTAATATGCGAGAGAAATATGTATGCTTAAACTACTGATCGGATAATAGCACACACTCGATCAATTATAGTTCTTGCTAGAAGAGAAAAAAAAAGCGTCTATAAGCTCGCAGAAGGCACAATTAGTATCAGTACAATTACATTACATAAGGGTGATGGAAATTCGAACATCAGATCTTATTTACTCTATATATCAGTTTTAACCACCACTTGAATACATGATTTATAAGATTGTAAGATTCATAATCTAAGGATCGGAGCTCATTTGACCCGTTCTAATTAATTTCTTTATAACGAGCATGGCGCATGACTTCAGCTGATATCGCTCTCTATAAAGAATAATTGCTACTTCGGATTCGGAGCGAAACGTACCATCCCATGCCCGGTACGGAATCAATAATTGAACAATTGACTTTTAAACGGAGTACATTATTGCTAAATGACATGTAATCCATTGGCACCAAAGCTAGACAAACCCTTAAACTACCACCACAAACACAAAAATGGTAAAAACATGGCCCATGGACAAACCAAAACATTGCAAATTACCATGGTTTCCCACCCACTGGACACTAAAGAGTATTTTTCTGATAGACAATCTAGCTACCAACTTATAAAGCATTGTACGTTCGTACAAATTGCCAACCTTGAATTCCACCATGCATATGCACATCCTATAACTGTAATATCTATTTTAATCCCCCAATCACAGAACAAGGAAAGATCATATAGAGGCTAAAATCTAGCCACAACCAGCAGGCCCAACACCATAGCCACGCCAAACACTCTGACCCAACTAAAACCAAGCAATTAATAAAATCATTCTCCCTGCAAATCCCTTGTTTGGCTAATTCATCTATAACCGCATTCGCGCTCCGTGATCCATGAATAAGGGCATCCACAATGCATCAGACTTTTCAGACTCCACAGACTTGCCACATCAGTTTTCCACTCACTTTTTATTTTCCAGACTCAACTTCAGACTTTCCACCACAACGTTATTCAAACTTTTCAGACTTTCCACCACAACGTTATTCAGACTTTTCAAACTTTAACACCCCCCCATATGCCACATGTCACCTTTTTATTTGTTAAAAAAAACACAACAGTTGCTTTCAAAATGATCAGCATGTGTTTTCTAGTACTTTTTGTTTTATTTGAGTAGTTGGACCCCACAATTGAGTCTTAAAGGGAGTCTTGAAATCTAAAGACCCAATTTAAGACTAGCATTTTTTTTGCCCACCACAATGGCACAAGACCTTTAAGATTTCTAAGACTCTTAAAAATCAAGACTTATAATACTAGGAATAATGATGCCCTAATAGAAAATTTAGGCCACCACTTCTTTATATGCCGAATGAAGTTTAATCCAAACCTAGTTTCCCAAAGACCTCCCTCCTTTGAATTAGCCTACTTTAAGCACTTGTCAAATCAGATTCAAGTATTATTTCGAAGTTTGACAGCCAATCTTTAGACAAAGGTCCAAAGAAAAGCTCTAGCAGTGGCCGCAACTTCATCAGCCCCATGCCCCCATTATTTCCTTCAAAGGGACCTCGCATAGGAACAAACATCTAATATTCCTGTTCCAGTCACCAATAGGACGACACCCCTATAGCTGCTACGCGGTCCAATGGCGGATTTAGAAAACAAATGATATGGGTGTCCAAACTAAATAATTAAATAATATGGATACTAAAACTAAATATTAGGGTATTTTAGCAATAATCTCCAAAAAAATCCAAAAAATAGGATATTTTAGCAAAATTTTCCAAAAAAATTAGGTGTCCGAGACCCCGAGGCCTCGTATTAGATACGCCTATGACACCATCCTTACATGAAGTGTCAACGTTGAATTTTAAGGAGCATACCAAAAAACCACACCAAAACAAGACTTATTCACTCTAAACTACCCCTTACAAAAAACCATCTAAAATCTTAAAGCACATTATTATGCTTTCCTCATTTACAATAAATAAAAAAAAAACCCAAGCTAAAAACCATGAAACGAAGAAGAAAAAAATCATAGAAAATTGAAATAATGATACTCGATGGAGAATATATGAAACCATAATAGGAATTTCGGTTTCTATTGTTTTTCTATGAATTTTCATTATTTTATTAAAATTAGAAAAATAAAATACATTTTCCCTAAAAAAAAAAAGAAAAAGAAAATACATATTCTTTTGAAATATTTTGAGATCAAGACATAATATTTCACCGTTTCTTATGCAATAAGTAAACTGTTTTTGGCAATAGTGACATTTTGTTAACCAACCTACCGATATTAATGATATATTAAAGAAAAAAGTGACATTTAACTTCACATACCATTTCCATTTTAGATATCACCACAAAAATTATGGTGCTTCAGTAACACCAGTCAGTGGCAGATCTATTCATGGGGTTAGGGATTCCATTGAATCCAATTTTTTTGTTAAATTCCTTTGTAAAATGATTTTCTTAATGCAATATCTATAATTTATCCTATATGTTGTAAGAGACTGACTCCACTTGAACTGATCCCTAACTCCGCCATTGAACACCACCTGGATTTGTTATCCTCTAATACACCCTTGAAAATAAGGGGTGTTTTGGAGTATTTGAACAAAGAAAAAAGAAAAAAAATTGATTTGAAAATATTCTACTGATTAGGTAACAGTCGTAACACCACAAAAGCAAATAGTCGATTTGTTTCTGAAACACTTAAAATTTTTCGCACCACAAATAACCGAAATTTCTATTAAGTTATTAGCCAAAAGGTGATGAGTAAGATCTTATACGTGTTTCCTCTCCCACAAGAATCAAAAAAGAGGGAAAAACTAAAAGGAAAAACAAAACAATCTTGATAATTTATTTTCTTTTGATCAAAACAATCTTGATAAGTTAAAAAAGAAAAATAAATAAATTCTTTTTATAAATTTTTCGAAGATTTAATTTTAGAAGCACTCATCATGTGGGCTCGTAACAACTAAGCAACACAATCTACCCTCTTCTCAGTTCCCTGTCCCTCCTCAAAATGCCTCTTTAAAACCCCCAAATTAAAAAAGAATTAAAAAAAACCCGGATCACTCAAAACGCGCTTCGTATCCATCAAAACGACACCCCCCTTTCCCCATCCACAAGAAACCGAAAATCTTCCGCCCCAAAAAACCAGGAAAAAAATTATCAAAAAAAATAAAATCATCTCTCTCTCTCTGTGAAATTTTCAAAAAACCTTTTCACTCCGTTCTCAAAAACCCTTAAATTTTCTCTCTCATCCTCTCGCAACTCGCAAGTTAGGGTTTTTTCATTCGATCTTAATTTCTCTCTCTTCTAATCATCAATGGCGGACGATTCAACTCAGTCAACAGCACCAATACAAACTTCAGCGCTAGGGCAATCAGTGATCCCAATAGTGAACAAGCTACAAGATATAGCAGCTCAATTAGGAAGTTCACCAGCTTTTGATTTACCTCAAGTTGCTGTTGTTGGTAGTCAAAGTAGTGGCAAATCGAGTGTTCTTGAAGCGCTCGTTGGCCGTGATTTCTTACCTCGTGGTTCCGATATTTGTACGCGACGACCGTTGGTGTTGCAGTTGTTGCAAACTAAAAGGAATGATGATGAGTGGGGCGAGTTCTTGCACTTGCCTGGAAAGAAATTCTATGATTTTAATGAAATTCGGAGGGAAATTCAGGTATTAGTTTGTTTTGTTATTGATATATTTTGAAGTTCAGTTTTGTTGTTTATTAGTTTAGGGATTGAAATTTAGTTGTGTGTATGTGTTTTATGTGTTTGACATTGTTGACTGATTATTGGTGTTGTTCATGATTGAGGATATTTTTGATGCTGAGTTTGTAATTAGTGTAATGTGTTTGTTTTTGTAACTGTACAAAGCCAGGAATTTGGAGTTTTTAGTTTGTTTTGCATATGTTTCGATATTATTGATTGTAACGGATTTTATGGTGTTAGTGCTGGTGGATAATTAGCAGTTGAGGATTTTGATGCTGAATAGGTAATTAGTGTAATGTGTTTGTTTTCTTGACTGGACGGAGTAAGGAGTTTTGATTTTTAGTTTGATTTGATTATGTTATCGACATTGTTGATTGGAGTGAAGGTTATGATGTTAGTGTTGTTGTTGACTGAAATTTGGTACTGTTGGCAATGAGGATTTGAATGCTGAATTGGTATTCGGGAAAAACAAAACAAAATTTAATGATGATTTGAAAAGTTAGTTGTACACCATTGTGGTGCTTGGGAAACCCTTCTTCTCCTTATTAGGATCAGTTGGTTGGTTAGGCTGTTAATTTTCAGAAAGGAAGGTTATTCCTTTACATGTTCCATTGATTTCTGATATGCGTCATTTTGTCATATAAGATTGATTTTTCCACTTCAACATCAACATCAACATCAACATCAACATCAACATTACCCAAGTGCCTCCAAAGAGGCTCCCGCCTAGACAGGGTAATGGGGGGTCGGTTGTACGCAACCTTACCCCTGTGAGAGTCTTGCAGAAAGGCTGTTTCCTTTTGACCCGAGATCCGAAGTGCGACAACCATCGGCAACTTTACAAAAAATAAGAAGTGCCGACAGTTTTGTGAGCCATTTTACTTTACTTCATTACATTCCGAAACCAAAAAGTAGAGAAGCTTTTGGCTCCACTGGAAATTGTGTTCCTTATTCAAGCCAAGTTCAAGTATAATCAGGCTTTCATAATCTATATACTCCCTCCGTCCCATGTTTATATTCCCAATTTCCTTTTTTGGTCAGTCCCTCGTTTACGTTCACGGTTCCTTATTTAGTAAACTTTTTGTTATGAAATTACCATTTACCCCCCACTTAAACAAACCTAACCCAAAATCCATCACCTTCCATCTCTCTCCTAAGACCATCTTTTCCACCAGTCAACCACCTTGACTCCTCTCCCTCTCTCCTCAAATCACAAACCACCACTATCAAAACCCCCTTCTCTCTCTCCTCGGACCACCACAATGAGCACCCCATCTCACTTTCTCTCTCCTCAAATCTCTCTCTCTCTGTCTCAGATTTTGTGGGTGGGGGTTTCTAGGGTTTTCGTGGATGGGGTCGATTTTGTGGGTGGGGGTGTGGGGTTTCAGGGTGGGGGCTGGTTGGGGGGTTTTGTGGGTGGTGGTGGTTGGATTTCGTGGGTAGGGGTTTGTGGTGGTTGGATTTCGTGAGTGGTGGGTTAGGTTTGTAGGTGGTGGTGGGTTAGGGGGTTGCGTGGGTGGGGTTGGGCGATTTCGTGGGTGGGGGTGGTGGCCGGTGGGTTAAAGGGGGTTACATGGTGGGGGTGGGTTGGGGTAAGGTTTCGTGGTGGGGTTGGGGGATTTCGTGGGTGTGGGTGGGGGTAGGGTGGGGGTGTGGTGGGGCGGTTGCGGTGGTGGGGGTGGTTGCGTGGTGGAGGTGGGGGCTGGTGGTTTGTTTTTGTGGTGGGGCTGGTGGTAGGTGTTGGTGATGGGTGGTGTGGGTGAGGTGATATGAGGAGAGAGAGAAGGGGTTGAGGCAAGGGTATTTGAGGAAAGTCAATGTCAAAGTACATTTGCATTAAACCCGTGTAATATCAAACTGGGAACGTAAACACGGGACGGAGGGAGTACAAATTTAATAAGTTCGACAAAGTTCAACCTCTATAGCAGCATTTGTTTTCTTTTGTAATAACTACAAAATTTTAAGACAATTTGGATGGTTCCGCATAGAGATGGCAAAATCTGACCCGAAAAAAACACAAGGTTTGTCGGATCCTGAACGAGGGGTGTTCCTTATTCAACCCAAGTTCAAGTATAATCAGGCTCTCATAATCTATATACAAATTGAATAAGTTCGACAAAGTTTATTCTCTATAGCAGCATTTGTTATTACAAAATTTTAAGACAATTTGGATGGTTCCGCATAGAGATGGCAAAATTTGACCCGACCCAGGTTGCCCGACCCGAAAAGGTTTGTTCTGCTAACGACCCGAACCTGAAATTATCCGATCTTAGACCCGAAGATTGTGAGACAATAGTTGTTTGTGATCTGTAACCCGGTTTTCTAAAGACCCGAAATGACCACCCGCAGATGAGTGACCCGACCCGAACCCAACTCGTTTACCAGGTCTAGTTCCGCAATAGCAAAAGTGGACAATGGATCAAATGTGACTATGTCAGACTTCTGACAAAAACCTTAGTCATTGATGAGAGTGTAATAGTAAAAGGCGAATAGAACTTGGCAGTGCAAACTTCAATAATCTTGTTCCTTACAGGAAGATAATTATGCCATATCCCTACAGACATGCCATCCACAGTGATGTAGTTGCGCAGACTCTTTAAAGAAGGTTACCTGAAATTATAGGTGAGAATTGGGTGTATCCAAATACTGTTATAGTGTTTCTACAAGCAAGGCGTGTGGGGGTGGGGTGGAGGAAGGAGAAGAAGTTGCTGTGGAAGAGTGCTATTTTTGCAGTGCTTCGGTGTATATGGCTAGAGTGGAACGCTATGATTTTTCGGGTATTTCTATGTAAAAAAGTATGAATGATCAGTGGTGGTTCTGATGAGTTGGTGAGTTGGTTTTGGTAGAAGAGGTTGCGATGCTACTAATAGAGGAGGAAGCCATTTCTTGACATGAATGTTGAACTATAGAAAGAAAGAGATTATAGAGAATTAGAAGCAGGGGGTTGGGTGGAGGAAGGAGAAGAAGTTGCTGTGGAAGAGTGCTATTTTTGCAGTGCTTCGGTGTATATGGCTAGAGTGGAACGCTATGATTTTTCGGGTATTTCTATGTAAAAAAGTATGAATGATCAGTGGTGGTTCTGATGAGTTGGTGAGTTGGTTTTGGTAGAAGAGGTTGCGATGCTACTAATAGAGGAGGAAGCCATTTCTTGACATGAATATTGAACTATAGAAAGAAAGAGATTATAGAGAATTAGAAGCTGTCAGTGGAGGAGGTCAGCGGTGAATCTTTCACCTGATTTTTTTTGGGGCGATTAGTGAGACTGGGGGTTGGAAAGGAGAAGGCTGTGGAGTTCATTACGTGTATTTTGCTCATAGCATCTGGAGTTGGATGTTTGGTGTTTTTCAAGAGGTGTGTTTTTGTCCCTCTAGTCTTATGGAGTACATTAAGACACGATTTGTGAGATTTGAGGCTGGAAAGGAGAAGAGGTAACTGTGGGGTAATGCGGCTTTTGTACTCATTTGGTGTCTTTGGCTAGAAAGGGATGCTCTGGAATTCGATGCTGATCATTTTGGTTGATATGACGTGGGATAGGGTCACATATCTAGTGTTTTTATGGGCTAGACGTAGGGGCATTTTGAAGTTATTCTATTACCAGGATCTAGCAAAATAGGGCTAATCTGCAATTAGCTTCTTATTGGAGGATATCTTATCCTCTGCTGTAGTTTTGATGCTACATTAATGCATACTGTCTCTTTATTCAAAAGAAGTAAATGAGAGGCTGGAAGTGACAGACATAGGAAATGAGAGGCTTTGAGAGATTTTCTGCTAGACAAAAAAATGAAATACAACAATCGAAAATAACTTTTACACTCTCTGCCCCCTCCCACTATTATTTTTTTAAAGATTGCTTTATTTTTAAGTTGACTCTATGAGAGCCGTGAGCCGATCTACATTGAAGTTCGTTGGGTAGGCGAGCATATGGGCCTGCTTGGGGTCGGCTGAATTTGAGCTTGAGCCAAGCTGTGGCCTAGTTGAGCTCAAGCTAAAAGGCTTGACGAGTTGGCTTGCTTTTGTTAAAGGCCTATCCTCAACCTAGCATTGGATTGTTTTGTATTGCTGGATAATATTATCAATGGGAAGAAACCAAGAGCCTAATATGCGTTGCTGGTGCTGGACCCAGGAGTATAGGTGATAGGTTAGAGGTGACTGAACCAATTGTTGGTAATTTTGAAAAGTGAAGTCGTCTTTGATTTTGGTGTATAAGAGATTCTTGCTCATCCTTGCAATTGAACTAATTGAAGGTATAATCATGGAGAGGCTTATAGTTGGTTATATCAGATGATCCTGAGCAAACCTTGAGTTGCTGTCATTTTTTACTCTAGAACTTTTTGTGGTTGCAGCTACTAATATAATGGAGTGCGTAAATCCTTACTGCTCTCGTGGAGACACCTTCAGACCCATCTCGTTGTTTCTCTGTTTATTTAAGGAACATATGTGTGTGATCCCTTTAAATAATTTTGTTGTTTAAGCTGAATTCCTTTAAATTGGTTTCAGGCTGAGACTGATAGAGAGGCAGGAGAAAACAAAGGTGTTATTGACAAGCAGATCCGTCTAAAGATATTTTCACCAAATGTTCTCGATATTACTTTAGTAGATCTCCCAGGGATAACTAAGGTTCCAGTTGGTGATCAGCCTTCAGACATTGAAGCGCGAATAAGAACAATGATAATGTCCTACATCAAGATCCCAAGCTGTGTAATATTAGCTGTTACCCCTGCAAACTCTGATCTAGCAAATTCAGATGCCTTGCAAATGGCTGGAATTGCAGATCCGGATGGTATGTTCGAATTTCTTGCTGATTGCTGGATCGACCAGTTATTGATTTCTTTCTCTAAATTCTGAACTTTTTGGTGGACAGGATATCGAACGATTGGTGTTATCACAAAGGTGAAGTGCATGTTAACCAGTTTCTCCCCCCCCCCCCTCTTTTTTTTTGTGTAATCTTTAACTGTGGTTATGTTGTTCTCCTGACGTGTGCAACTTTGTAATGGTGTTTCAGCTTGATATTATGGACAGAGGCACAGATGCTCGCAATTTTTTGCTTGGAAAAGTTATACCTCTGCGACTTGGTTATGTGGGTGTTGTGAATCGCAGTCAAGAGGTATTTTTGGTTACTTTATGAAAAAGTTTAGCTCACCTGACAATAACATTGTGACATTGGTTTTTTCCTCCATGTTCCACCAATAATATACAAAATATTGGTTTCTGGATGTATTGAATACATCGTGGCTCTTTGAGATTGTAATATTGACAACCTAGTTAAATGCATTGTAAGCACTATTTTATTTTACTTTTTTGGGATTTCTTTTTTGTCCGACGTGTTTGTTTAACATTAAGCGAGGGAGAGTGATACAAAGAGTGACCACTCATTCAAAAAGTTAGAAGATCAAAGAGGGAGTTCTGACGCCAACCAAAAGACATCCATTCAGGCAAGGTGGAAATGAGTTGGGCAGTAATGGAGTTATATTTCAATAAAAAATGCTTTAGAATGTTCTTTAGATTGTCAAATGCAATGCGCTTGTCAAAGGATACTTGAGGAAGAAGGTGAAATAATTTTTGTCGGGCATTATCAAATTTTGGTAGACTGAGTGAAGTTAGTACCAGCCGGACTTTCCTTAGGTAATTTAGGTCTACATTGTTAAAGGTTGGGTGTTAATTTGTGGTTATTTTTGGTAGGCATAACCATAATTAGAAAATCACGCCTTCTTCTATGTATGAATTTTGGTAGGCGTGACGATTTTTAGTGACTTAAAACTTGTAAGCATGCATCTTCAGTTTATTGTCATTATAACTGCTGTTGCCAATACTACCAAATACCAATGCCAGTGTTGCTAGAGTTGTTGTAGTTGTTAGTGTTGGTGTAATTGTGGTTGTTTTATTTTTTAAAGTTGTATCACAAAATAACTGTCAAGGGAGATCCGTTCTAGCACGTAATGTATATCACTTCTCAGGTTCTGTTAGATGGTTGTCAATTGGTTGGTTGACTGGGTTTGATATAATAAAAAGGATCCTCAGGTGCCTCCATTTGTTTCAAGAGGGTATATGAGATGTTGCAAATTGGAAAGAAGAGATGTTTACTTTTCTCATTGATGCTGTGATTCTCATAAGATTTGGATACCAAGAATGATCACATTTGGTATCAACATGATCAGTTTTTTAATTTGTTTAATGTTATCGAAACAGGACATTTTAATGAATAGGAGCATAAAGGATGCACTTACTGCTGAGGAGAAGTTTTTCCGTGGTCGTCCAGTATGACCTTGATCCCTGTTCCTTTTGGTGTTTGATTGAGTTCTAGTTTGAAACTGACTTGGATAAATACTGTTGGTGACATTTCTATTGTCCACTTGTGGTTATGCAGGTATATAGTGATCTTGCAGATCGATGTGGCGTCCCACAGTTGGCAAAGAAGTTAAACCAGGTCTAAAAAGAATGCTGCATTGTTGCTATATTTTGTGTTTTATACATTATGGTTCCTGACTGGTGATTGTGTGCTTGTCTTTTCTTAGATCTTAGTACAACATATCAAAGCTGTTCTCCCTAATCTGAAAGCTCAAATTAATGCTCAACTTGTTTCTGTTGCTAAGGAGCATGCTAGCTATGGTGAAACTGTTGAATCCAAGGTATGATCATCAAAGTTCCTGAATTAACCTAATAGAAACATTTCTATTAGCCTGGATATAGACAAAACCTTTGCTTTGGGGTTGAAGTGCTAAGAAAGTAAGAATAATTGAAATTGTTGTTTTGCAACCCAGAGGTCCACTGCTAATAATCTCTATATCTTAGTAGTATTCATCATAAAGTGTAAACAATATGCACCAACAAGCTTAATTAAGCTCTAAAGGGGTGGACTAAATTTGTTTCTTTCATTGCTTTTTTCAAAGGGTTATGGATATTTGTAAACTGGATGTTGCTAAGTGTGAACTTGTATGGCATTGCTTTTTCTTCTTGTCAGGCTGGTCAGGGATCTGTCATCCTAAATATCCTATCAAAGTACTCTGATGGTGAGTATGCCATGTTCTGCCCTCACTGTATGCACACCTTTGTTATTTCGCTAAGAATGTCTAATAATGGAGGTTCTTTTTGGACAGCTTTTTCTTCTTTGATAGAAGGGAAGAATGAAGAGATGTCTACATCTGAGTTGTCTGGTGGAGCAAGAGTTCATTACATTTTCCAGTCAATATTTGTAAAGAGTTTGGAGGTGTGCATTCTTAGTTTGATTGCTCCCCTACATTTGGCCTTAGGGTGCAAACATTCCGAATTTGTTTATTGGCTCATTATGCAGTAAGTACATATCTAGGGTCTTGGTATACACTGCTAATTCTTTTTTTTCACAGGAGGTGGATCCATGTGAGGATTTGAGTGATGATGACATCCGAACAGCTATTCAGAATGCAACTGGTCCAAAGTCTGCACTATTTGTTCCAGAGGTAGGTCTTGCAATGTTACCAAATTGAATAATCTTTCTGGATCTGTATTTTATGAAGTCAAGACTGATTTCCATCCTTGGTTTATTTGGTATCATAACCTGTTAGTTTGTTAAGTTCTTACTTCTTAACAGTTGGCATGTTTCCTCATAACCTGGAAAATCTTATAGATTTGTTTTTGTATTTAGGTACCATTTGAAGTTCTTGTCAGGAGGCAAATAGCTCGTCTACTAGATCCTAGTCTCCAATGTGCAAGATTTATATATGACGAGTTAATAAAGGTAGGAAGAGTGACTTATGCCTGCGTTAATGTATTCTGCTATCTACTAACCTCCACAAAACAATCTTATGCAGATGAGTCATCGCTGTCTAGGTAGCGAACTGCAGCGCTTTCCTGTACTTAGAAAGCGAATGGATGAAGTTATTGGTGGCTTCTTAAGAGAGGGCCTTCAACCCGCTGAGGCAATGATTGGGCATATTATTGAAATGGAGGTATTGCTTGTTAGAGACCATGCTCGTATGCCTTTGTGATTCTGCTTTTCCAGTCTAGCTCCCCTTTTGTTTGTACATTGTGTTTGTGTACCGCTATTATTCTTCTGAAACCCTGTTTTCTTAATCTGTTGCTCTAATTGCACAGCAGTTGCAGTTCACACTTAGTTGTGTATGATTAAAGATAATTAATCTAACTTTAAGTTGCAGAATGCAGAGTGTGCATTGTTTTTGCTCACTTGTACTAGCATAGAGTAGTTGTACAGTAGATATCCTAGAGGTTGATATGGTTTGCTTTTTAATAGCTTGAAGATATATCAGAGTTATTATGAAGGCAATTTGTAGCTTTGTGTCACCAGAAGCTAGATTCCAGGTCTCATCTGCGCCCATGCTAAGGCAAGATTGACTTCTATTATAATCCTGAGGGGGTAGCTCAACTGGTAAGACATCTGAGAAATATTCCAGAGGTCCTAGGTTCGAGTCCTCTCAGGGCCACTGGAGGTTTTACCGGTCGTTAACTTCAGGGCCCATGGGATTAGTCAAGCAAAGCTTGGACACCCATGTTATCTAAAAAAAAAAGAAAAAAAAGATTGACTTCTATTATATGACATGTGCCTGGTTTGCCTAGCTTCTCGCTTACATTCTTCCTGCCACCCCCCTCTTCCTTCACTTCCGCCTCACCTCCGTGTTAAAATGGGGCTAGAAGTAGCTACTTCTACTTTTAGCCCCATTTCAAATTGAAGGTGGATAAAGAAGTGGAGGAAGAGGATAGGAACCCTGAGTGGGTAGCTCAGCTGGTAAAACCTTTGAGATTTGTTCCAGAGGTCCCAGGTTCGAGCCTCCACATGGCCACTGGAGGTTTTCCTGGTGGTTAACTTTGAGGGCCCATGGAATTAGTCGGGCAAAGCCCGGATACCCATGTTATTTAAAAAGAGAAGGAAGAGGGGGAGGGGAAAGGAGGAATATGAGAGGAGAAGTTGAAGTTGAGATAAGCTAGGCCAAACAGGCCCATACTAATTTGATGTACAAGGTATCCTTTCCCTGATTAGTTATTCTAGCTGAAAAAAATGTTCTTTCCTTTTTTCCTTCTTACTGATACTACTTTTTGGTGTAACATTAGAAATAATATTGGCTATTTCTGTGTAAAAGCTAGAGCTGCTAATTCTTGTGGGGGGAATGCATGGGGTGGTTAGTCATTCAGGTTTCTCCCTATGGAAAATGATTTGTAGATGGACGCTATATTAGATCTTTAAGAGCCTTGAAAGTACCTTTTGATGGGGGTACTAAGTTCATTTATCAATTTCGTAGATGGACTACATAAACACGTCACACCCTAACTTCGTTGGTGGAGCCAAAGCTGTAGAGATTGCTTCTCAACATATAAAGTCTTCGAGAGCTCCTGTATCTATACCAAAGCTAAAGGTACATCTCCATCAAGTCGCCTTCTTTTTCTCTGTTCTGTTGATATCCAGTTTCAGTTTACACACGGGTTGCTCTTTTCCAATTAGGATGGAGGGGATTTGGATAAAGCTCCTGCATCTGAAAGGACCGTCAAATCACGAGCTCTTTTTGCTAGATCTGCAAATGGAATCGTTACTGAACAGGTAAAAAGCAATCTTGAGATCGACTAGATCTGGATGGAGCTTCTCTTCTTGTGCTTTTACAAAGACATCATACGAATGGGTTGTTGATGGATATGCCATGTTTGATGACTTTCTCGTAACTCTTTTTTGATTGACAGAGCATTCGGCCTCCTGCAGATGGTGAAAAAGCTGCTCATGCTGGTAAGTTTTTGGCTGGATATACACTGTAATGGTCTGTATTTTAATCATTGTGGATTTAGATAAGATTGTACATGGTCTTGCTCCCAGCCACTACGTTGTTACTTGATTATGAATTTGGAGTCCATTGCTTTCTGAGGATATCAGCAAGAGTGATTCTGATACATAGTTTATGTCTGGACAGGGGTTGCTACTAATTCCGGCTGGGGAATTACAACTTTTTGGGCTGGTACTGACAACCGCACTTCTGCTAAGGAAGGATCAACCCACAAGACGTTTAGTGAAACTGCTCATACCTTGGAACCTGCCTTTTCTATGATTCATTTAAAGGAAGTAAGTCTCTTTGACAGGGAGCTGCTGCTACCTATACCGCTCACTTGTTTTGCGTATGCTTCTTTTCTCCTGGGATTTGATTGTAATTAATTTTTGTTCAATTCTTCTTGAAGCCCCCAACGATACTGAGGCCCTCAGAGACTCATACAGAGAATGAAGCAATTGAAATTTCTGTCACCAAACTGTTGTTGAAGTCGTATTATGACATTGTCAGGAAGAACATAGAGGACTCTGTGCCTAAGGCGATTATGCACTTCCTGGTGAGAATTGCACCACCCAAAGCTGTTTGAGCTTTCCAGCTAGGCAGACATCGTTGGAGTGTGCATGTACTTGTTGAGGACATTTTACTAGATATATGTGGACAGTGGTATTTGGTGGTGATTGAAGTGGATTAGAGGTCTTTGTGTTTGCTCCTTTTGTGCTTGATGATATAATTCTTTGATGATTTGTTTGCAGGTAAACCATACAAAACGAGAGCTGCACAATGTCTTTATCAAAAAGCTTTACAGGTAAAATGAGGCATAACAATAATGGTTTATGTTCTAATATCTGAATGTCATCAATTCTATACCCTATTTTGTATTGCTTGACAATCCAATCTAATGGCATTTATTGGTGCGGAACTATGTAGGGAGAATCTTTTTGAGGAGATGTTGCAAGAACCCGATGAGGTGGCAATGAAAAGAAAGCAAACTCGAGACAAATTGCGCATTCTCAATCAAGCCTTCCGGGTTGGTATCTCTCTCTCTTTTGCAGAGCTTCTAGGTTATAACTTATAAGCACTGTACCATCAGTTGGATATAATTTTGCTGTAAATGTTTGAGCACCCTGTGCTGGATCTCAACTACATTGTGTTTAGGCATAATTGAACTATCATTGTGGATGTGATGTTAGGAGTTTGGGCATAAGTAACTACAACAATTTGCCTTTCCCTACATGTATGCTATTGAATTAATGCTATCTGCGAGTCTGCTTCCAGAAAGAAAGTTGCTCAAATCGCAGCGCAGAGCAGCGCTGCGCTTGACCGATTATAGTTTTATATTTACTTATATTCTTAAACAGGAGGCTGTGTTGGGTTCTTGTTTTCTATAGGTAATTTATGTTGGAGGATATGAGGAATTTTAAGGTGGAATGAAGCTTTTGTTTGTTTCTTGTTACTGTACCTGTTCTATGCTGGAAGTGGAATGTTATTTGGTCCATATGTTTGCAGCTGTAACTGTGTTACTTTCTTTCTAAACTTGTTGAATTATTAAATATTGCATCTGCTAGTAATGAATTAATAAATAATTAGTTTGGACTTGATTGGTATGCTTTTCATTTGTAGGTATTGGATGAATTGCCATTAGAGGCTGACAACGTTGAGAAGGGTTACAATTTGGGTACTGATGTTACTGGCTTGCCTAAGATTAATGGGCTTCCATCATCAGTGTACTCAACGTGCAGTGTTTCGGGCGACTCCTACTCGGCTTCCCCAAAACACGCAAAGTCTCGGAAATCATCCCACTCGGGAGAGTTGCAGTCACCATTATATGGCAATGTCGACTCTAATGGAAGTGGACGAGGTCCTCTTTCTGGTCTTTATCCAGCTATATAGGCAAGTATCTATCGATTGGTCTGCCCAACCATCAAATTACATTTATTTAAATTGGTATGCCAGTATTGCTGGACAAGACAACTGGCCAGTAAAGTAAAACTTGCGTGGAGCCGCAAAATTGTTTGTGAAGATTCACTTCACCCCGAAAGTTGGTTTCTGCATTGCATGCTTGCAGTCCAGTGTCATGATGTCATCGTAGAGTTTACAGGAGGGGCGAAGAAATGGAAAGATACTGCAGATCATTGCATAGTTTGTAAGATATTTCAGAATATCTGTCTCCTTAAGGTTTTACTTCTCGGCCAATTTACGAGTCAACTCATGATGCATGTATTTGGTCATCTTATTATACTCGTCCTGGTTAGCAGGTCATAAATTGATAGGTACAGCAACAGGATATGTACCTCAATGCAGTTTTGCCATATACAAATAACTTGTTTTTGCTCCCATGAAAAGAAGTTGAATGGGAGGATTACTTTATGCCAGTGTATATTTTGGAGTGGTGTAATTGAACAGCCAACTGACTTAATTCTTTGTCCGACTATTTCATTTCGTACTATTTCACGTGAGAATATATTCAATTGATCTCTTTTTTCATCTTATATTAGTGATATATCCACAAACTTCTTTTATACTGCTGTCTGGAGGCGAACACACCCTTGTCAAGTCCTGACGAGCTCTTTTTTCCAGTTGAGGATCCATATGCGTTCAATCATATTCAGATTTAGCAAGATTCCAGTTCCATAGCAACTAACCTCTAGCTCTAGGGCTTCACATCGGTCCAAACACGACCTGGTCCGGTCCGAACTAGCCCGGAGATCGGAATAAAAAAAAAAAAAGAACCGGTGACCGAAACGATTGAATCCGGTCAATTGACCAACCACATTGTATGGGACATCCATAGAGTACATGAAAGACCCTCGTGATCCGTTATCGGGTCTCTGATAAGCACGTAAGGGCGTTTTAACAGCACACCAACGTTGTGGCCGGAAAACTGAAAGTTAGGTGATATCAAAGTTCCGGGATCCGAGTGGTTTTCCCGAATCACCGAGGGTCCTCTAGGGTCATAATTGACCACTCGGAGTAGTTTGGCAAAAAACGACACCCGAGCCCTGCCAAGCCAAAAACGAAGGTTATAATCTACGTTTTTAGGGGTTTCGGAAGGACCCGGAACAAAGGTGTATATTTTCACTCCACATTGTACGGGCCACCATAGGGGACATGGGAGGCCCTCGGGGTCCGTTATTAGGTTCCTAATATGCTTGTAAGGACGTTTTTACTGTACACCAACGTTGTGGGCGGAAACCGAAAGATGGGTGATATCGAAGTTCCGAGATCCGATTGGTTCTCCTGGAGCACCGAGGGTCCTCTAGGGTCATGATTGACCACTCGGAGAAGTTTGGGCAAAAATGACCCGGGCCATGGAAAGCCAAAAACGATGGTTATAATCCACGTTTTTGGGATTCCTGAAAGCTCCGCAACGAAGGTGTATATTTTCGCATCACATTGTAGGGGCCACCTATAGGGGACATGGGAGGCACTCGGGGTCCGTTATCGGGTCCCTGATATGCTTGTAAAGGTGTTTTTACTGGACACCAACGTTGTGGCCGGAAAATCGAAAGATGGGTGATATCGAAGTTCCGGGATCCGAATGGTTCTCCCGGAACACCGAGGGTGCTCTTGGGTCATGATTGAGCACTCGGAAAAGTTTGGGCAAAAATGACACTCGGGCCCTGGGAAGCCAAAAACGAAGGTTATAATCAACGTTTTTGGGGTTCCGGGAGGCTCCGGAACGAAGATGTATATTTTCGCACCAATTGTACGGGCTATCCATAGGGGACATGGGAAGCCCTCGGGGTCCGTTATCGGGTCACTGATTTGCTTGTAAGAGCGTTTTAACAGGACACCAACGTCGTGGCCGGAAAACTAAAAGTTGGGTGATATCGAAATTCCGAGATTCGAGTGGTTTTCCCGGAGTACCAAGGGTCCTTTGGGGTCATAATTGACCACTCGGAGAAGTTTGGGCAAAAACGACACCCGGGCCTTACCAAGCGAAAAACGAAGGTTATAATCTACATTTTTGGGGTTTTGGAAGGACCTGGAACGAAGGTGTATATTTTTGCACCACATTGTACGGGCCACCCATAGGGGACATTGGAGGCCCTCGGGGTCCGTTATCGGGTCCCTGATATGCTTGTAAGGGCGTTTTTACAGTACACCAACGTTGTGGTCGGAAAACCGAACGATAGGTGATATCCAAGTTCCGGGATCCGATTGGTTCTCCTGGAGCATCAAGGGTCCTCTAGGGTCAAGATTGACCACTCGGAGAAGTTTGCGCAAAAGTGAGACCCGGGCCCTCGAAAGCCAAAAACGAAGGTTATAATCCACGTTTTTGGGGTTCGTGGAAGCTCTGGAACGAAGGTGTATATTTTCGCATCACATTGTAGGGTCCACCTATAGGGGACATGAGAGGCACTCGGGGTCCGTTATCGGGTCCCTGATATGCTTGTAAAGGCGTTTTCACTGGACACCAACGTTGTGGCCGCAAAATTGAAAGATGGGCGATATCGAAGTTCCGGGATCCGAAGGGTTCTCCCGGAGCACCGAGGGTGCTCTAGGGTCATGATCGACCACTCGGAGAAGTTTGGGCAAAAATGACACTCGGGCCCAGGGAAGTCAAAAACGAAGGTTATAATCCACGTTTTTCGGGCTTCCGGGAGGTTGCAGAACGAAGATGTATATTTTCGCACCACATTGTACGCGCCATCCATAGGGGACATGAGAGGCCCTCGGAGTCCGTTATCGGGTCCCTGATATGCTTGTAAGGGCGTTTTAACAAGACACCAACATTGTGGCCGGAAAATTGAAAGTTGGGTGATATCGAAATTCCGGGATCCGAGTGGTTTTCCCGGAGCACCGAAAGTCCTTTAGGGTAATAATTGACCACTCGGAGAAGTTTGGGCAAAAACAACACCCGGGCCCTGCCAAGCCAAAAACGAAAGTTATAATCTACGTTTTTGGGGGTTTCGGAAGGACCCGTAACGAAGGTGAATATTTCCGCACCACATTGTACAGGCCACCCATTATGGGAAGCCCTCAGGGTCCGTTATCGGGTCCCTGATATGCTAGTAAGGGCGTTTTTACTATACACCAACGTTGTGGCCGGAAAACCGAAAGATGGGTGATATTGAAGTTCTGAGATCCGATTGGTTCTCCTGGAGGAGCGAGGGTCCTCTAGGGTCATGATTGACCACTCGGAGAATTTTGGGCAAAAATGACACCCGAGCCCTAGAAAGCCAAAAACGAAGGTTATAATCCACGTTTTTGGGGTTCCGGGAAGCTCCAAAACGAAGGTGTATATTTTCGTATCACATTGTTCGGGCCACCCATAGGGGACATGGGAGGCACTCAGGGTCCGTTATCGGGTCCCTCATATGCTTGTATAGGCGTTTTGATGGACACTAACGTTGTGGCCGGAAAACCGAAAGATGGGTGATATCGAAGTTCCGGGATCCGAATGGTTGTCCGGGAGCCCCAAGGGTGCTCTAGGGTCATGATTGACCACTCGGAGAAGTTTGGGCAAAAATGACACTCGGGCCCTGGGAAGTCAAAAACGAAGGTTATAATCCACGTTTTTGGGGGTTCCGGAAGGCTCCGGAACGAAGATGTATATTTCCGCACCACATTGTACGGGCCATCCATAAGGGACATGGGAGGCCCTCAGGGTCCGTTATCGGGTCCTTGATATGCTCGTAAGGGCGTTTTAATAGGACAACAACGCTGTGGCCGGGAAATCGAAAGTTGGGTGATATCGAAGTTCCAGGATCCGAGTTGTTTTCCCGGAGCACCGAGGGTCCTCTAGGCTCATAGTTAACCACACGGAGAAGTTTGGGCAAAAACAACATCCGTGCCCTGCCAAGCCAAAAACGAAGGTTATAATCTACGTTTTTGGGGTTTCGGAAGGACCCGGAACGAAAGTGTGAATTTTTGCACCATATTGTATGAGCCACCCATAGGGCCTAGGGGACATGAGATGCTTTCGGTTCCCTGATATGCTTGTAAGGGCGTTTTTACTCTACACTAACGTTGTGGCCGGAAAACCGAAAGATGAGTGATATCGAAAATCCGGGATTCGATTGGTTCGCCTGGAGCACCAAGGGTCCTCTGGGGTCATGATTGACTACTCGGAGAAGTCTGGGCAAAAATGACACCCGGGCCCTGGAAAGCCAAAAACGAAGGTTATAATCCACGTTTTTGGGGTTCCGGGAAGTTCCGGAAGGAAGGTGTATGTTTTCGCATCACATTGTAGGTGTCACCCATAGGGGACATGGGAGGCCCTCGGGGCCCGTTATCGGGTCCCTGATATGCTCGTAAGGGAGTTTTAACAGGACACCAACGTTTTGGCCGGAAAACTGAAAATTGGGTGATATCGAAGTTCCGGGATCCGAGTGGTTTTCCCGAAGCACAGAGGGTATGTTATCAGGTTCCTGATATGCTTGTAAAGACGTTTTTACTGGACACCTACTTTATGGCCGGAAAACACGAAAGATGGGTGATATCGAAGTTCTGGAATCAAAATGGTTCTCCCGGAGCACCGAGGGTGCTCTAGGGTCATGATTGACCACTCGGAGAAGTTTGGGCAAAAATGACACTCGGGCCCTGGGAAGGGAAAAACCAAGGTTATAATCCACCTTTTTGGGTATTCCGGGAGGCTCCGGAACGAAGATGTATATTTTTGCACCACATTTTACGGGCCATCCATAGGGGACATGGGAGGCCCTCGGGGCCCGTTATCGGGTACCTGATATGCCCGTAAGGGAGTTTTAACAGGACACCAATGTTTTGGCCGGAAAACTGAAAACTGGGTGATATTGAAGTTCCGGGACCCGAGTGGTTTTCCCGAAGCATAGAGGGTCCTCTAGGGTCATAATTGACCACTCGAAGAAGTTTGGCCAAAAACGACACTAGGACCCTGCTAAGCCAAAAACGAAGGTTACAACTTACAATCTACGTTTTTGGGAGTTTCGAAAGGACTCGAAAGAAGGTGTGTATTTTCGCACCACATTGTATGACCCACCCATAGGGGACATGGGAGGCCCTTGGGGGCTGGTATTAGGTTCCTAATATGTTTGTAAGGGCGTTTTTACTGTACACCAACGTTGTGGCCGGAAAACAGAAAGATGGGTGATATTGAAGTTCCGGGATCTGATTGGTTCTTCTGGAGCACCGAGGGTCCTCTAGGGTCATTATTGACCACTCGGAGAAGTTTGGGCAAAAGTGACACCAGGGCCCTGGAAAGCCAAAAACGAAGGTTATAATTCACGTTTTTAGGGTTCCTGGCAGCTCCGGGAAGAAGGTGTATGTTTTCGCATCAGATTGTAAGGGCCACCTATAGGGCACATGGGAGGCGCTCGGGGTCCGTTATCGGGTCCATGATATACTTGTAAACGTTTTTATGGGACACCAACGTTGTGGCCGGAAAATAAAAAATGGGTGATATCGAAGTTCCGGGATCCGAATGGTTCTCACGGAGCACCGAGAGTGCTTTAGGGTCATGATTGACCACTCAGAGAAGTTTGGGCAAAAATGACACTCGGGCCCTGGGAAGCCAAAAACGAAGGTTATAATCCACGTTTTTGGGGGTTCCGGGAGGCTTCGGAACGAAGATGTATATTTTCGCACCACATTGTACGGGCCATCCATAGGGGACATGGGAGGCCCTCGGGGTCCGTTATCGGGTCTCTGATATGCTTGTAAGGGCGTTTTAACAGGACACTAACGTTGTGGCCGGAAAACTGAAAAATTGGGTGATATCGAAATTCTGGGATTCGAGTGGTTTTCCCGGAGCACCAAGGGTCCTCTAGGGTCATACATGACCACTCGGAGAAGTTTGAGCTAAAACGACACCCGGGCCCTACAAAGCTAAAAAAGAAGGTTATAATCTACGTTTTTGGGGTTTCGGAAGGACCCGGAACGAAGGTGTAAATTTTTGCACTATATTGTACGAGCCACCCATAAGGGACATGGGAGGCCCTCGGGGTCCGTTATCGGGTCCCTGATATGCTTGTAAGGGCGTTTTTACTCGACCTCAACGTTGTGTCCGGAAAACCGAAAGATGGGTGATATCGAAGTTCCAGGATCCGAATGGTTCTCCCGGAGCCCGGAGGTTGCTCTAGGGTCATGATTGACCACTCGGAGAAGTTTGGGCAAAAATGACACTCGGGCCCTGGGAAGCCAAAAACAAAGGTAATAATCCACGTTATTGGGGGTTTCGGAAGGCTCCGGAACGAAGATGTATATTTTTGCACCACATTTTACGGGCCATTCATAGGGGACATGGGACGCCCTCGGGGTCAGTTATCGGGTCCGTGATATGCTCGTAAGGGCATTTCAACAGGACAACAACGTTGTGGCCGGAAAACTGAAAGTTGGGTGTTATCGAACTTCCCGGATTCGAGTGGTTTTCCCGGAGCAGCGAGGGTCCTCTAGAGTCATAATTGACCACTCGGAGAAGTTTGGGCAAAAACGACACCCGTGCCCTGCCGAGCTAAAAACGAAGGTTATAATCTACGTTTTTGGGGGTTTCGGAAGGACCCGGAACGAAGGGTATATTTTTGCACCACATTGTACGGGCCACCCATAGGGGACATGGGAGGCCCTCGGGGTCCGTTATCGGGTCCTTGATATGTTTGTAAGGGCTTTTTTACTGCACACCAACGTTGTGGCCGGAAAACCGAAAGATGGGTGATATCGAGGTTCCGGTATCTGATTGGTTCTCCTGGAGCACCGAGGGTACTCTAAGATCATGATTGACAACTCGGAGAAATTTGGGCAAAAATGACACCCGGGCTCTGGAAAGTGATGAGTGCATAAATAGTGTTATTATTCATATCTAAACCGCACTCATTTATCCTAGGTTTACGTAATTCCTCTTATATCTTACTGAATTATGATTAATTATGTATGAGGATTACTACTTTGGTATTTTAATTGTGATTTTAGGGTCAAATTGAACTCCATATGCAAAGGACTTAGGATTCACTTTGGATGCTCAAGATGATCAAAGCAAGAGCAAGTTATGAAGAGTTTTGAAGAGAACATTGGATTCTTTTTGGATATATTAAGGCATTGAAAGACATTAAAAGAGAGAAGTTACTAGTGGCATAACTCTCTTGGGAGTTATTGGTGACTTATTGATGATTAGGGGGTTACTATTTGTAAACCGTCTAGGTTCGTTGTGATGTTTTCCTATAAATAGGATCTCATCTCATCCTATCTCGGGGGATCTCTTCCCATAGTTTATTTTTCCTACTTCACTTTATGCTTTCTAGACTACTAGTTATGAGAATAAAAATGTAGATTTTAAGAGTTTTATTAGTTCGTTCTTGAAGTTCAAACGTTTCTTCATTTCTCTTGAAGATTATAATTGGAACGACTTGGTTTATTTCTTATCTCTTATCTCTACTCTCTATTTCTCCCTCTCTGTGCTTCCAATTTTAATTGCTTTATTTAGTTTGATAGGTTTTAGCATGAATTTCATTACGTTCTTGGTTGGCGTTGTAGAAATCATGAGTAGGTAATTTCTTTTATCTAGGGTTGATGTAGCTTAATTAAATCATATGATGCTTAACTAAATAAGTAGAAATTGGCATGTCATTAGAATTGTTGCACAATGTTTGATTGTAATCTTGTTGCGTATATTAGATGATTAAGTCAAATTCGAGAGAAGCTTCTTAATTGTCGTACCTCAATCATTCATCAAGTTTGCCTAATCACGAGAGTAGTTTAGAATAACTTGGGACTATTGGAAAGGAAATTATAAATACTTCATGCTCTTGATATTTTCTTAACTCCATGAGAATAGGTAGTTGAGAATTATATTGAGTATTCCTTTCTCGCTTCGAGAGAAGGTTTTAGGATTCATATTTCCGTCCTTGCAACATTCGACATGACATGCTAGTTGATACTTGTTTATCCGCATCTACGATTTTGATAAAGTGAAATCAACCCTAGGTTCTTTTTCTTATTATTTTCTCTTATATTAGTGATTAGTTTTCTTGTTTCAATCTCAAATCAAATTGTGAATCGCTTAGCTTGTTAAATTTAAGAAAACTTAGTACTTGGAATCGATAGCTCCCTGTGGTTCGATATTTTATTACTTCGATACAACCCGTACACTTGCGGGCCTATCAAGTTTTTGGCGCCGTTGCCGGGGAGCTTGGCGTTATTCCAATATTAGGAGTTTCTTGAATTGACTAGACTAAGCATTTTTTTTCCTTTCTTTGATATGTCATCTTACGTGCATCATGGGGGTTATGATGATTATGATTCTTATTCATATGGTTATACTTGTGATAACTTTGTGAATGCGAATGAATATCATATGCCCAATGCCTCATATAATTGGAACGCATGGGGTGGTTATAATGCTCATGAATATCAATTTGACCATCCCTACCAAGGTGACCAATATGAACCTTGTTTTGATGACTATAATCATGGTGATATGGGTTATCCTAGTTCTTTTTATGGAGAAGACCAATCTCAATTACCCCCTCATCCTCCCAAGTCCAACTTGGAAGCCTTTATGGAGCAATTCATTGCAGAACAACAAAAGGTAAATGAGGAGCAACAAGAATTAATAGCGCAAGTATGGTCTAAAGTTGATTCAATTGCCTCTCATATGGAAATGATGGAGACTCAAATCAATTCCATGAATTTGTCCTCATCTCAACATTCCATTGAGCATGAGGTTGTAGATGAGTTGGTTGAGAACAAGTTTAATGATATTGAGCATCATGATTCATCTCCCCCCGAATTCATAGACATGTCAATTTTTACAATCATACATCCTCATATCAACCCTCCTCCCGATACCTTACTTGGATATGCATATGTGAAACCCTTTGGTGTATTACTCAATCGCGATTCTTATTTCCATCGGGTACATGAGCATGTGAATGACAAGTTCAACAAGAATAGTGGGGATGATCATAAGTTTGTTGATTGGGGAACTTCATCTTGTCATTTTGATTTTTCAAAAGCATTTGACAAGTTCAAGAGGTCATTAATTCTTTACTGTATTTTTATGAGAATGATCTCTAGCATATGTCTTGGTGAAATGAGTTCAAGTGCATTTGATAAACTATTGCGAACTTTGGCTTTCTATGATGAACGACTAAAGAAGGTACTTATCAAGGTTCATGGCAAGGTCGTCGAGATAATGATGGCAACATTGTCATTTTTTTGATCTACTCAGACTAATTTAAAGGGGTCGAGCTCTTGACCTTAAAAGAACGCTTTTTGGGAGGCAACCCAAGTTCTTATTTCTTTTTTTATTTATTTTTGTTTTTGCACTTTACTTGAAAAAAAAAAATCAAAGAATCAAAATTAATATAAAAAAAAATAAAAATCCCAAAAACATTGAGATGATTTATTTAGTTAGATTTTAGTTATTTTGTCCTTATTCTATTTTGTTTGTTTTGTAGGGAAAAAAAATAATAAATAAAAATAAAATAAAATACAGCAGCTCTACAGCCACAGCCGTGCCCGACCAGGTGACAGCAGGTCACCCCGTCAGCCAACTGATGGTGCCCGACCACCTGCTCAGGCGGTTTCCCAGCCACGAACGCACCTGACCGGGCAGCATCAGGTCCGTTCCTCCACCACCCCGCGCCTGCCCGGGCGAATTCTCGCCCCTCTCATCACGCGACCGGGCGGCAGTAGCTTCAGCTCACCGTCTAACCCACCCGATCAGGCGGCTCTAAGCCTAACTCCACCGCCCGACCAGGCCCGCCATCCATGGCTCAGCCCCGACTCGTCAGCCCACTTCCACTCTCTCTCCTCACGGGTGTCCTCTCTTTCCACAGACCACGGCTGTTCACTCTCTCCTCACATTAACCTTCCCACTCCCCCTACCTCTATAAATCACCCATTCTCTCACCTCCGCTATTTCTCTCTCCTCCCATCACCACCACTATTCGCATCTCATCACACTCCACCGCGACCATCCATGGCTTGAACCGACACCTCAGCACCGTCCCTCCTCTGTCTCGGTGCTTTGGTCTCACAAAATTGGCGTCAATTGGATTTGCCTGCTATTGGTTCCTTATGTTGACATTTTGGGTGTTGGCTCTCTGTGGTGACTTGAGATAGCAGACAAGGGCATAGTGATTTATTATCTTAATTATTTTCTCTTCAATTAGGGGTGTTGGTTGTGACTTTTGGTTCATCCAATTGGGCATTGGCGATTGTTTGTTCTTGTTTTCTTGCAAATTGGGCAGGTTGTGAATACGGTGATCATTGTTCATTGGACTAGTTTTCACATGTGCCTTGGTACGATTTTGAGCTTTCCCATATCAAGGGTCGTAAGCGTTCATTTGCTCTCCTCGATCATTTTCTTCCCGGTTCAGGTGAGGCCTTGTGAGTATTCTATCCTTCTTCTCCCTCTCTATTTTATTGTCCTGTCTCACATTGAGGACAATGTGCAATTCAAGCTTGGGGGAGATAATTATCGTTGATGGTGATAATTGATGAAATGGGATTGCATAAAATTTAGAAATTGCATTTTGCATATAGTATCATGTTAGGTTGCATTTTAGATAAAATTTTCATATTTTATTTTCAATTATTTTCTTTTTTTAGTTTTATTTGTTGATTTTCATGCATTTAATTTAATTCATATAGTTTAAGTTTTGATTTTTGCATGCATAAAAAAAGAAAAATCCAAAAAAATTGAAAAATTCAAAAAATGAGTGAGATATGATCCTTCAATGATGGAAAGTGAAAAAGAAAAAAAAAATTGAAGGAATTGTCTCAACTTTTGTGAATAATGGTCTTTAGCCTTAAAAGCTCATAGCATGATTGTGATTGTAGACCATTGATTTGTGGAATGCATGTTTGTTGCCCTCGATGTTGCATAGTTGATTTGAATAGACCAAAAATACACATGTGAGATTTTGAGCCTTTGATTGATCGATTCATCACTTTCGATCTTACGGTTTCTTTCTTGTGTGTGTAACTCTCCAAATTGCGGTTTTCTCTAGAACTTGCCCGGTTTCTTATCAAAATTGCACTTGACATGCTCATGCTAGGAAATGATAGAAGCATTATTTGTTTTTAGCTACATTAGCCAAATAGCTACCTTGATACATGTTTCACTCTTTGTAAACCCCTTTTGAGCCTTGAGCAGTTTTATTGCATAAAACCACATTACAAGCCTTGATTTCCAAAACACATCTTTTTCACCGAGCCTAGGCTAGTGGAGTAGATTTATTTATGGAAGTTGTGATTTGTGATGATGAAAGCAAATATTGGCATTGGGTTTTGAGAGTTGGGATTCTCTCCATTTGGTAAAAGAAATGGAGGCCTCCATTTCCTAAATGGAAGGTGAGATCTCTTTCTCCCCAATTTTTGAATTAAACAAATGTAAAAAGGTAAAATGAGAGAAGTAAATCTAGCCCTCCATTTAGGAAATGGAGAGAAAAGAAATGGAGAGGATCCCAATTCGGGTTTTGAGTTGGTGTTTCATGTGGATTGGTGAAATTTTGGTTGTTGTATCTTGAAAAAGAAAAAAAAAAGTTATTCAATAATGGTCTCGTGTGAGTGAGACAAGGAGGAAGAAGGAGAAAAAGAAAATCTTAATATTTATATTGCCTTCTCCTCCTTAGTCTCTTTGTGGGTTTTAATGGATGTGATCTTTTGGTAATTGGTTGGAGTTTGTGAGTGAAGTTTTTGTGCTATCTTGATCTTTCGCGAGGATTTGAGAAAGTGTTTTTGACTCCACTAGTTTTTGCTCCTAGTCTACATTCCCAAATGTATTATCCTACTTTTACCCCAAGCCTCGTTACAACCCCATAAAAGACTTCTTGATCTTTGCATGAGTAGTTGTCTTTGGCAATGACGAGTTAGAATATGGGCAAGCTTATGGTAGGTACCACGTTTAGATTGAGTCTTGAGAGTTCTATTGATATAACCTAAACACATGAGTGTGAGTGTTCTCATTCCTAGAGTGAGGGTTTGTTCGATCTTCTATGCTACTATCGAAGATGGGTCTTGTGGTAAGATTGATGATTTGGTTCGCAATTTACATGCTATGCTATGAGTTTTGAATGGTTGTTGATTCATTGGTCACTCTTGTTGAGCCTTTTCCTATGAACTTAATGTTTCTTTTGAAATGGAAATTGAGAAGGTGATATCCTGCTCTCCCTATGATGTCCTGTTGATAATGTTTTGCTTGGGGACAAGCAAAGACTTAAGCTTGGGGGAGTTTGATGAGTACATAAATAGTGTTATTATTCATATCTAAACCGCACTCATTTATCCTAGGTTTACGTAAATACTTCATGCTCTTGATATTTTCTTAACTCCATAAGAATAGGTAGTTGAGAATTATATTGAGTATTCCTTTCTCGCTTCAAGAGAAGGTTTTAGGATTCATATTTCCGTCCTTGCAACATTCGACATGACATGCTAGTTGATACTTGTTTATCCGCATCTACGATTTTGATTAAGTGAAATCAACCCTTGGTTCTTTTTCTTATTATTTTCTCTTATATTAGTGATTAGTTTTCTTGTTTCAATCTCAAATCAAATTGTGAATCGCTTAGCTTGTTAAATTTAAGAAAACTTAGTACTTGGAATCGATAGCTCCCTGTGGTTCGATATTTTATTACTTCGATACAACCCGTACACTTGCGGGCCTATCAGAAAGCCAAAAACGAAGGTTATAATCCACGTTTTTGGAGAGTTCCGGGAAGCTCCAGAAGGAAGGTGTATATTTTCGCGTCACATTGTTGGGGCCACCCATAGGGGACATGGGAGGCACTCGAGGTCCATGATCGGGTCCCTCATATGCTTGTATAAGCGTTTTTATGATTACTAACGTTGTGGCCGGAAAACCGAAAGATAAGTGATATCGATGTTCCGGGATCCGAATGGTTGTCCCGGAGCCCCGAGGGTGCTCTAGGGTCATGATTGACCACTCGGAGAAGTTTGGGCAAAAATGACACTCGGAACCTGGGAAGTCAAAAACGAAGGTTATAATCCACGTTTTTGGAGGTTCTGGAAGGCTCCGGAACGAATATGTATATTTCCGCACCATATTGTACGGGCCATCCATAGGGGACATGGAAGGCCCTCGGGGTCCGTTATCGGGTCCTTGATATGCTCGTTAGGGCGTCTTAACAGGACAACAACGTTGTGGCCGGAAAACTGAAAGTTGGGTGATATCGAAGTTCCGGGATCCGAGTGATTTTCCCGGAGCACCGAGGGTCCTCTAGGGTCATAATTGACCACTCGGAGAAGTTTGGGCAAAAACGACACCCGTGCCCTGCCAAGCAAAAAAACAAAGGTTATAATCTACGATTTTCAGGGTTTCGGAAGGACCCGGAACTGAAGGTGTAAATTTTTGCACCATATTGTACGAGTCACCCATAGGGGACATGGGAGGCCCTCGGGGTCCGTTATCGGGTCCCTGATATGCTTGTAAGGGCGTTTTTACTCTAAACTAACGTTGGGGCCGGAAAACCGAAAGATGGGTGATATCGAAGTTGCAGGATCCGATTGGTTCGCCTGGAGCACCGAGGGTCCTCTAGGGTCATGATTGACCAATCGGAGAAGTTTGGGCAAAAATGACACCCGAGCCCTGAAAAGCCAAAAACAAAGGTTATAATCCACGTTTTTGGGGTTCCGGGAAGCTCCGGAAGGAAGGTGTATATTTTCGCATCACATTGTAGGTGTCACCCATAGTGGACATAGGAGGCACTCGGGGTCCGTTATCGGGTCCATGATATGCTTGTAAAGACGTTTTTACTGGACTCCAACTTTGTGGCCGGAAAACCGAAAGATGGGTATTATCAAAGTTCCGGGATCCGAATGGTTTTCCCGGAACACCGAGGGTGCTCTAGGGTATTGATTGACCACTCGGAGAAGTTTGGGCAAAAATGACACTCGGGCCCTGGGAAGCAAAAAACGAAGGTTATAATCCATGTTTTTGGGGGTTCCGGGAGGCTCCGGTACGAAGATGTATATTTTCGCACCACATTTTACGGGCCATCCATAGAGGACATGGGAGGCCCTCGGGGCCCGTTATCGGGTCCCTGATATGCTCGTAAGGGCGTTTTATCAGGACACAAATGTTTTGGCCGGAAAACGAAAAATTGGGTGATATCGAAGTTCCGGGATCCGAGTGGTTTTCCTGAAGCACAGAGGGTCCTCTAGGGTCATAATTGACCACTCGGAGAAGTTTGGCCAAAAACTACACCCGGCCCTGCCAAGCCAAAACGAAGGTTACAATCTACGTTTTTGGGGGTTACGAAAGGACCCGAAACGAAGGTGAATATTTCCGCACCACATTGTACGGGCCACCCATAGGGGACATGGGAGGCCTCGGGGTCCGTTATCGGGTCCCTGATATGCTTGTAAGGGCGTTTTTACTGTACACCAACGTTGTGACCGGAAAACCGAAATATGGGTGATATCGAAGTTCCGGGATCCGATTGGTTCTCCTGGAGCACCGAGGGTCCTCCAGGGTCATGATTGAGTATTGACCACTCAGAGAAGTTTGGGCAAAAATGACACCTGGGCCTTGGAAAGCCAAAAACGAAGGTTATAATCCACGTTTTTGGGGGTTCTGGGAGGCTACGGAACGAAGATGTATATTTTCGCACCAAATTGTACGGGCCATCCATAGGGGACATGGAAGGCCCTCGGGGTCCGTTATCGGGTCCCTGATATGCTTGTAAGCGCGTTTTAACCGGACAACAACGTTGTGGCCGAAAAACTGAAAGTTGGGTGATATCGAAGTTTCGGGATCCGACTGGTTTTCTCGGAGCACCGAGGGTCCTCTAGGGTCATAATTGACCACTCGGATAAGTTTGGGCAATAACGACACCCGGGCCCTGCCAAGCCAAGAATGAAGGTTATCTACGTTTTTGGGGTTTCGGAAGGACCCGAAACGAAGGTGTATATTTTCGCACCACATTGTATGGGCCACCGGCGACATGGAAGGCCCTCGGGATCCGTTATCGGATCCCTGATATGCTTGTAAGGGCGTTTTTACTGCACACCAACGTTGTGGTCGGAAAACCGAAAGATGAGTGATATCGAAGTTTCGGGATCCGATTGGTTCTCCTGGAGCACCGAGGGTCCTCTAGGGTCATGATTGACCACTGGGAGAAGTTTGGGCAAAAATGACACCCGGGCCTTAGAAAGCCAAAAACGAAGGTTATAATCCACGTTTTTGGGGTTCCGGAAAGCTCCGTAACGAATGTGTATTTTTTCACATCACGTTGTAGGGGCAAGGAAAAGGGGACATGGGAGGCAGTCAGGGTCCGTTATCGGGCCCCTGATATGCTTGTAAAGGAGTTTTTACTGGACACCAACATTGTGGCCGGAAAACCGAAAGATGGTTGATATCGAAGTTTCGGGATCCGAATGGTTCTCCCGGAGCACCGAGGGTGCTCTAGAGTCATGATTGAGTACTCGGAGAAGTTTAGGCAAAAATGACACTCAGGCCCTCGGAAGCCAAAAATAAAGGTTATGATCCACGTTTTTAGGGGTTCCGGGAGGCTCCGGAACGAAGATGTATACTTTCGGACCACATTGTACAGGCCATCCATAGGGGACATAGGAGGCCCTCGGAGTCTGTTATCGGGTCCCTGATATGCTCGTAAGGGCGTTTTAACAGGACACCAACGTTGTGACCGGAAAACTAAAAGTTGGGTGATATCGAAGTTACGGGATCCTAGTGGTTTTCTTGGAGCACCGAGGGTACTCTAGGGTCATGATTGACCACTCGGAGAAGTTTGGGCAAAAATGACCCCCGGGCCCTGGAAAGCCAATAACGAAGGTTATAATCCACATTTTTGGTGTTCCGGAAGCTCCGGAACGAAGGTGTATATTTTCGCACCACATTGTAGGGGCCATCCCTAGGGGACATGAGAGGCTCGCGGTGTCCGTTACCGGGTCCCTGATATGCTTGTCAGAGCGTTTTTACTGGACACTAATGAAAGGGCCGGAACACCGAAGCATGGGTGATATCAAAGTTCTGGGATCCGGATGATCCTCTTGGGGAACCGAGGGTCTTCTAGGGTCATGATTGATCGCTCGGAGAAGTTTGGGCGAAATTGACACACGGGCCCAGGGAAGCCAAAAACGAAGGCTATAATCCTCGTTTTTGGAGGTTCCGTGAGGCGCCGGAACGAAGTTATATTTTTTTGCATCACATTGTAGTGGTCATCCTTAAGGAACTTGGGAAGCCGTCAGGGTCCATTATCGAGTCCCTGATATGATTTTAAGGGTGTTTACAACTGACCAATGTAAGGGACAGAACACTAAAAGCATGTGTGATATTGAAGTTCGGGGATTCAGATGACCCTTCAGAGGCATCGAGGATCCTCTACAGTTATGATTGACCGCCCGGAGAAACCGGAGAAGTTTTGACGAAAATGACACCCGATCCCCTGGAATCCAAAAACGAAGGCTATAATCCTCGTTTTTGAGGGTTTCGTGAGGCCGCGGAACGAAGATGTATATTTTCGCACCACATTCTACCAGCCACCCCTAGGTAACATGGAAGACCCCGAGTCGGTTATCGGGTCCCTTATATGCTTTTAAGGAAGTTTTTACAATACACAAATGTAAGGGTCGGAATACCGAAAGCATGGGTGATATTGAAATTCGGGGCCGGATCACCATCCCGGGGCATCGAGGCCCCTCAAGGGTCATGATTAACCTCCCGGAGAAGTTTGGGCAAAAATGACACCGGGTCCCGGGAAGCCAAAAACGAAGGCTATAATCCACGTTTTTGTGGGTTTTGTGAGGCCCTAGAACGAAGGTGTATATTCTGGCATCACATTGTACGGGATACCCTTAAGGGACATGGGAGGCACTCGAGGACCGTTATCGGGTCCCTGATATGCTTGTAAGGACATTTTTACAGGACACTAATGTATGGGAAACATTGAAAGCATGGTTGATATCGATGTTCCGCGATGCGGATGGTACTTCCGTAGCACCGAGGGCCCTCTATGGTCATGATTGACCGCCCGGAGAAGTTTAGGCGAAACGAGTGATCCTCTCGGGGCATCAAGGATCCTCAAGGGTCACGATTAACCTCCCGGAGAAGTTTGGGCAAAAATGACATTGGGCCCCGGGATGCCAAAAACGAAGCTATAATCCACTTTTTTTTGGGTTCTTTCCGGCCCGAAACGAAGGTGTATATTTTGGCATCACATTGTACGATACACCCCTAGGGGACATGGGAGGCCCTCGGGGTCCGTTATCGGGTCCCTGATATGCTTGTAAGGGCATCTTACGGGACATCATTGTAAGACAGAACACTGAAAGCATGGGTGATATCGATGTTCCAGGATCCAGATGGTACTCAAGGGACACCGAGGGTCCTCTAGGGTCATGATTGACCGCCCATAGAAGTTTAGGCAAAAATGACACCCGGCACCCGGGAAGCCAAAAAAGACGACTATAATCCTCGTTTTGGGGGGTCCTGTGAGACTCCGGAGCGAAGGTGTATATTTTCGCACCACATTGTACGGGGCCACCCCCCATGGAACATGGGAGGCCACAGGTCGGTTATCGGGCCCCTGATTTGCCTTTAAGGATGTTTTTACAGCACACCAATGTAAGGACCGGAACACTGAAAGCATGGGTGACATCAATGTTCGGGGATTCGAATGACCCCTCCTGGGGGATCGAGGGTCCTTCATGAACATGATGATTGACCCCTCGGATAAGTTTGAGCAGAAATAACTTCCAAGCCCCGGGAAACCGAAAATCGAAGGCTTGTCCACATTTTTGGGGCTTCTGGAAGGCCTCGGAACAAATGTTTATATTTTCATACCACGTTGAATCGGACACCCCTAAGGAATATTGTAGGCCCCTGGGGTTCGTTATCGGGTCCCTGATATGATTGTAAATTGTAATGGCGTTTTTAGGATACACCAAAGTAAGGGCCAATGCATCGAAGCATGGGTGATATTGATGTTATGGGATCCGGATGGTCTTTCTGGGGCACCGAGGGTCCTCTAGGATCATGATTAACCTCTCGGAGAAGTTTGGGCAAAAATGACACCCGGCCCCGAGAAGCCAAAAATGAAGGCTATATTCCATGTTTTGAGGGTTCCGTGAGGCCCCAAAACGAAAGTGTACATTTTTGTACTACATTGTACATGACATCCCTAGGGGACATGAGAGGCCCTCGGGGTTTTCGTTATCGGGTCCCTGATAAATGCTTGTAAGGGCGTTTTTACGGGACACCAATGAAAGGGTCAGAACACCGAAAGCATGGGTGATATTGGAGTTCCGGGATCCAGATGGTCCTCCCGCGGCAGCGAGGGTCATGATTGACCGCCCGGAGAAGTTTGGGCAAAAATGACACTTGGGTCCCTAAGAGCCAAAAACAAAGGCTATAATCCTCGTTTTTAGGGTTTTCGTGGGGGCCCCGGAACGAAGGTGTATATATTTGTACCACATTGTACTGGCCACCCCTAGGGGACATGAAAAGCCCCAGTGTCTGTTATCAGGTCGCTGATATGCTTGTAAGGGTTATAGGACACCAATGTAAGGGCCTGAACACCGAAAGAATGGATGATATCAAAGTTCGGGGATTTGGATGACCCTGCCGGGGCACCGAGGGTGCTTTAGGGTCATGATAGACCCCTCGGAGAAGTTTGGGCAAAAATGGCTCCTAGGTCGCGAGAAGCCGAAAACTGAAGGTTATAATCCACGTTTTTCAGACTTACGGGAGGCCTCGGAAGTCGGAACAAAGGTGTATATTTTTAGACCATATCGCACTGGACACTCCTAGTGGACATGGGAGGCCTCTAGGTCGGTTATCTGGTACCCGATAAGCTTGTAAGGGCATTGTTACATTATACCAATGTAAGCGCCGGAATACCGAAAGCATGGTTGATATCGAAGTTCGGGGATCCGGATGACCCTCCCGGAGCACGAGACCTTAGATTGAGGATAGTGGTCTGGATGATCGAGACACTACTCGGAGATAGCACGAGAGCTCAGGTCGAGGATAGTGGTCCAAACGATCGAGAGACTACTTGGAGAGAGCACCAGAGCTCATGAAGATGATAGTAACTCAAACACTCGAGTCGCACGATTCGAACTTGACATATCCGAGAGTATGTTGGGATTTGACAATTCTCAGGTTAGGTTGAGGAGAACAGTGATCGTGACCGATGAACAAAAGGAGACCTCGATGGGGAAACCTCAAATCTGGATGGCGTTCGAGAGTCGTGTCAAGGAAGCTTGTCGACGGGATCACTGCTGGGCAACGGTGAGCAACGTTGCACGCACACAGGATGCAATTATGCCGAGTCATAAATTGGAATAAGAAACAAGATGGTCTATTGGGCTAGTATCAAGAAAAAAGTGTCGACACTAGGACGCAACGAGAGTTTAAAGTATGGCACGACCATGATACGGGATCTCTCAGATGTCCGGTTTGGCGAGTGTCAGACTAGCGTTTCTCCCGCAGTTCTCCCGCGGTTCTCCCCATAGTGATTTGAAGAGACTACTATTGTCCAGGGACCACTTGATATATCTAAAACATACAGCAATGTAACATTGCATATTTGTGGAGAAAAGGAATACAGACATCAGGATAAAATTGTACAGCCATGCCAAAAGTCGTACAAGCTTTAGCGAAGTACATAAGAGTAACAAAAGGCCAAAAGAAAAAAAATTGGCCATTTAGCTCTCCATGTTCTGCCCCTTCCGTTAAAAGGGAGTGTCAAATTTCTACAAACCACCTTTGCATAACAGCTGACAGGTTACATAAATGGATTTGATCAAGATAACAAATCCTTTAGATGACAAACTCAGTATTTTGTAAGTTACACAGCCCCCTAAAGCGGATTTTCGGTTCCTGCAAACAGCCTTCCCCAGACTCTAATGTTAGTGGTAAGCCCTACACCTTCACATATCATCCAGTTACGCAACAGCTTGATCTCAATTACTTGAGCCGCAGAAATCTGCTTTCTGGTTTAAGCTGTTGGGTGGTTAGTCATACAAAAATATACATGTGCCCTAGTAGCTCTTAAACCCACGGAAAAATTTGCTTCAGTCATCTGAAGTCTGAACATTGCAGTCGTCAGTAGAAAGCCCCCACTGGCTCATCAAAACCTGAAGGTATCTCAAATTCTGTTCCAGAATCATTCATACTTTCCTCTAGGGCCTCCTGCAAAATCAACACAAATGACAGGACTGTAAATCTTCAAATGAGTACTTCTGCACGTTTCTTTCCCATAAAAATAACTCAAAGCTCCTTAGAAGTGTTGAGGAACGAAAAAGGAAGAAAAAAACAACAATCAGCAGTAGGTGAACTGTAACAGGATCGGAACTATGTTCTGTCACATGTCTCAGAATAAATTCGCCACAAAAGTAAAGTTTACTTGCAACATACTCCTATAAAAGCAGTTGACTACTCCCTCCGTTTCAATTGACATATTATATCATGACAAAAGCAATTGCACCAGTTCAAATACAGCTTACTACTCCCTCCGTTTCTAATTTTTCTTTCCATTTGACTTTTGTGAGGTCTCCAAGACGACAGTTTGACCATAATTCTACAATTATAAAATTTACAAAAATGTGTTGAAAATACAATAATTAAAGTTGAATCTAGTAATAATTTTTTTACTGTGCAAAACTTTGTACTTTTTCTTAAATTAATGACCTCAAAAGGTCAAATGGAAAGAAGAATTTGGAACGGAGGTAGTAGCTTGTATCATTTGAGCAGTAAGATGATATTTAGACGACCACAGAGGAAAATGGAAAATGAGCTGTCAATGAAGTGTCTCTCCATGCCCTTCTAATCATAGAGCCTCCTCTTTCTAATGGCATTGTTCACCTTTGTACATGACTATGAGTACCACCCATCAGTGCAGCCTTGTCACTGCAGCATTTTCTCCAAACTTCAGTTACTTATTTACTTTTGCTTGCCATTTTCAACAACAGACCCGATGAGGACACCATCATAGGCCCTGTCTGGGAAGGGCAAAGAAGCAGAGAAAGAGTCATTTTATGCCTGTCAAGGTAAGACTGAGTATATGTTGATTTCCACTGATGTTCTTCCAGGAAACAGGCTCTCTTACTGTCATTAGGTAAGGTTGACATTATGAATAGACATCCCTGCCCCAGACCCGCCAAAGCAGGATCCTTATAGGGTTTGCTATTCCCGTCATAGATGATTTTGCAATGAAAATAATAAAGCATCGAGAAAATGCTCAAGTTGAGCAGCAAAATGGTGGGTGGTACACATGCAATTGCACAATCTAAAGAGGAAAATCTTTTATAAAGACATGAGAAGTCACTTTTGAGAGCTTTTTATTCTTCATTTAACAGTCATAATGTTCTATCATTTAAATTAGTTTTACTTTTAACAGAGGATGGGAGTGAAAGAAGAAAATGGGCACTCCACTCCTATCCTCTTGGCTCTTTCTATGCGTAAGTAGTAACCAGTGTAACTTCTGACAAATTTGCTTATAACACCACCAAAATATGAACTTTCTGTACAAAAGAGCAGGTACCAAGAATCAACTACCTGTTGAGTGACACAAACAGATGCATTTTTGAAGGAGACTGCAGAATCATTTCTAACAGCTTCTTCATTCTCCAGCAAATCCTGTAGAGAGGTAAAGAATATGACATACCTTAATAATAATAATAATAAAACATTCTATCCATGAATTCCTTCATATTATCAGAAAATATAAAAAGGAGAACCTCTCACTCGAATATGATACTCCAAATTAAGTGCTTATATAGAACTGATGTACACAGTTCTTTGCAATGTGTGATCTCAGTTCAGTGCCCCAATAATACTGTCAGCCGGTTAGGTAAATCAATCCCAACTCCGCGTCAGTTATCAGACAGAAGGGAGAGAACACATTGCATTTGCCGAATCGGTTAAACAAACAACCCGCACCCCAAAAACCCACACTCAAACCAAGAAAAAGGAAGAAAAATATAATTGAAAACGGGAAAGATCAGATAGAAAATCAAGGAAGATTTCAAATCCATGTTTACTTTCCTTCCAAATAAGAAGAAATTGTAAGAACAGGAGGAAAGTAAATATGCTTCTATTCAACAAGGAGTTCTAGAAGCATCGCAAATGTGACCTTGATGACTACATGGAAAGAAAAAAGCATATAAACTCCTGAAGAAGTATCTTTGACACCAGCCCCATCCCAACCTTAGTCCTATGTTATCTCCTCAATCAAATTTCGGAAGCCCAAAGACAATCATCAGAGCTTGTCAAGCAACCTTCCATGTCTAGAAACAAATGTATTTTCATTATCTGTCTCAAACGAGTGACCAATTAAGCAGTTCTGCCTTACGATGCAGATGTACCTCCCACAGAACACAACTCAAACCTGTTCTGTTTGGTACCTGATCCTGAATGCTTTGTACAAATGAAGAAAAGACAAACCAAAAATTTCACAGAAACACCATAATACTGCCATTGCACGTCTAATCTCCTAGCATCACTCGAGACGCAAACAACACAGGGATTTTAATTGTTGCATTTTGAAAAACGTTATCAACTCAAGTCACAAGAAACGAAAACATGGAAAAACATAACAAGAGTAATGGTTCATCGCGTTAAACATACTGCATATTTGAGACATTGCTAAAGCATCTCAGACCTCTAGTACCCCACCCGAGACATATTACACTTAGGAATCCAGAATTTCACACCAGAATTCTACCTTCTCATCCTCCCTCATGGAGATTTTTCCTGATCCAGAAGCTAAAGGCTTTGACTCCTCTGGGCTTCCCTGTTAGTGTCAAAGTGAACAGTGAGAGATGCAGACACCCTACCCCCAGAGAGAAAAATGAAGGACAAAGGAAACCTTCCAATTGAATTGACATGTATCACAAACAGTATTACCACCTTGATATTTATTATTACCAACGGCAACAATTACCTCTTGATTGCTATAGGAATTGTCTTGTTCCATCGCTAAAGGCTTTACATCACTTGGAGTCTCCTGGAAATCCAACAATATGGAAGTCACTAGAAGCCTTCAAATCCTTGATAATGAAGAAGGGTGCAACAAGCACAGAGCATTTCGCAGTGTGCAAGTCAAAGAAAACATATGAGCTGCAGAAATTGATGTTAAGGTGTAATCACATAAACAAAATGCATGACCTACTACATACCGGCTCACTCTGATATGGTATACCCCTCCCGGCCTTTGTAAGATCCCTAAGTGTTCCCTGAACAAAGATGTCTTAAATTCAAAAATCCTTGAAACAATGTCAAGGTCGCAGCACATATATAAAAAAATTCAGGAAAACTCCACCTTGTTGGCCCACATAAGTCCACAAGCATTGCAAAGAGTTCTCGGACCAGCTGGCCCCCGACGCATGGCTGGTGTGGATTTCTCACTGGTTCCACAATGCTGACAACTGCGTGGGCTGTTTTAGAAAGCAAAAAACTTCATCTTTGATTGTGTGGCTGTTTGGGGTGACAGTGGCGGATCCACTCTTCACCGAGTGGATTCCGCCGAACCCGCTTGAATTTTTTTTTGTTAAAAAATCCTTTGTAAATTAAAAAATTTCAATACAATAATTAAGAATTGTCCTATGTATTACAAAGGGTGAACCCACTTGACTTGATTTCTGCATCCGCCACTGTGGGGTGAGGGGGAGGGTGCCGAAAGCCAAGAGACAAGTAATGCAAACTACAGCAAAGGAATATGTCTCCTTTGATAAGTGAACCAAAGATTCCAAGACAAAATGCAAGAAAAAGTTGCACACTTACAGACATTCTGGGGGCGGTGTCCCATTATTAGGATCCCAGTTTGTAATAGCTAGTTTGTAACGATCCTTTACTGATACAAATTGCCCATTTTTGCGTTCCATCCTAATAAGTATCAATGGCAACCATGGTTAAGCATTGCATCATATATATTCTATGCAAAGCTTCTTAACAAACACCGCAGTTACAACATGGTAACAAATAGAAATACCACGGCAGCCATTGTTTCATCTCCTTCAATCAGCCAACAAGGTGTAAAGTGTCGACTTATGCAGCATAAGAATAAAAGGAACATCTTTACAATCTGAACCTCACTTTTATCAGAACTCTTGATAAAAATCTGTTTTACAATGTTAGTAATAATATTTCATTCATAAATTAGTAAAAAGAAACTATCACATTCACACGATAAAACCATAATACTTAAGCTTCCATTAAGTTAGTCATCCCTAAACTACAACTGCAGCAGCAATTAGCCAAGCTCCTCGCCACTGCCAGTTGCCATATTACTCAAACACAGCAACAAGTGCCCAACAAGAAAGTGTCTGCGTGTCAGATTTCGGTATATTCTGATTTAATCATTGGCATAAATAAAGTGTCAAGTGTTTGTAACTTTGTATCCATGTTGGAGTGTCAAGTATCCGACAAGGATACTTGAAGTGAAATGAACAGTTTAACCAAAACAACTAGCACTATTTAGCAGTTGAACTTCGGGCGGCAGCATTCAACAGCTTGGATACCAAAGATGATCTCTTTAGCACACTAATTGTCTGTTTGTGACACTAACCAACATCACCCGAAAGTTTCTGATTCTCTTGCCAGTGCTTTCTCATTTCCTATTTATATATTTTTTGGGGATGTCAAGGGAATTGTTCCTCAGCAACCTCAATGCAGGAACCATATATTGAAATTCTTCACAAGTAAGATTTCATAAAGCAAACAAAGGCAAAACCACCAAGGGCGAAGATAGTTGTCATAGCTGCTGGATCCAAAAGAAGTACATACTTATAGACTAAGTAGAAAATTAAACAATAAGACAATAGAAGAGGTCTGCATTCATTCTACACCTTCAGAACTAGGCTGAACATTACTTTTAATGTGTAGAGGTTCACAAAGTTCCATGACCAATTGTTCGTTTAACATGCATCTAGATATAACAACAAAGGGACCACTTGAATCTTCTGTTAGCCGGCACTGAAAACAGCAGTTTATAATGAAAATGACACAAACAGTAGATATAACTTACCCAAAATGCTTACAGCAGAGGCAAGTCTTGAGCTAGCATTCTCAACTATATAGTATCTACCCACCCCTATTCCACTCCAACCCAAGCAACTAGACATTGAAGGTTTGTTTCTGTTTTTGTTTTTGTCTGTATCCCTAGCTTATTTTAGTATTAGTAGTACTGCTATTGTTATTATCATTATTATTGGTATTATTATTGTTATTATTATTATTGTCAGTATTATTACAATTATCATTGTTGTCGGATTAGTACTATTGTTAGAAAAATTTGTGTTTGCAAGCATAGAAGTTGTTGTTATATAGTTACGTTTTGTGTTTCCTAACCTTTTGGTGCGCTAGTACTTACTTAGTTTCATGGCTTTTCGAGTTAGTATTTTGAGTTAACTGCTTGAACATTTTTTCGGTTGGGGTGGCGTCTTTGACTTCTATTGGTAGATTTAGGGCCAGTCCTCAGGTGAGCTTTGGGTCTCGAAGGGGGAGAGCTGGGGCAAATAGATTGCGGTTTGGCACATGGAATGTAGGGACACTCACGGGAAGAACTCTAGAGTTAGTGGAGGTTTTAGAAAAATATAAGGTTAATATCGTGTGTGTGCAGGAGACGAGGTGGTCAGGCGCCAAGGCAAAAGAGATCAATGGATTCAAACTTTGGTATTCAGGGTGTGCGAGTCAACGGAATGGGGTCGGGATCTTAGTCGATAAGGAGCTTAAACAACATGTTGTAGAGGTGAAGAGAACCAATGATAGGATCATGTCTATCAAGGTTGTGGTGAAGGAGGAGACCTTCAATGTCATTTGTGCTTATGCACCGCAAGCAAGGTTGGATATGCAACTTAGGCGTCGCTTCTGGGAGGAGTTAGACGAGGTTATTCAGCAGATCCCCCCTAGTGAGAAACTCCTTGTAGGAGGAGACTTCAATGGACATATAGGGGCTACGCCGGATGGGTATTCTGGTGCACATGGAGGTTTCGGGTATGGAGTTAGGAATGATGGCGGCACGTCGGTATTAGATTTTTCGACCGCGTATGACCTGATGGTAACCAACTCCTTCTACAACAAAAGAGAAGAGCACCTAGTTACTTTTAGAAACAGCACCGCTAAGACCCAAATAGATTACATTCTTGTTAGACGTGGCGATCGGGGTTTGTGCATGGATTGCAAGGTTTTACCAGGTGCGTGTGTGTCGACCCAACATAGGATGGTCGTTTTAGACCTTAAGATGAAGGGGTGGAAGAGGAAGAGAAGTGCACACACTTGTACCAAAATCAAGTGGTGGAATCTTAGGGGAACTTTGGGGAGTCAATTTAAGGCCAAGGATGAGGCGGAAAGCATCTGGCAAAGAGAAGGCAATGCGAGTCAAATATGGACAGGGGTGGCGGATCTCATAAGAAATGCGGCAAAGGAGACCTTAGGAGTTGCAAGAGGGATAGGAAGTAGCAAGAAGGAATCCTGGTGGTGGAGTGAGGACATTCAAAACAGGGTAAAGGCCAAGAAGGTTGCCTTTAAAGCCCTAATGGATAGCACTGTAGATGAGGAAAGGGTGGAGAAGCGAGAAGTCTACAAAGCGGCAAAGAAGGAGGCAAAGAAATCAGTAGCAGAAGCCAAAAGTAAAGCCTATGAGAGCTTGTACCAAAAATTGGCCACCAAGGAGGGAGAACAGGACGTGTACAGGTTGGCGAGAGCTAGGGAGAGGAAGACTAGAGACCTGGATCAAGTTCGTTGTATTAAGGATGAGGCGGGGCGAGTTCTTGTGGACGAAGCGAACATCAGGAGGAGGTGGCAGGGATATTTCAATGAGCTTTTTAACAATGTTGGAGATGTAGCCATTTCGTTGGGACATCTTACCACATCCGAGCAATACCGTAACTACAGCTTTTGTCGTCGAGTTACGAAAGAAGAAATCAAAGGGGCCATGCGGACGATGAAGAGTGGAAAGGCAGTAGGACCAGATGAGATACCCATAGAGGTATGGAAGGGTTTGGGAGAAGAAGGTTTATTGTGGTTAGTAAGGCTTTTCAACATGATCCTCAAATCCGCCAGGATGCCGGAGGAGTGGCGGCTCAGCACACGGATTCCTCTATACAAGAACAAAGGGGATATTCAAAGCTGCAACAACTATAGAGGTATTAAGCTACTCAGTCACACCATGAAGCTATGGGAGAGAGTGATTGAGAAAAGACTAAGGAAGAGTACTCTTATCTCGGAGAACCAATTCGGTTTCATGCCAGGGAGGTCGACAACAGAAGCGATTCATCTGATTAGACGTTCTATGGAGTACTACAAAGATAGACAAAGGGACTTACACATGGTTTTCATTGATTTGGAGAAGGCGTATGACAGGGTACCCAGAAAAGTTATGTGGAGGTGCTTGGAATCCAAGGCGCCTATATCCGAGTGATTAAGGATATGTACGAGGGAGTGAGGACTAGGGTCAGGACTACAGGAGGGGAAACTGAGCAATTTTCTATAGATATTGGGTTACATCAAGGGTCTTCGTTGAGTCCCTTCTTATTCGCAACCGTTATGGATGAGCTCACTAAGACTATTCAGGGGGATGTGCCTTGGTGTATGTTGTTTGCCGACGACATTGTTTTGATAGACGAGACTAGAGTAGGTGTTAATGCCAAACTAGAACTTTGGCGGGATACACTAGAGTCAAAGGGATTTAAGTTAAGTAGGACAAAGACCGAGTACTTGGAATGCAAGTTTACAGGAGATGGGGTTGACTCGGATATGGAGATTAAGATTGGTACTGAAGTAGTACCGAAGAGGGATTGTTTCAAATATCTCGGTTCAATCATACAGGGCAACGGGGAGATTGATGATGACGTGACGCATCGTATCAGGACAGGGTGGCTAAAGTGGAGGAGTGCAACGGGAGTTCTATGTGACAGAAAAATCCCACTAAAACTTAAAGGCAAATTTTATTGTACAGCCATCAGGCCAGCTATGCTATATGGGGTGGAGTGTTGGCAGGTGAGGCAGGTGCATGTGCAGAAGATGCGGGTGACCGAGATGAGGATGCTTAGATGGATGTGCAACTCTACAAGAAGAGATAGGATTAGGAATGAAGTGTTGAGAGGCAAGGTGGGAGTGACCGATATTGACAACAAGATGCAAGAAACAAGGCTTAGGTGGCTTGGGCATGTGAGGAGGAGGCATCGAGATGCACCGGTGAGAAGGTGTGAGAGAATTACACTTAGAGACTGTAAACGAAGAAGAGGACGCCCGAAGAAGACTTGGGGAGAGGTAATCAGGCAGGACTTGACCCTTCTAGATCTCACCGAGGACTTGGTCCTAAATAGGAAATTATGGCGTAGCAGGATTCGAGTAGAGGATCCTCGTTAGATTATGGTTGTGCATTGGCTAGTACTAGGGGTGGATTCATTTTGTTTATAGCCTGCAGTGTCGCCGTCACTTTATATATTGTTTAATTAGTGACTTCTTGTGCCAGTATGTCTACCGCTTTACTTCTCGCCCTTTTGATCATTCTTTATTGCTGTTTAAAAAAAAAGGGGGGGGGGTTTGAAAATGTATTTAAAAAAAAAAAAAAAAATGTTTTTGTGGGTCTGTCGGAAACAGTCTCTCTTCTAGGCGACTAGAAGGGGTAAGACTGCGTACATCTGGACCTCCCCAGACCCCGCCCTAGGCGGGATAATTACTGGGTTGTTGTTGTTGTTGTTGTTGTTGTAGTAGCAGAGAAGATGTTCTTGGAAAAATGCGACACAGGGGAGCAAAATATTACCTCTGAGCAACTTCTTTCCGGCATGTGTAACGAATTTTCTTTTCAAAGCATCTCTCTTTCCGCTTTTCTCGAAATCGAACCAAAGATGCAATTCTATGTGAGATGTTTGAGCCACATGAAGGATCACCTAATGTCTGCAATAATTTGTCAATTTGTAATCAGTTATGAATATTGAAAATTATTTCAACATATATTTAGCTAACTTCTAGCTTCAATCATACCATATTGTGCTGTTGGAGCAGAAACTCTGATGTAGGCACACTGGTTGATGTATCACGCCCTCCCAAGAGTAACAAAACAGCTTGGACCTGCCAAAAGACAATTATTACTAGAGCATAAACAATTGTTCACTCAAGCATTTGCAGATGAAACCATCATTTGATATCAGATTTTAACCTTGCAGGAAGACAAGTAGAGCAATTTGTGAGCTGAAGATTTGGGAGACTAAAAAGCAATAAATACATATAGCACTCTAGCTAAAATTTACCTAAATGTCCAGAAATTAACATTTTCATTGACAAAATCAAAAGTACACGAATTTACCAACAGCCAACAACACAAATTGTTGATGATCTCAAGCGATTACAGCTTATTGAAATATTTTTGTAGGGCATCTATCACAAGTCATCCCTATACAATCATCACCTACAGATAGAAGAATACCAGAGGTTGAAGCCCTTGCTCACATATTAGATAAACTTAGCTGTCATACGATGTTGCATGTAGCAATATAAAAGAAGGCACTAAAAGAACTATTTGTTACTCATACGGTATAGGAAAGAACTCAAAAATTGCCCGTTGAATCACTTAAAATAAAAGTCAAATTTTAGAGCTTAAAAGATAAAAATAAACATGAACTTGTTAGATGTAACATGATACCACACAGCCATGCAAACACCAAAGAAAAATTATACTCATTGTCTTCAAGGCATGTCAGTAGCAGGCTAGCAGCCATATACCTCCAGAGTCCAGACACAACAATTGGTTCTAAATACACAAAATCTACAAACATTTTGTTGTTCAGCTTGGGAAAGTTTATGCTTCTCTATCAAAACCAAAGTATAGCCCATCTATTATCCTTAATTTGGACTCTTTTCGATAGGAAAATGAAGGAAACATTGGTTCCTCTTGTGAGTCTTGTCCCTCAAAACTAGCTCCTTTGTCTCTATAAGTCAAATGTCCTCCATTCTGCATGTGTATGATCAAAATCTATCACCAAATACTCAAACAACAACTTACAACCGCCCAAATTTGCTCTCAAAGCAAGCATCGTCATGCAAATGACAAACAACCACATATAGACCACGTTATAAAATAATTTCAACCGAAAAGTGCGAAGACTACCACAAAACATCAAGACACAGAAACCTAATTTCTTGTCTGCAAAGCAAATTTCCACCATTCTGCATGCCTGTAATTCAAAATCTCCCCCCAAACACCTCTTTCCCCACCCAAAACAAAAAAGGCTCCAAGTTTGATCTCACAACATGCAAAATGCTAACAAGCACATACGAACCACAAAATCAAATAATTTCAACCGGAGAATGCAATTAAAGCTACAAAAACCTCAAAAAAAAAAAAGAAAAAAAAAAAGAAACCTAATTTCAAAACATGCTTAGAAGCTCCAAAATCAGCTCCCAAACCATGCAAAATGCAAACAATCACATAAAAAACACAAAAATCAAATATCTACCCAAAAACGCAATCAAAACCAGAAAACCTTAGGGGGGGGAAAAAAAAAAAACAAAACAAATCCCTCCTAAATCCGAAATTCAACTACTCGCTTAGAACCTCCAAATTTGCTCTCAAAGCATGCAAAATGCAAACAATCAAAGAATATCAGCCAAAAAATGCAATTTAAGCCACAAAACCTCAACAAAAAGAGGGGGGGGGGGGGGGGGAATCATATTCCTAATTCCAAAAATCAACTACTCTCAAAGCATGCAAATTGTTAACAACCATAAAATCAAATAACCTCAACCAAAAATTGAAATTAAAACCTCAAAAACCAAACTCCTAATTCCAAAATTCACCAATTTCTCAGGAGAGAGAGAGAATTTACCAAAATAGCAATACCATACCTTATCAGGAGTGACAGCAGGAAACACATAGACCTCGCCTTCGAAAGCGATAGTAAGCTCACCGGTTCGCTTATTCGTCGTCGTCGTCGACGGTGAAGATTCACAAAGCGCCCTACTTGTTAACACATTGCCTGGAATCGCAATACTCACACGCCCTCCGCCGCTGTCGTCATCGCCGCCGCTCACCGCCTCATCTCCGCCGTTATCGCCGCCGCTCATTTCGTCTCCGTCGAAATTGGTGACGTCATCGTCATCCTCCATAACCGCCAGTTCACGGTGGTGGTGGTGAAACTCCATTATCCGAGCATCCAATACACACACTCTCTCTCTCTCTCTGTACACTGAAAACCCTAGCTATGATTGTTTCTCTCTCTAGCTAGGTTTGTTTCTCTCTCTAGACAAAAATGGATAAAAATTTGATTAGATTTTGTTGCAGAGAGTTCAGGGCAGCACTAGAAGGAAAGAGAAAAAGAAGACACCACATTCCAAATTCTGAAGGGACAAACTAAGTTTTTTATTTATTTATATTTTTTTTTTTAATTTTGATTTTTTTTTTGGCCGCTGTTATTGTCAGGCCAGAAAATACTAATACCAGGTCATTAATTATGTAAGTTGACAATATAGTCCTTCACATTAATAAGGTAAATCACATGTTCTCTCTCCTTTATTTTTAATTGCCTTATTTACAAACAAACTTATGGAAATACATTATAATTAGAGATCCTTCAACTTCAATAATTAAGCAAATTGATATTCATGATAATCAAATTATTATTTTTCCTTAATTGTTTGCATGTCATCCATGTGCTCAATCTGAGAAATTGTTGAATAAAAGTATAAAACTATGTTATTATTTTCCTAAATGGTATGATACAGAATTAAACTATTTACTCATGTTAAATGCGTATTCACCAATATACCTCTTGGGAAAAAAGTTAGCTTAGAATTATTTGGATCTCATTGTCGAGAACGAAAAGTTTAAAAGGAGTAACATTATTGTACCAATTCAGTGGTGCATCAAAGTGAAGAATAATCATTCATAGAAGGAATACATGAATTACCCAACTAGGAAATCAGAATTTGGGAGTTTGGCAAGTTATTAACTTACAATTCCAAAAATTAGATGGGAGCTTTTAGAAGCTTTCATAAATTAGTTGGTTCACTACAGTTGTCGATCAAAATGCCCAATTCTGATTTTTAGTTTTTATAAATGTTTGTTCAATGGTTTCCAATTGTTTTATGCAATGAGGTATTTTGTTTGATCAACTGATCAGATGTGTATGAACACTTATTTTTTGGATATTTTGTATGAATGAAATGCAATATGTATTTGGCAAGATTTTAATTTGAATTATCATTTTGATTAAAATGTTCAGACACTCAATATTGCAGATAAGGCAAGTGTACACAAATTTATATTATGAAGAGAGAGAATAATTAGTGTTTCTTTTTTACAATGAAGGGCTAATTTGTCAACTTACTAAATTAGTGGCCTGGGAATAGTGTTTTTTGGTTTGGCAATAACAGCGCCCTTTTTTTTTTAATATTTAATTAATTGAGTAGTGGAATTTGAATGGCAGACATGAGATGAGACATGGAAGGGGATTTGACCAAGCCTTTGACTAGTTTGTCTGTCTCAACTCTCAAAGTACAAAGACTCAAAAAAAGTAAGTAAAAAAGTCCTCTATTTTTTTCACTATGTTCTTTTTTTTTATTGCCTTAATTTTAGGAGAATATGATCTTTCCCTTTTTATTTTTTGACCCCTTTTAGGGGCTTTTCTATGATTATTAAATAATAATTTGTTTATCTAAATACAAGAATAATGGATATGCTCTATGCATATGCCTCTTGAAAGTTTTGTGACCAAAATAATTTTTAGTTAGACTGAAATCGGTAAGGAACAATAATAATATTTTAAAAGATAAAAGTAACATTAGTAGTGATATCTAGTAAAAAAAATTTTGGAACAATAGGGATAAGGGTATTGTCACAAATTTTAAGGAATTTGCCAAAAACTAGCAAAAATTGTCTTTATTATCGCCCGATATTGGTGATTTTTGTGGGTATAATAGTTAATTTTTATGAAAATTTTATTTCAACGTATTTTTTTATAAAGTAATTTTAAATGCTCATACTATATGACTGTAATATGTATTTTATAGAGTCTTCGTTCAAAGAGCTGAGTAAATTATTACTTGTATTATTTTTCTTTTTCTTTTTTTTACTTTCGTATTTGATTTATTTCGTTCTATATTTACTCCTTGAATTTGTGAGGAAGATTTATTCAGATAATACAGTCACAATGGGTATAAATGAATAATAGAGTGAGTCACTGACGAGTGAGTATTAAATTAAAAAGAGGGGTATCAAGATTAATTTACATATCAAAAATATTGTACAAGTATGTATTTAGAACTCATGCGTAAACCCATTTTTTGGGCAACTTTTTAAGAAGTGAGTAGCACATATACATGTCCAAAAATGTAGGATTTGAACTTTTGATATGTACTCATAATTTATTTTTATTGTTATTAAAGTGTACAATTCAACTTGTTCTCCACCGTAAACTCATTTCCATTCCAATCCGCTCCGTTTTATTGGAAAAAACAAACTTAATTAAATTTGTATCATGTCTCAACGTCGTAGTAGACTACTATTTTCTACGACAGATATGTGGAGATCTGTCCTAACTTGGACAAAAGTTGCTGTCCATGATTCTCTTCCCAGTCTGTATTGACTTGTATCCTCATTTCAGCTTTTAGTATTAGTATACATTGTCTGGTTGCATAAAGGACAAGGGTCCTTTTAAGAAGGAAAAAAAAGAGCTGTACAGAAGAGAGAGAGAGAAAGAGAGGAGAGAGAGAGAGAGAGAATCCATCAACGATGAATGTGGAAGAAGAGGTTGGGAAGCTCAGAGAGGAAATCAAAAGACTTGGTCAGATCCAAGAAGATGGGTCTTACAAGGTTCTAAATCTCTTTATGTTATAAATACAATCCAATTTTGATCAGCTTCTCATCTTCATATATACATGTCAATGAAAATCTATGATCTGAATTTCACATTTTCTTGTTAAATTGATCTGGGCCATTGCAGTTTGAGTCTGTTTTGTCAAATTGATGTGATTTATTGATCTGGGTAATTTCACATTGATGTTAAATTTATAATCTGTGATTTACTCATTCTGTGGATTTGAGACAGCTAAAAATGCAGGATCTGATTGGAAAATTGGGTACACTAGTGACTTGTAACATTCAACATTTATGGTGCAAATTGATTTTCAAGCTTGGATACCAACAAATAGTCTATTGAAAATCTCAGCATTTTGAGTAAATTGACCACAATTGAAATCTTTGAAAGAATGTTAACAAAAAGATTAAATTTTTTTGGATCCTATTTATATTAGTGGTTTAATCTCCTTATGTACCGAAACAAGAATATTGGTATTTGGTGGTTGATCTTTAACTTTCTCCATTGAAGGACTAGTGGAGCTAGAATTATTGTCAAGCTCCAATTTTTTGTGAAGGAAAGTCTTGTTGACAAGGGATTCATTTTGTTGAGCACAGTTTTAGGCAGTGGAAAAAACTCTGGTTGCTTGCTAGCTTTAAGCACACAGACAACAATTTAACACTTCATTCAATAGACTGTGACATCATTGGTAGTTCATTTCTGATAGACTGAAACCACCTGTTTCACATCTCCAATCAAACGTAACTAAATAATGTCTTCATCAGGAAAATACTGGATGTTGAAAGTGAATGTACACGTTGATGCACTCTCCTCATGCACATTTGTTTAAGGGAAGTCGCAATAACTCGGAACTCAAAAACTTGGAAGTTCATAAACATGTTATAGTTTTGAGGATTGAGTTTTAACTTGCATTCTGATTAGTCGAATGTTGTTTGATCCTTACATAACAGGTAACATTTGGTGTCCTGTTCCATGATGACCGCTGTGCAAACATATTTGAAGCACTTGTCGGAACATTAAGAGCTGCAAAGAAAAGGAAAATCTTGACATATGAGGGAGAACTGTTACTACAAGGCGTCCATGACAATGTGGTGATTACCCTGAACCCCTCTCCAGCTACCCCTGCTACTGATGCAGCAGAGAAGAGCTGAACTTCAGTGTGATTGCATATGTTGCCTCAATTGTATGATGTCGCTTCATTTTTCTTTCTCATGTGTTTGCTATCTAATATTTGGAGCTTGTTTCAGAGCAAAATCATATATGTTCATGTGTACACTTCAAAACCACCTAATGTGAGGCGCTTTGTGCCACACCTGGTAGGTTTAATATAGTTGGAAGCTTTCAGCAAATTCAGTTCCATGAGCCTGTCATTTAAAAGATTTAGAATCAATTTGAACGTTGTTCCATCAGCGAACCATCTGTCATTGAAGAGGATTCCCAGGGACAAACTAAAGCTATAACTAACACCATATGAATGACTTTGAAGAACTCAAGGCACTTTTAAAGGGTTAATCTTAATGGTATGGTGCACAAAATGCAGATAACTAAGAAGTCGAAGGGATCTGTAGAATATAGAAGACCCTAGATACTGCAAACCAAAGGGATTCTTAGAGCAGAACAAGCCGAGTCTATAGCTCAACCCCAGCCCCCAGGAAAAGCTACACCCTTCACATCCGTCTGATGTTTTAACCGCTCCGTGCTGCTCACTAAGTACATATAAAAGGAAGTGAATTATGAATATGAAGATAATCTGTAAACATTTTTTTTGTTTCTCAATCCGAATCCTAACCTTGCTGCTTATTTCCCGAAACACTCTGGAAGTTCTGACGAGCAAATGTTCCTGGCTTCTATTATGATGTGATGAGCATCCTCTGATATACATTCTATGTACTACATCCGTTTTATTGTAAATGAACATGGGGCATACGTATGCAAAGTCATATTTCTTATATTTCAGTCATGGAGCCAATAAAAAGAAGGATGCAATCAAATGAGAAACATCATAACAGCAACAGAAGGATGATGAAGATAAATGGGAAGCTTAAAATAGTAAAAACACCAAAAACAAGAATTTTATTCAAGTGAGGAAACTGTAACTTCACATATTATTTTCACGCATGTCTTTTTCATTCGAATTCCACAAAAGTGTCTGCTTACTCCTATTTTCAGTCTTCCACAATCAACAATCAGCATTTTTGTCTTGGTAAGGCATTATCTCGCAACAGACATTCAAAGCATCCGCTAATTCCCCTCCTTCTGATGACCACCCTAAAGCACTTAAACAAATCTCATATTCTCATTCAACTCAAAATGCTCTTTGTGAAGCATGAAGGTCATCCACCAGGTATTTCACGCTAGCAGCAGAACAGAGTCTAGTTATCAAACATCTCATGCAGCAAGTGAGAAGGTCTCGCAGTATAACCTTCCCTGCAATAGCTCACAATGAAAATGTTGTCACCTCTTCAAGGAGGACCATATCTGTTTACCATTTAATTGAACAAGCTATTTGCACCAAGCCATCCTACTTGCAAGACAGAAACCGAAGATGAGTGCAGTATAAAGTATCAAGAGTTGGCTGCAATACCTGTTCCAGTCATATTGACGTTGAGCCTCAATGCCTGGTTGAGTTCTCTGCAGTATCAAGCATCAAACAGTCAGCAATCTATAAGCCACTACAATTGATGTCTGCTGGTCAGTTCTTGGAAAATTTTCAGTCACATCTGCCATTTTAGGAAGGCAATGAGTGGCGAAGCCTCAATGCCTGGTTGAGTTCCCTCTGCAGCATCAAGTATCAACTAATCAGTAACCTATAAGTCGCTACAATTGATGTCTGCTGGTTATTTCTTTGAAAAGATGGGTAGCCTATGAATTTCACAGTCACCCTGCCATTTTAGTAAGGCAGTGAGTGGCACCAAGCCTCAATGCCGGGTTGAGTTTCCCTCTGCAGTATCAAGTGACAAGTATCACAACTGGTGTCCGGCGGTCATTTCTTTGCAAAGACCAGGTAGCCGATAGTCACATCTGCCATATTAGCAAGGCAATGAGGTGAACCATCCAATGTCCCTCAAGTAGACAGCTCAGCCTTCTCATGCAACGATAGGAGCTCAATATGCCTGTAGTACATAATTCAGAACAGTCCTGCTGAAGCTCCAAGTTTAAGCCCAAGCTCTCTAGGTTCTAGCATGGGTTTACCCTAGCAGTGAGTTTGCCAGTCTTCAATAAACCTATGAATAATATGTCACTCAGACCCGACTAAAGTAAACAACCCCTCTGCTCTCTGTGGAAGTCTTTCCTTCCAATTCCAAACTCATCTCTGATGACATGTGATAGCTTTGTGCCAGTAAGACGATCAACAAGGCGTTTCTCCTTGAACTCTTCAACCAAACTCAAGGCCTCGGCACCTCTTCCCTTCCGACAGAACTCATCTAGAAGTGTCTTGTAAGTAATGAAATCTGCTGGTCTCTGCTTTTCAGTCATCTCCCACAAATATCTCACAGCTTCCTCAAGCTCACCATCAATCGCCAATGCATTCACAAGAGAGTTAAAAGTTCTGGCACTAGGAACAAACCCTTTTCTCTTCATATCACTATACAACTCCCTGGCATTATTCGTCCGACTTTGAGCACAGAGCCCATGGATAAGGTGATCATAAGTGACACCATCAGGGACACAAGTATAAACAACACCCATCTGATGAAACAACCTGAGGGCATCATTAACATGATTAGAAAGCACATAACCCTGTATCATCGAATTCAGGCAGAAAACATCCGGCTCAATTCCATCATTCAACAGTTGCCTGAAGAGGCACGCCATAGTATCCATGTATATATGATTGATATAGGTATCCTTCCCACGACTAACAAAGGCCGCAAATAAAAGATTATAAGCCTTAATCGATGGCCTACAATCCGAATTGTTAACCTTCTTCATATGCTTGAACACAGTTATAGCTCTACTAAGCTTCCGGGCTCGTGTAAAGTAGTAAATGACAGTATTATACAAAGGCTCAGACCCAAAATGAGGCCGAGCCAGAAGTTCATCGACAACAACATACATTTCATCCATCATTCCAGCAATCCCAAGCTTCTGAATTGTAACATGAAAAGTATTTACACTATGGTCAAATCTATGTTGCTTAGATGCCCAATTAAAAAGCTCTAAACAAACCATAGAATCATCTTCAAAGGCGATAACTTTATGCAAATCATGGGCAGTAAACCTTGCAGGGAGCTGAGATACAGCATTATTAAACTGGGTTTCATCAAGAACAGGCTTATTAGCTAATCTAAGCCTTTTATTAACACGTTTCTTATAAGCTCTATGGGAGGTATAATGTTTAGATGATTTTGAAGAATACCACAATAAACTGGTTTGATTTATGGAATTAGGGATTATAATTGGGGAAATATTACAAAGATGATGCAATGGTAAGAGATTAGAGAAGGGAAAATGAAATGGGGTTTTGGGATAAGTATAAACCCTAGAAATAGAAGAACTGATTAATGGATTGATACGAAACATCCGAGAAATTAACATACTTTTATTCTTATTACTTATTATCATCAGCAATTGAAAAGAAGAGAGATAAAAGGGGAAAAGGCAAGTTGACTAACCACAGAAAAAGATGGAGTTTTGGTGCAAGAGCAAATCACCATTTTCGAAGATTCAATCGAGTAAAGTTTTGAGACCCGCAATAGGAAAATACAGGAGAGAGAGGGAGAGAGAGAGAGAGAGAGAGAGAGAGAGAGAGAGAGAGAGAAGGTCTTAGATATTTCACCAGTTTCCGTTGCAGGGAGAGGTCCGAGAGGCAGGGGACTGGAATGGAGAAATGCTTTATTTCTTTTGGGAGGGAGAAAGAGAAAGTGCCTCTTTCGTTTGCTTTGTATCTTTAATTTATGGGAAAATTCTATTAGTATCCCTCTACTCTTGAGTTGTCCAAATGGTGCCTAATAGTTTTTTAAAATCCCACTGGTGCCCCTGTGTTTTCTATTTTTCCAGCATGTTTCCTCTTTTACATATCACGTTAAACTTCTGTTACCTAATGTTTGTCCCACTTACACCCTCACCCTCACCCTCACCCTCACAAGCTCCATGGCCATGGCTTCTCAGCTTTCTCTCTCCTTCATCAACTAACCTCGTCTCGCTCCTCTCTCTTATAAGATCTACTTGCTTCTGTCTCTCTCTTTCACTCTGCTTTTCAGGAGAGAGATTAAATTCATGGACAAGATTTTTGACGGTTGAGTGCTTTAATTTGGGTTTCGCCCGACAAATTTATTCGATTTTTGAAGGTTTTGGTAATTCACTTGACTTGTATTGTTTGTTACTATTTACAACAAGAAAAGAAATTGAATTAATTTCAATAGGAATCAGCAAGATTTGCAATAGAGGATTGTGGTTTTGGATTTTGTTAGGTCTGAGATTGTGGTGGTTTGGAGTTCATCGTTGGTATTGAGGTATCGGTATGAGAGGTTTGAGTTTGAGAGTTTTGAGGTTGGGTTTAATGTTGCTGTTACTGGGGTTGTGGAAAATTGGAGGGGTTTAAAGTTTAGGAGAGGGATTTGGGTTTGAAGGAAAGGAGAGGGAATGGTGGGGGGTGAAGGAGGATTTGGAGGAGAGAGAAAATGCAGTGGTGAAAGGGGTTGATTTGGTGGTGGTGGAGTCACCACGACGGAGCGGTGTGTATTTCATGTTGGACGAACGAGGAAGAGATCGTCAAAAGAAGTGTAAGACCACCACTGGCTTAGGGTTGGAATGGGGTGAGATGTTGGGTTATAGACCGGTTTAGCTATTGAGGCACTCGTCCTTCGTAGTGTGCCCTTGGAGCCATAACCAATTTGTGAACTCGGTTTCGACATATATCGCAATATCTTGATCATGCAGTCATAGAGAACGCCGGGCGTTTGCAACTTTGCATACAAGTTGCATTGTCGTTCCAAGTTGCAATTTCTATTTGTTGTGTGAAAGATTGTACTGCAATTTGTTAATTCGATGTCAAGTTGTTTCACTTCTCCTGTAAATCAATAGCTAGATTAGATGTACAATCTAAGCTGCAAAATTTGTGTATACATTATCAGAGTAGAGGAAAGGACTATGTACAGCTCTCTATACAAAATTAACAGGGAACATGCACAGCAAGTGCTAAGTCAAATCAAAATTAGAGTATGCAAGATTGTGAACTCAGGATGGTCCCGTCAGGATGAAAGCATGAAGAAGACTCTGGGCAGCCTGTGTTTCATCAGGTGTCCCAGAAATTATGACAGTCCTATCTCTTGTTCCAGGACGAGGCTCATGCACAACAACCTTTGCCCCAGAGATCTGAAATCATGAACACCGTTAGTAAACTAAAATAAGGTCAGGCAACAAGGAACAAATGAAAATTGTAGATAGTACCTAAGCATTCAAAGTCTAAACCTAACCACATACTGTCGGGTAGAATAGTACCTCATGCACGACACTAAGAACATACTGTCACACCATGAAATACTTGAGATAACGACTTACGAAGATGCTGGGTCATGTTCAAAATGTTTGAGTTGGAGCACAAGTAAGGTTTGAGGGGCGGAGGATGGGGAAATGATTGATGTTTTACAAAAGAAAACAACTTTTGAAAATGACATACATGACAAGATAAGTAAGAAGCATATCCTATGTTTGCTAGTCTGCTCCAAAATAATGGAATGGAAAAAGGAAGTTAAGACAGCAGACTGATAACAGTTGAACTGCTATCCTTCCATCTCCATTCTTTCTTCGTCTAACTTCAGATGAACACATGTTACTATTACCAACATATATCAAGTGATCACAATGTGGAAAGGAAGTACAAGGAATCACATAACAATAAATGGGAAACAAAGCACACAACATTCTCTCCTTTATGGACAACTAGAGAGAGTAAAAGAGTTAGCAGATTCAATAAGTTTCCTTCAGAGAGCAATGATGACGCATTTGCTATGTGCATTGCCGAAACAATTGATAGGGGGCATAAATTACTACAATTACTCACACAGTTAGATACATGATGTTAATACCTTCCACTTCAGAATGACACAAAGTTTCATACCTGTCTTATACGAGCTAGATTATCCCCATTCTCGCCGTAAACAGAGCTAACAGCACTTTCAGGAACTAGAATCTCCACTGTTGTATTCGTCACAATAGCTGTATTTGAGCTGAAAATGCAAAAATCATTTTACTTAAATATTCTTATACGCAAGTTTAATAAGATAATCCTGTTTCAATTCACAAAAGGAATCTGGATTACAATCCAATAATCAAGGTGATCGAATACAATGATACGTATTGTGCAAATTGCAGAGCCATAGCTCCCCTAACAAGTGCAGGCTTTATAAAATTATATTTGTGCAGGGAACAAATGTTTGCAGTTAGATAAGCAGGCAGCCTTATGTTTCATGTTAGTTTCTGCATTTGTGCATACTTGAGAGTTGAGACACATTATGCACTAAATTTCATTTATCTAGCTCATGCCACATAGGGACAGGCCCAATTCCAAACTTTCAAATTGAGCAAGGTATCAGAGTGCAAAACAAACCTGCCACGCTCTACTCCGCCATTTGCAGTCAAACCTCTACCAAGATTCACAAAGCTCCTAGAATTTACTCCAGCTGCTATCTGCAATCGACATTGAAATGGATTATAATAAAATACATGAGAAGAAAAGAAAAACAGAAAAACGAGTAAAAAAAACAAGAACAAATAGAGCAAGACTTTTACCTCTGAGGTCCGGAGTCCTGATGACGGGGAATTATCCAATTTATGGGGATGTAGCAGAGGAACCAAACCGTGTCTTATAGTAGCTTGTCGATCATTAGGCTGAGATATGCTGGAAGATTGGTGCAAGCCGAATGTGGGATCTCCAACTCTTCCATTCAATCTTGGCGAGGTGTTGGTCCTGCTTCCAGGAATATTAATCAATTTACTGGACAGAAGGTGGTTTCGAAGTCTACTAGTGACTTGATATAAAGCATCTTGTACATTTATAAACTGGCCGGAGATCTGCATTTGAGAAGGCAACAACAAAAACAAATGATTGCAAGATTATTACTTCAATAGGACTACCAGCTTCCACAAGACTTGCAACTATCAACTGCCATCTTAAAATATGAAACAGGAGACTGTCAATTGAAAAGAACAATCAAAAAACATTAAATTAAAGGATAAGAACAGAAGATCTTAAAATCACTCTCCTTTCCTTAGCAAGCATAACAGTGTGTGAATAATTCATAAGAACTTTGAAGACGTCAAATTCGAAGACTATGATAAACAAATAAATAATTGGTAATAGATAAGGCTTATAACTACAACAATGAAAGAGATAATCAAGTTTCTGAAAAAAATGTGTAATGGCTTGGATATGTAAAAGATGCAAGAATACCATGAAAGTTAAAGCATGTCATTCATGTGAGGTTCATCATAAATGCACAACAGCCAATCCTCAATGAGCACTTACGGCGACAAAGGCATACTTAATTTTTTTAACATTTTTATTTTTCCTGCTTCTACACCCTTTCACTCAAAACCCTCAATGATGCGACCGCATCTCGCCTCACCATGATGCGGCTTGAGTCGTCGCATCACCTCGCATCAGTGAATTCGCATCGCATCGACCTGCTGTTGTCGATGCGATGGCCTGATCGCATCACATCGCCTTGCGCAACTGCGCGCCTTTTTAAACACAGATCAGTAATAAGCATTGTTTGCACCAATCAGCCTATGACTGTACAGTCTAACTTGTGACAGGAGCAACAAGCTGCTTACAGCAGGGAAAAAAATTAAGATGCCAATCAAATAGCATAAATTAAATAGCATAGCATAACATCAGTAACTCTGCGCAGGATGTGCATGTTTTTTTTTTTTTTATTTAAGTTTTTTTTTTTAATTCTTAGATCTTGGCAGCACATGTAAGATTTTTAATAATCGTGGTAGCATGTGTGCTGCGTATATTAGCTTCAGATTTTATAATAATAGTGGTGCATGGAAAAAGTGTAAATCTTGGTAGTATAAAGAAAAATTTAACAATAAAGGAACAAAAGTGAAAAGCAATGTGTTATTCACAGTTTCATACTATATGTGGGGGGGGGGGGGGAAGATTAAGATATAATGACCATAACTCTTGATCAAACAGAATACACTTGGAACAGAACTTCAAAATCATAATTTTTAAAAGTCATGACTTATCAAGCACAATGAAGTGAATGAACAATCCTATAAGGAAAGAAAAGAGACAAGACAACATATTACCTCAACTACTTCATCATCCTCTGAAGCACACTTCGGCACCTGGTCGCCTCTGAAAATGCTTATGCAAGTTCCAGTTGCCTTTCTCATCTGAGATATTATAACCCCTCCTTTGCCCAACAAACAACCAGCTTGGTTTGACGGAACCACGAGTCGTGCAGAGGCAGAGGAACCTCTATCCAACCCCTTCTCTACACCAGCCTCAATAGATCTGCGAAAAATTAGAACCACGGCACGTTGTGCAGGAGAATACCTTGAATCCACATCCTGCAAGATATTATGCAAATAAATTAGCAAATACTCGCATCCAAATATAACATCAACTAGGCAGTAAAGCAACTAAGTACTAACTAACTACGGCAATCAACCAACCTCCTTTGAAGTAATAGTGACCATACGTTCATCGCAATCAGCAATAGGTGCCCCAATGCTTATATTAGCCCCTGACTCGTCTTGAAGTGCTCTTACAATGGACCCTCCTCTTCCAATGACGCCACCTGCTACATCATTCGAACAAAGAAGTCTAAAAACTATTTCTTGTGGTTGCAATTTTGTATCTGAGGTTGTGAACCTATCAGCCTCAAACATCATAGGCCTCTCTGCCAAAGCAGGATTTGAAGAAGCTGTAGCCATAGATATTGGTGTCCCCTGCAGAGGAGGATCAACATGCAAATCACGTGTCATTGGCTGGGAAGTTGACTCCAAAGGTCTGCTCTCCTTAAAACTTGACTTTTCTCCTTGTGCACATTCTTGCAGGCAACCAGAAACTCCAATAACTGCTTTCTTAACAGCCAATACATCCCCCTCGATCTACATTATAGAAAGAAAAAAAAAACCCAAGTTTGCTTCAATAATTCTCTCATCACAAATTACAGGTTCAATTATATTTGTCAAGGCAATCGTTATATATATGATATATCTATACCCCTTTTAAACAGCATTCATGACTCAACATAAGTATCAGTGTATAAATGCTAAATGACAAGGTTTCCAAGGATGACACAAGAAGGTCAGGAGCAACATGTTAGTACAATAACACAGAAGACACTTCATAGCTCACGGAAACTCTAATGGGGTAACATTTCCCGTTTCATAAACTTTGGAAACTCGGAAACTCGGGCCTCTGGAGGAAATCTCTTTCTTTATCTAAACAATAATTTCCCACTTATTGACCTCAAAGATCCTAAAATTACCTTTGCTTTCTAATAATTTCTTTATATATTGTCCAAATTAACTTCTTTTTTAAAAAAATATTTTATCTATTTGTGATGATTTCCAGCATAATTTTAGGTTTAGAATCGAAAATAAACAATAATTTTTTACGCCTCCCACGTTTCCAAGTTTCTTAATTTTTTGAGAAACAATGTTTCCACATATCCCGTTTCTACGTGTCCGTGTCCGTTTCCATTCAACATAGTCCACTTTACAGTAAATACTACAGTGCAACCTCCATATGGAAAATTAGACATGAAAAAAAATCAAATCTTTAAACACATAAAAACGTCTTCAGAGCATTTATATAATCTCAATTGTAGCTCAAAAGTAGTAAGCTTTTCAGTGTTCATAAATAAAATAAGGATCATCAATAATAAAGCATTAACCAATAATAAAGCATTAACCAAGGAGGTGTGGTTGAGTGGTAGGGACTCATCTATCCTTAATCAAGGTCGAGGGTTCGAATCACTGTGGTCGACGGTGGCTACCTTGGTGGTGAACCAAAAAAAAATCAATAATAAAGCATTGAAAAAGAATTTACCTCAACAACTTCATTAGGAGAAGAAACACCATTGGGCAATTGATTACCTACCAAAACCCTAATTTTAGCCCCACTCTCTCTCCTCAACATCTCCACTATCTTCCCACCTTTCCCAATCACACACCCCGCTTTACTCCCCTCAACCAAAAACCCACACGACACCGTTTCATTCATTGCACCATTCACCTCACTCGAAACTTCTAGAATCTTCTCGAAAACCCTAAGCGCCGCCTCTTGTGCCGCCGTAACCTCGTACTGATGAGTTTCTCTCTCCTCCACGTCACCACCACAGGGTGAGTATAATACAACTGTTTTGGAGAGAGAATTGTTGGTGTTTGGGGGGAGAATGGAGATGACACGGACGTCAGAAGTGGGTGAGAGCGAGTCATCGATGACTCGGATCTTTGACTCAGTGGTGAGTTGGAGTTGTTTAATTGAAGAGCCTGATTTTCCGATAAAGGCGCTGATTAAGGACGCGTGGCAGAGGATTTTGAGTGACACGTGGTGGGTTGATGGTGGTGGTGAAGGGTTGTGTTTAGAGTGTTTATGGGTGAGAGGAGGAGAGAGAGTGGTGAGGGAGTTTGTGTGTGTGTCTGCCATGGGAGGACGTTTGGAAGGTGGAGAGAGAAAATAATGATTAATGATTAATGGAATTGGAAGGAATAAAAGGTCGTGGGATTGTGGGTGATTTGGTTGACTTGATTGTTGACTAATCTCTGTCCTTTTTGGAGTTTTGGTCTTTGGTTATTTTTAGTTTTTTTTTTTTTTTGTGTAGTTTCCAAAATTGTGAAGTGATGCGTTTTATGGTTGGAGTTATTGTAAACGGTGGTTGACCAAGTCAATTCGGGGTTGTTTTATTACTTCATTCGCTCCAAAAGGCAAGGCAAAAAGAAAGGAACATAAAGACGAGGATTATTAAATTCTTTTGGAATTTTCCTTTTTAAGCTGATGTGATTAATTCACTCTAAAAAAAAAAAAAGGTGATGTTTTAAATAAAGAAGAGATGGTCATGGGTCGGGCTCGCTAAGTGGCACAGTCTTGGTTGGTTATGCCACGAGATATTATATAACATGTAGCATAAACTAGTGGGTTATGCGCTATGCCTAGCCAGATTTGGAAAAAACTCAATAAATAGGTATGACTTAGTACAAGATGGTAGGGTGAAGAGGAAAGAGAGTCGTGGCCGGGGTAGGTGGTGCCATGGTGGAGTAACTAGTTAACGTCGTCCTCATTTATAAGTACTTTGGGCGGGCAGGACAATACTTGAGAATATTATGAGTTTACAAGGGGAAGGAAAACTTTGGAGTATTTTGAGCAATTAGAAAAAATTTAAATTATTGGCCGCCAAATTTATATTTAGAACCATTATTATTATTTAAGAACAATGAGTATCAGAGTATGTAGCATGACTATGATCAGAGATAATTTTGCTTCCGCAAAAGTTTGAAATTTGTTCATATCAATCTAATATACTCCTACATTATTTAGTCCATCTACTAAAACCCTAATCTAATATAGGAGTACATTACTATTGGAAAAAGACAATCAACACTCCATGGTAAGTTTCTTGCACTCCTCCCCTGTAAGTCTGTAACTATGTAAGTTAACCAAAGGCCATGAAAGAGGCTTTTTTTTTACTGCCTTACGAGCTCAACCATGGAAAGCAACATTTTCAGAGTTTTATCACTCAGATGTCTCTGCCTGCTAGCTCTACAATGATATATTTGCATTCTGAGAAGTTACAGAGAGATCGATCATCGAGAGGAAATATCTTGATATCGTTGTGAAGAGAGCTCAAAGGGTTTGTCAGAAGGATTTCCAGCTCAAACTCTCAAACAAGGTCTAGAATATCTTGGTGGACCACCAATCCTACTACACTAATGTGGGCTCGAGGCACTTAGCTCAGGACACTAAATCTGATGCCTATAAATTATGATGGCCTACAGGGTCTGAATGCCTAGCTGTTAGCAGAAAATGGACTAAGCTTCAAGGTGCTTACAGAGGAGGATGGTTCCTTTTACGGAACAACTGTAGCCAAGTCCGTAATACTAGTGATGGTACAACATGAGGAAGAACAACTATGAGCCCAAGCAGCTCAGGCTCGGACCATTTGTGGCAACCAAAAGCCTCCATGAGAACTTTATTTATAGTCTCCTTCCGTACTTCCATAGTTACAACAAGAGATATCAGAAATAGAACGGGAGACAGATTATGCGAATCATACCAAAAGAGTCTTCTGCCACGTCAAACTTCATAACCGGGATTCACTTTTTGTTGAACATCTTCGTAACTCTCCAACTCTTCAATATCTTCAGGACTTCCCAAGAATAGAGGTAGTCTCTGATGCAGCTTAACAGGCTGGATCGACAGAATCCTACTTTTACCATCAGAACCTTTTCCGCCCGCTTGCTCTGCAACAAAGCTAAGGGGATTTGCTTCATAAACTAGACGAAGATGGTCCCTTGGATTCATTGCAACTCCTCCATACAGTAATGTCCTATGAAAATCAGCAACAAGTGAGCATATATAACGGGCAGAGTATTTCTTCGGATATCTGCCTTTTCCTTGTCTAACAGTGTCAATGTACTGCTTCAAACCTTCAGGCCAATCAAAGTATCGCGCATCATTTACGGAATAAATCTGACCTGAAATTCATATGCAACCATCATCAGGCAGTCCAATTTCAAGTTAATCACTCAAATTTTCTATAAAGTAAAGGAGACATCGTTTACAAACGAACAAATACTGTACATTCTACTATCCCAGTGTTGGTCATTAGATTAGAAACTCCTTGCTGTGATCCCCGTTTGGGAGATCAAGATATACACACGTCAACACAACTGTAGCCGGATCAGCAAATACTAGCAGAGAAGTTTCTGAAACTCAATTTTCATTTTGAGGGAATATTCAACTGGAAAATTAAATGATGAGAAATCATTCATTGTCTATGAACAGCTTTATACACTTTTCAGCATGCTTGGAAGCATATGATAGATACACAAAGGCATACAACTTTTGGAAAATGCAAGAATCAGGTATTCAGGTCTCTCCTGTATGTGTCATCACCCTTGTATATAGAGGGGCAGGAAAATGTGAACATTTTTCTTCCGTGCAAGTGATGCAACATTAAGCAAGCAAAAACAGAGATTAAGTAACAAGAGGGGCATGACATAGATACGGGATTTTCATTAGTAAACGGAAAAAGAGCTTGACCATAATTAACAAGAATCTTATCACATGGTTCAATATGGTTTCAGAACACACCTCGTGATGGAATTTTAATGCTAGGATGTGTGAGGATACAATCTCCGGTTGAATGATCCAGTGTGAATGCATGTACACCAGAGCCAAAGGTGACACAGAAGATTGTAGCTGATGAATAGAGGGCATAGCCAGCAGCAACAAGCCTAGTACCACTTTGGAGTGAATTCAGTGATGCTTTCTCCTCCCTTGGCAGATGATCTATCTCCACAAGACGATTGTAAACACCAAAGATTGTTCCTGTGGGAATTGATGCATCAATATTCCGAGAACCATCAAGAGGATCCATAACCACCACAAATGGACCATCATCAGTAAAATAAATTGGTGCATCATTTTCTTCAGAGGCAACAACTGCTACTTTTCCAGAACTTTTGAAGAGAGGATAGGATGATTTCATTCTGCAAGAAATGAACAGTCAAAAGAAATTTTCATACATTATGATTAAATAAACATAATGATAATCATGACAAGTGATCAATCAAGATACCTAGCAGACGTAAAATAAGTCATGCTCCCCACTTGGCTGATAGCCCAACAAATAGAGTCTTCTAAGCTCTGAAGTGTTAAAGGTGATTATTTGCTATGGGCATATCGCATATTACATCCTCAGAATCTCAGTCTATCAGCTTAATTAGTTTCTAATCTATATCCAAAAGTTCATGGCAGTATGTGTTACTAACATCTCTCTTTGGAAAAACCAACTTAGCAAGAAACACCTGTAACTTTGGAAACTTGAGACTACTCACAATCACCAACAAAAGCAAAAAAAAATATACATTCGGCATATATCCAATGAGACCAACATAATGGTTACTAATAGCTGTAACATCATTATTTGAAGCATGATTTGTCAACTCTTCAGATGATCCTTGACATCTCCTAGTGATCACATTTTTCTTCTTCATGCAAAAGCACAACCATCTAACTCACATGTCAAATGCAAATGAAAACATGAGAGTGCTATGAATGCTGACATGAATCTGATTTTTACAGCAACATTCCCCATTTAAGCACAATTTCATCATCATTCTCACTCATTTATCCCTTTGTACCAAACGGACGGGTATGGGTCAAAAGATAGAAAGGAATATCTTCTGCGGCGGTATTTTATCTTAGAGAAGGGTTTTGACAGGATATAAGACCCGTAAAACTACCATCTGTAGTTCTTCATCATTGAGGACCGCAGAAGACATACTATGCTATAGTATTATCAGTTCGAGAAAGACCATCAGTATTACCACTTCAAACAATTGTGTGCACAAGTGTTAAATATAACACCAGGAGGAGGTTCTCTATAAACTAATCGAAGATGTTGCTTGTTCAATGGAACTGGTGCGATTATTTTGAAACTTGCCAGAAGAGTCAAGCATGTCTATGGCTATGATGTAGTTGCTCAAGCCATCTCAGATGCTCACCGAAATGCGGTTTGAGTCTCCTCAGGGCCACTGGAGGTTGACCTGGTCGTTAACTTCAGGGCCCATGGGATTAGTCAAACAAACCTTGGACACCCATGTTATCTATAAAAAAATGGTATTGCTAACGCTACTTTCGTCCAGGGAGACCTTGATAAAATTGATGTGAACTTTGGCAAGAATGTCCCGAAGCCGGATGTTGTCATAGCAGGTAGGGGTATCTGTAACTGTATCCCCATGTATGAGCTTTTTGACCTTATGTCATTATGTGAACATTATTTAACTGACTTGTCTTGATTGACTGATTCAACTTTCAAGGGCTAATTTTTTCCTGAATAGGGGTTGGTATCCCCTCATTCATGAGATTGATACTATGTCATTTACATTTACTCTTACATTCAAATCAACTCACTTTTTCTAAAATTCAAAATTGCTTTCGTGGTTCTATCAGAAACGGCCTCTCTACTAGGCGACTAGTTAAGACCTTGCCCTCGACGGGAGACTTACTGGGTTGTTCTCTTATCACCACCCATTTGCATCAAATGTCACATGAACTATTACTACAGAGTACAAGCTTATCCCCTAGCATAGTGCTAACAAAGAGGGGCTGAGCTCCACTACCACTGATTGGCAAATTTTATGAGCTTTTCTAGCATTTGCAACCCAATTCCAGCTATTTTTCAAAATCCAATAACCCCCACCATCCAAACTCTATCTTCACCATAACCTTTAAATTAGTACAATAACAATTTCACCCACTAGATGGGTTCAGTGCATAGATCATTCACCATCAAACAACAACAGGAATTTACAACCTCCAATCAAGTTTTACTAAAAACCTAAATTAAAATGAAATCTTAACTATCACAACAAAATCAAATTTATACCAATCAATACACCAATGCTAAACAATTAAAAGAAGAAAATATAGTAAAAGACATTAAACCCTTACAGAGACAATATCAAGGGGCTTTGGAGCATCTCTTTCAGACCCAGAATCATTACCAGAACCTCCAACAGATTTGCCAAGGCTTGAATTATAGGGAGAAGCAACAAGAGCTGCAATTTTCTTGCAAGCATATTGTAAATGATCAATTAAGATCACCATATCATCACCCACATCAATTCCACCTTTACCCACATACTCAATTAATGTCCTTTGATCATTTTTATCACCCAATTGGGCATTCACTGTAAACCCACCAAAAGATGACATTTTTAGTGTGTAATTTTTGATGGGCAGAAAAGATTGGTTAGGTTTTGGTGGGAAAAGATGGGATTTTGGCGGGAATAACGAACTGGGTTTGAAGGGTATAGTGGGTGAAAGCATTGATTTTTGGTTTTCTATTTTTGGGTTATAGCATTTGGTTTGTTAAGTCTATTATTAAGCTGGGATGTAAGGAAATTTGTGTTTGGTGGTTAGTTTTGTTGGGGTTGAGTTTTTCCTTTGAGGATTGTTGTTAACAATTGGGAAGTGAAAAGTGAGGATGAAGATGAGCATTGAGCAGGTGATTATCACCTGAAAAGCAATGGCCAGAACTTTCTCTCTCTCCTCATTTGTGCCTTCTTAGTTCTTACCCTTTCTTTGTCTACAACTGGACTGTGAGTCTCAAATCCTACCCATTTTACAAAACCACCAACAAAAAGAAAAAAAATATTTGTGACAAATGATTGTATTATGTTTTTGAAGTTGAATTTTAACCATTATTTTTAGTATATTCTCAAAGATTATTTTTTTATACAATATGGAAAAGAAACAATGATAGCCATTTCCAGTGGAGCCAAAAGTTTCATTATTTTTTGGCTTTCGAATATAATGGACTAAAGCAAAATGGCTCGTAAAACAGTTGACACTTCTTATTTATTGTGAAGTTGCCGATGGTCGTCGTACTTCAGATTTCGGGTTAAGCGGAAACAGCCGCTCTGTATGACTCTCACAAAGGTAAGGCTGCGTACAACCGACCCCTCCCCACCCCGCATAGATGAGAGCCTTGTTGGAGAGGCACTGGGGTAATGTTGATGTTGGAAAAGAAACAATGATACAAATGTATCAATGCATATATTTCGGGTTAAAAAAATGCATGTACTCCATATTTTGAATCAATTGTTTTTTTTTTCATAAATTAATTGTTAATTTATAAGAAAAAATTATTGAAACATGCAATTATTTGTGGATAGATAGAGTAATATATTTGTGGAAATTAGTGAAACGGAAAATAAATTTATCTAATATACCTTCACTTTGGGCACTTGTAAGGATACATTCCATTTATGGAAGATGTATGGATTTTACTTTGTAGTAAGAGGGAGAGGAACCTCATAAGGTAAGCTTCCTTAGTCTCCTTTCAAACGTAAAAACTGAGAACTACACCTTTTTAAGTCGTTATTAGACGATCATACTATTTGAAGTGTACTTTGTTTGTAGCAACTTGTTAGTTTGTTACCATGATTTTTTCTTGCCCATGTACAATAATCTCTCACCTCACTAAAAGTATTTCATGCTTTATCTAAATTTTACATTTTACATTTTACAATTAACTTTTTCTCGTCAGTCTTCTTACTTTTTTGTTTTATCCATTTAAAAATTTTTCTTTGTTACGAACTTAAAGAAGAGAAAATACCTAAATGTTTCATTAAATGCACATGGTCAAAACTGCTACGAATATTTCATATCAATTGTTTTTTTTTTGTTTTTAGGAAATTTCATTTTTATTATTTCAGAGCCTGTTTCGAGGAAATTGTATAAAGAGAACTAGAATTAAATATACGCAACCCTAAACACACAAGTGTAGAAGAAAACATTATTTTCATTTCTTAATTGAAGATATATTGTTAATGTAGTTTAATGAGCTATTTCGAACTTTACTCATCCTACTCAAATTTTTAAGGGTTTTTCATCAACTTTATTGGAGAAGAAAGTTCCGTCTAAGCAAAACAAAGCAAGTTGTAGTAATTCTTCCCAGAAAATTGGATTCTATGCCCCAAGTTGCCAATCATGAATATAGACTGTAGTAACCTCTAGGGTGTCCCACAGTCTCTGTTTTTTCCCTCTCTTTCTTCCTTTTTTTCTTTTTTTTTGATAGGTAAGGTCGAAAGGCTCACAATTTTGGGCGTTAATAAGAAAATTTTGAAATTGTGAGCAATGAGGATCGAACATATTTTGTGAATAAAATATGAAAATGATATTACCACTTCCTTTCGATTCACATTTTTCCCTCCTGCTAAGAGCATTTTCAATGCAAGGTTTGTAGGGAAGTTTGTGGGGAGAAAAACCTCTCAAAAAAACCTCATTTCCATAGTGATAAACTTAAAAACCCAATTTTGACACAAACCGGTGGTTTTTGGGTTATGATGTGGCATAGACAATAAACCTGTTAGAAGTTTGTGGCATAGTGTACAAGACGTTTATATAAATGAGTTTTTAGGAGCATAGAAAAAAACCTCTCTAGAGTTCTATAGCATTGGAGAATGGAGATGCTCTAATTGCTTGTAAGTTGTAACACTTATTTTTATTTTTATTTTGCTAATCATTGCTTCTAACAGCTGAACACTTGAACCTCATCTATAGTTATATCAGTTTAGCAAAAACTGATGTTTATTTAAGAATCACAAAAGCTTGCCACGTGGAGAACCTTCCTTTGTCGTTTAGCTAGAAACATGGACTGACCAAGTCAATATAATGCAAAAAACTTGAAGCTATAGGAGGTATCTTCCTTCAGTGATTGGTCTCCAAAGACTGCGCAACAATGGTCATTATTCAATCATCCCCGTTGCCAAATCCCCCTTATAAAAACCAATCTGAAAAACATTTAAAAAACACACAACACCAAACCACACAATCATACACAACATAACAAGCTAAACATAAACAAAAGTTTCTGCAATTTCACTTGAGGGTTTATTACATGAAGTCATCAAGTGCTTCAGTTTCACATCAGAGGACAATGAAAGTGGTATATATAAAAACCCAGCATGTTCAAACAGATGCTCACAGCTTCAAATCAGTTGTTCAGAACCTCACAGGCAAGGACTCGACAATCCCCGACGATATCGATCATCACAACGCCACCAGACCTCCTCCGGTGGCGGAGAAAGTGGTGGAGACAGATAAAGACAAGGAGTGGCAGAAGCTCCAGGAATCATGGGGCAGAGGTACTACTGTAGGGAATCATAGTTTCTTATCCAGGGATTTTTCATTCAAGGACTTGCCTCCTCTAGATGAACTGCATAAACTTCTTGATTTTTGACACTTGCTAACTCATAAACATTTCATGCCAATTTGTAAGCTCATAGGGCCATTTAACAAACAGAGATTAGTATCCCAAGGAATTTGTTGATTCTTTCTTTAACTTTTCTTCTTTTTGTATTCCTTGAGTATACAAGTTAATGATAATTATCAGACCCTTAATTTATTGATATATTAGTGTCTAAGGATAGTAATTCCAAATTTCTAATCAATTCGAATGTATTAAAATAAAAATTCAATGTGAAGCAGTGAAGGGAAAGTTTACCATTTTACAATTCTGTCTACATACGAATCTTTCTAAACATGTAAAAAAAGACAAGAAGATATGTAATCTGTCTGTTTATTTTATAGCCTTTTGGTAAATGGATAAAGTTTTTAACATTTTCCAGAAAAGGAAATATGCATGTTACATTATTGTCAGAAGAACGCTACCTGTAGAGAACTCTTAACAGGCGTGTTCCTTCAACATCCCTATCAGCCGTAAAGGATCAAGGCTTATCCAAACAGATAGAGCCACAGGAAGTCGTGAGCCAAAGAATCAATCTGTTGCTTTTATCAAAATGTGCAATCTAGCTACGTAACTGTTCTTGCTTTTTCTCTCCTTGAATGTTCATGTCTCAACATTTACTTCCCGCAATACTTTTGCAGCGTCTTCAGGAAACACAGGATTAATGTGACATCCAGTTGCAATTTCAAACCCGGCTAACACAGTTAGCTGAGGCACGATTTGTAAAAACCAATGACTGCAGCGCAAATGTGAATCGTCAATGTGAAGGGGAGATGTATGAATCATGAAATTATATGGTGGATTATTCAACTGCAAAGCCATTTTCTTCAGCATAAGTTTGAGTACTCCTCCAAGGTCTTCAGCCTGCATCAAGGAGAAGAAACAATATAGATCTTAAAATGTACCGCCTTATAATAAGCAAAGTATTATCATTTTGCTACAGAATATGTAAATAGCAGTTTACGGCTAGAAGCCTCTCAGATTTGCATTATATGATACTTGCTCTGGGCCTCCCTCTAATATTGGGATGACAAGAAAACAGTGGTGGTACACCCTAGAATGGCAGGCCACAGAGGCAATTAGGCATTTAGAATGCATGAAAACAGGATTTTGGTTCAGGCCCTTCAGAATATACTTTTCAGGTACAGCGGTAAGTTTTCAATTACGTTTGCAAATTTTGTGTTTAATTGTTCATACATAACCTGCAAGGCATTGAACTTCTCTAAGACACACAGGGATAGCAATTAAAAGAATATGGACTTCGAAGTTGCCTATATAATAACCTCATAACACAATAATCTCCAGTAAATTTGTTAGCAAGTGAATCTCAACTTTTACATAAGCATTTGTACAACCAGAGTCTGTACTCTGTAGAGTGTTTTCTGCACCCACTACCATAGGCAGACAACAATCAGCAATTCCAAGGTTCCTCTTTTAATGCCCTTGCCACATCCATAGTATAGCACTATGGATTCAGTACGGCAATAGCTAAGCAGCCTATGCTACACTGATTCCGAGGAAAAGGAATGAAAGAGTGTAGTGTAGACCAGATTAATATGGCTATTTTCAATGCTTTTGTTTTCATCTTACTTGAGGTGTCCATCGGATGGATTTTGTTATTCTTGGAGTGAATAATCTAAGTAACTGATTTGCTCAGATGAGGGAAACTGTTGTGCACACAAGACAACAGAGGAATCTGAAGTTTTAGAGTAACCTCAACAGGAAAGTTTTAGAGGTAATAATTGCTAAACCTCTACCATAAGAAATAAAGAGAAATAAGTGCTAAACAGAATCCACCATTTAGAGGTAAAAATTGCTAAACCTCTACCATAAGAAATACAGAGAAATAAGTGCTATAGTTCTGAAACAGAATCCACCACAGTTCAGCAGATCAGTTCATTGTCATCTGAAATGAGTAGGGCAATGTGTATAATCAAAGTGATAACTATTAACCAGACCTAGACAAATGTTTGCCATTGCTTTGTGCTAAGCCTCAGCTGCAACAACCACTTCACTCTGTGGATTGCACAGTTACGTGATCATGCAATCACCATTGACACCACCACTCATCTCCTTCCTATGTAACTTAGCAAATTTCAACTTCAATATAATCCTTGTAGCAAGACTAACAACTTCAATAAAGCTACATAAGCTAAACCTCCGTTTGTAGCTCTCACTTTCTCAGTTCTTTAGGGTTCTAGATACTTCCAACTTCACCACAACTCCAACTAATTTACCAAAATTATCTCTCTGGTTTATTTTATTTTGTTTCTGCCTTACCCCTTGGTTTGATGGCTGGATGGAGAAGATAGGGAAAGAGCATGGCTCATGAAGGCAAGTTGAGGGAGGCAGTGTCAGTGGATGTGTGTGAAAACATCTAGCAAGTCAGTATGATGGTGATAATGGTGACAACCTCACAGACTGCTTGAGAATTTTATCCAGGGTTTCATCAGCATTTTAGTAACAAGCACTCCGCAATCACTTTTAGATTCCTTTTTCACTCTTTTTCAGATAGAACCTTTTACGGAAGAAAAAAAAAGTACGCGACAATACATTCAAGTTTCAGCTATTATTAAAACACAACCACTAATGCTACTATAGGAGCACAAACTGATGGAGTTTACCTTTTCCTTATTTATGTCGTGGAAATGGGCAGAGTGATCCCGGGGAATAATCCAAATCTCAAAAGCATAAGTCGCAGCAAAAGGAACAACTGAAATGAAATGTCTTGATTCATGAATGAGAAGCTCTTTCGGTGGCACATCACATAGAATACATTTTCCTGTCTGGTCAAAATGCTCTTTCATAGCTGCAAGGCGAGTAGATATTGAAGGAGGAATTATTGGAAGAGCTATAATCTGACTGTGAGAATGGCTCATTGATGCCCCTGCTGATGCTCCATGGTTCTTAAACACCTACACCCATAAATGGGGTTGGTACTTCATTACTGCAAGGTTTTGGCAGAAGAGAGGAAAAAAGAAGAGGGGGGATGGGGGCACACCAAATCATTAACAGCAAAGAGAGTGACATCATTCTTACTAAAAAACACCAAATCATCAACAACATAGAGAGGGACATCATTTTTACAAAAAAAAACACCAAATCATCAACAACAAAGAGAGTGACATCATTCTTACGAAAAACAAAGGCCAAAACCAAATAATTAAAAGGAGGCGGCCAAAGAATATTGAGGAATTGATACATTCCACACAAATGCAGTAACTTGGAACTTTCGCTTTCCCCACCTTCTCCAAGATCCAGGACAAAGATTGCCAATGACAAGTCACTAAACACAGGATACACCCACCTTGTTCTCATGATTGACAATGCTTATCAGACACACATCTTAACATAAAAATATAAACCATAAACACAACAAAGCCCTCCAAAGCCCACAACTTTTCAGCACAGCTCTTCTCGAAGGTAGGCAATATCCTTGTAATAACGATCATTTACTATTTTTCCAGCATGAACACTCTCCCTATATTTGCCGCAAATTTATCCAGGACATCAACTCCTTCAACACCCCAACTAAAGAGGTTTACAAGAAAACAAAGTCATTCATAGTCAAATTGCAACTAATAGTGAGTCACCTAAAAATCCATACAGACCATACAGAACCAACATCATTCACCCAAAGAGCAACATGATCCCACTTCACAATTAAATTACTCATCAAAATGAAACCCAACACCATTTGCTCTCACTTCATCAATTAATGTAGTACTACATCTTGTACTAAACTTTCACATAACATAAGAACTTCAATTAACCTAATTAGCATATACATTTGCACTCAAAATAAAAGGTGAAAACTTTTGAACCAATTACATTAAAAGCTATCAATCAATGTCATTTTGAAGCCAACATATTTGTACCCAATTAAACCATACAACTCATTTCAGCCAAAAAGTTTCAGACTTTAGTAGACTAAGAAATTTTCCAAAAGGTGAAACTTTTAAACAAACCATATTAACCCATGTCATTTCAAGCCACAAACTTTGGACCAATTACACTATACACCACTAATTGCTTATCAAAAAGTTTATGTAAATTAAGAAATTTTCCAAAAATACCTGAATATATTTGATGGCATCAAAGGAAGCAAGCTGAAGAACCCTCTCTTTATAAGCCAACAAAACCTCACCAACACCAGAAGGTGAAAGATCCGGCAAGTGAACTGGGTGGGTCGGAGTTTCTATCACCACATCATGAAACCCAAACCCGGGTATGACCCCACAAATGGGTGGGTCCACTTCATCTGGGTGGGCCTCAATTTCTCTGCTGAGAGCAGGGAAGAGGTTTTGGATGACCCGGATTTTCCACTCGGACCCACTTTCGGTCGGGACCCGGAAAATTTCCGGGGCACACTCATGCTCATATCCCACACAAAAGGGGCAAGATTGGTGGGTTTGGTTTGGGTCACTGGATGTTGGGGTTTTGGATTTGAAGTCTGAAGGGCGTTTTGAACGAGCTGGAGAGAAAATTACCCATTTGTTGTTTATTTTGTCTCTTCTCATTTCTGGGTTTCTGGGTGTTGATGATGATGGTGGTGGAGCAGCCATTTTCTCTCTCTCCAGTTTGGTGGCAGAAAAAGTGAGCTTTAGCAGATTTTGAAAGAATGGTTCATCTTGTTCAGCAAGTTTTTTTAAAAAAAAAATAGTTAAAAAAAAAAAAGCCTTCTAAAGAAGAAGTATACGGTGGCTGGATGATTCTTTCTGTTGGTGGCAGAAGAAGAACTTGGTATCATATTCCCAATATCCCATTTTGTAGTGGCTTTTTGTTTTTTAAGGCATTTTGTGCCCAAATTACTTATTAATTGGTGTATTAAGAAAGTTAAGTGGTTGTGTTGAATAATAAAAAAATAAAAAGTTTTGTGGTTGTTTAGGTTAGGTTCTTAGAATCATAGGGTATTTAATTTTTACAAAAATTGGAATCTACCATATTTAAGCTCAAAAATCTTTGATCAAATTATCATAACACATATGTAATTAATTAACTTTCTCTATACTGTATAATCTTTCAAGGGTACTCTTAACAATGTCCTTTAGGAGTACGTGCTTCTCAATCTTTGTTGTACCGATAATTCGAGTAGCCAAGTCCTATCTTTTTTATGAAATTGTACGTTGAACATATGGTCATTGACCATAACAATGTGTGTACTCTGCTAACAGTCAATCGCAAGTTTACAGGCATACATAAGCATTATTAATTATACAGCCCTGACTCAGATAAGAACACAACTACAAGCAGGGACCGTTCAATATGCATAAAGTCGTGACTCGTGAATAACTAGGGCTCATCTCTTGGCCAGGAAACATCATATGGATCACAGTTCAATCAAATCTGCCACCAAGTCTAAGCCCTAAGGCATTGACAAAAACCAGCAATTAACACCCATACTTTTGACAGACGCATCATTATTAGGAGCTGAAACGCAAATTTCTCAGGTAGTAGTATTAAGGTTATCCCATTTGCTTAGGATAAGTAGCGAGTCATCCACGACTGGAAGCGGGACCATGCCAGCTCAACAGCAGCTTCATTTTCATCTTCCAGTCCCATTTTTTTCCTCCTCTCGACGCCTTCTGGAGACATGTTCATGAAAGCATGTGAACTTTTTGGGTAGATGTGTACCTCATAGGGAACACCAGATACCTTCAGCTTTTCCTCCAAAGCTTTGGCAGCCTGCAGATCAAAACCACATCAGAACACTATAAATATGATGGTCTGCAACAACATTATTTGCATCTTCATTCCACAACAAAATTTCCATGTCTAACACTTGGCGAGAGGCCGAGAGCAGAATACATGGACAAACCAAACCAACTTACACCAAAAACATAAGTTTCTCCCGAAACAGCTATATAAGACCCTTGAGACACTTTGGAATGCATATTAAATGTGGTACTCATAGCTAAACAAAGGTCCCGAAAGTCTACAGTAAATCTAGCAAATATGCAGGTTGCTCTTATTCTTAACAATTGAAGCTACGAGGACACTTAAAGAGATCCATTGATGGCGGACTTTTAGCAAGGTGTGGTACAAGGTCAGAAAAACTGTCCTGCAAGGCTGCAACTCACATGAATATTGACTATATCTTGCCAGGACAATTCCGAGTTCCCGACAAATACAATGTGCATCACGAATTGGAGACAGACGCTAGGCTTTACTGTGTTGAGCATCTCCAAACTGACGCAAAACCATGTGGGTGAAAGCAATAGGGATATACAATAGAGCGTACAGTAAATGACTGCAGGGTTTACACATCTGCTCATCGTAGAGTAGTAACAAATTACTTGTTCAACACATTCAATTCAACACATTCAACAGACAGGAAAAAAGAACAAAAATCTCCGAAATAGCCAAATCAGATCCTCAAGGCACTTTGGTATACTTGTTAGAGGTGGATACTCCTAGCTAAGTCCAACAACAATAGGTCCCAAAAGTTTCCACTAAGGCACTGCTAAATCATGCTTCATATACCCAGAAACGGACCTCAGTTCAACTTACTTCGACAGTCTAGCAATAAGCGAAGAGGAGTTTATAAACAGATGAAACATAAATCTTTTAGGTTGGAGTGGGACTGGGAGGGGGGAGGTGGAGAAGGAAACACACCGTCACATCTGAAAAGCCAACAATGTTATCCAGCTCCCCAAAATGAGCTTGAACAGGAGTTTTAGCCTGGGTAGGATCAGCAAGTTCTGATGGAGGAACTCCATAGAAGGCAACAACCGCATCAACATCAGGGACCCGGACAGCACTTGCGATTGAGAGAGCGCCTCCCATGCAGTATCCTGTTACTCCAACCTATGAAAAAATACACAAGGGAGTTCAAAAACCAAACAGGTCATTTCCGCATAGTTGCCTGTTTAAAGATTAAAGAAGAATCACAAATAGAAACCAAGAAATTATCGAACCCCTAGGAAAGAGAGCAGGTTGGAAAACAAATAAACCTCTGTATCGTATGATCAAATATTATATTAAGCAGAGGCTTAGCAAGAGCACACCTTCTGAGAACCATTTGCTTTGAGCCAGTTGACTGAAGCTTCAATATCTTTAACAGCACCTTGCCAGTCAAGGCCTTCCATCAAATGCTGAGCTTCTGCAGCATCTAAGCCCACCTTCCCACGGTATAAGCTGCAGCAATGAGCATAATGATCAAGATTATATGATGAATCAAGATGTATTTCCAACAATTTGATAAGATCACGAAAAACCCAAGGAGCATGAATTCATACTCTGGAATAAGTGCCTTAAACCCAGGCTGCAGCTGGGAAATTTTTGTAGCATGGTTCTTGATTTCATAATCTACACCCCACCATTCTTGAAGCACAACAATCCCAGGGGCATCCTCTTTTCCAACAACATATGCATCAAAGGTCTTGTAGTTCATATGAAAAAACAAGAAAGGTTACTAACAACTCCATCATCAGAAACTGGAGCATCAAATTGTTCTACATTTACAACAAAAACAATGACTACCACATCCACCACCCATTAATACCAATCTATACTTGTCAATGGAACCCAAACCTCTTGAACATGATAATAAAGTAAAAACTCATTACAAGCTAAAATATCAAATCCCAAAAAAATCATAGAGCTTCTTCAACAATGTATTTTTCCCCTTAAAATTCATTAAACACTCAATCTTGCTCAAGCAAAACAGGTAAAAAGCTTCAGCCTTCAATATACCAGTCAGAAAAACCACAGCTGTAATACAAATAGAGAAGCTCATATTACTAGCTTAAAGAGCAATTTAGTGACCCTATGAACAGATTTTTATTGCATTAACACCCAAGTCCCTAAAAATGCTGATAACTAAACAACCCTTAAACACCACCAAACATATTAAAACAGAAAGCAACCAAAGAAAATAGTTAAGATAATCCCATTGTATTTTATTAATGAATGAAAAATCAATAAGAATGAAGATTGCTGAAAAATCACGCGACCCATCACACAAAATATCAACAAATTTGTGGGTTTTTATTTTCTGTCAGAAAATGAAAGACCAAAAGTACTATAGAATAAGTGTGATTATTGACAAACTCACAGTGTCCTCTCGCTGAATCTGGATTTTCTTGAAGGCGGAATCAGCCATTGATCGAATTTGAAGCCCACGAAATGAAGAAAATGAAGGATTGTTTAATTGGGTCCGTTTAATTCTACAGGCATTGATGAAGGGTTTTGACAATGACGACGATGATGATGATGGCGTTAATAAGGTTCTCGAAGCACCCACTAAAACCTCCATTTATGTTCTCTGAATAGTCAAACAATGAGGGTTTTTGCGACATTTCAATTGTTTATATATAGCAAGAAAATAAGCATAAATAGATATTGGGATGACTTCAAAAACGAAATGGAAAATTATGTACTCCCTCGGTCGCGTACAAATCAATCTAACAAAACAACTTTGATTGTAATTAATTATAAATATATTTATTTAAAATTATGATTTGAAATTACTATTAAAAATTAATCTAATAAAAAAAATTGTGACATTGTAAATTTTTATAATTATTAACAAATTAACCGGCAAAGTTTATGAAGTATGCCTTGAAAAAATAAATGACAATATTTATGTTGGATAGGGGGAGCATTTAAGTAATCCAAATTATCAAAGAAAAAAGGGTAATCGGAAAAGTTAATAACGACTAGAGTAGTAGTCTCATCCTCTCAATGGTAGCTCCTAGCCAATTTTGAGATAGAATATGATCAAGTATCGAAGACATCGACTCTTTCCAACCTATTCTCCTCGAATGACTTGTCCAAGGTTTGCATAGCAGCGACTCTATTTCCTTCCCCAAATACATGGTTGGCAGTGTATTGGAAATCTTCGGGCATTTATAATACATTATAGATAACCCAATGGGTCCCATAAAAGAAATAAAAATTAAGATAATCAAAGGAATAATGATCTCACCTCTCATTGTTTGTAACAATGTGGTTGTGTGTGCGAGAATTATTGACGATTTAACATAAAAAAAATTCAAAAGATTGGGTAATACCTATCGGTGTTTATTTCATCATTTTAAAAAATCGACTAGGGATTTTTTTTATGCTCTCAAGTATTTGATCCTGCAGTAAAAAGAATTTAAAAGACAATAACATTGGAAAACAGGCACATATATCTCCCAATACCCATTATGTTGTATAGACAAATAAAATTGTGTTTAATTGCCATCGCTGCTTAATTTATCACAATTTGAATTTTCATTTGCGTAGCTCATATGTCATATGTTTAAATGTGACAAATGGACAAATTTCACTTTTTATGAGCAATGCTCCTTTTTTCCACCAAAAAGAAGTTACGGTAAAATTGGAAGGAGTAGTTAAAAGATTAAGCAGGGACACACCAAATAGAAAAGCGAGAACGACAACGTATCTAGGGTCAACAATCGACAACGTATTTGTTTGACTACTTACTTTACCAGTTACCACCGCACCAGAAAAATGGGCAACCGCAACCAAAAGAAAACGACAACGTATTGTGGACTTAGAGCTTCATCAAAAGAAAACAATGGCGGATGGCCTATGAGCTCTACTACCACAAAAATTCGTATGAGGCGGCCTCAATGACGTGAGGTCACCTCTAATAAATATGATGTCATATTTAGCTATAAAAGTGACCTCATGTGAAGCCGCACTCATAAAAACTATTATATACATACGCCTGCAAAAATCTTACTATTCTTATCCTTGTCACACTCACCCACAAAATGACAAGATTACGCACTCACATGCATAGTCACATAGTGAAACAAAAGAGTCATACCAAATCAGTAGTAACACACTTCTCTATCACTAACATGCATTATATAACACAATAATCTTCCTGTGGAAATTTATCCATGTGCATGCTCTACTGGTTGACCCGCAATAGTTGATCTGCTAGAAAGAGAGGAGAGAGAAAAAATGGTGTCATCTGCAGCAGTTGATCTGCTCAAGGACCAGCTTCCACTTGAGCAAGAATCCATAGAGCTAAATGGAGGTGATGCAAGTGGCCTAGTTCTTGTTGATATCATAAATGGATTCTGTACTGTTGGTGCTGGCCCTTTGGTATGTTTTGCTCATCTCCCCACCCTCTTCACTAGTCTCTGCTCTCTGCCATGCTTAAATTTCGTTTTGCCGAAAATATATCAGCTAGCTTAACTGGTAAAATATTTAGGTATCGTACTAAGATTTCAGTTTCGAACTCATTCATCTGCGAAAATTGTTTCGATGCAATTATTTTGTCATCTGTAAAACATGTATTCATTTATAAACATGGGGTTTATGTTAGGCACCATCAGAACCAAACCACCAAATCTCAGGGATGATCAATAAAGCAGAGAAACTAGCAAGGGACTTCTGTGACAAAGGATGGCCAGTCATGGCCTTCCTTGATTCACATCATCCTGATGTACCAGAACACCCTTATCCTCCCCACTGCCTTGCAGGATCAGATGAATCTAATTTAGTTCCTGGTTAGTTTTTTTTTTGTCTTTTTTTTTTTTTTTTTGGCTCATCTGATTTTGTTCGATACTTGGAACTCGTTTTGTCTGAAATTAGGTTCTTCCCCTTGAGTAGTAAGGAAGCTTTCAGTTTTGTTGGAAATGAGATTTAAATCCAGGTCAATTACTAGAAATAACTAGAAGATGCGCCACTATGTTACACACCCCAAGCTTGTCTTAAAAATGATTTGCTAGTTGTAAATGTTCGCGCAGAAACTGTGAAGAGTTTAGCTCTTCCTGCTGATGAACTGTGAAAAATTTCATGCTTTTATGTGAAAAAACCATATATGTTTCTGTGCTACAGCTTTAAGATGGTTGGAGGGAGAATCAAATGTGACAATCAGGCGCAAAGACTGCTATGATGGGTTCATAGGCTCCATACAAGAGGACGGTACTAATGTATTCGTCAACTGGGTGAAAACCAAGAAGATCAAATCTGTAAGTTACTTCTAGCATCTCTCCCTAAACACCCTCAAAACACCCGAAAAGCAAAAAAAGTAAAAAAAAAAAATAAATAAAGAGAAAGAAGAAAGGATAAGCAACATAAAAATTTCATGGCATAACAACCTATGATAGTTTGCTCTTTTGAATTTGAAGCTGGTGGTAGTTGGAGTCTGCACAGATATATGTGTACTGGATTTCGTCTGCTCGACACTATCAGCGAAAACTCGAGGATTTCTGTCTCCCCTAGAGGATGTGGTGGTGGTCTCTAATGCCTGTGCTACATTTGATTTCCCTGTCGAGGTCGCACAAACCTCCAAACATGGTTTAGCTCATCCCCAGGTATGTGTTCTCTCTGTTCTACCTAGCTTTTCAGAAGAAAATAGGGTCAATGAAGTCCTGCTCCATAGTTGCACCAATAAGCTGTTTGTGCAACCAGCTCACAACAATAGAGTATGAGGCAAGCAAACTTACGAGCTGCTCTAGCTCAACGAACCCGCTGAGTTCCCATTGACCCAAGAAATTTTAAGAGAGCAAGTTTAAATCGAACTTCAACTCTCAAACAGCTTGATTCATCTCTAAATGAATAGCATGGACCCGAAAACGTGACTTTAGAACATATTTTCCAGTATCTGAAGTGTCTTCTTTTGGTTGCAGGAGCTGATGCATCATATGGGGCTTTACATGGCTAAAGCGAGAGGGGCAAAGATTGCAAACAATGTATCAGTGGCGGAACCACAGAAGCCCTAAGCTTGCTCTCTCAAGCTCTAATATCTGTGGAGACTCCTTTGTATGTGGTTAACAAGTACCCAGCAGATATGCTCCTAGTGTAAAGCACTTCAAAAATGAAGCATTCATATCTGGATGCAAATAACAGCATAAGGCTGGGAAAAGTTTGTGTGTATACTAGATCAAACAAAATTGAAGCTGACTTATGTCTTTATCGTTCAGCTAAAAACCATCAAGCAGTATCAACAAAATCTACAATAAGCAAATAAACAAAACAATGCATCCATTGGAGCCATTTTATCAGTAGATCACGACATCATAATCCTCGGTTCTTAGTGCAAACAATTCACCAATGTCAGAGCAATAGATGGGGAACAAAGCTTGTTCCTAGAATTTATTCATCAGAATATGTTTTCAAGGGAGAACGAGATAGACATGAAACATGCTTTTCTCATTTCTGACATAGAAATAAATAGGTCCGTGTTCTCACGTTGCTTTCAATCCTTGGATACAAAACAAATAAATACAAATATATTTTCTCAAAAGTAGAAAAACTCACACCTGAGAAAGAACTTCAAGGAAGGTGATATAACCGATACGAACATTTCATCCTTTCTTGCACAAAACCAGTCTTCTGCTGTTCCATCCTCCTCAATGCATTATGTACATTTTATATGCTGCTTTTTTATGGTATACACTTCCTTCTGGGAGAATCCATCTTCATTCCAGCTTCACTAGCTGAATTAGACTGTCCAGTAATAATTACATGGAGAAGGGCAACGATATCCAGAGAAAGGAAAAGGAAATGAACAATTATAAATTTAACAGGTGCATCCATAATCTTTTTTACTAGAATTATACTATCTAACTTTTGTATATAATTACTACCTAGTACATGAACCACCAGCAAGTTCCAGTCAAAAAATGAAATGGACCCAAGCCAAGCACATCAGTCCTCACTCCTCAATTTGAGGACCCGTTCCCAGATTCAGATGCGACAGCAATATTGATCTTGTGCCTTTCATTTGATCTTGATATTTTGGTGACAAAACAGAACACCAGGGGCGGAGAAGGGATATCATAAGTGAAACTCCAGACTAAGGTGTCCAAGATTTCCACAGTAAAGGGACTGCTAGTCTTGCATAAAGTATATGTTCCTGAGGTGCTATGACATTCAAGTAATTAACCAGCAAATTTTGATAATTTGTTGATTAAGGTTCATCTCTCAGTCGGTACATGCCATGGCAAATTTATAACTTTTAAGTTTGAAGATGCACAACAATCTTTAATGCTCGCATTCTGGGAACTGGAACTCAAGAGCAAACATCTAATCATTATAATGGAATGAAAAATCATCATTTACAGAAGAACTTGTAGAAGTTTATGGCTGAGAAATATTTACATGCATTGATAGGTATACTTCCCTAAAAAACACAGGTGCTGAACAATTAGAGAATTTCAAAGTACTAGATGATATACATCAATCAGGCAAAATTGCTTACAAGTCCATTTGTTAGGGATGTCAGCACTGGACATGTGCCCGATACAAATGTAATCTTCCCTGCTCCTCAATCCAGGGAAATGCGTCTGCTTGAAAAAGAGAAGTCCCCTGAAGCTGCAAAACAAACAACCACACTGAAAAAATCATACTCGTACTACTAATGGAGTAGCTATTTACCCAGCAGCTGAACACGCAGCCCCACAGTTGATGAATCAACCGACTGAGGAATGATTTAGCTATTTTAAATACAAATGATTTAGCTATCAAATTACCTGACTTAACAGAACAGTTGAAAGATTGCCAAAAAATAGCACTCTCAATACAACTACAACTAGAAGCACAATATGTAGAATATGTAAATTCCATATACTATGTTTAAATGACTTTACGTATTTTGTTGCCACCTCAGTAAAAGCCTGAACAAAGAGCGTACTTGTACCTCTGTTTTATTTTCCACCAGAGCTACGAGGAAGAAGGCAAAAGAAACCATAAACAGAACGAAAAAACCACCAACAGATACTACAAGAGAATATCTCACCTAGTATCTATTCTTGGACCCGCAACCGATTGAAGAACACCAAGAATTGATACTCAGGAGCCCAGTAGACAAATCCAACTACAGGTCCTCCCTTAATATACTGCACAAGTCCAGTATGTATGTAAAAAGAGATCAATGTCAGTAGGAGGCAACAAGTTTCTGATTCCCTGCAACCTAGAGTCGTAGAAAGAAGTTTCTAAAAAGAGAGATTAGAGTATTGACCTTCCCATCGAGAATAACGAGTTCGCCATCAACCCATCTAGGCTTCCGGAAGCCCGGCTCAGCAAGCCTCCCTTGTCCTTTATATCGAGCAACCTTCATCATCAAAGATTCAAAATCAAACAAACTCGTCAGCTAAAACCTGTTAAGAGGACAAGGAAACCAGAATCCTATAGAGAAAGAAAACACTACTTTTTAATACATACCACCCCAAATTCATCCGGAATGATTCCTTTGTGAGGGAGCTGATATCTTTTGCCAATCTTTGCACGAAATGCAACCTGCAGTTGTGAAGTGTGCTCATCAGAAAAAAATTTATGAAAGCACAATATTGACAACTTGGAAGATTCTGCAAGATGGACTCCAGAATTGGGTGTGCCTTGGTTTCAAGAAATAGGAAAACACACATCACCATATTTTCTACTTCAGCTACTCGATTCTCCTTTTCAAGGAGACCATATTTACTTTTCCTATAAACAAGATTTATTTTCCAGTTATCTACAATGTGATAAAATATCGATGAATCAATTTGGTTGCCTAGACAGAAGCCCAATGTTATGGGTATTAAAGTTTGATCCGCAGAAAAGTTGCAGCCCCTAACAAGAATGCACATGAATAACATGCTTACTCACCTATGACATCACCACAATTTCCAGGCATAGTCCAGCAGAGAATATGCAAACAAAATGCCGGTATTCCTTGAATAGCAATTTTTAAATCCGAAATTCCCCCATAAGATTACAGTATCAGACATTACACACCTCTTAAAAAAGTCATGATTCACATCCACCCCTAATCGGGAAAAATAATAAGAAAAAAAAAGGGAAAAAGAAAGAAAAGAAAAATACCTGGCCAGCAGGCACATAAGGATCCCCAGTAAGCTTTACAGCTTCAACATATTCATAGAAATGGAGGTCTGAAGGCTTCTCAGTTTTCCCATCCTCTTGCCATTGACCAAATTTGCGTTTCAACTGGATAACTTCAGAGGAGTATGGTCCATGTGAACCAATATAGAGCCCTAATCAACACAGCATAACGAAGGTCCTCACAATATGTTTCACATGATTTTGGTCATTTTAGAAAAGTCAAAGACTGTTTTTATCAAAGTGTATACATACATTAATAACTTGACAGCAACTTAGCAAGAATCATGTTTCAATAAAAAATGCGAAAAGAACTTGTTATGGAATTAATCACCATTTAGAGGATCTGGATAAGCCGGTAAATGAATGCGACTAAAGGTTGTTGAACCAGACAAAGGTTGACGGTTTTGAGCCTGGCTAAGGGTAAGACTGATTAGATCTCCAACATCCTTAAGCACCTGCACGGTTTTAGCATTTATCACCTATATTAAGTACTGTTCACCCTAAAATCACCAAAATACATTCTCAAAGGTAATCAGCGGGCAAAAGAAGTAAACCTTCACAGGTATTTTTTCTCCTCGACTGATAAACTTGACAAGGTCAGACATGACATGGTCGACACTGTGACCTTGCAATTTAGCTTTTCTTTTAGGCGAAACCTGACCTTTGCCTACAGAATCTTGCTGATCTCCATCGTCCTGTATACAGAAAGAGAATGACTTCCGTCCCTTTGGCTTGAGTTTGGCGGGAACACGGACTAAATCTCTAGATGATGAAGTTCCTGAGAGCTTCTCTACAAGACCACTAACTACTACTTTAACAGCAACTTCACTTTGCTCTTCCCTTCCGATATTCCCACTACCAGCATCAATTTCACCGTCATCCTTTTCTTCATCACTTTCACTAGGGATACCATCTTCTCTATCTTCAGAATCTATACTGTCTAGCTCAGCCTCAATATCACTTTCGTCATCTTCTTCCTCCGCTATTTGCTCAACCACCTTGGATATAAGATCACGATCAACCTTCCCTGATGCTGTTACTTTCAAGACCTTGACTCTTACACCAGGAATCATATCTTGTAATATATTCTGAAAGAATCCATCAGGAATCTCGGGATCATCTTGATCTTCATCATCTTGAATATCTTCTATTGCAGGGGCAAAAATATCAGTGTTTCCCCCACTGGGGTTCATCTTCTTCATACTGCTAGAGGCAGCTGAGGACTTTGGAAATATTGAAGGGCCAGTTTCAGAAACTGCCTTTCGCTTCAAATATACAGCCTGAATTGACAGAAGTTGTCAAAACAATGTTTGTTATTGTGGACTAATTAACTAAAAACACAAAATTGATCAGGAAAGGGTGCAGAGGACTATGTTTATACATATACAAGTAGCAAATCTTCCCAACCCCAAAATGCAGAACCATCTCAATCACTTATTACATCAATTATTCATGGAAAACAAACTTCCCAATTCTTTTTAATAAAAAAAACAGAGGGAAAACAGATCATGTCAAAATTTGAAATGACATCTCAGATTTGTATTCCTAGTCAACATTAAAGCAGGAATTTGATGTAAAATGTTCATATATAAAGTCCGAAAATAAGAGTTTCAGAGAAAATATAGTATAGAAATCAATGTAAAAAGAAAATAACTCACCTGTTGTCTGTATTCGTCTTCCTTGTTCAAAGTTAAAAAAATCTCAAACAAGGGAACACCAGTCCCTGATGTTGCAAGTTGCCTGAAATAAAGAGCAGTTAAACCCAGAACATTTGTGACAAACAGCATACTCTTCCCGTCCTTCACCTAACCAACAGTTAGACACATAAGAGCGCAATGCAAATTCCAATCCCCCAGCCCCTTTGTTGACAGCAAGAATGGATAAAAACAAGATATACACAGATACAAGTATAATTCAATGCAAATGTAACGTCTTAAAGAAGTTGCTCAAAGTTATTGAACTTAGGAAAAGGGGGTGGTCAGTTATCCTGGCAGCTATTCTATGTAAGTGCAGAAATCACAAGTCTTTATGGAAGGGATACTAGATTGAAATGGACTGATCACCATTATGAGACAAAATATTATTCTCCTCATCTTTCATCTCAAAAGAAGGAATTATATGCTGGGGAGATGATTAGTGTTTATACGAGCTTTAGGCTATGTTTGGCAAAACCAGATGTAGCTGTGAGTTGTGACTAGCTCGGCTTTTGGTTGAAGAGTAGCTTTCACAAAATCAGCTTTCGGCCACCAATAAAAGTTAAAGCTCCCCATAAAAGCTTGTTTATCCAAACAAAGCTTTGGGGAGCTTTTTTTTCTCCCAAAAGTTGAAGCTCCCCCAAAAGCTCCCTAAAGTTGCGTGTCAAACATAGCCGTAGTAAACGATCACCAAAATCAATCACAAAAACTATCTATCTAAAAAGAAAAACCTTCTCCAGCTACAATAGCAGTAAATACCTATTATCAACTTCTAAGCCACTCACCTCTGTAACCTCTCCCCCAAACCATCAACATCCTAAAATCACTTCATCATTGCAGTTCTCAAAACAATACTTTCTTTCCCCAAAAGCACACAACAGAAGCCATAAGATTATGGTGTAATTGATAATTCATTTCCTTGGAAATGCTAAAAGCAAAAGAATGAAATGAAAAAGTAAGAAAACAATTATACCTTGGACTGTAGCTCCTTGCTACGTATCTACCATGCTCTGCACTAATACGGATTATACAACCATAAGGATCATTCTTATCATCAGAAACACCTGCCCACCAACCAAGCTGAAAGACAACAAAAGGTTATAAGTTGGTTCTATCATGCTCTGCATTTGTACAGATAACGACAACTGGTTCTCCATTTTTATCTAAGCGGATAAACTAATTCTCCAATTAGAACACATGCAATTACCACAGCATCCTATATTGACTAGCCGACATAACTCTTTTGGATTAAGAGAAAGAGAGGGAGACTGAAAGGATTCACCACTGTATTTTTAGATTACATGGATATCTAAGCTTTGCTTGACTAATCTGATAGACACTAAAGTTAACTACCAGGAAAACCTCCAGTGGCCCTGAGGGGACAAGGACCTGAGATCTTTGGAATCGATCTCAGAGGTCTTACCAGCTGAGCTACCCCCTCAGGGTTGGTAAGGAATCACCAGAGCAATCTGTTAATATCAATTGATTCAACATACAAAGAGAAAGTAACAGAGAACTTTTCTACGACAAAAATATGAAAAGCCAGAATCGTTTTCTTTTACTATACAATCAGAACGCAGACAGCAGAGGGTTACAGAGAAACCTTAATCTAATAAAATCTTGAAGAAGTTCCAATATAATGTGAGGGACTGAAAGAAGTCAACTAAGATATTAGTTCATGAAATTGACATCAACCTTGATTTCTTTTCATTTTTCTATAAACAAGAACTATTATCATTAACAAGACACCAAGCGGATGTCAGTCATGTATCAAAGGGAAATAATCATGCAAACATGTTTCTCATGCCTGAAGATTATGGATTTCCTGATACTTACTAGTCCAGCCCCAGCATTGTCTCGCACAAAGACAGCATCCTGGTAGCGCTCCTCTTCAACGGCATTCTGCAATCAAGCAATTAGGAAAATATTAGCAGTTAGCCAGGGAAAGCACGTTCCAAGTAAAAGCCACGGCACAAGGACTAGAACCTTTAAATACGACATCACACTGCCAACAGCATCTTTTGTCGCTGCAGCTGCGATAGCTACTTTGAGCCTTGCTGCATCTTCAAAATCCTCTTTATCAATAGCATGATTAAGTTGGGACTGTCAAGACAAACAGAAGTTATAATGTACTTTTATGCATGCAACCATGCTATCAAACAATTAGTGGAATGGCAATAGTTCTGAAGCTCGTACATGAAAGTTCGCCTCCACAAACAAAGTTCACTTGTTGCGGTGTGGTTATTGTCGTGGGATGGTGGTTCAATAGTAACTTGTGGTTGCAAATTTCACAACATAAATAATCAATTCGACTAGAAGATGATGGATAGCCAAACAGAAAAGAAGGTTGTCGAAAATATACTATCTTTTCACCAAAATTGTAGGAAGTCCAAAAAACCTAGTTCCTTCTCTTTCCAAGTAAATCTCCAAATAAAGAAAGTGAGTGTTTTCTTCTCCCATCACTGAATACAACTCAAAGTGAGAATGAGTCTCCTTTCTCATTATCACTGAATACACCTCAAACCGGAACGGAAGCGAGTAGTTCATACATACAATGCTGATTCTCTTCCAAATGATGGAAAAGAAAAGGTCTCGTAGATTATCTATTCAGTAAACAAGATGAGGTGAGGAGAGCTTATTTGTGCTGCTTCACTGATTGGCTTAAGCATAGTGTTATAGAATACACGGGGTTAATATTGTCTGTCACTTAAGAATAACCTTCTAAACAGAGGGGGCTATGTTAATGGATGATTACCACTTCGAATAGACCTACAAGTTTGAGAAGCATATTAGAGGTGCTCATTTTTCTAGATTTTATTTTGATGAAAGTGTACTATAAAAAAGGGGAGCACAAGATGTCCTCAAATAGAGTTTCACTTACAAATTAGCCCACTTACATTGGACATCAGAAATAAGGTGATTCCTAAAAGCTCCTTCCTTTTTAGCCCACAAAGAAGAGAAACTGGTCACCCTATCCAAAACAAAAATAAAAGGGACATCGCACCTAGAAAATCTCGCGCATTCCGCTCCAACCAAATACACCGCAGAATCACAAAAGGAACATTACGCCAAAGTATCTTCTTCTCCTTATCTCTCCTAAAGCCCATAAATTGAATCTGCAACAGCTCCAAGACAACAACCCACGATCACAAAAAGCTTGCACCAGAGAAATCGCGCAAAGTCAAAGTGAAGGAAGACATGCGAACAGAACTCGCTACTTACACAACGGACATAAATATATCAGGAGAAAGAGTCAGGTATCCCTGTCAGTTTTAACAATTCTCCCCAATGCAAGCATCCTCACAAAAGTTCGCACCTTCAATGGAACCTTGGCCTCTCAAAGAAGATTGGCAATAGGGAAAGGTGCAGATTGTGAGGGAGAACCGAGACATGCAAGAAATGATTTGAGCACCATGGAAACCTAATATACGTCCAATTCAGGTACAATGAACATGCTAGACTACTAAAGGTACTACAAAATAATTCGTTGTACCATAAAAAACAACAATTCCAAAAACAATGTCACTTTAGGCTTTAAGGTGAAATTTAATACTACTAAAATGCATAAATTTAAACTATACACTCAATTTGTGGCAAGGGTACGGCTGGCCAATAGAGGATTGGTAAGTTGGGGCAACCCTCAAGGATAGCATAAGGAGACGTATACTTTAATCATTTTAGGTATTAAGTGACATTCTTTCCAGTATGAACTGTAGAAATAGTGAAACACCCTTACGAAGTAAAGACAAAGCCAGTAGCACTATTCTGGACCTTCTGGTGTAGGTCTGTTACAGAGAATATCACTTCCCCTAAAATAGCCATATATGTGTATATGCCACAATCAACTCCTTCCCCAGTTAGTCAGCCAATCACTATTCACCTACCACAAGTCCACAACATATGAATACTTACAATTTTATGCATTTCAGTAATTTTCACCCCAAAACCTAAAGTGACATCCTTTTTGCAATTTTGCAACTTATGAGTACCATTATTTTGTTCCTATGTTGCATTTTGTATCAACCAAGCTCCTCTCTCGACACTCAACCCAAGCAAATCTGCTTTCACCTAAATAGCTCAATCGCTTATGCATTAGAACCACGACTACACCTAAATGAATTCAACAAACTAAAATAAGCCACTAGTAACATCCAAAACCTAAAATCATACAATTTTCACCCCAAAACGTAAATTGACAATTTTTTACTACAAGGTACCATTTTTGTCCCTACGTTGCAATTTGCATCAGCTAGGACTCCTATCTCCACATATTTCAACCTAAACAAATCCTCCTTTCAACTAAAATAGCGCAATCACGTATCCATTAAAACAGCAACTAAACCAAATTGAATTCAACAAACTAAAATAAGTAACATGCAAAATCACAATAGAGCTGAAAATAAACAATCAAATTATAAAATGATACCTTGAGAACTGAAATCAACCGCTCTTGATCCTCAACCTCCTTAAAATGCCGTTGCCATCGTTCCCAATCCCAATCCTCAACCTCCTTCTCATTCACCAAATCATTTTCTCTCACCTCAAATTCACTTTTCGACGCATCATTTCCCAAATTCAACCTTGAATTAAGAAAATCTTCGAGTTTCTGAGCAGCGCTAGTGAGAAATTCCTGCAACCCAAATCCCCAATTACCTTCATTAGACGACGATGATGATGAAGATGACGATGGAGAATCAGAGGAATTATTATCCTTATTGTGGCAGTAACAGATTGATTTTGAGAACGAGTGAGAGAGAGAGTGGGGATTTTGAAGAAATGGTGATGATTTGAAACAGAAGGTTCCATGGAGGTTTAGGTTTAGATTTGGGTTTGGGTCCGAGAAAACTGAGAAGGGTGTTCTTGGAGGGGTTATTGGTAACGCCATAATAGAGAGAGAGAGAGAGAGAGGAGAGAGAGAGGGTTTTATGTTATGTGGATGAAATGGGAGAGGGGAGAAAAACTAGAAACATTTTCAGATGTTGAAGAAGGGACATATTTTGTATGGACAGAGGTTGATGTCTACAAATATATTTCGCATATTTGATGGGACGATGTCACATGTTTATCCGTAGCTTATTCGGAAACCCGTCTTTACGCAGTTCAGTTGAAGCGTGATCTCGTGTCACTTGAGTGATCTTTAATTTGATTTACTTTAAGAAATCTCATATCAATTTGATAATGTTCGATTTAATTAATTGGTGTTCGATTTAAAAATATATATTTGTATTGTATTTTATTGGTGTTCAATTCGGTTTAGTAAGGTTTACTTGACCCAACCCCATCTGCATACTCATGTAATCGGAACAACGTGAACCCGTAATGATTTTGTGTCTAAAATAACCCGATCCACCTGTTTGGCAACTCTAACAACAGCATCTTAGACAACCGCATAGAATCAGGTTTTAATCATATCCCTGTGAGTCAAGTGAGTATATATATATATATATATATATATATATATATATATATATATATATATATATATATATAATTGGATCATGCACGTTGCTGCATTGACACGTGTCATGCCATGTCAGCATACCCAATCAGCATCATATCCAGTAGTTAATGCTATGTCACTTAATTAATTAAATACATGCATGAACCTTATAATCTAATTAAAGTATGATACATGAACATAAACAACATAAATACGGTTCATGAACTTAACCTAAATTATATAAAAGATTAGGCACATCGAATTTAATAAGGGAGAATTGTCACAAGTAATAATTTTTATACATACATCTTGATTTTCTAAGTGATTTTATACCTGAGCAATATAGTAGAAAACAATTATTGGGCATTACATGATTAAACCTTATGGAAATGGAGAAACATAGTATTGGTAGAACGTGACCGTGAATAAGGTAGTCGTAAACATAATTAATTTCTTCAACAATTATTTTAATTAAAAAAGAATGAGAACATTGATTGATATATTCCGATGGAGTCCAAATAACCGCTACATACCAAATAATATGACGCATAGGAAATTTAACATATTACATCGAAGTATGTTAAGAAAATGAAAATTATATTGTAAAAGTATTTTCTAATAAAAACCCAACAAATATTCTTTCATATTTTGAATCTAAATAATTTTTCGTTTCAAATTTTCGATGTTGAGTTTTGACCACAATTTTCTCATAAATCGGAGTACGTAAAAATTATGAAAATTATATATGGTGAAATTACTTTCCAATAAGAATCCAACAAATATTCTTTCATATTTTGAATCTAAATAGTTTTTCGTTTCAAATTTTCGATGTTGAGTTTTGACCACAATTTTCTCATAAATCGGAGTACGTAAAAATTATGAAAATTATATATGGTGAAATTACTTTCCAATACGAATCCAACAAATATTCTTTCATATTTTGAATCTAAATAGTTTTTCCACAAATTGAGGTCAAATTAAACACGACGAACATCTAAAATGACACTTAAAAAGGGCGGGACACTTATAAATCATGATATACTAACAAGGTCGTGCATCACAATGAGTATAAAAGAAAACCACGACAATTGTTGTATTGACATGTGGCATCCATGTCATTGCATACATAGGCGACATTTCATGATTCGATGTATATACCTTAAAAAGTAGGCGAAGTTTAGTTACTGACTTACTACTCTCACTAACCATTAAAATTATATCATTAGTATTCATAAAAGTTATTGTTCCATTCTTTAATGACTTAAATTTCATAAACCATAATTTTTTTTTAATATATCACGTCAATCGGCATATTTCAACGAGTAAATATTAACTCATTAAGAATTTTCAGAAAAAAGAATATACTATAAAAATGAATCTATCGTGTACTAAAATTGGATCATATACACTGTTGTATTGGCACGTGTTCTGCATGTCGATCACCATTTCCAATCATCATCATATCCAAAAGTTAATGCCAAATTAACCAATTAATAAGGATAATGAATCATGTTATCTAATTAAATTAGGATACTTGGAACATATAAATATTTTTTTTGAGTGAAAGATACATGAACCATAATTAAACTTAAACTAAACTATGCTGAAAACTAGATACAACGAATTTAATAAGGGAAAGTAATCACAAGTAATAGATGCATAAAGCCTTCTAAAAAAAAGAAGTAATAGATGCATAAAGACTTTAAAACTAACAGATAAATTCACGTATTATGCATCTCAATCTTCAAAGTGATTTCGTACCCCAACAAAAATACATGATTCATGGAGATCGAGCAATATGGTAAATTGGTAAAATAATGTGAACAAGGGAAACTAATTTATCTACATGGATCAAAATAATCGTTGCCATATCACATTACATGACACACAAGTAATATTATATAAAAAAAATATTTAAACCAAAGAGAGATAAGAACCAATAGTAGTATATTGACTATTAATAAAGGTAGGTAAATAAATTTATGGACTACATAAGTACACAAATGTGCAAATGTGTTGGTTGATAGAGTATATCAAGGTGTGGGAATATATCATTTAACTAATTTTGTGATTAATTATTTAAAGTATGAAAAATATAAATTAATTTATCCATTTAAATCCAAAAAACTGTTATCGCATGTCACATAAACAACTTTATAGTCCACATAGCACAACTTTGATTTTGTACGGATAACTCCATTTTAGTTATTATATACACTATTAATAAATCATTAATCTATTTTCTTGATAACATTCAAAATATATTTTCTAATGATAAACTACAAGCCCGTGCATCGCACGGGGCATACACCTAGTTTAGTTTATATTTTTGGTATTAGCATCTGAGAAAACCACAGAGAAAGATAAAGAGAGAACTGACTCACCTCAGCTTAGCAATTCAAGAAGTTGGTTCTATCTTTCTAGTAACAATGTCAACAACAACAACAACAACAGAAAAAAGAAAGGGGATAAAAAAAACCTTATCACAGTGAAAAAGGAAAAATGTGATCTACAATACATATTGCTCTAGCAGCAGATTTGAAACCAAATTGTGAAGTTCCATGATTACGTGAATTCCCGGGTATCACTTCCCTTGGAGATCATGTTTTTTACGCATGAAAATGAACTCTCACTTTGAATTACAATTACAAACTAATGCATCTGTGGACTTTTTCTATGTTCCTTTGATATCAAATAATTTGCAACTCTTGCTCCAATCTATGAAAGAAAACCGTATGTGTACACTGTATTCTTGAATCCAACAGTCAGAAAAAATTCCTTCATAACTCTACACAAAGACTTGTATTTTCTTTTTCAAATGCTCACTGGAAAGCATTTGATTGAAGAGTAAAAACAGAAGACTTTGATTGGGGCCCTGTTTCTGTTTCGTCAATGCTTCACAATATGACAGAACTTTGGAGTTGGTTAAGGTACGTCTCTGCAAACACAGCATGTAATGCAGCTCCGATGGGGAGAACATCCTCATCAAGGAAGAAGTGAGGAGAATGTGGGGAGTGTATTGCACTAACTGTCTCATTTCTGATACCTATACCAATCATCATTCCAGGGATCATTTCTTGATAGAATGAGAAGTCTTCACCGGCCATCACCTTCTGAGCCGCCAGGACATTCCCAGGACCAAGTAGAAGTCCCCCGGTAGTTTTCACATGTTGGTATAACATATCATCATTGATGGTCGCAGGATAAGGAGGGTGATTTTCTTCATCAAAGTCGACATATGCTTGACATCTATGTAAAGCTGCTTCTAACTCAACCACCTAGAATAAGTATTACAAGTTTCATTTCTAGCAATCAATAGTCACTGAAAAAGAGCTGCATAATTTGGGTAAAATGCACATGCTAGGAACAAACCTAACTGAATTATACTCGAGTAAGGTTGCAATTATTCAAATTTTCCACATCTGTTTAATTAAGCAGTTGAACTAATTAATCCTATACCATACGTCCATAAGGGCCAGTAACAGGCTAGTATGTAAATAATGCAGCAAAAGCCATGTCCCTGTTTGGGTTAAATACTGCTCAGCACCAGTCCATTCTAGCCAATACCCTCCTTATGAGGCGTCGATTAATGGACTTCAACATCATTGAGGTACAACCTTGTCATGAATGATGCTATTATTTGACCTAGGATTTTAGAACAAATCAACTCCTTTACCTCTAATATCAAATTTTATTGGCCAAGATACTTAAATATGTCAGCAGATAGTCATCACAGATACAAGAGATTGTACATATGCCAGCAGCTTTGGACTATGATCAGGTAATCTCTCTATATCAGAAAGAAATGAGAAAATATTGTTGTTCAGAAACAAAGTGTACCTCTTTCAACCTGTGCTGAAGCCAGTGTAGCCCGTCAGTAGTAAGACTCCTGAGTGTTCCCCCAAATTCAACAGATGAAGGAATTATGTTGTTAGCTGTGCCACCTTTGACAAATGTAACAGAGAGTACCTTCAGCAAAAGCAACAGTTAGCCTATTAGTATTTGTCACATTGGTTTAGCTAGTACAATCTATTGAAAATGTCACACGACAGGATTGTCTTCCAACTATGCTGTTATGGCGAAGTAGCATATCATGGTGAAAAAACCCAGTAATTAGAGGTAAAAGACAGAACCACATTCTCACAGAACTACAAAAGTGAAGAAGTAGATACATGGCTAGTTAGCGGATCTGCTTCTCTTGAAATTAGTTGCTGTAATGCCAGAATGATGAATGATGCTGAGACTACTGGATCTCTGGTAACATGAGGAAATGCAGCATGCCCTCCCTTTCCTTCAACTTTCACTTTGAACATGCTCACTGCTGCACACATGGGCCCAGAAATAATAGCAATGCTCCCTGTAGGTTTTGTGAAATCAACATGCATTCCAAAAATTGCTTTGGCTTCACCGAGGGCACCTTCCTTTATCATGTGAGATGCACCTGCACCTCCCTCTTCAGCAGGCTGGAAAAGCAATCTGACAGTTCCCTTGATGAGTCACAAAATGCATATGTTAAGAAATGAAATTGAAATGACAAACCAAGCTAACAAAATTACAGAAATGCGGACTATACTATTAGCCTGGAACAAGTGTGCACATATTGTAAGAGAAAAAAGGCAACAAGTGAAGTGATATATTATGTTTAGATACCTATGGATCGGTTCAGACAAATATTTTTGTAGTAATAATGCCTGAAAGTTAACGACTCATTCAGAAATAACAAAGGTGGTAAGTACTATCTAATATATAGTGTCTGCAATGGTTTTTCTTGCAGTGCACAAACTGCAAAGGTTGGTCCAAATTTTATAGTCAAATGCATGGGAGAATGTAGAAAAAGCAACTAGCTAGGTGAGAAGAAAATTATAACCCCAGATAGAAGAAAATGCAGACCCGAATGGTTGGGTTACCAGAAATACTAAAAGGAACCACCTGAAGCAACACTGAACAAGGCAAGTGAAAACTGAAAAGTACTCAGCTGGCTCCATCTTGTCTAATTTAATTATAAAACTTCAGACTTGCTAATAAACTTTCAGTTTTTAGTTTTGGCGAGCTGTTCCTCAAGCTATAAATTGGAAACTTTGTTCTCTGTATTTCTGAGAGTTCGAAATGCTCTTGGCAATTCAAATTGAAACCACTTTTTCAAAATAGAAATAACAAGATGTACTGTATTTTGGAAAGATTATTACTTGGTAGTTGTAACTCCTGAAATATGTCAACAGGTGATGCTGCAAATTCAAAGTATCCAATCAAATCTAGTAAGGACCTTGTGCTGCCGTTTGGGGTTTCAGAGTGGTTGGAGCTTATCACTGCATTCTCCTAGCAGAAGAGCTCTGAAGACCATTATACCCTAATCAAACATGGCTGTCTTAAAAAATTGTCTTAGATGAAAGCGCTGGTTTCAACTGACTTTTCTGTATATATTAATGTTCAGCCTCCAGCATTCAGACGCACAGATTGATTACAGTAACAGGACATATAAACATTAATTGACTGCACTATATAATCTGTTTGCGAAAAGGCCCAAAACCAACCTTGAGATGATCCTTTCTTTGATTTAGCAATTTAGCAGCACCAAGGAGCATCGTAGTATGAGCATCATGTCCACAACCATGCATTTTACCGTCAACTTTGCTCTTATGCTCCCAATCTACAAGCTCCTGTTTGCAAGCATAAACACCATTAAATAAAATTATGGTTACACCAAGGCCATCCATCAAAAGAACACATTCATCAAAGTGCCATTTCAATCTTATTTGACAAAAGCATGGAAAAAATCTACAATATCTCAAAAAGCAATAGCATTATGGGAAATCTTGCATCAAATCCTAGTACTTGTTTTTTCCGTAATTGTTCATCAATAAAAATATAAAATCTCATCCACAAAATACTTCAATTTGCTAGAAACTTAGAACACAGATGCATATGAGCCCTCTAAATCAAAAGATTACAAATGCTTGGAAAAATAGCACCAAGCAAACACAAATAGTCAAAGGAGTAAGCTCAAGTTTCCAACAAATTAAACCTAGCTCACAAGATTGCTTTATCCTCTCATTTCACCCAAACACACCACCAAACAACCACCAAACAACCACCAAAAAGATGAATTTAAAAGGTACCATGAAGAAGAGAACAGAAACACAAGTACCTGATCAAAATATTCAAAAGTTTGAGTCTTTTCAGGGAAAAACTTAACAAAAGGGGCAATCAATACAATTAGCCAATAGTGACAAAATCAAGACAATCAACAAAAAAAAAAAAAAAAAAAAACTTAATCTTTGGCTACTTTAGAGGAAGAATTCAACAAAACCTGCAAAGGAAGGGCATCCATATCAGCCCTGAGAGCCACAACAGGTGGTGAACCAGACCCAACAGTAGCAACAACCCCAGTTTGAGCAAAAGGGTATTCATAAGAGATGCCAAGCTTGTGAAGCTCATTTCTGATAAGAGCACTGGTGTTGTGTTCTTGGAAACTCAATTCTGGGTTCTCATGGATTTTTCTTCTTATTGTCACCAACCATTGTTTCTCTCTCCTAGCTGCCTCTAACACCTGCTTTGCAGTAGCTTCATCAAAATTGATGCTACCATTGGTAGTTGCATAAAGGGTTTGAGCCCAAAGGATCAAAATTAGCCAAATTGGGAGCATGTCTTGTGTATTTCTGTTTCTTTTATTTTGTGGGTAGTAAAGCTGAATTGAAATTACCAAACTGGTATTTGAAGTTCAACCAGCAGTTGGTACACCTGTGCCAATGTCAACTATTTTACTCAAAGTAGCACAAAAAAAAAAAAAAAAAAAAAATTTAAGAGTTTCAGTTTGATATAGTATGCTAAAATTTGGCTCATGGTCAACAACGGGGTGGTGGCGCAGTTGGCTAGCGCGTAGGTCTCATAGCTACTTGAGTGATCCTGAGGTCGAGAGTTCGAGCCTCTCTCACCCCAAAGCTGTTTCTTTTTCCTCCCCCTTTTGACATTTCTTTTATCCCCCCTAAAAACTTCTACTAGTTGCCATTATATATTTACTGCAATTCTTTTGAGTCATATTTTATTTTGTCAACATATTTTTTTTATTTTGTCAACATATTTTTTTTTGTCAACATATTTTTTTTATAATAATAATAATAATAATAATTTCTTGCAAAAAAAATATAAGTTGATTCACGTTTAGGTTTTTAGTGTTCTGTTCTCATATGATGTCAATATGGTGGGGCAGTTTACACTTTCCAAGAACTATTTAAGACAGTACAAAAACTTTATAAGACAATTTTTTTATAACTTTCGGTGAGACGATGTCACTTTTCAATGAACTAAAGGTCACTATTCACTATAAGTGACCCCTTTATTTCCAAACAGTGAGTTAGTGGCCCTATTTTTTTGTAAATTGGTCTCACACAAAACTTACTGCTAAGACAATGAAAAAGTGAGAAATGCACCAATATGATAAATGCGCTGATTAAAGTGAAGTTGCTTATACTTGACCACTCTTTCATTCTCAACAAGTAACAATGACTAAGCTAGGTAAAAGGGATAAAAAAAAAAACGCATACTATAATCTAAGCTGAGTTATATTGAACATGAAGGGCAACATAGACAGGGTAAGGTCGCAATTGGAAGAATTTTTGAGTTTTGACACAAGTACACTAAGGTGTGGAACTCTAGTATAACATTATGACTAGTGGAATTATAAAAAACAACTTCCAATTAAAGTTAAGTGATAACAACAAAATTGCTATAGGGCACCTGAATCTAAACTTGCAATTATGAATATACATTTCAGTTATAATTTACACAACTTGCCTTAAGAAAACTTGACCAAGAGAAGGAAATTAAGCAATAAAATGAACAAGTTTGTACTTAAAAAATTACCAGTTAATCTGACATCAACATGGGGTGGTGGCGCAGTTGGCTAGCGCGTAGGTCTCATAGCTAAATTGAGTGATCCTGAGGTCGAGAGTTCGAGCCTCTCTCACCCCATATTTTTGAATTTTACCCTTTTCCTTCTCTTTGGTACTTTTTCTTTTTCTTTTTCTTTTTCTTTTTTTACAAAACTTCTATAAGACGGTTTTTTGTAACTTTTGGTGAGACGATGGTCACTTTCGAATGAAATAAGGGTCACTTTCCAATGAAACATATGATCCCTACATTTCTAAATAGCGACCTCACATAAAACTTACTATTGTTTTTTTGAATAGGCAAGGAACCTGGCTCTTTGGGCCATTATATGGGGGTGGCCTAAAGACCTTTAACAACAAATACCACCATCAATCCGAAATTGAAGGCAATGAATGAGTCTCGAATCCATAAACTTATAGGTTAGAGGGGTGAAAGCTCTACCACTTGAACTCCCTCATTTTGCTCTTCTCTTTGGTATTTTGTTTTCACTAATTTTTCCCCTCCACTATATCAAGTTATCCACTAATGCACTTCATAGTCACTTAGCTTCTATACAGTTCTGTTTGGCAAAACTAATTGTACTTGTAGCTGCGAGCTGTAACTCTTAGTTGTAGTTGTTATTAGAAGTGAGCTGTAAGTGAAAGTACGTAAAGAAACAAGTGGGAAAACAGTATTGAAAAAAAACCAAAAGGAAATACAAAACTGTTTTGTAAAAATATGCAATTAGGTGTGTTTTACTTTTATGAACAAAGTCACCCTTGGGAAGGCAATCCAATTATCCTTCTATGCCATAAGAAGTTCCAAAAAGAAAAACGTTAACCTGAAAATCATACCCAATGGACCAGGGGGAGGTTCTGCTGGTTCTCAGTGTACGATAACTCTATGCATACGATTTCTCAGTATGTGCTGGTTCTGCTTAGAGATGAACCAAACCAAGCTGTAGAACAAGGTAGAGACCAATAAGCCCTACCACCAGGGCCTCTTATTTTAATTTACAATTCTTAGAAATGTACAAGCTTGCAAATAATTTACAACAGTCACATTTGTTGAGACAGAACAAAGGATATGAGACACTAAACAGTAGGGACTGAGTTAAGCTGAACTCTTATGTAGCAATGGATCAGAAATTATCTGGGGTTGAAAGTCTGGTCTCACATAGCGAGCGAGCATCTCTGCATAGAGTTCGTACCTAGCTGTCATTCTGAATCCCCATTTATCTTTGATCTGTCTGCAAAGGTTCAAATCCATGTCTGCAACTATCAAGCCGTCTCTGTAACGTGAAAGGGATGGGGTGCATGATGCATCTGGTGCGGAAAAATGACTGGAGCCATAGAAGTGACCAAAATCCTTATGCTGTGGCTTCCCATCGCCTGATGTGAATGGATTGGGAAAGGTCTCGGTTCCAACACGATTAATTGACCCAACAAAGTAGTTATTTGCTATAGCAGCATTGCGTGCCTGTAAAATACTCCGTTAGCGAAAAGAAAAAAAGATTGCACAAAAGAAATGACGTGGCATTTCATCACAGTTGCAGACTCCAGAAAAATAGTTGTCTCACTTTCCAAGTTTGGCAATGTTCACTATCATCTCACAGAAAAGAAGTTACCACTTAGAAGTGAGACAACTATTTTAGAATTGGGAAACAAGCCACAATGAGGCATAAAAAGCAAGCAGAAACAACATAAGGAAAAGAAAGGCAGGCAGTGATGATAGAGAACCTCAATAGGCCACATGGGTTCACTGAGTTCACCAACGGTAGCTGAAGGGTTGAATACAATCTCTGCACCATTTAAGCCAAATCCCATCCAATTCAAAGGATGATGCCTCCCATAGCAGATGTTCACGGCAATTTTTCCATATGCAGTCTCGAAGACAGGGTGCCCAGTGTTCCCTTCCATATAATATGTACTCTCGTTGAAGTCCCCAACCCTAGGAATATGGTTCTGCCAAATGCAAATATGAGTATGGGATGCTGGTAACAGAAATAGGAACTGACCAGGGAAGATAAGCTGCAAATACCTTTCGATGCTTGCCTATTATGTTTCCGTGATTTCCAATTATAACAGCTGTGTTCCATATAGTCTCTCCATGTATAACATCTCTCTCCAGGATGGGACTTACTATAACCATGTTGTATTTCCTTGCAAGATCCTGAAGAAATTGAGTTGACTCCCCATCAACAGGCTCTGCAAATTCACACCAGCTCTTCTCTCGAGTACAAAATGCAAACGGCATAGTCCATGCTTCCTGTATAAACATATGCCAGCACTTAATAAAAGATTTACTAACAGAGTTCTAGGGGGTTAGTTTAAAGTTCTTAAAGGTATAACATACTTGCAGGCATAAAATATTGACTCCTGAAGCACCTGCAGCCTCAATGATGGGCTTTACTTTATCAAAGATAGCCCTTCTCTGTTCTGAAAAAGTTGCAGTAGTGGGAAGAGCAGTGGAGTTCTGAATGAGACCAACCCGTACAATCCGAGGTTCTCTTAGAGATTCTTTCTGAGCATCAAAGCAATATGCCTGTCCAAATACACGTAAAGCGTTTTTTCTTTACTTCTAGAATACGGATTAAGTGCATCCAGTCTTCTAGCACACCATAAAGGAAAAAGCTATGGGCCAGTTATTTGACAATTTCACATGGTTGCTCAAGGATATGTGAAAATGAGCTATTCTGGCGTCTGGCCTACATGTCCTATAAGCGAGGAACCAAGCAATTCAAGTCCTTATTCATTACTCTCTGTCGTCAGGCAACAGTTACGTACTTGGATGCTAAATGATATATCCGGTGCCCCTAACTCACATATCATAGAAGCGGTTTCTATAAGCAAAAGAAATCTCGAATTGCTAGGGTTCACATCTTTTACGTGTTCTTTGTATTCTTTAGAAATGCTACACATGTCAGAAAGAAACCATGAACATTTCAAGTTGCCAATCCGGGCAGCAAAAATCCAACTGTGTAAGAAGCCAAACCTGGAGGTCAAAATCATGGTTAGAGGAAACACCGACAGCTGCTGCTGGCAGTGTTATATGATCCAGTGGTTTTCCACAGTTCATTCCCAGAAGCAACCTGCTGACTTCCTGTCACAGCATCCAATTCCACCATCAAACACGTACCATGTGTCACAGAGGCTCTTGCCTCTTTGATGCATCGATTATCAGGAAAAAAGAATAAAACACAAGGAGTAGATAGCAGGCCGAGTAATTGACTAATTTTGCCTTATACAATACATACCAGTTAGCAATGATCTCTCATATAAGTGACTATGCAACATGAATGACTTTGGTGATACCTACTTGCATATATCTTTATCATAACTGTTTTGTGAGAGAAACATAACAATGTGTAGTATTTTGTTTTAGACAAACCAATGAGCTGTCGTCTTTCACGATCAAACTAGACGTATAGTTACTCCCAACTTCAGGAATTCAATGCCTAAGTTTCCATCAAACTAAACACTAGATGATAGCAAACTTTAACAAGTGCTTAGGAGTTAGGACCCTAAAGTTTTAACTTATATTGTGGTCTCAAGTCTCAACAGTGAGTCTCAACTATAAAGCATAAACATATCAGCTTGAAGCACCTGTTTCCTTATTCAGTATAAGAAATTAAGGGAAGAAGAAGCTAATAACAACTAACATTAGTGTAGGAAGAAAAAAAAACAAACCGAAAAGGGAAGAAAATTATTATTAAGAAAAAAAAAAACCTTTAAAGACTAGAGTTACACAAGTAATCCATAGCAAATTGTTATTTCAATAAGAAGCCCTAGTCTAGACAATCACTACATAATCTGATCAAATGTATCCTTAGAACATCATAAGCAGTAATCAATATCCAAATATGCAGCCTCACATCAAATGTATTCTTAGAACATCAACATTAAAAACAACCTGAAAATTTGCAAATTTTGAACAATCAATCATCATAAGATCTTCATCAGAGTTTCAAGGCATCAAGGAAAACTTGATCACAAATAACAATTAACCAATTAGACTTCAATAAAATTTCACCAAATCCTCCATGATTCTATCATTTCCAAGCAAAACAAGTTGCTGTTAACAAACCCAAATCAACATAACCACCAAAAAAAAACCCAGAAAAATAAGAATAAAATAAAGAAAAAAATTAGTAATACCTGAAAGACATCTGGGGAAAGAGAAGAACCAAGGAGATGATGAAGCGAATCAAACCCACAAATTGATCCGTTAGAAGCAGAGGGTGACTTTAATTGTGTTGGGTCTTCTTGTTTATCCTTCAACTCTCCGTTCTCCATCTCTCTCTCTCTCTCTCTCTCTCTCTCTCTCTCTCTTCCGGTTATGGGATAGAGCTACAAGACGATTATAGATGAAATGAATGATGAAGATCTTATGATCTCATGGGTTTTGTTTGTACTCAATCGTTTTTGGATTACTTTATTGAATCTTCATGTAATCTTTTCTCAAGTCTTTTGATCGAAGTTCTTTTTCTTTTCTTTTTTTTGCTAGTGTTTGATTGAAGTTAAGTGAAATAAGATTATAAAACTAGCTGGAATCAATAATTGGATTGGATAACTTTTCTGCAGATTGAACTTTGCTTATGCAACTGAGTTAGTAGTGGTCGGGTGATGTAATAGTCCTAATCAACGATTATTGTTAATAGTCAACATCTGGCGAATAATACCAAAGATGTCTTGATCGAGCGATTAAGATTAAGATACTGGGTATATTTAGATCATTGGTTCGAATATCCCTCTCGGCTCTTCCATTGTATTGGCCTTGTCTTGTGCCTCATCTGAAGCCAAAAAAAAAAGTAATTACGCAATTTGGTGCAATGTTCATATTGAACTCACAATGATACATCGTGACACATCCGAATCTCAGACGGAATGGTTTATGTAAGCCTTAGTACTGTATAAACTAAGATCATCAAGATGAAACAGCCCTCTTATTACAAGGAAGATAATTTTGATTATAAGTTTATGACTAATAGAGCATAAAATCTATAAAGTACAAGTCCATAAAAAGAGAACTCTTGAGAGGCTTCATGTTTTTACATCCCTATGACGTAGAATCCCGGGCTGAAGCATCAAACAGTAAGTCGCTAATCATCTAAGTTTCATGTTTCAAAAGGCGTCAACAATTCCACATCCACGAAACAGTACTTTAACGACCCAAAAAGAAAAAATAAAGCCAATGGGAGCAACCAAATCACATGATTAGATCATATAGTAAGCATCTGTGTGATTATGTGTGAGAGCATTTCACTTATGCGCGCTTTTTCTTCTTTTTGGATTTTTTTGATCGCGACTTCACTTCAGCAGTTCCTTTTGCTTCTTCAGATACAAGAATGTCAGGTGTGCACAGCAGAAATTTCTTATTCGAACCAACATGCTGGCAATACTGCTTCAGCATCTTCTTTCCTCTCATCCATTTAAGCAAAATCTTCATGTGTGTTTTACTCTGTAGTCCAATGACGCCAGCTTCCTACAGAGAGAAGGTTTGCCGTTACAGATAGAAATATTACATGGCTATTGAAACTATTATATATCTCCCATGCCTTTAAATTAAATAAGAACTGGAAAGTTTCTAATTCTACTGGGAAACTTGAATCACCATTTAGACCAAACTGCACAAGCAGCCGCATGTTATAACATTTTATTGTTTTCTGGGGAATGAATAAGTATAAAAGCAGAGATTATCTTTGACATCTCCAAACCAAAACACTCATACCCGACTTTATTGTTCTGGCATTATTCAATTTCTAGATAAACATGTCTAATTTAAGAGAAAAACATCACAGCAACAAAGGGTGAGAGGAAAGAAAGAGGAGAAATGGCTACGACATAAAGTGAATAAGAGACAAGAGAGAAAAACCAGCAGAATGGGAATAGGTACGTCGCCAATTGGGAAGAATTCAGAAAGACACTTGGCATGCAGGAATGAAGGAAAGTTGGTCAGAATCTTCTGGCAAAATCGAAAATCACAACTTACTCGATTATAATTTATAAGCATATATGCACAGAAACCCTCAGCCTTGCAAGTTACAACTGAAAATTTAAGTTGCCAACTTTTCAGGGACAGCTCAGTCATGCACTTAATTAGTTTTCATAAGATCATCGAAATTGGACTCGCCGTTTGATGGATATGAGGTTGGAAGTTCGCTTTGAAATTTGCTCTCCATTCACAGCTGAACTGAAGTTCAAGTGATGCCCAGAAGTTCTCCGAGTTTAAATGACAGTTAAAGAGCTGAACATAAGATTGTATTTTCTGAATAGCATTTTCAATCATAATAATTAGGCTTCCAGTAAAAGATCTTTGTAATTTCTCAAGTAATACAAGTTCAAAAAATCAAAATTGTGTGTCTGAAGGTGCTGGAGATTGTCAGGGTGTTCCAGTGGCCCCAATAACTAATCTCATATCTGCTAGGAAACTATAGAAATAGTTAAGGGCGGAAATCAAGGTAATCCTACCAACAACGTGGAAGTTAAAAATTAAAATGATAATCCTGCAAGTTAATGAGAACCTCTTGACAGTTGACAGCAATGATCCTGTCATCTAACTCTAATGCTAGTATTAGGGATATGATAGGTTTTTAGAATTGATAAGAAAGAGGAGTGTGTGAGTCAAGTCAGTCAACATAATTTGAAAGAGCATTCTACTTATCTTCAGCAAAGGAATGGTGCTTGGTAAGTTGAACACACAGTGAATTAAAAAGCGCGCCTAGGCGCACTAGGCGTGAGGCGCAGCAGCCCATCGCTTTTTGAGGGCGAGGCGAGGCGATTTCAGTGAGGCGCACCTGAGATAGATTTTGATGGAAAAAACTTCTATTTTATAGCCTTTTTTCTGTCATACACTAGTGCGCCTCACCTCATTGAGGCGCGCGCCTTCGCCTTGCGCCTTGCGCTTAGGCTCTATGGACCTCTATCACCTCATTGCGCCTCGTACCTCTTAATAAATTGGTTGAACACTTGTGATATGGTGCAACGGCGTAGACCGAACAGGTGTCTTCTCCTGAGCATGTGTGTTATGTGTCGTCGTGATGGGGAGCATCTTTTTGTGATGTGTAGTTTTGCACGGTCCTTGTGGGATAGACTGTTGTGTGGGGAGCCTTTTGTGTGCCCTGCTTCGGTGGGTCATTTCCTTCAGTTGCGATTTTCTACTATGAGAAGGGGAAGGAGGGCAGGATTTTGTGGCGATGCGCTTGTTTAGCTATTCTCTGATGCATTTGGTTAGAGAGGAACTCGAGAGTGTTCTCCGATGAGGGGAAGAGTATTGATTTGGTTTGGGAACATATAGTTTATTTGGCCTCCCCCTGGGCGAATGCGGTTGGTGCCTTTAAGGGGGTGCCACTTATTCAACGCCATTAGCGTGATCTGTAGATACTTAATTTTTGTTCTTTGAGGATACCTTATCCTCCCCATTGTATTCTTTCACTACTTGATTAATAAAATTTTCTCTTATCTATAAAAAATATGCTACTTTGGATCAGAAATTGGTAGTTCGTACAAGTAGAAGCAGATAGTGGGACAATTCAACCGGAGATGGCAGAAGCGCACAAGAAAGAGGGGGACTGCTCCAGAATCCTAAAGGAAAGAAATGCAACAATTGAAAATCGTTGGGAGAGAAAAAGAAAAAATAGAGCAACATTTGCAAGAAGAGAACCTGAAGCCGCTAAATCTGCAAGGATAGAAGCCAAAAACAGATTAAATTGTGAGAATGAGAAATTGCGTGTGATCACAAGAGAGACGGATGAGCATTTTCGGGTTATTCAAGGCTTAGCTTCATCACAAGGTGTGGAAATTCTGGTTTAAGATAATTGGCTGAAGACGCTCTAAAGAGAAATGGATCCCAAATGAACACAAAATGGAATGGAAGAACAATCCAACAGATGCGCTGGATGGAGGTCTGCGATTTGCATGGCAAAATGTCAAGTGGTAACTTTTTTCAATTGAAACATTCGACTAAAGTGCTTGAATACCTCCTAGAGAGCAAAAAGTTGGAGCTGGAGAAATTGATGTGCAAACTCAGAAATTGGCTGAACAAGTAAAGGAGAACATCTGGCGCAAGAAAAAGAGGTCGCAACAGACAACATCAAAAGGTAGTCTTCAGAAAGGGACAACCTGCTTATTTACATGGAAGACATCTGAGGTCACATTGGTGAATTTTGCCCAGAATATGTGAAACTTGAGAGAAAGGTGGGGAAATTGTTGCCAGAACCCTAAAGAAGATGCTATGTTTGAATCAGCAATAATATCATGGAAGCTTTGTGTACAGAAGGATGCAAATTGCACTGAACAGCAAAGGAAGTTTAAGGCAGCCTTGACAGATGACCACTAAGGGAGATTAATCAACAGCGGCATGTAACTTGAACTTGTATCTTTAATACTTTAGAGCAACCAACACAGTCTCTTGTTCAACAATGTTGGTTTGAGAAATATAGTGTAACAGTAGAATATCTGCCTGTATCAGTTCATTGATGAAGATTTAACAGTCTAATGCAGCAGCTTGTCTACTTTTCCATGAGAATTTGTTTGCGCCTAATCAAGCATAACAAAGCACTTAATAGACATTAGAGTATTGATTTGACTTAATCCTAGGCAGAATTTCAGTGCCTGGACTTGCTACAGCCACGGAGTTAAAAAGCAAGCCTCCAAGCAATGGTGAGGGGACCAGCATTACAGAGCTAATTGTATCAGCATATGGCATTACAAATAAAAACCAGCTATAAGCTATGAGCCTGTCATTTTATAGTTTCATGCTATCAGGATTCTGCTAGGTCCTTCAATATACAGCATCAAGAGTTGTTAAAGCTTGAATTCTTGAAGAACACAACCTATCTAACTAAACCCCACATATTTCCCACATTGGCTAAACATCATAAAACTTAGCTTAGGCCGTGCCATTGTCATTAACAAGACCTCTTTTTTTCCAGCTTGAATGACCCCCAATGGGACATCAGGCTTGGTCAGTATACTATTTAAAATCCCATCACAAAAAATGCAATCACCACTCCACCCCATTACACAATTGATCATATTGCACACTTCATCACATAACATTGCAAACAATCAAACTCAAACTGATCCAAATCAATGAAAAAAATCAAAATGCACCAAAACCCAGAAGCAAAAGAACAGTTATTTCAACCACCAGCCATCAACTAAAGCAAACCCAGAAACAAACAGACCAAAAATGGCAAATCAAATCATAAAGAAAACCTAACCTGGGCATTATTCCAAGTGCCAGAAGTGGTGAGAGGACCATGTTGCTTAAAAACATTGTACAGGTTTTGAGCAATGGAGGTAGCTTCAGGGTAAGGCACTTTAGGATTTATTTTCCTGAGATTTTCAGCTCTTTTCTTTGACATGTATCTTACCCATGTCTGCGCTGCTCCTCCTAAACCCAGTCCTTCTCCTCCCCCAATTCCACTTACACTTCTCCACGCCCTCCACATTTTCTCTCTCCTCTCTCTTGTCTTGAATTGATTCAATGAGATTCAGTTTTTTCAAATTCGAACCATCGTTGTGATTGCCTTCTGGTTTCTTCAGTAGTTCACTGTAACGAAAATGGAGGAAAATGGAACTAGGGTTTTAGAGGGTAGTAACGGGCGAAGGAATTCATATGTAATTTTCTCTTTTATTTTTCCTGTCATTTTTTTTCCCTAAGTATCATATATCAACAATTGTAATTTTCCTTTTTTTGATTAAAAAAACATTTTTTTATTGGAAAGGGATTTTGTTTTTACTTATAAATAAATGGAATGATACGGACTTCTATGTCGTTTGGGTCGGAATTGATTTGTGTCGTTTACGTCGGTTTCGGTTTGTATTGTTCGAATGGGGTTATAATTGGAAATATTTGGCCGATTTTAGATTGGTTCGACCCAGTTTAGTTCGTGTCATATTTGAATTTGTGACCAATACACTTATTATGTTTCCTTGAATCCATACGAGTGTAAAACATTTACATTTCATATAGAATCGGGTTTATTTGGACTCGAGTCAAGTTTGAATCTAGTAATTCTGAAGTTGAATCGGATATGGGTTGGGTAAGTTATGTCAGATCTAGATGTAGATAAGTTATAAGCATATTGATTAAAGGATTGAGAGGAGATAGAGCATCCCATTGAAAATAGAAAATGTAACTATTGTTAGAAGAGAGATCCAGCTTCATGTCTCTTTAACATAGTGTAAGCAGTACTCAACTTTATACATGAAACAAATGCTATTACGATTTTTCTTGCCAATTAGAGTAAATAATTGTGATACACTTTTTATGGCAAAAAATCGTTTGGTCGTTTAGTATAAAGGAATTTTACAGGATGATCCTTTATAATAATCATCCAATCACCTTAACAAAAAAGTTATATAGAAATTAATCACACGACTACCCACCTTAAGCCGTCAATTTGAAAATTTGCTTTTTCCTGAAAAAGAGTGAGAGGTCCACCAATATATTGTCGAACAACGACATACTTTTTCCTGATGTGCACTTTCTCCCTAACACCTCCACCTCCACCTCCACCTCCTTCTTTTCTCTCTGCATTTTCTCTTTTATTGACCGTCTGTGAGTTGGAGAATGGCGGGGAAATAATTTTTTCTCATTATTTGTAAGTTTTTTTTTTTAAAAAGAACAAAGAAGGGGATTGTTCCTGGAGATGATCATGGGTTGTTCCAACACACTAATTGACACGACACAAAGCCTAAATGATGGGTTGTGGCTTCACAAGCTCTAGGTACAAAGGCACGACAATACACAATATAAGACCTATATGATGACAGTGCCTTATGAAACCCTAGGCACAAAGACACGATACGACAAGAAACACATAAATTAGGTTGTACTTTCTGAAAACCCGGGCACAAACAGACAGTATAACATGAAACTCACATGATGAGTCGTACATTTTAGAACTGCAAACATAAAGATACGACACGACATAATCTATGACCATCTCTAATTATACCTATATAGCTCCACATTTATCTTGTCAAATCAAATTAGGGATAATAAGAGGGAGAACAAATTGACAAACAAATTAAAACATTTTTCCTCCCACCCTTCCCCTCCAATCATCCCTTCCTTCCATTTTTTTTCCTTCTCCTCCAAACTTCCAAACATGGAGATCTTTCTAATTTCATTTCTACTCAAAAAGGTAAAATGAAACATTAAACACCCAAGTCCATTAGTCGAGCACATCTCCCTAACAAACATTTTTAACGAATCTCCAAAAAACCCAAACCTATACCAATTCGCCAACGAACACCTTCTCCAAACTTCGAATAGCAGGTAAACCCAAGAAAAGAATCCCAACCCCGAAAACCCCCAACCAGTCATCAATTCAAAGTCCGCCATGAAAACAAACTCGAAGGTCTAAACTCTAGGAGAGAGAAAATCGCACTAGAGAGAAATCAATGGCTAGGGACGAAATTGAAAGCTTGCAACCATTACAGAGAACCTCAAGCACAGGATCACAGCCTGAGAGACGGTCTTCAAGCCCAACAAAAAACAACAAGCCATTGAAACGAAGACCTGACCCTTTATTGGTCGTATGTAGATGCTTCAGTGTTATCACTATATGTGCCGCCATTTTGTGCATTTCCATCAATGTTTTGTCTGCTATTCGATCCTTCAAAAATGCTTCAGATGTTAGTTACCACTTTCTAATTCTTTATTATTTTTCATTTTGACTGAATTGATGTCATTTTTGCTTTGTTTTGATGGAGGAGAATTGATGTGTAAAATGCTAATTTTTTTTGTGAAATTAGGTATTTGATGGGATTTTTCGATGTTATGCTGTGGCATTAGCTTTGTTTGTGGCTGTGGCTGAGACTGAGTGGAGTCTCATTTTCAGATTCTGGCAGGTGAAGTTTCCGTTTCCATAAATTAAAGGTTTTATTTATTGATATCTTTGGGATTCAATTTGATCATTTTTAGACATTTGTTGCTGTGAAATTATTCGGAAACACCCTCCCTACTAGGCGACTTGTTAGGGGTAAGGCTGCGTACATCTGGACCTCCCCAGACCCCGCTCTCGGCGAGACACCTACTGAGTCGTTGTTGCTGTCAAATTATTGCTACTTAGTATAGCAGAATTTGAGAGGGCTGCACTTAGTTTTAATTTACTCTGATTGTATCAAGCACTTCAATGGGGATGGCATCCTTCATTTGTGCTATATGCCATTTGTTTTGGATTTTATAGGTGTGTAGGTTTAGTGTTATGTCGTTGAGTGTGTTTAGGAATACCATGAAATAGTTATAAGTTGTGGGTATGATGGATTCTTTTTAGTTGCTACTCTCACAAGAACAAAAATAAAGCTCTTGGATCCACAACTTATAAGCTTACCATAACATAGTCGTTAGCTTAAAGGGACCTAAGAACTAGTCTGAGATTCAGTAGCTTGGCGTTGGTAAAAATAGAGGATTTTGGAAGTTAAGTATCTCGACTACTCTCGACTGCCTGTGGGTAATGGTATGCAATTACTAGTAGGTAAAGTCTTTTCTACAGGGAAAAGTTGATGTATTGGTTGGCAATGGCTTCAGGTTATGATTGGGTTTTAAGACAGTTTAGACAAAAACTCTTTACCAGGATAAAGAAATAGTGTCTAATACAATATGACCAAAAGGGCAACCTACAAGTATTTTACAATAACTAGTACTGGTTACATCGAGTGGTCACCAAGCTAGGTGCGGGATGTCTTCTCTGGACAGGTGTTAAATTATGTTATCATCACCCAACTTTATGGATGATTTAAGGGTGAAGGACTAAACACTTCCAATAAATTGTGGTCTAATTTCCTAGCCTTGATGGAGTAATAGTATGCATCGAACTCCAATGCCATAAGAATTTATATTTGCTTCAAGCTTCTGGGGATATTGAATAGCATGTTTTCCGTGCATGCTCAAAGTTGCTTCAGTAAGATAGAGGTTACGTGGGAATGTTGTTATGGTTATGTCATACAATCTGGCCTGTCTTCCTCCTTTTCCTTCATATCTACCTCTCTTTTTATAGCCATGTACGAACATTTTGCTGCACTGTTTGGCAGTCATTTCGCAAGTTCCTTGATGTATTCCTTTAGTTAGAGATGGTTATGTTTAAGCCACCCTGACTTCTAATATACTAATGAAAACTTCAGATTGTTTTCTGCTCTATCTTTAGCCTTCATTCATCTGGCTGCGGCTATGCTTATTGTTCTACTTTTCCTTTCTATCTACCCATTGGTTGCCTATTACCTAAGAGCTAAGACTCAAGAACTGAGCTGTAGCGTCGATCAATACACTGCAGGTCTTGGAGTACTGGCCAGGCAGAGGCATGCTGCAAATCTTGTATGTATTACAACTCTACAACTGCTGTTTCTATTTGTTTTTTTTTTTTTTTTGGGGGGGTGGGGGTGGGGATCTGCTGTTAGTAACCTATCAATAATTTGAGTATTTGGTACCATTTTGCCTCTGCGTCGTTTAATCTTAAGTCTGAGGAGGGGTCTAAACTTTTATCTATCTGGCATGCATGAGGACATAGCTCTGATAAGAGTTCAGAGTATGGGGATATTCTACATGATACATGCTCAGAAAGATAGGTCTTACTATTATCTTAGCCTTCTAGATGTTCAAAAATAGGGCTGCCTGCTATCTCAGAATATATTAATTCTACCCAGAAAGAGGATCCATGGTGATATAATCATGGAGAATACTACTGACCTACTCCTGAAAGGCAGACATCCTGAAAGGGCACATTAAATCAGTTCCGATGAGCTCATTTCTTAGGCATGTTTACATATAATCTAGCCTCCCCTAAATGAAGTGGAATAAAATGTTTGTTACTCACTGAGACCTGAAAGTCATTTGCGTCATCTACAGACCCTCTCCTTACCTACCCAGCTACACGGGCTAAACCCAATCGAGAAACCAAAGAAGATCCCTGTTGATGCCTAGTTCATCCATCCCTTAAAGAACGCCAACTGTTGACGAGAATATATTCTAAGATATCAGGCAACCCATATTTCCTCATGTACAAGGCCAGAAACAAGTCTTCTGTTTCTGGGCCTATTTTAAGGCTTTGAACTCAAATCTAGAAACAGCTTTTTATTTTAATTTTTTTTTGCTAAACCTAATCTAGAAACAGCTTAACAACCATGTTACTATGCTAGAAGGGATCATATTGGTGTCAATCCATAAAAAGTGGCTACTATTAGTTTCTTCAATGGCTTTGGAAGTAGACTTGTAATAAGGTTCAGAGTAGCTAATGATTCAGCATAACTTTATGGCACCTAACTGAACCATCGCAAGCTGCCAACCTACTTAGATGTAGCAATGCAATGAGGAAGCTTATTAGTAGCTGTTACAAAATACGAAATTCAAGTAAAAGTTAATTCAGGTCGGTTATATCTGGAGATCATTAGTCTGCATGCCACTTCTCTTGAGTGTTAATGTATTTGAAAGAAGTTCAGCTAAACCTATGCATGGTTACTTGACCCCTAATATGACCTAACACTCATGAATTGCTTCCCCTAGTGTTGCTGTCATGACTAGGGCGTTTCCTGACTATTATGGAAAGCGGCAGGACCTGGTTCTTCTTCAGAACATAGCAAGTTATCTACTGCTATCATGTGGTGTTGTGTATGTTGTATCGGTAAGATGACGTGCACAGACTTATTTATTATTTATTATATTGCAAGGATAGACTACAGAGACACATTGTATACACGGCTCAATGCACAACTGTATTGAGTTGTAAAAGCACTCTGATTTGTTTTAACTTATTTTGAGCTCCAAATTCACTCTGTTTATATACTGATTGTTTAATCTATAATCTGAAAATTAAGTGTTCGTTATCCAAAGTCATGAATTTTATGGACATGGTTTGTGCTGTTCAGAAGTCTCATCATGGTATACTGACAATTTGACGCTATAGAGAAGAAGGGTTGAAAATAGAGTATCCAAATGAATTAATGACCTAATATCAAATTTTTTGTCAAAAAAACTTAATTTATCCCGTCGATTGTCTTGCATGGTAGTGTAGCCCTATTATCATTTCGATTCGAATCAACATATTCTATTTATTGGCCAATTTTCAGGGAGTCTTATGCATTGGTCATCTGAAACGTTCTCTTGAACAGAAACAAATTACAAGGGAACAAGCAGCTAAGGATCTAGAGGTGAGTGTGCTGCTCCATATTTATGAAGGAAAATAACATCCTAGTCTGATTGGGACAGGAGATTTATGGTTCAGCTGGTGATCCATTAATGGGGTATAGTATAAAGGCTTCTGTCCTACAGTATCAAAGGCTAACCGGGACGGTGTCACTTCTGTCAATATTAGCTACTTTACATTTGTTATGTTTGTTAGATAGAAGAGATGTATTAACCACACTGGTACACAACTAGAGAGGACAAGGAGTCCTCACGATTCATACAATTGCAAATTATCCGAATTTCTCTAAAACATGAGAAGTTAAGTAGCTCCTAGAGGCCCCTCCATTCCAGCCCTAGCCCAGTAAGAAACTAAATAAGTCAGCCGATGCCATAGAAGATCAGGTTACAAAGTACCCAAGAAAAACACGGTGCATTCACAAAACGGACCGTATTATAAACCACAAATTTGCAAACATAGCATTATGCCAAAGCTCACAAAACGGACCTGCAATAACTCCAGAACACTGGCCGCGCACACTAAATGCTGTGCCAAAACACCAAGTTAGCACAACATAAATCATGCCATGTCAAAGTGAAGGAAACTATTTGAACAGGACTCACTACTAGCACAATATAACATATTGCATTAATATTTGTGCTTACCCTTCCGTTCCACAACTTACCTTCATTATTGTGTCAGGTAAATTGATATTGACCGTATTACTGACAGTCTGCATGGCTTTAAGGAAACATTAAGCTTTATTATGGAATGGCTGAGATCATTTACTCAAGCCATTCCATGATAAAGCCTAATGGATGTGTTCCATGCTGCGTTCCAGACTGTCAATAATACGGTCAATAGACTCAATACCAATCAGGGATGGAGTGGTGATAACACTGGTTTGATTCTTGTAATTCATCCCCAAGAAACAAAAACAAAATAATTATTTACTCAAGCAAGCTAGGCGAGCTGCTCAAGATATATGATTGATCCAAAAGGCCGAAGTGAGTAATTACTAACATGGAGCTCCTGGTCCAACGATAGCTTGCATAAAGCATCTCAATATGTATATCCTTATTAAGTAATTATTGCGAGAGTGGGGGATGGGGATGACTGGATGAGGGTGGAGCAGGTCAAGTAGGATTGAATTCTAAAACATCTACTAATACAATATTGCCCTCCTAGATGATTAGTTCAGAGGACCTATTTTGTCATAATTAATCTGCTGGAGAGTTAGTGGTTTAGTTGTAATGGAGTCGAGGTTCGAAGGTGCACAAGGGTGAGGTTTTTGTGAATCCTACGGAGTATAATCCTTTGTTGTCAATGTCAGTGCTGGCAATTTGTAGTTTCCCATATTACTTATTTTTTTATTTTTTTATTTAAAGATGGTAAGATGGTCCCAGCAGCTTGGGGGGATGATAAAGGGGATCCCAAACTGCTGGGGATGAGAATTGAACCCCCGTCTCGGGGGTGGAAGGTGGGAGTAGTGCCACTGCACCAAACCCCAATTCTCAGTTTCCCATATTACTTATATCATTTCGGTGCTCACTTATGTAATGGTTGTGTACAGTTTGCACAAAACTTGGCTTGTCTGGTTCTACTTTAGAATTGACATTTAAGAGTTCTTCTAAAGTCTAAACTATAATATTTTGTAGCTCCTCCAACAGAATCTCTTTAGATATGAGAAATGTTTGGCTGAAGTTACTTGTCCAACCAAATTGGTGCAAAGTATGGATAACCAAATAGGGGGGGGGGACAAGTGAAGAAAGAAAATGCTCCATAAAAGTTTCTGATCCTGTTCATCTGACAATTTTCTCCGTCCCCTCTCATGGGGATTGGGGCTGAGGAGGGTTTTGGTATTTCCTTCCAATCTGATGGAGCCAGAAGAAAACCTTTTAGCTAGACTCCTGATGCTGTCTTTTGCTTTGTGGCCTACCGCAGGAATTGGAGAGAAAGCGAGAGGAGCTTGAAGCTTTGTTGATTGAAAATAGGGCGGCTTGAAAGAAGTTAAGAGTACTACTTATGAAAGCATTGGCACAATTCCTTGTCTGGCATTCTCGGGAACAGTGATGAAAGCATTGTTGAAGCTGATTGTTTCTGAGGCACATGTATGCAAATACTCCTATATGTTATGGGTTTTCTGGTGGTTGACCTGGTAATCTGGCGCTGCATGGAGCAGCTTTAGCAAGATGATCCTATTCTTTTGTTGGCTTTGTATAGTCGACGTTGATTGCTTTCAGTTCTGATCATTCTTCTCTAGTGTGGATAAAAGCGTGGCTGGTTAAGGGAAATCTAACATCTGTACCGAGACTTAAATTGAGAAAAACATTTGGTTGGTTTTAGTTGTATGAGTATGACTGAATGTTTCTGAAAGATCAATGTGACTGTTCTACTACTAGTTTTTCATTGCTTTATCTAAGCTACAAACAGTTTTTGATTGTCACGGAGGCTGATCGCAAAATGATCACAACATGCATATCCAATCAAGTGGTGACTTCTATGATCCTCATTGCAGAAACAGCCACTATGCAAACGGAGTAAAGGCTGCCTATGTCCAAAACAAACATCATGTAAATGGAGATAAACTTAATAAGTAAGAGAAGATATAGTCATTTCATGGACAATCCGTAGAATAATCTTGACCACCAAATAGGAAATGGACAAGAATCTGAAATGAAAAGGATCATTAACATTATTGGAATCTAGTTAGGGTTAATCAAAGTTATGGAGAACACAAACATAAGATCTATGATTGTATTTTAGAAAACGCTACATTTGTTTTAAGAAAAGCTTTATCGATTCGAAGATTTATAGGGTGCAGTAAACTAATTAGCCTATGAGTCTAAGGACCCATGGATAGGTAAGGCGAAATATATCACTTTAATTATCACCCCAAAGCACGGGAATGAAGTTTCGAATCTGGGTATTTCTCGAAATTTGAAGGCTGATAGTGTGGTACTACCAACCACTATCACCTCACCTTATCGGAGTAGTTACGGTGGATGATGGACTCATAAAACCTTCTTCTTCTTCTTCTTTTCGATAGATATTTTCTTTTTCTTTTTTAACCAAAAAAAAAATAACTACACACCAAAGAGGCAAAGATACCTCCAAACAAAAAGAAAGGAAAAAGAGACTAGCAAAAAAAAAAAAAAAAAAAAAGAAGGAAAAAAAAAAGAAGAAGAAGTTAACGGCATCCGTGAAGAGAAACGGAGTTCCGTGGCTCAAAAATTTAAACCTCAAGCTCCCGCTCTTGAGGAAGAACCGTAATCTCTCTCATCATTCGGCCTAACTTCCAAACACACACACTCTCTCTCTCCTCACTCTCAGTGGTCACGGGGATCAGATCTGGGTAAGCATCAAATTCATCATAGGTAAGTGTTGCCTATAACATTATTCTTCATATGATTTATTTTGTGATATGTATTTCAAATTTCTAGTTTTAGTGCCTTGAATTGAATGTTTAAATGAGTACTCGAGATCAAGATGCTTAGGATTTGGAAGGTGCATTTGGTATTTGAATGTCAACATATAACTTTTGTTGATTGGGTGAACATTTCACGATTCTAAAAAAACCCTAATTAAAAAGTTTATTATGAAATTGATTTACAACGATAATAAGTTAATACAGTAACTGGTTTGTTTGCGTTTACCCTAGTTCTTTTGTTTCTTGTGTGATTGTGGCAATGGGTTCTAATGGTTACTTGGGTTGACATAATATGCAATATGGGTTTTTCTTGATTTACAGAAAGTTCTTGATTTGTGTATTTGGGTCTTGTTGAGGTATTGGTGATACTGTATTTTCAACTTTTAAAAGTCCCTACATCTCATTGAATTTTGAGATTGAGGACCTAAAATGATTTTTTTCTTGTCAAGAAATGTATATTTCAAATGGTGGTTTTTTACATTTAATTTGTAGTTACCAGATGATCTTGTGGATGATATAAAAATTGTGTGGGCTGAAATTATTTGGGATGAAACCCATTTGCTATGGGAGCAATAATAGAGAGAGTGATGAAGAGAGAATGACTGAGGGAATTTAGTACTAAAAGTATTACCATTGTGTCTACTTCTTGCATTTTATGATCTTGTTTCTGATAAACTGACCATTAAATGGCTACCCTTTTTATCTTACCAATTAAATTTATGGCTAATTGTTTCTCTACTCAGGTTAGTGAAAATTTGCCAAAATTGAGAAGTGGGGTTGTTGCTCATTCAATTCAAAATTTATTAAAATGGAAGGAGTGTACAAAGAATTGGATGAAGTAAAAACAGAACTGGAGACGCTCAAGGAAGAATACCGGATCAAAAAAGAACTTTCTGAGAGTTTAAGAAGAGCAAACACTGAGCAAGTAGATAAAATTCAAGAAGCAAAGTTGCAGATAGAAAAGCAGGAAAAAGAATTGAATGCGAAATTAGAGGAGATATCTGAAGTAAGGCATCTCTATGAAGACATCAAGTCTAGATTGCATGAAACAGAATCATCACTTAAGCAAGTCACTTGTTTGAATGATAAGTTTCGGGTTGAGAGTGGTGAGAAGGTGGAAAAGTTGGAAGGTGAGAACAGAAAACTAGTGTCAGCTTTAGAGGAAGCAACTGGAAGAAATGAGGATTTGGTGAGGAAGCTTTGTTCTCGAGATGAAGAGATTGAGGGTCTAAAAACCCTTTTAGCTGATTCACAAAGGAAGTGCTTAGAAGAAGAAGAAAAGGCTCGGGTAGGGAAGGAATTGAGACAGAGAGATGATGTTATATCAAGCTTGGAGGATCAAAGCATGAACATTGAGAATCAGCTGAAATGGAAGAAAGAGCAGTTTGAACATCTTGAAGACGCTCACAAGCGGCTTCAGGACCAGTTTAAGTCGAGCAAGATAGAATGGGCATCTGAAAAGTCGTCTCTCTTGGAAGAAATATCAGCATTGCAGTCCAAATTGGATTCTCAGATTAGAATAGCTGAAAGCCTTGAATCTCGGTTAAAGATGTGCAATCAAGCTCTAGCCCACGAGGAAAGCAAAAGGAAGGTGCTGGAAATTCAACTGTCAGAATCAAAACAGTGCTTTGAGAAAGTGTTAGCAGAATGCGAGGAAGCGAAAGAAATGATTGAAAGTCTCAGCGGCAAAAGAGATGAAGAAATTGCGGGTTTAAGGAACTCATTGGCGATGAAGGAGACTCTGATGAAGGAGATGGAGTACAGGGTTGTGCACCTTGAGCAAGATAACAAGGAGCTTCTTGGATCTGTGAAAGAGCTACAGGAAGCTCAAATCAGCAAGAGAAAGCCAGATCCTTCTCTTACCAAGTTACGACACAAACTTAAAGATTTGGAGCAGGTGCATAGCAATTGTTTCCTGACTCTGAAGGAAAGAGAAGCTGAATGGAACTCTAAAATGGAGAAACTGATAGGTGATATGAAATGCTATGAGTCTGATATAAAGAGACAAACTGAACAAATGCACCAACTGAAGATCCAGCTGGATAATTGTCATTCTGCAATGGAGGTTTCTGGTGAAGAGACTTCCATTGTGCTCATGGTGTTGAAGTCAGAACTTTCTGATGCTTACTCAAATCTCTTCAGTTCGGAGGCTCAAACTGAAGCATTGAATGGGCAAAGAGGGGAGAAGATTGCAGCAGTTTCCGCAGAACAGTTAAAAGGTCAGGGTGATCTGCAGCAGGCCCGCAAGGAGATTGCATCTTTAACTCAGAAGCTTGATTCACTTAAGTTACTGGAAGAGCGTAGCACCATCTTAGAGAAGGAGCTTGACGAACATAAAAAGATGTTGGAGGACTCATCAGGCTGCCATCTTCGCTTGAAAGAACAAATTAGCCAGATGGAAGTTGCTCTAAGAAATGTGTCAGATGCTCTTGAGAAATCAAATTCTAAATTGGCTGTGAAGATAAGTGAAGCTGGTCAGGCAGAGATGGAACTGCAGACGTGGAAATCCAAAGCAGAAAGCCTGAGAACTTGCCTCGAAGAGAGCCAAGAAATCTGTAAGCAATTGGAGACATCCCTTCTCAAGCAGGTTGAGACAGAGAAGAGTCTAAGAAATGAGAATGAGTGTCTTCAACACAGATCCGAAGAGCAAGAGCAGAGAATAGATGATCTCCAGCAAAAGATTGCTACTTTGGATCAAAAGTTGGTACAGGCAGAAGCGGCTAACGAGACAATAACATTGGAGGTGGTAGAAGCACACAAGAAAGAGGTGGAACATGTCAAAATCATTAAGGAATTGGAGACATCCCTTCTCAAGCAGGTTGAGACAGAGCAGAGTCTAAGAAAGGAGAATGAGAGTCTCCAACACAGATTGGTTGAGCAAGAGCAGAGAATAGATGATCTCCAGCAAAAGATTTCTACTTTGGCTCAGAACTTGGCACAAGCAGAAGCGGCTAACGGTACAATGAAACTGGAGGTGGTAGAAGCACACAAGAAAGAGGTAGACTATGTCAGAATCATAAAGGAGAGGAATGAAACAGTTGAGATTCTTCAGAGAGATAAAGAAACAGTAGAGCAAGAGTCTGCAAAAAGAGAATATGAAGCCGCTGAATCTGCAAGGCTAGAAGCAGAGAAGAAAGTTGAATGTGAAAAGGAAAAACTGTGTAAGATCACAAGAGAAAAGGATGAGCACATTAGGTGTCTTCAGGGCTTAGCTTCATCACTTGAACAGAACTTCATGGATATGGTTGTCTTTTCATTGTCACAAGAAATGGAAAGTCTGATTAAGATGATTGCACTTGAAGACGCTTTAAAGAAGACTGAATCCCATATGAACACAGAGATGGAAAGGAAAAACAACGCTATTGAAGCACTGGAAATGGCTGTCAGTGATTTGCACGGCAAAGTGTTACATCAAGAGGAGTCTTTGTTTCAATCAAACCAATCGGCTAAAGTACTTGAAGGTCTCGTAGAGGATAAGAAGTTGGAGATGGAGAAATTGGTCTGCAATTTTGGGGATGAACAGATTAAGTTGAAGGAATGGGTGAAGGATCTTGAGCAAGATAAAGAGGCTGCAAGCAACGACATCAAAAGGTTGTTTACAGAAAGGGACAGCCTGCTCATTTACATTGAAGAAATGTGTGGGCAGATTGGTGAATTTTGTGCACAAGATGTGAAACTTGAGGGAATGTTGGGGAAAATGTTGCAGAATTCTGAAGATGATTCTAGATTGGAATCAGACACATTATCAGATACATTTTCTGATGTTCAGAAGGATGTTAATTGCACTCGCACGACATAGGAAGTTGAAGCCAGCCTTGACAGGTCACCCCTAAGAGAGATCAATCATTAGTTGTCTGTAACTTGAATTTTCATTTTTATTCTTTTTAGCGGAGCAGTACTGTAATGTAACAAGTACTGCTTGTTCGGCAATGTTGTTGTGAGAAATGTAGTGTAACAGTGTCATGCTCTCTTAGCCTGTAGCAGCTTACTGATGACGGTGTAAGCCCTGTAACAGTTTTAACGATGAAGTTTTTATAAGTTTGCGATGAGAATTTGTTTGCACCTAATTAGGCATAACTACCAGTTCCTGATATCCTATTCTTAGTGGGTGATATAGTGGCTTGATCCTTCCCTCTGACAACTGAGTTAATAGCAGACTACCCAGCACCATTGCATGAATCAACATCACAGAGACAAGATAGTAAGTTTTCCTGTGTCCCATTGGCGGCTTGCGCTTGTCTTTTGATTGGTTGTTGAGCAGCAAACAGTCGCTACATTAATAATCTAAAGTCTAACAAAATAGGCTTCTAGTAGGCCTCTCTGTAGTTGGTAAGGCTGCTGCATATATTTGCCGTGGAATAATGTTCATTGAACCTAGTACACTCTTAATGAAATGCAGTAGTTACACTAGTTGATATCATAACATGATCTCAAATACAAGAATACAAGGTTTTTTGATCATTTAAGAATAGTATTGCCATATACCACTGTGCTTCACAAGAATCTACAATTGATGCATTCCTTTGGTATAATAATTCATCAATATCATGTCATCAATCAGAATTATTGTCAACACCGTGAGTTGCTATAGGACCTCAGCCCCCGACCCTGGTGTTGCTCTTCCCCTTCTTTTTTGTTATGAGAGATGAGTTTCTTCACTCTCCAACAAATTACATCACTTCTGCTTATTCTTTCTAGAGGATCCTGCTTTATCAGATGTGCCTGAATTTTGAGAAAATTCCATCAAACCTTGCTGAAACGCTTTGCAATTAAGTCCGTTCCCAACCAGAATGCTTGTCACACCCATACTCTTAACCTGCAAATAGCAGCAATTCAAATACATATTAGATGAAATGTCAAGGGTGGATCATGACGAAGTTTAACTCGAGAAATTAGGTAACAAAATGAACAAAGAAGCTATTTTTTCGAATAAAACTAAAATGTTGGTGAAGATAATTCAGAAACATTACTGCTTTAATGTTCCTATCCTCGTCATCAAAGAAAAGCATCTCAGTGAAGGGAATACTTGTCCTCCTATGCATTCTTTCAAAGTGCTCCGTCTTGTGTGTCCAACTGGAAAAGATTTCCTAGGTCAAACCAAAAAAAACCTGGTATTAGTCATGAGCAGTAGCGCAAAAGATGCTACTTGTGGTCATCTCATTCTCTGATAAGTGACCACCAAAAAGGCATTCTACCAGGTATACTAGCTAAGATCTTGAACTACAAAACCAAGCACCTAGAGTGACAAATCGCCTGTCCAAACAAAGGTTAAGCAAATTATTTCTCTAATGTAATTTTCACTTATTGAACAGATCTTCACTTAATTAAGAATGAAACAACTTACATAAATGACCGAGGCAACAAGAATTTTCACTATATATACCTGAGCTACGAACATTGACTGGATCCCTAGCTTACCAAGAAATGTCTTGGCTATGTCGGGAGTTGGTGATCTGGAAGCAATAGCAACATCAATACCCTTGTCCTTCAGTGCATGCAATATACCATTAGCCTGAGGATACAATGATGGCATCTCCCTCTTGGAGCGGCATTCACTAAAATGAAAATTCATACAGCAATTTATCAACAACCTACTACTACATAGGTTGTGTATAGCATTTTAACATTGAGCAAGCAACAAGTCTGACAAGAGTAATATTTTCCATTCCACATCTCCTCTTCATTTCTTTACCCTATCGCCATCCAATAGATCATTTAGATGCTATTACCCACAATTGAATCAATTCACTATGAAAAGAAAAGGAGATAACTCAGAAGAAGAAACACAGGACCGCAGATGATAGCTAGATAACTCTTGACTTAAGTATGTATTCGTTGTGAGATCGATGCATATGGAGCACAAAACACCAAATGTGTAATCAGAGCAGCTAAAAGCAATCATATATTGTTGCAATGGCACACATAAAAACTCATCTCATGAACTCAAACACAGCTATATCACTAACTATGTACTAAATAAGCTGTGTTTACCCCATGAACAGTCACACTTTCCTATCAGAGTAACATCTAACTCTCTTTACCCTCTTCTCAAAAATTGTTTCTTCCATAGCTAATTCATCAAATAAGCTCAATTCGAAGTGAATTTAGGCCCTGGAAGTATCGAATATAGCACCGGGAAGTTCTCAACTTCATTTGTTATATCAACTCAGCACATTAAGAAACTGATTTGTAAAATTATCTAAAACAAAGGTAACAAACTTGCATAAAGCCATAAACCACACTCACGAACTCAAACTGGGTATATATTCAGACAACCCAACAATCATAACAGCCATAATATATCAGTGCAATCAAAATTTATTTTGCAGACAAACATTTCTTTATGCCAACATCAAACCAATCACAACCCTCCTCCCGTACTCCAATTGACATAATAATTCCCTGATATATGTAAAACTGAACGAAGATTAGAAAATCCAAAGTCCCCAAATTTCTGGGTCATTAGGAAATTCAAGAAAAATGCAAAATTTCCATTTTTTTCAATTGAATTGATGTGAATTTTCAATTACTAGTAGGAATTTTCATCACATATTCAAGGAACAAACAAAAGAACATAGCATCAAAAGGGGAGATAAGAAATACCAGTAGAAAGGCCAAAGAGTGTAATCAAGATCAAAGACGACCAATTTGGGAAGCACCTGGAAGACACCCATTATTTGCAAAGCTTCAGTTTTCACCCTTTCATCTCCCATCTCCTCTCTTTCTCTCTCTCTCTCTTTGAGAGCTGAGCAGGGGAGAATGGAATATGAAATGGTTAGGCCGTGGAAAAGTAGATAATTCTTTGGTCCCTAATTCTTTTCTTTTCGTTTTTTCAACTAATTGCTTTCTTTTTCTTTTTTTTTTAATAATTAAGACAAAAACTTGCTCATTGATTTATGAGTATTTTTTTTTTGATTAGTGAAGTAATCTTGAGAATTAGCATACATGGTAATTTGAGGGAGAAAAAGAAAGATTGTGCTTATGGTAATGTTGAAATTTGAATAAGTTTAGCACATGTCATTTTTTAGTGAAATTTTATTGTCTTTAAATTGGACGAAATTGAAAGGATTTTACTTTTTACGACCTATAATAAGTGGTTATATTACTGATAAGTGGTAACCATCCTTATTCAGTACAATACTTTGATAACAAATTGGCATTTTACTTTTGATTAATTTCACCCGAAAATATTTTCAGTGAAATTCTCCAACCTAAAGTAGTAATATTGAAAATAGTACGAGGTAAATATTTGCCTAATATATGACATAAATTTGCATTCATATATTTTCAAATATACGTGATAATTTTTTTTCATATAAGATGGGGATCATTTCATTCATATAATTTGCATTACATGCAAATGTATTAACCGTATGTTGGGAATTTGGGATAACTTAAAAATTAAAACAGATTTAGAAAGAAAATTTTTGGTTGTAAAATAGCAACTTAAAATTCCTCAAAAAATGAAATTTGCTCCATGATTTATTGATATGAATCGATTAATAAATAACTTGTATAGGTTGTTTGAAGATAGACCGTCCATGAATCGAACTTTGGCAATGTATGTATAATTCGATTTCATAAGTACAGCACAACTACAGAGCTACTCTCTTTTAGAGAAAACATAAAATTATCATAAATTTGCAGTATATCCAGTCAGGAAAATTGGAACTTTAGCAGTTTTGTCATGCAAAATCTAACAGAGACAGGTTTTCTCTCAAATATCCCCAAAGAGGGGGTAAAAGATAAGGAAACTATAAGGAGCACTTTTTCAATTTAACACCACAACATAGCCAAAACAGATCTTGGAGAAAACTCATTCTTCAGGAGCAGCACTTGCAGCATTCAGGTCGACGGAGAGGTCAAGTTCCTGAAACATGCAGACACATGTAATTTGTAAATGATGACGATGTTGATAATATGGTAATGCTAATGCTAATGATGATAAAACAATGATACAAAAATGGAAGAACATTCGACCTTTCCAGTTATTTTGCTGTACAATGCGATCACATCCTTTACTGTGGACTCAAAGTGTGTTGTTGCATCATAGCTCTGCAGGAAAGAAAAAAAAATTAAAAGTCACTTCTAGTTGTACCATTAGCATTCCAAATTTTGTCAATACAGACTATTTGTAACTTTTTTGAGGGAGAAAGCATAGAGCTCTATGGTAGAACAATAACCAGATTTGCCACGAAAATTGAGAGCACTTCTGTATAGCTTGGTCATGGTTTATGCACCTTAATCAGAAGTAACTAGAATAAAGCAAACATTAACATGAAAGGGAGACACGAGATCTGTTTCGAGGAGAAAAGCTTAAACAACTTTTTGACCATAACTTCCCAGCCTCGAGGCAATTTTTGACAGAAGCTTGGGGCAGGAAGCTATAGCAAAATGATCACATACCACTGTGAAAGCCGATAGAATTCACTCTTATCAAGAGAAATCAAGTCTAATTATGAGAAGAAAAGAAGAGATTTTGAACAATCAAAGATAACTTACGGTGGATATGAAGCAGCTATCAGCATTTGAATAATTTGTAGGCTCATATCTGTCATAGGTATCATAGAATATCTCATCTACAGGTCCAAGAAGATCAGTTCCAGGTTTTAGCTCAACCTCTGGCTGGTCGGTCTCTGCTTCAGTTGTGACGAAAGCAATGTACTTCCCTTTAGCAGCAACATTATGAGTGTAGGAGCAACAGAATAGGTACCTAAGAGAAAATCACAAGCAAAACTTTGAAATTCAGTTAACATCAAGGAAGAATTCAGGACTTACCATTGGTCCATTGCCACTACTCTAAATCTACTGCAGTAGAAAAGTTGCCTAGCAAATTGCCTTTGCTACAAAAGATATACACAAGCACAATGGCTAGGTGGTACTTACATGTCCGATTTGCGACCAAGTTGCTTCTGTGGCAGGATGACCTGAACTGAGTGGGAGTCATTGGTGTCTGGAATAGGGTGACTCATTATACACATAGCACGTGCCACTTTACCAACCTTACGTACCTATTCCACCCAATAAATGGAGAGAAGTACACAAATATTAGTTGCCAAGGGAAGATGGATATTGAGTCACACGAAAAAAAGTTGTTCATCGTTTGTCAGAGGAGAAGTTAGCCACTTCATCTCAAAGAAGTAACATGATGAAGTTGAGGACTTACCCTATCAGGTAGATATTCAGGATCACAAACAACTTTCTTGCATTTAGCAGTTTCTCCCTCGGAGGAAACTCCAATAGCTTTCCCGCTATCATCAAAGGCTACCTGCCATCCAAAGTGCATGAACTTAAATTAGCTTACTGCCAAATATATAGCAACACAGTAATAGTAAACAGATAAAAGAAAACTCCCAAGTTTACAGAAATCTTATAGGAGAAAGTCCTTTATGATGTTTATCGGTTTCTCATAAGTGCAAAATGCCTACTCATCTTATTTCCAGTCCAAGGAACTTGATTTCCAACTCAATCATTTTATGCATAAATCCCACAGTTATGCAATAATTAGACACCACCTTAAAAATGAATGTCAGAGCACATTACCGAACAGTCTGGCTTGTTAAGCATGTAGGTTCCACCATACACTGCACTTAAACGCGCAAATGCCTATCAAGGAATGAAGACATTGTTAAAAATTGTCTCATCAGAAGGAGATAATGAATAAGTAGATCACTAACCTGAGGCAATTCTCCGAGTCCATACAGTGGATAGATATAAGGAGATCCTCCTTGGAAACGTGCCAAAGACTCTGCATATAGCTTTAAAACGAAAAGCCAAATATTTTTAGCTATAATATCAATGGGGACCAAACTCGCAGAATTAAATACTATGATGAAAACACATGATCATATAAAAGCAGGACTGCTACTGTAGGTATGGCACTATGGGAAGTCAGCTAGAGAGGAGCTTCCCCCAAATATTTGTCATGTCGTTCTAGTCATATGAAAAAGCCAGAAATGTCATTTAGTTGGAACATTACATGATTTACTAGGTCTGACATTGCTACACACATAATTACATAAAACTGAGCAGGATATCAATGACATTTGGGTAGAAGTGTCTTGTTATACATGGACTGTTTATCATAAAATCTCATTTCAGAACTGATACTTGATATGTAGTTTCAGCAAAACAAACAGTAAATTGGTATTAAAAGATGGGACTAAATTACCTTCATTCTTTTTACAAAATCTACAGCTGGCTGATCCAAGTAACTATCATCCAGATGAAGTGCCAAGGCATGACCAATGAAGTCAATGGTGTCATCTTCTAGGCCATATTTTCTACACCATACGAAGGAAAAAATCAAGCTTGAGGTGCTTCATGCTTAGTTATGCAAGCAAGCATGCACCATAATAAAAAGCTTTTAGCATATTCCTTTTACTATTAAATGATACAAACTATGCATTGTCAATCAAAACCCTGCAACAGCTACTGGCTGAATATGCTGTTTAACCAAAGAGCAACCTTACTCTCAAATGTTATCTTAACCTTTGTCACTTAACCTTTGTCATCCATATTAACAATGCATGAAGAAGGCATTCAGACTGACATAGACTAGTCTATAGCTTTTAGTCATATTTTCATGAAAGCTGAACAGGGTTATTGACAAAAGTTCAGCAAGTAATATGACACTTCAGTATCGATTCATGATAAAGGGTTGACGCAAATATGGCTTAAAGGAATTGGGAAAGGCACATCTAGAAGAAACTGAATCCTAGAAAGATCGAGGAAGAACTGAGTCTTCTCCAAAAGGACTGAATATGTTCTCCTTAACTGAAACCTCATCAACTCCATTTGCATTTTTCTTTTTCATTGAGCGGGAGGGTAGTTGCTACCCAAAGACTTTAATGAATACACATTGCTTGTTTCTGCTGCTGGTTCTCAATCGTACTCACAGCTACCTATATAGTCCAGTGAATTTCAGATCTTAGTCAAAGGAACAGAAGGGCTTATTGAAAGAGACATACTGCACAAAAGAGACCATAGCACAGAGGAGGACTAAGTAAAACCATCTGTAAGATACTCGTAACCAACAGTGCTGAAACGATGAATCATAGTGGTGATTATGACTAGACAATTGCCTGTCAGTTCACGCCTACAAGCAACTTTTTCCCATTTGCTACAACCATAAAGTTGAAAATTAGAGATAAGGAAGAGATCATACGAAATAAGATCTCTTGCAGTGATTTTAGTGAGATCCAGCCCTTCATGAGATTTTGGGTCGTTGTCTTCATAATCTTGAACATAAATGAAGAACTTTCTAGCTCGTCTTTTTTCAAAAAGCCCCATCAATGGAGATTTCAGAGCTTCGACATCTGTAGCAGGCACCTTGTATATCTGGAAGAAACATTTCTCTGTAAGGATTTAGTTTTTTTCTTAAAGTAACAAGTAGATTTTAATCTAGTGAGGAACAGAAGCAGCTAAAATAAAGTTGGGAGGGCAGGGGGGATAAGAATGGCTAGGAATTGTACCTTCCCTTTGTTGTACACAAAGCTACCGTCTACTGCCTTGAAATTTAGATACTTAGTGACATCAGTATGGATAAGGATACGGACTAATACTTCATTCGCCATCATGAACTGCCCAAACAAGAAACAATGACCAATTACATATGCTAATATAGGTCACAAGATCACTAACATAGAGTATCTTAGAGAGCTATGCAGTAGTGAAAGTCCCTAACATATCCATGATCAGAGGTGTGCTTCTCCAAATTATTAGAAAGGAAACAGGATCATCAGTGCCTGGCTAGCATGAACCACATAACGTGAACCACATGACGGGGTTCAAGCAAAGAAAGACTGTTACATTGCTTCAGTATCACCATCGCAGCACTACACTAGCAGATAGTGACTAAGGAGTAATAGGTTAAGAAGAATGTCTACATCTAACACTTGAAAGGAAATCACCATTATTGCCAATTAGAACACTTGAAGGGAAGTCATAAAAGAAGGCAAGGTAATATGCAAAACCAGAAGCTAAAATAGAATGCACTGGAATTAGCTCAGCAACAGTGCAGTAACCAGAACATGTAATACATATCTTACCCCATACTACAAGTTAAACACACAAAACTATCCATACCTTGGGTATCATGTCAACATTGTACTCCTTGCTCGGACCGAAGCTTTCTGGAGGCTTTTCATCACCCCTAAAGCGCTTCCAAAGCTGTTTCAAAGGCGCACGGACAGGACAGAAATTTCAGCAAATGCAGCAATCCAAGGCGAACGAACTCCAAGATAAAGAAAGGTTTACACTTTACTTGTTAATGTTACAGAACAAAATATGATGTATGAAAAAAAAAAAACCTGATTAAGGTTCAGAGAAGTAGAAGCTCCTCCATAGTAGTCATTCCTGTCCATATGCAACACCTGTTTGAAGTGAAAACCAGCAAAAAGTTTGTAACACTTCCGACCAAAATCCGATTTTGCAAACATGGGGAAAACAGCAACTTCAACTGATGATTATAATGATTTAAAGACATCTAATTTAGATCTGTCTCACATCTTTTGAGCAGTACTTAAACTTTAGCAAATGATCAAAAAATTCATTTGTCTAAAAAAAAATGGGATAATCTAGTAATCGATCAAATTATCAAAAAAAAAAAAAAAATTAGTAATCGATCAACAAATGATGAGTTTATGTTTACAAAAAAAAAATAAAATAAAAAATAAAAAATAAAAAAAATGGTCACATTAGTAATAAAGTTGCGCATCAACATTTTGGGAAAACAACAATTGATGATGTTGCGCATACCAACGTCGTCAAGATATCACCTGGGATTGTCATGAAATTAAAATCCATCTTGTATTTCTATGCTTTCTAATAGATTTGTTGTAAAACAGAAAATTTGATGACTAGTTCCACTTCACTAGTAACACTAGAAATTAAATTAAATTCACGTAGATTCCTTAGACAATTTCATTTCGCTTTCAAAAAAATACATAAAATGTGATCACGCAAACATGAGATCACCAAGGTCTCGCTAACAAAAGGTCTCGAGTTTGATTCCTAGGTGTCACACCTCTTGCAACTGACCTCCTCCATGAGGGCAGGCGAAAAAGGTTCATCAAAGGGGAGAGAGAGAGAGGGGTACCTTGAGACCATCAACAGAGAGAAGGCCACTAAGAATGCATTCCTTAAGGCCAGTCCCTAGCACAATTACATCATACTCTTCATCCATTATTTGTTAATTCGCTTCAGCTTTTTTCCACTTTCAATTTGAGATCAGAAATATATCAGAGATTAATTAAGATCAAGAAGAAAATTATCAGAGAATTTTTTTGGGTTTGGTTGAATTTATTTTTTTTGGGTGTTAGTAACATAAACAAAAGAGAAAGGAATAGGAGAAGTGAGGGGTGTAACGAAAATAGCGTTTGGAAATGAACACAAAAAAGAGAGACATGTTTTAGAAGTTGTGCGTGAAATTAGCCCATCTGACCCTCTCTCTTTTCAATTTCTGGGTCTCCACGTGTAATAACATCAGATTTCTTCATGTTAAAATCTTTTTTTTTTTCTCTTTTCTTTTGTTCGCAAATTAAAGAGGGCTAGGTTTGTACGAATACAGATTGGGATACAAATACGTAGATTGTTATTAACATTCCGGAATAACAAGTTTTTGAATAGAATTAGCTAGGCCTAAATCTTAATATCATCAAAGTAACTAGAGTATAATGTGAACTAAACTTAATCATTCAAACATTGTTTTATAGGTGCATTTTAACTTTTTCTACGATAAATGATAGATAAATAAATATAAAGTATATTTACGTGTATATTACAAGTATCGAATACGAGATATTGCATCTAATAAAAGTATTTGTACCATCTAAGTTAGGAATTACCCTCAAGAGTGGGGACTTCCAACATTCATCGTTCATGAATGTCTTACTTTAAAAAGAAAAAATCGTAATGCGAAAATTGAAACTTTATACTAGGAAGTACCTAATTGATGAACTTAGGGTGTGTTATTTAGAGTTTACCCTTTAATTTCAATATAATGGTGCTCTCAGTTAAATCAGTGTTTTGTAGTTCAATTTCATTTCAGAAACACTTTTTTTTCTTCTCTCGCGTATTACTAATAATTAGTTCACTTTAGTGGTGTAAAGTTTTGTATAGTGTTTAGTTCACTTCAATTCAAAGAACCCACTCTCATTTAATTTCTCCTTTTTGAGCCCTAATCATGCAATGCAACTTAATTCCATTCAATTCAATCTTAGTTTATACATTTCATTTTACGTAAGAATCGTTTTTTCTTGTGATCAAAAAGAATCGTTTTTCTTAGAGGAGAGGAGAAGAAGTTTAACTGCCAAGCAAGCTAAGGTGAAGGAGGATTGTCATTTCAGATTTTCAATTTTAGGACATTATGAAAGGCCATGAAATTGAATCAATACAAACCTACCATTGTCTTAGGATTAAATATTTCAACTCAAGTATCCAAACACACCATTATGAAATTATTGTGGATAACCAACTCAATTATGGGTTAGCTTGTACTCTATAACCTATACTTGAATGTAAAAGCATAAAGTACGTAAATTACAGGTTTCCTAACCAAAGAGATGTTGGCTCAGTGGTAAACTGGTAAACAAGTTGCAACTTGTACACTAGGTCATGGGTTCAAACCTCCTGGGAAGCACCTACACGAATTAATTCGTGGAATACCCAAGACCTTGTGTTCCGAAATAATTTCATGATAATAATTATGTCATCGGATGCGGAAGATCTCAAAGCCTACTTTCAAATGAGTCCAATATTAACTATGTTTGGACGAATTTTAAATGGTTAACGATCAAGTTTAAAAAATCAATTCGGTTCAGTTCAGATTAGTTTTATCCAGGTAAATCAAACGGAGCCTAAGTATGACCATAACTCCACTGCATTTCTCGAATTTGATTATAATTATGTGAACTAGCGCAATGAGTTACGACACATAACTCACTTCTTTTGAAACTAGATCAACATTACAACAAGCAAAGCTTCATGCATTCCGGAATACAATATAAGTAATACGTACGTGCGGTACATATACCCCCTCATGATCAGGACCGTTAATGGAGGTTTTCCTGATCGTTAATTTTAACACCCATGAAATTAATCAAGCAAAAGCTTGAATACCTATGTTATCTACAAAAATTATTATTATTACGTACATATACATTTAAGAAGTAGACGAGTTTATTTAACTAATTAACAATACAAGGTATTAAACCAACCCAAGCCTAAGAGAAGTGTCAAAGGTGACATTGTTTTGAATATGGATATGGATGTGCTCTGAGGATTGGCCTAATTTCTTTTGATGAGTAGAGGATTGGCCTAATTGTTGGTTTGAGTTACATAATTCGGCCTGGTCAGCAGTCACCTGTAATGAATAAATCAAATTAAAGTCCCTTAATAAATTGGAGACCTATATATGATTTTATGAAAAGAAAAAATAGGAGGGGGACGAGGAAAATTAATTTTTCACCTTTTCCTTCAATCTTTCATTTTTCTCCCTTTCCTTCAATCTTTCATTTTTCTCCCTTAATGTATCATCCTGAAAAATATTGGACTAAGACAAGCTACTTTAAATGAACTAAAACTAATTACCAAAACTTTTAATTTTAGGTAAAGTTGCAGAAAATTCAAATTAAGTTACAATAAATTTAGAGTATCACTTATTTCGGATATACCCAATGTATAAATAGCAATTCTCTATTAGAGGCCTCAGACCCTCATGTATGAGCCGATCAAAAGTACCACTCTTCTTTTTTATGTAAAGAGGTCAAGTATTACTTTTCATGTAAAGAGGTACCACTTTTTTGCTCACGGCCTCACAGGTGCATATGAGTTTTAAGTTTTGCTGAAGTCCATATGAATGTATCTTCATCATTCACACATATAAGCAGCATAAATTCTTTTAGCTAGTGATATACTAGAAAGCCAAAATAAGGAAGCTTACCTTTTGCTTAAGTCCTTTAATGACTTCATGAAGCTTTTCATCCTGAAAACCATTGACATTACATATCCAAACTGAGTTTAATTAATTTGCAAAGGGCAAATGACTAATTTATAACAAGAACAGCAGCTAATCAACTACTCCTACTAATCAACTGATCACAAACCTTCATATGTCGAATACGGGTACATCCTTTCTCAAGCTGCCTCTCAAGTTTAGCTAAATCTCCAATAGTTAGCGCTTCTAGATCTTCTCCTTTGAGTTCCCTGTCAGTTAATCATCGTTAATCACCATTATTAAACCAACTTTATATGATGATAATATGTATGATAATAAACAACAAAATGTACAAACAAAATAGATCCAAGCCTTCATTTTACTTAATTTATTAGAGGCAATGTTAATAAGTAAATTGGAATCACCTCAGTTCTTGGCTTTTAATAGCGAGTTCCTTGCGCAAAACAACGCAATCTTCTTCCTATTGAATATAAAAAAATAAAAATAAAAAGACAATCCTCAGGAGAACATATAATGTGTTGATAAACAAGATGATCAACAGAAAAAAAAAAAAAAAAAAAAAGAAAGAAAGTAATTACCTGAGGCTGAAGAGATGGATCCAGGTGGTGTAAATTGCCAGTGTATCGCATATACCTCTGAAGTACTTGACCCATCCTGAAAAAAAAAAAAAAAGATGGTTTAATTTACATCATAACTATGGTATAATCAAACTTTCTTCAATGTTACTTATTTGTTATGCTTTCATTACGGCCAAATCCCTAAAATGGTATGGTATTGTACACCATTTGGAGCTATTTTTATGACGGTTTGAAGATAGTTTGTTATTTCTGGTATCCTCAAAACAGTTGCAATTATATATGCTCCTTCTTCCTATATAATACGGAGTTTAGCCGCATTCTTTATAAAGATATATTAAAAGTTATATATTCTCGAAGGAAGATCTCCTAATTTTCCATTTTTACTTTCTTACCTTTATATACTTTAGTTACATAAAAGCAAAGATGCTTCCTTACCTTTATTGATAGTATCTCCTTAATTAGGAGTGTATATAGGGTCCGTTTGGCCTAACTCCCACAAATTCAACTTCTTCTCCCAAATTTGTTGAAGTTTACCCCATTTGCATCCACTCCCACCTCCACCTCCAACTTCTAGAGTTTGAAATAAAGCTAGAAGTAGAAGGAGAAGCTACAATTTGTAACTTCTCCTTCTAGTCCAATTGTAGCTTTATTTTAACTTCTTAGAAGTTGAAAATGGAGAGGAGAGTGCATAAAAAGGGGGTGAGCAAGAACAAATTTAGAAGGAGAAGGAGAAGTTGGTAGAAGGTAGGTCAAACGGGCATATGTGAAGCTTATTATAAATGCATGAAGTTGCTCATCTCTCTGTTGCTATTTTTGCACATCTCCTTAATTATTTAGTCTACTACTCTTGCCCTTTTTTTTTTTTTTGTTTCTCTCTCTGGATTCATCATCAATAAGAATACTTTCAAATAAACCAAAGTAAGCTAATTAATTATATTTTACAAATAAAATGAAATCATACTTTATTAATTTTTATTTTTATCTTTTGCTCCCTAATTTGAGACAGACAACAATTCCACAATTCATATCTTTGGGGAAAACAAAATTTTACTCCAAAGGTGTTGAAATCAGCTGATCTCTCCTATAATTGTATGAATCTGTACTGGCTAGCAAGAAGATTTGAAGATACACCCTTTGATTTTCTGGTCTACCTTAGCCATATCTCACCACAGTGTAGTTAGTGTAACAAGACTTCTAGTCAACTTCACTATCCCTAAGTTTTACCTAGTAGAGCCTATTATTCTAGGGTCTCATTTCTCTATACTTATACTTATTTGACTTTGAAATATAAAAGTAAATATTTACAGATTGCAGAAAGAGGAATGAAGAAGATCCGCAGAGAGAAGGAGAGGAGTTTGGTTAGATCATCGTACTGGCGCATCCTCCACTCGTTCCCATTAATAATTTGCGAAACGAGTCCAAATGTCTCGTTACCCTCAAAGAAGAGGATGACTTCCTTGCAATTTCAAAAATATCAAAAAAGAAGAAAGGAGAGAGAGAGACCTTGAGCTGGAGAAGTGATGGAGTTTGGCAGTGGAAGAAAAGACAACGAGACCAATTCCAGCATCACAGAGTGTTGAGAGTTCTAGAGCTTTCTTAAAAAGTCCTCTTTTTCTCTTTGAAAAAGTCACCTGTCTTGCTGTTGTGTTATTTATCTTCTTCAACTCAATCTTTGGCCTCACCATTGTAAACAACTTCAATTCCTACTGCTCATTCAATTCATTTTTCACCCAACAACAAAAAAATAATAATATTAGTAAAAAATCAGCCAAAGAAAAATGTGAAGAAAAAACAAAGACAAAAGTTAAGTTCATCAAAACTAAAACCCTTTACTTCAAACAAAACCCACAACCCCAACACCCAGTTAAGTTCGACGACAACAACGACAACAACGACGACAACAACCCAGTATGACTCTGGGAAGAGAGAGAATGGGTCTGATAGATCCATACATGATCTACTAGGTAGCAAACTAAAGAAAAAAAGAAAGATACATTTGACAATTATATTATTTAAGGGCTAAAAGAAGAAAATGGAACAAACCCTAGATGGGAAGCAAAAGCATAGGCAGGCAGGTGGCAGGGACATAAATAAAAAATGGAAAGTTGTACAAATTTATAGACTAAGAGCAAAGGGAGAAAGATACCCAAAATAATGCAAAGAAATAGGAATGTGGGGCTGCTATAATAAATAATAATCTCCTGGGTAATAAAAACATTATATATTTATTGCATCTTGGCCCTTGAAGGACTATTAGAGCCATTGTGATTGGCCCTAGCTAGCTAAAAAAATTTGGTTAGATTTTACAGCACTCACACACACCTGTGAGAGGAGAGAGAAAAATGAAGGATGATAGAAAGGTTGAAGAAAGGGTTAGTTTTGTACCAGGGTTAATAATGGTTGGTTTGAGAGCCCATGAGAATATCTGATGGGGATATCATCATTATTTTAATTTCTGGCTAAGATTTCCGTACGAAATGGTTCATGTTGCTCACTGTAGAGAGTGGCTATATAGTTATAGCCTAAAGGTATAGGCCGTACATGCCCTTGATTATTACACATGACATTAGTCATATTCATTACCCTCATTGTTGTAAATATACTGTTTGCTAAAGTTGAATTTTGCATTGTATTCCACCAAGGCAACAACTTACAACCCTCCAATACCCAAATGACTGTTTGATTTTTTTTGCTAAAGTTTCATTGTACACACACTTTTTGGAAATCTTAAATTGTTATAGAATAGGGAATTTAGGTTGGTCCATCGGTAGATTTCTGAAATCTCTACAGTAATTTATGAGAATACCAATGAAGTGACGACAAAATATAAAAAGACATTCATTTTTATACATAAAGTGACAAGATTCCATTTGAAAACGACGTAGTATCTGATACGTTAGTGTCGGCACATAAGGTTGTCTAATATGTTTGTATTAACATATTATTAGTCTGCATTTCCTTGGACAAACTACCTGCTCAAATAGGGAAGTTGGTTACAGTGTGACAACATTTTTGTATCTAAATTAAAAAAGAGTCCATTTAAAAACGCCCTAACAACGGATATTTTCAGTGTTGTACAAATTACAAGCTATTTTGGACCATAGGAAATTTGATTATAGTTACATTGTCAACCATATTGGTACCAATAATCAATATGCTTGGAGATGTATTTGGTCATAACTTCATATACCTCATAGTATTTCTTGTGTAGGTAGTGTGATCTATCATTACCGTGGACATCATTCGTATAGAAGGGATTAAACTCTTTCGGGGTGTCCTACATACATAGGATCCTCATAGGAGAGGTCAGTCGCGACATGTGCAACGCAACAATTAGAAATTGAACTCTAAATCTTTTCTTGGCGACCTACAATGTTACCCTTATAGATCCTGCCGTTTCCGTTTTAGGTACTATTCAGAGCATAAGATTAAAGGCCCCGTCCTCCTGGCTCGTTATCGGTAAAATCGCGGCAGCTGCTGGTGACCGACCAAGTCCCACCGTAATGCAGTGAGCTTACCGTCGCCGACAACCTCATCGGTGACCGGCCGGGTGACCTCCTCAGGTTTCCATTTGGCTATCTCTCTCATTTCTCCACCCATATACGTGGGTATTGTATATATCGGACCATGATTGCTTTACACCCATTGTAATATACACAATTGTGTCTATGGGTCTATCTCTCTTCTTTTCCGTGGGCCCCTTTGAATTTCATGGGGGAATTGTGAGTGTGGGGTAACCGTCACCGTCACCGTCACCGTCACCATCACCATCTTTTTATATAACTGTATGTTGATGATTATCCCAATTAGAAGACTTTCTAGCCACAAACAATAACATGTTTGGTCCATATGATTTTAGATGACAACGGTACCAAAATGCATTATTTCTAAACACATATGATCAGGATCAAATAGACATTCATGGAGTAAATAGACTATATAGTCATTATAATGAAATTGTTTACACTTTACTGATAAAATTGGATTCTATATATCTTAAGGTACGCAATGTGTGCATCCAGTTCTGAAGAAAGCCAACCAGCCAACCAGCCGAATTCGATCGAGTACAAACGCAACTAGTACATTACATTTACATACAACTATATATACATGTAAGAGTAAGACATATATACAAGATCGAGTTTATTTAGCATCTGTAACTTGGATGTAGTACAAATGGAAAAGAACTTAGGACGACGTAATTTCAGGGTCTCGGTCTAAAGTCTTAACCACTAGATCAAAGACATCCTTCGAGGTACTAAACCAGCCCCAATCTTAGAGAAGTGTCAAAGTTGACATCATTGTTTTGAACATGAATTTGCTCTGAGGATTGGCGTAATTGATGATGCTTTGACGAGTTATGTGATTCGGCTACATCAGTCATCTGCAGGGAAGAAAATCGGAGCCGAGAATGGCATACATGAGTATGAAAAATAACCTTAGGAGAGACTGAGGGAAAACAATATAAATTTTCACCTTTGTTTTCAATCTTTCATTGTCCTCCATCAATTTATCTTCCTGAGATTTCATAATTTAGAATATGAAATTAGAATCATACAGTAAGGGCATTTTGAAATGTTTTTGACAGTTCAGATAATGCAACTACCTTTAGGTAATGGTGGTGATGTTTTTTCAAATTTTATTGTTAAAACTCTCAAGTTGGAAACAGTTCTGTATAACAGTACAATCTGATATGACCAAAACTGTTAAATTGGATACATAGTAAAATGAATCCATGAACTATTTGTTGTTCAAAAACATAATCTAACTATATATCATTCATTTTTTGTTAAGCTAATGTCTTAAACAAAGAGGCATAGAGACCTGCATATGTCATCATCTACATAAGGATACATGAAACTTATTACCTTTTGCTTAAGGCCTTTGATGACTTTATGAAGCTTGTCATCCTAAAACCCATAATAATCAATAGAAACTTAAGTTTAGTTTGCAAAGGGAATAACCAGCAATCAAACAGATCAGAAACATGATCTAACTCATAAACCTTCATTAGTCGTACACGAGAACGACCTCTCTCAATCTGCCTCTCAAGTTTAGTTAACTCTTCAATAGACAGTTCTTCTACATCTTCTCCTTCAATTAGCCTGTAGTGTGTCCTTTATAATTAGTCATATTACAATGTACAAACAAAGAGAGTCAATGCTAATAAGTGAAAATTAAAGCACCTCATTTCTTGGCATTTCTTTGCAAATTCCTTGCGCAAAACATCACAATCCTCAGGCTATGGGTGTTAAATCACAAAGAGTCATGCAACTTGGTCAAGGAGCTTGTTTAATTAACATGTTCAACAATGGAAAATGACTAATTACTACCTGAGGCTGAAGAGAGGGATCAAACTTGTCAAGATTGCCTGTGTCTCGCATATACCTCTGAATTACTTGACTCATCCTTAATCATGGGAACAAAAGATGGTACAATCAACTCCCAGTGATATGATTAAGGTTTTCGACAATGCTTCTAGTGCAACAAAGTTACAAAGAATAGTATTTGTGTTCTTCTAAAGAAGAAGAAAAAAAGAACACTCAAGTTTTGTGTAAGACGTCTCATAGTATGACAATTGAATATAATACTTTTTCTTCAAAATGTTATTCTCCCTCCGTTTCTCTTTAAACTTCCTACTTGCTTTTTTAAGGTCAAACTTTATAAACTTTGACCGTAAATATATAAAAAATCTCTATGAGTTATGATTTGAAATTATATGCATTAGGTTTCTTTGGAAATGTATTTTCAAAATATCAAATTTTTATAAATTTTACTTGTATAATTTGATAGATATTGATGGTCAAACTACCACCTTGAAGACCGTGAAAAAGCAAGTAAAAAGTTTAAAGAGAAACGAAGGGAGTATGTTTTTGTCCGAAAAAGAACATTTTTCGGTCGACAGCTAAACGTATTTAGAAGTAAAGTAACACTTTCTAATCCAAAAGTAGCACTCATTGTTCGATTGTACAGTAACAAATTAAATGTTGCACGGAACTTATTAGAGATATATTTCCGGCCATTAAACTTTGTGTTCATTATTCACCGGAAATTATAAAATTATATACCAAACCGCCTTGAACACAAGTAGTACAAATACATGCTTCAAATACCAGATGGCAAATTATATTCAAAATTGAGAAAATTTTAGTCTCCCTACTCTTGCTCTTTCTATTTTCTTAATTTATTTTGAGAGGGAAATAAATAAGTAGCTCTTATCTCCATCTTAAAATGTTGAAGAGTGTTGCATATAAAACAGCAGTGTTCTGTGTTCTGTGTTCTGTGTTCTGTGTTCTGTCTTCCAAATAAATCAAACCAGGTGTATATATGGCAAATTATTATGAAGCCCTATGCCACACTTTGAGAAATCACAATCAGTATAAATAAATAAATAAATAAATAAAAAAGGATAATAGACTTTGTAAAATTCCAAGCAGTTTACAAATAAAAGTACTTGAAAAGCACTTCAAACACAATATATATAATTTAAATATATGCATCTAATGTACTGTATGAAACTAAGTAATGGTGTCTAAAATTAGCTCTTCCTCTCTAATTTAGTACAGTAATTTTTATTATCTGTACTAGCTTGAAGGATTTCATGACATCCACCCTTGATTTCCTGGTCTACCTAGCCATATCCCACCACAGTATAGTTAGTATACCAAACCAGACTTCTTATCAATTATCCACAAATCCCTATCTTTTTAGCTATGCTTCTTCCAATTTTATAAAAGATAAATATAATATCTATTATTGTAGTTTAATTTGTAGAAAATAATAAAAGATATAGAAGAAGAAATTAAAGATCCAGTAAGAAAGAGAGAGAGAGAGAGAGAGAGAATGATTTTACCTTGAGTTGGAATACTGATGGAGTTTAGCAGTAGAGGAGAAGACAACAAGACCAATCTGAGCATCACAGAGTGTTGAGAGTTCTTGTGCTTTCTTTATAAGTCCATTTCTTCTCTTTGAAAAAGTCACCTGCCTCACTGTTGTGTTCTCTATCTTCTTGATCTCAATTTTTGATCTCACCATTATTATTCAATTCTTTCCAACCTGCCATGAATTCATTTATCAACCAACAATTTAAAAATAAAAAAATAAAAAATAAAAAAAAAAACTATATAATTACTCTCAGAAATCTATAAAAAACCAGTCAAGAAATTAAACTTAAAATTAGAACCCTATGAACTAAAACCTACAACAACACAGTATGACTCAGTTTCTGAATAGATCTAAATGAGAGCTAAAGAAAGAACAGATTTGCCATATTAAGGGCTAAAAGCATAAACATAGAACTAACCCTAGATGGAAAGCAAAAGAAATCAAGCAAGTGATGAGATCTTGCTTGGGTAGGTGACAAGGGCATAATGTACAAATGGAAAGTTAACAAATTTATACAAAATAATGGGAGATACCCAAAATAAGAAAGGAAGAAATAAAAAATAAAAATAAAAAGGGAATATTGGGTAAAAACTATTGATTGGCCAAAAACTCATAGGTTGTCACATTTAATTCATAATTTTTGACCCACCTAATTAAAGGCCCAATAGTAGCTTCCATTACTAATAAGAATATGATGGAGATAGAGAGTGAAAGATGATGGAAAATGTTGAACAAGGTTTTCTCTCTCCACACTCTCACAGCAACAGCCAATGGTTAAGAGCCAACCAAGAGGGGATACTTTTTTCTGGGGATTTATTTTTTTCCATTTATTTTCTGGGTTTTTTTGTTTAAGAAGTTTTCTGGGTTTATTAATTAATTATCTATAGGATATAGGATTCTTTCTTTTGATTTTTTTGTAGCTTAAAAATAGGTATGAAATGACCCATGCTGGATAGTACTGTAGATTGTACGTGAGTTTGGATTCTCTAGAGTTTTTTTTTCTAGGGTTTTTGTGGAGTTCTTTTTTACTCTCTATCTCTCTCCTCTAATTATTTATTTTTCAAATAAAATATATCTATAATAAATAATTAAAAAAGAGAGATAGAGAGTAAACAAGAACTCTAGAGAATCCAAACTCATTGTACGTACCCTAGCTAGTTGATTTACCCCCTTCCTGATACTTTCCCCACCTTCCTGATACTGTTCTTGCATTTCACCAACAGGCAACCACCAAATCCAAATTAATTAATGTCTTTGTTCATATCTTTTTTATTTTTAGCTCGAATTGTACATCATACTGTTTATAAGGTTTTAAATTGTAATCAAAATATCAAAACTAAACCCATCCCGTTGACTAAAGTTGAAATTTGTGGTGTTGTTTCTTTGCTTTTGATCATCTATTTTTTAGTTTGTTTTTCTTTACGGTTATTAGTTATAAAATCGCCTTTGGCGAGAGATTGTGGAATTCTCCGCGCTTGTTGGAGGGTCGTCGAATTTCTCTATTTAGGTTTGGTTTGATGAATCAAGAAGACAAGTTTCATCTACTATGTCAGGGAGATTTGTTTTTCCAAATAGCTGCAACACGTTTCGTGTTTACCTCCGATCGTAGGGAAAAGGCAGTGGACTCTCATTTACTGTATAACATATTTTTTGCTATATTAGGGGTCAATTATCGACGAAACTGATCAAGACGTCGATTTCTAGCAATGATGTTTGGATTGGTAGTCACTTATTGACGTAGTTGATCAAGACATTGATTTCAAACAGTGATAGTTGGAGTCATGTTCATTGTTATAGATGCCGAATGACTTTTTATGAATGAATGAATTCTCTTTTTGGCCTTTAGAAAATTTTTATGAATGAATGAATTCTCTTTCTGGCCTTTAGAAAAAAAAAACTCATCACCAATTCATAACATCACTCCGGTAAACTACCCCATGAGTAAACTAGTATTACTATAAACTGTAGTAGTTGTTACCATTCTAAGGTGGAATTTTAATTTGATTGGATTATCTGCAAGATTTTTGAAATCCAATCAACAACTATGAATGTTTGAAGTAACCAAGCAAAATTTATGAGTAATAAATATAAGGAGACTTTGAAATTAACCAAAGTGTTTTCTTTGATAATGGGAACCAATTTAAATTGATTAAATATATATAGCATCTACTGATTTAATTATTATTGTATATTGAGTTGGTCTCAAAAATAATATTTATTAATTTAAATTGGTTTAATAAGTAACATGTTATTTACTAAGTATTTTTTTTATTAAATAATCAAATAAAACCAACATTATATTAATCATCATCATCAATAAGTACTTTTTTTAATAAATGAAATTGATCTGATTTAATGATCGAGTAGTCTCATATGATCTGATTTGATAAAGTAGTCTTATCTGATTTAATAAGTTGAAATGTTTATAGCTTCCAAGCTCATCGCCCTTAACTCAAAGCGTGGATGTCAATCATATATGTCACCATATTATGAACGTGGTGTCCAACATTTGACTAAGTAAGTTTGGAGTAATGCTCTCTTCATCTTATATTTACTGAACTTCGACTCTGCACAAAAGATGAACCAAAGTGAATTCTACTAAACTGAAATGTTTGTTACGAATTGAACTAAACTTCTTCGTATTAGTGAATGTTGCGCAATAAGAACAGAATAATAGTTCTTTTTTCCAAACTAAAGTAAAATTTACTGAACAAAACATTTTGATAGTGAACTGAATTTCTTTTTACCGAGTTAAACTGAACTAAACTTTACCGAAAACTCAGTAAACAAGTTCAAGAATAAATAGAACAGAGCCTTAGCCTATATTATGTATCATCAGTGTGATATATTGTAGAATTCTATGTATTAATACTATGGAACAAGGGGAGTATATGATAAGCTTAATGTCTCACTCTTTAAGGTGCCCACCAGCTAACGTAGAGAATACTTAATGTGGTCGACGGTGTACACCCTTAATGTGAAACACAAAAATAAATATGATGAGCTCAAAGCTCCAATCGTCCCTACGTTACAATTTAGGTTTCCAAATTTGATCAGCTTCTTAAAGAACATTGATTAGTGAGGTGAGGGAGGACTGAGGGAGTATATTTACACAGACATAGTAAAGGCAATCCAACAACGTCTCAACCGGGTTGTGCTTCGGTAAGTCTTGTTTCTTTGTACTGGGCCCGAAGGCTGGGCTTGAGAAATGGGCCTCGTATGTCGAAAGTTGAAATTCAAGACTCATGAGTTATGACCTGTATAAATGGGTCAGCTAGTAACCTCATGAAGTCCAAACTAAGAGAGCATTTAGGCCCAATGTTACTCCAAATTACAGTTTTCTGTCTCTACAAAAACTTGTGTGGATTTAGTCTATAATGGACCAATATTTGGAGTCACCCCCTACTTTATTTGGAGCCACTCCTTTTAAAAGTGGAGTCACCCCTACTTCATCTAGAGTTCCCCCTCAAATTTATACTTGGCACCACCCCTACTTCACCTAAGCCACCCCCTACTTTACATGTAGTCATCCCTTACTTCACCTGGAGTCACCCCTCAAAATTACTTCATGTAGAGCCACTCCTTTACTTTAGCTGGAGCCACCCCGTACTTCATATGGAGCCACCCCGTACTTCATATGGAGCCACCCCTAAAATTCTAAAATTACTTGGTCCACGGTGGACTAAGTCCACACAAGACGTGCTCGTGGATCAAGTAAATTTGAGGGGTGGTTCCAGGTGAAGTTAGGGGAGGCTCCAGGTAAAGTATAGGGTGACTCCACTATTAGAGGAGTGACGCCAAGTATAAATTTGAGAGGTGGCTCCAAGTTAAGTACGGGGTGGCTCCAGGTGAAGTAGGGAGTAGTTCCACTATTAGAGGGGTGGTTCTAGGTGAAATAGGGGGTGGATCCACTGTTAGAGGGGTAGCTCTAGGTAAATTATGAGGTGACTCTATTATTAGAAGGGTAACTCCAGGTAAAATATTGATCCACCATAAATTAAGTCCACACAAAATTTGCTGATAAAATAAAACTTTTCTTAAATACTTTTCATGTTACAAATATTTATAAGTATCTTTGGTCTACGGTGAACCAATTTCAGACAAAATAAGCTACATACAAATTGGGAGTTCTAAACTCAAAAATGGGATAAGTTGAGTGGAAAGTGGAGACTCAAGCTGAAATTCCAAACGTTTGAGTACTAGTGCTTGCTCCATAAATTTCTCCCAAAAGGTTGTGTCATTTTAAGTAACATTCTAATCGCATGTCCACACGAGCTATCAATCTATCATACTTACTTTGATCGATCCCTAAATATTTATAACATGTTTTGTCCTTACTCACACATTTTATATAGAAGTTCTTAGAAAATAATCATCCAATATTAGTGCACGTGCAATTTCTTGAATTACGTTCAATCATAAAGAAGATGCACATTATTAACATAATAAATAATACTATCACCATCCTTTTAAAAAAATTCATAACAATTATCACTATCACTATCATTAAAACATTTACACTCTTTATTGTCCATAACATTCATAGACATTAAGTTTTAATATGAGTAAATGATGAATCCCTTATATCCAAATGACTTATTGTAGGCATTGAAGATATATTTACATATAAGGATGATAGTGTATCAAATATTTATAGATCGAATGAAGTTATATTCATATCTATATCCACTTGTTATTTCATTAGCAAAATATGCATTTGTTATTGCATCATTTCATTCATTCATGTCCATATCTATTAGACGAAGCTAATGATTAATTAGATTTCTAACGAATATTTTACTAGTTTTAACTATGTAAGAAAAAACGAAGTTTTAACACAAAAAGTATTTATTGCTATTATGTAATCTAAATAGGTTCGACGTCAAAGTTGTTGTTATTAATACAAGTTTGGTAGCCATTACGTGAATTAATGAATGATTGATGACCATTCATATCCGATAAATCTATCACTAGACATATATCACCCCGTTTACGTAACGTAAAGTTAACACCATTAGCATATTGCACTTACCATAACACAAATTATTGAATAAATGAGTAAATGCTTAAAATAGTTCATCACATATAAAATCTTTTTTTTTTTGCCGCGCCTGTTTTATTGTTGTTGAAAAAATTCATGGTTAAGGCATTTACATGACAAAAAAGTTAAAAATAAGCATATCTTAAATAAGGATTAAGTCACAGTTGGTTTCATTTCAAAAGTAACATATCCACAAAGATCACGTAATAAATGAGATTTTTTTTTTTTTGTAGAAAATTATGTTAGATTTGATTCTTATATTTTTCGGATGTTTTTTTGTCAACGTAAATAAGTAAAGCTACCAATGATTGAAAAGTGAAATTTATGAAACTATCTAAATGCAAGATTTACTCCGCAATCTATTCTATGTCTGTATACAAATATATGAAAACTCAAACAAACTCCCCTCTCCCACACCCGCACATTTCTAAAAAAAAACTAATCATTAACGACATATCGCAGTACATATCATCACAGATTCACAATCAATTCCACATTTTAAATTACACTGTAAATAAAAACCACAAAAAATTAACAAAATTCAGCAAAAAAAATCAACAAAATCTAGTACTACAAATCAAGAATAATAAGCAACAAAATCAAATGGTGAAGCTCCCCCTTCATTACTTACTTTCACTTCATTCATTTCATTTATCATCAATTTTTTCTTGTTGGTTTATTAAAAGTACATATAGCTGAAAAGTGAAAAGTCCAAGCAGATTAAAAACCTCAAATCAAAACCCTCTCACTTTGTACTTGATGATGAATGAACCAGTCTAGTTACTCCAGTAGTAGTACTAGTAAATAAAACACTCTTTCTCTCTCCTACAAATGACCGTTTTACCCCTTGACACCCACCACCCTTTCACCTAAACTCCCAAATACCCCTGTAATTTCCCCCAAACCAAAACCCCAATTTCCTCTCTCTCTCTCCTCTCTTTCAACCCCCACGCCCTTCACAAGCTCAAAGCGAGAGAAATCAATCAAACCAACAAAACCCAAATAGAACAACAAGAGAGAGAAGTAGAGAGTGTGATTAGAGAGAGGAGAGAGAAAAAACCCAAAACCCAGAAAATGGACCCAAATACCCAACGGGCCGAAGCAGAGCGGTGGCTAGGAATAGCGGCGAAGCTATTAACAGCGCGTGACTTCCTAGGTAGCAAGACATTCGCGATCCGGGCCCGAGAAGCTGACCCGAACAACGTTGTGTCTGACCAGATTCTTGCTGTGGTGGATACGGTTCTTGCTGGTGAGAAACGGGTCAACATTTCATCATCGGCCCAAACCCAGGCCCATCAGGGTCAAGCCCAACAGCAACAGCAGCAGCCGGACTGGTATGGGGTTTTGCAGTTACCGAGGTTGGTTCGAGACCCGGACCTGATTGCGAACCATTATAGAAGATTGGTGATGTTGTTGAATCCGGAACATAATCGGTTACCGTTTGCTGATTATGCTTTACAATTGGCGATGGAGGCTTGGTCTGTACTGTCTGACCCTACTAAGAAGTGGTTGTTTGATAACGAGCTTGCTTTGTCTTTACAACGGGCCTCGTCTGGGCTTGTTGAACCGCCGCCACCGTCTGCTGTTGTTTCGGTTTCGGGTTCGGGCTCGGCTCAGTTGAATACTTTTCAGTTCTTTCAGAATCAGCCTCAGCAGCAACTGCAGCAACAACAACAGCAGCAACAACAACCCAATTTGCCGATGTGGCAACAGCAGCCGCAGCCGTCACATCAGCAGAGCCAGTTGGAGTTTATGCAGCAGCAGCCGCCACCGATGTCGCCACCACCGCCACCGCAGCAAGTGCAACAGCTGCTGCCTCAGTGGCAGATGCGGGACCCAACACCGACTAAGGGTCGTAGTAGTGGGGGTGGGGATGGTGGAGAGAGAAATAGGGGTTCTGTTAATAATGGGGTTGGTGGTGGTGGTAGTAGTAGTAGGGGTGGAGTTGTTACTAGTTCGACAGTAAACGCTCCTGTATCACCACCACCATTACCGAGACCTCGAGCAATGCCTGCACAAATGGTGGCTCCACCCCTAGTACAAGTTCAATCGCTACCATCAGCACCGACAGCGATACCAGCACCGGCACCATTGCCAGTGGCAGTACCGCAATCAGTGGCAGTACCAGTAGTGGCAGCAAAAACAGCAGTACCGGCCAGGGAGAAGCAAGCAGAAGTAAGAACAGGTGTTGATGATGGTAATGTTGGTAGTAAGGGTAATAATAATAATGGTAGTAGTAATACTAATAATGTTAATGTTGGGGTTGGGGTTGGGGTTGGTGGTGATAATGTCAATAATGTTGATGATGGGGTGGTAGAAGAGGAGGAAGAGGAAGAGGTAGAGAGTTTTTGGACAGCTTGCCCTTACTGTTTTTACATATATGAGTACCAGAAAATGTATCAGGAATGTACTCTTAGATGTCAGAATTGTAAGAGGGGGTTTCATGCTGTACAGATTCCGAATCCCCCTCCTGTTGGTCCTGCTAAGGGCAAGGATAAGGACAAGGAGAAATCGTTTTGTTGTTGGGGCTTTTTCCCATTAGGGTTTTCAATGGCAGCTTGGAAGAAGCATAATCAAGCTATGAACCCGAATGGTTCGTCGAATTGGGTCCCTTTCTCGCCAATGTTTGCTTGTCCGACGAATAATGGGGGTGGGAATTTTCAGTGGTTTGCTAGTAATGGCAATGCCTCTGTTGGGCCCAAGTATGTGGGGAGGAAGAGTGGTGGGTTAGGGAATAATGGCTCTGCTCCAAGGGTTTATATAGATGATGTTGAGGCTCTTGCTGATGATTCTGATCCTAGTGATTCGGATTCGTCTGATGGTGATTGGCGTAATCCTGGTGCATACATGAAGAAGAAGAAGTCTAAGAGAGGGAGGATAGGGAGAGGTCAAAAAAGAAGGCCAAGGAGATCAGATAGGCTAAATCAAGGGAATCAGGATTCAATTGGTGGAGGCGGAGTGTCTGTTGGTGGGGAGGGTTTGAGAGACGGGTCTTCACCACAAGAAGTTGTGTTTGGTTTGGTTGCTGGCAATGCCAATACCAGTGCAAATGGCAAGAAGGCTGATGCAAGCAAAAATGTCGCGTCTACTGTCACAAGGAAGCAGACTAGAAGAAGTGTGAAGGATGTGGGGAGGTTAGATTTGAATGTCGAATTCAACAATGAGGGTGATGAGCATGCACCTACAGTCAGCGCGGTGAATGGGGAGGAGGACGGGATCGAAAATATTGCATTTTTTGAAGGCCTTGATGAGTTTCTAAGTACTCTGCCAATACTAAATGTTGGCGGGGATGAAAAGGCTAAGCCATCTTAGAAGAAACAAGCCTTCTCTTCCATCCAAATTCTGTCATTGCTCTTTTGCTGTTTTTGTATGCAGGTAGCTAGGCTTCTTGATGTATGTAGAGCAACTAGGATAATCTTTAAGCTGCTTCCTGGTTGCTATTATGTAGTATGTATTTTGCAGGGATTTGATCATCAGGTCTTTTTTTTGCTCTTAGAAATCTCCCCTGTAGATTAGCCTGCTCTGCTGTGTCGAATAATTTCCTGATGTTAATTTTGGTACATTTATGGGATAAGCAGGATATAAAAGTTGAGTTCTGTAAATAAACCACTGTTTATCTACCTCTAATTGTGTTAATTGTGGTGATTGAAATGCTGCTCATTCTCCCTCACGGAAATGGTCACAGTAATTGTGGTAAAGGTATGGGAAGTGAGATGTGTAAGGGTTCCCTTTCATTTTAATGCGGGATACATGTAGCTTCTATCATTAATGCTACACAGTATGGTAAAGACATTGTTACTAACGTTGTGCTCAGATGCTCAGGGTTTCAGTTCTTACACTGGGGAGCTGCTAGATATTATGGCACGATTCCCTTGACCTCATTAGAGAGTGTGGTAGCAACTCACTTGTTGCATTACTTCCATATCTTGAAAGTGATTGTCATTTAAGCGGCTGCTGGCTTAGTAACAGGAAGAATTAAAGGCAAGTAAGTTTCTATGTTTGATTTCTTGAGTTATTTATACGATTCTGATCCTAAGTTTTATTAGGAAACTGTTTATGACTTTATGTTATCTACTAATATAGCATGTACTTACTCCCTTGTTCAATGTGTTTCCCTTTTGTGTTGAACTGGCATCCTGTTGCATTGATCAATTTTCTGTTCCTGGGGTTTGTATGATGAACATAACCCTGCTTCAATTTCAAACTTGTCGTGGACTACTTTCTTGCTTACTGTCATAACTCATATGTACAGATTGGGGCATTTTTGTCCTTGTATAAAGATTCTTTAATGAGCATTCAGAAACAATTTTGCCGTCAATCACAATTCACAAGTCAGATCAGCTTACCTTGGAATTTCCCTTTTCAGATTTCTGGAGGTTGTTAAGGAAGCCTGGAAAGCATGGGCCAATTCAATCAAGTGCAAGAGTATGAGCATTTCCCTGATCTTGCAGAATTTCCATTCCTGGGCATTGAAATGAAAATAATATAAAGAAGTCTTTCAATGCTTTCTTTTATTGGTTATCAAAATCTTTATGGTTATCTGGGGGTTTATCTCTTTAAGTGAAGCCCTTGTTTATTACCGTGAAATTTTTTGACATTGATTCTTTCCAAATTGTGTTTACTTAGACTCTGCGGACTATGTTACTGAGAGAGATTCTGAGATATGTGTTCTAGTGCCTGAATCTGCCGTTTTCTAAACTTTTGCGTGTTTTATATTACCTAAAATGAAGAGTCAAGTGCCCATACCCATGTTTGAGTATCGAGGTCCTCGAGGATCTGACTAAGGTACTTGAGGTGTGATGGAGAGTTAGACTATCTGAGTAACATAGTCTGAAAACTGACTGCCTGAAGACTAGCCAAAAAAAAAAAAAAAAGACTGCCTGAAGTCTCACGGATACTGCCACTTTAGAACCAGGAAGCAAAGTTTCATGTCTTTTGAGATCCTGTTGGTCTAAGGGGTAACTAAATGCAGCTCCATCATCCCATTGTCCATTAGCTATTAATTCGTAGCAACTTTGTTTCAATCTCATGCCCAAACTTTTGCAGCTTAATTTTTTGGGAAACCGGAGAATAATATTGTCATATGCTGGATCCGTGTTCTTTGGTTTGAGGTCTCTGCTATTATGTTTTTCAGTTCATTGATGGAGATTCACTGGGCTATGGAGACTATGGAGTGTGGATATGGAGATTCTCCTAACTTTGGATGGCGACAGACAACCACCTTTACAGATATATGACTGAAAAAAGGCAAGTCTTTTGTCGTCCCTTGATTAATAAAGCTAAGCTTCTTACATTATTATCAACAGTGCAAACTGCAAAGGTGCTTCTTGGTTGCTCAGTCTTCTTTGCCTTATAAGGGATGGATACTTTGAGAACTTGTTATATTAGAATAATTTTATAAGGCTAGATATACAAGTTAGCTTCTTAGGATGACTAAAACGAAACCACATTTGAAATCCAAGGATTGAGAGATTTATATGTGCGTCGATTAACTTTAATTTATTTGGCTGCTTGAAAGATTGTACACGCTTTGCCTTGTTGGAAGTTGAGATCATTAATAGATGTTGCATCAAAGGTTTATAAGTGGGTCAACTAACAATAGACTGCCTGCATGAATGAGTTAAATGCAAGGATTAGTTGTTAATTATCAAGTGGGGTCAACTAATTGCCTGCTCAATTTGAAGTGGTTAACTTTAATTATCTTGATAGTTGACCTTCGTATCTTGGTTTCATGTGGCCTTTTTATTGAACTATAATGAATCTGGCTGGGTAGCTCGTTTCCGTTGCTTGTACTATTTGACTACATATGTGATAGATGCTCCCATTAAAATGGGCTTCTCTTGCTCAGAAACTTTTCAGAGTGTTGAACTTTATTATTATACTGAGCCTTCGGTTACCTGATTGATCTGCTATTGATTAATTAATCAGTTTGGTTACCATAATTTTATATAAGATTTCTAGTAAGTCTTGGTTTTAACCTTATTATCCTTGGATTTGATTGTAAAGGTCATGGTAGGGTTTTATAGATTCCGTGATTCATTTGAAAATCCGAGAAATCAGATCTGAAAAAGCAGATGTCCGGAGGAAGGGAAAATGCAGATTGAATATATGATCTGAAATATGGGATTGAAATGGATAGTATTCATACATATCAGTATTTTGTGATATCTAAGAATCGTGTTGGCTTTATTTTGTTTTGTCTTGTGATATAAATTATGTTATTTATGCGACTTTTTGTTTGGGAAAAATTCAATTACTTTATGTCTCTACTGCTAACGAGTCAAAATTTACAAGAGTGAGGACAAGAAGTCCTTTCATTCAAGAATCAAATCAATAATGCTCTCCAATCCTACTGGACATCTGACAAAGATACTCCTAGAAATGTGGGAAGGCCCACAATGAAGCAATGGACGCCACTTTATCCCACACAAAATCTCCTAGGAAGATGGTTCCGAAAGATCCGGTTATTCATCTATATCTACACACACCAGAGCACAATGAACATTGCACACGTCCATAGAAATTTTCCCTTCCTTTTCAGATCCAAATCCATTATATCTTATCTGAAACAAAAGCAGCAAACTTGGAGGACAAACCCATGGTTTCCCAAATAGCCACATCCACAACCTCGATGCAAATGGACATTACGAAAACAAGTGTTCATTCATCTCCCTATTCCTAAAGCACTTTAAACCAATATCTGGCGAGATTATCATATGTGGTTTTCATCTCCGCCGTGCATGTTGTTGGTATTAACTCTCTTAAGAACACAGTGCATGAGAAAGTGCAGATCTTCAAGGGGACTTTGCCACCCTAAATAAAAGAATTAAGAGGGATAAAGAATTACGAGGATTTGTAGTCAGGTGAAGAAGGTATATAGAAATAAAAAAATATAGAAAATAAAACTATGTTTGATAAGACACTAACCCTTGTTTGACTCAACATTGTGTTAAGGAGTCAAGCAGAAGAAGTGAACTTAACTCTTATCTCATTAAGTTCCTTCTATCAACATGCCTTGTCAATTTAACAAGATCGGCCCTGAAAATTGAGGATACACATATTGTGAAGGAAGAGAGGCTATAAGAGATAAGGAAAGGCTACCGAGAAGGAAACGTCTCCTCTTCATCCACATATCCTCCCAATAAAAGAAACCATTCCCTGAAGCTAATTTTTGATGTTAATGGTTAACCAAAGAAGCGAAAGATCGAAAGATTTTGTTGAAAACATGCTTTGGCTTTTTTAGAAGTTGGAATCTCTAATATATTTTTCATCAATGATTTAGATGTGGGTCAACTAATAGCCAGTTACCTGTGTCAATGACTTGAATTAGACCTGGCAAACGGGTCGGTCAGGTTGGGTTTGGGTCGGGTCAAATACGGGTCGGTTAAATTTGGGTCGATTACATCGGGTCAAATACGGGTTCGGTTTCGGGTTACCCAACAGGTTTGACAAATGTTGTCTCACAACTTTCGGGTTCATTTCGGGTCGGGTCATTTCAGTCTCGGGGTCAAAACGGGTCGGGTCATTTCGTGTTGAACCTTTACCGGTCGGGTCTGTGGCTGTTCGGGTCGGTCATCGGGTCGAGTCATCTTTTTGCTAGCTCTAACTTGAATGCATGAATGAGTGGTTAATTATTAAGTGGGTTAACTAATTAGCCCCTCATTTTTGAGTCCTTAACTATGTTGACACTTGACCTTCTGATCCTGGTTTCTTAATACTCGGTAGCCAATCTAACATAAATTCATAAGCTAACTCTATTGACTATCATGAATCTGGCTAGGCAGCTTGTGCCTTTCCTTGTACTACTTCACTATATAAATGATAGGTACTAAGTTATACGGTTTCTCATGCTCAGGAAGATTTCATTGTTCAGCTATGAGATGGAGCTGAGCTGTTAGTGTATACCAAGTCTTTTGAATACCTGATCCCATATTAACATTTCAATCGGTTTGATTACAATGATTCTGTATGAGATTTCTGATTGGACTTTGGTTTTACCTTGTTTGCCTTGGGTAGGTTTTCAGGGTCATGGTTAAGCATTAAATGGATTCCGGAAATGGGAAGAGTGGTCTGTTACCCTAGAATCTTTGTCGAGCCGCAAGTGTCATTAGCCTTCCAGGGTTGGATAGAAAAACCAATTCCTTGGGAGTCTGCCCATGGTATCTCGGATGGCTCTTAATCTAGTGCAGTAGTCATGGCTCGTATAATTGAAGTTTTCCATGATGAGGTATGAATATGATAATACTAATTCCAAAAATGAACAAGGGCCTTAAGGACACTGGGAACACCAAGCATGTAAAGAGCTTCCAGCGAGATCTCACCTAGTATGTGCTTAGATTTGGAGTAGTTCTGCATTCTTTGTGGTTCAAACAATGATCATGAGGGAGGATAAGCAGACCTTGTGTTTGTCAATGTGGTTTGTGTAATTACGGAAAACTGGCACTGATGATTTCAGCGGTAATTTATACGTACTAAAGAAAGGAGCGAGAAACACAGAGAAAGAAACAAGATATCAATGACGTTTATGTCAATTTTAGGTCTAAATATACGGACAGATCTGTCTCTGTGAAGTTGTCAGGTTACAAATTATGTGAGCAAGGCTGGAAATTTGACCTGGAAAGATGAGCCCTCCCTTTAGCACAGAGGGTTGGGGGGACAAAATAACAGTTCTCCGAACTTCTCCACTAAAGCAGAAACTTAGAAGTCAGAAGCTTGGAATGAGTGTACTGCTTGAAGAATCATTTTGAGGGGTTACTCATGAGACCATATTTTGTAGGAAGACCAACTTTGTAAGAAGCATTCATCTTGCAATACGCCATAAAGGCTGAACTTGTGACAGAAGATATATCTCTTGAATTGTACTGATGCTTTGGCATCCGTAATGGGTGTGAAAAGCTAAAGCAAGGAAAATATAGATTTGGCAGGACTCGGGTTTGGTAGTCATTTTTCACATGGAAGTCAACCTTGCTGCTAAGGTCTTTACCTAAGTACATATGGATATTTCTACAAGAAAAAGTGTAATTAGGTCCTGCAGACCCTTCTTCTTCCCGGGGGAGGGGTTGAATCTCGTTTTTGGTAAGCCATTGCTTTGGGTCCCTTTGGGTAAAAGTTCCTTCAGAATATATCTTTTGAGGGTAAATGCAAATTAAGATTCCGTAGTTCAAAATGGAAGTACACCAAAAGGAGGGATGTAGAGACTGGAGATTAGAGAGTGAGCAAGTTTCGATATGTAAATCAATACATGATGAGAGTTTCCTGAAAATAAGAGCTCTCACTGGCCTAGTTTGGGGGCAAGTACAAAAGAAAGCCCTTGAAGGATAACTGGAGCTCAATGATGGATAGTAAGTGACTTTCCAGAGGGAAGGTTCAGCCATTTTAAATCATTATTAGGGTTGTTGGTATTAATTGACACATAGTTATCTTAAAGAGGGTCAAATAGGGTTGTTGATATAGGTTTTTACAAATGGCCTTTTAGAGGGTCAAGTTATGCAGTATTTGTGTGTCAATACACTTCTATTATTCATCATACACACTTTAGCATCCTTTGCTTCTTGAATATTCTGGATGATTATGATGATTTTTCCCTTGGGTTACTTAAGACCCTGTGGACACGATTTGGTTTATGGGTAGGCAAGTTACCATTTTTCAGGGGATCCCAGACATTGGATGCATTGTGAGCTGAGATTGTTTCTTCCTGTAACAACTATTATCTTATCCAGTACACAAATTAAACTATTTTCATGCCATCAATGTTGGATTACTGGACAGAAATTCTTATTAAAGTTGGCGTCTTATTTATGTAGGGGCCTGAAAGCTATAGAACACTGTCGTTATAATGTGGAATTAAGCCTAGTATGAATATGATTAGTGATTTTGTAGTTGAAATTTTAGTATGGTTAGACACTTAGACTCCAAGTATATATCCTGGGACGTCCTTTGTGCATGCCCCAAGTTAGTAGTCACTAAATAAGATGACAAACTATGCATTAATTAGGTAAAATGGTGTATTTTTATTTTTATTTTTGATAAACATCACTGTTTCGTATATGGGGTTCTGCTGTAAATGACCATAATTTCGCTGTTCTGAATTTGGCTGTATTTGTAATTGATATATCGTGATAAGAAGTTCTTTTATATTTTTCCAGTTTTGGTTCTAATGTGGCACCTTATAATAGGTTCAGAATTACAATATGGGACTCTGGATTGCTGCTGTTTCAGGTTAAGGAAGATAAATTGCTGAGTAGAAGACTTCACGATGACGATGACGATGACGATGAAGATGGTCTCTCGATAATTATGGATTCGCTACCAGGTTACTTAGGGCATAAATTATGTTGTGATTGTAGACGTAACTCACTACCGATATGGTGATGGGAGTGTGTAATTTACTTCGGTATTTCTTTGATCTCATCTGCCATTGAAGTAGAAAGACAATATTCAATACTGGTATGGCAGCATATTTCAAGCATGTCTGTTAAACTTCTCTTGTTTGGTTTGCTGATATTGCTGTTCACCATTTGGTTATGGTTTGTCAGGAGTGGCCTCAACCTAGATCGTGTGGATAACTAAGTACCGAGTCATAACCCTCCAAGGTAAGCAGTAACTGTCAAACTGATAGAGTTGGTTATCTCATTAGTTGTTTTGAGTCTAGAAATTACAATATGGTACGATGCTATCACATGTAACCACAGAAAATATTGTATTCATAGGTTACAACAATACTCTATGTAATCTTAATTTCTGCTTCATATTCTCCCTTTTCAGCTAGTTTTCTACAGACTACAGTGCTACCATGTGGGAGCGAATCAGATGGCACGTTTACGCCATAACTCGCCTATCCTCCTGTAATCCCTGCTGTGGTCGTTATCATGCGTCCAGACCCGCAGTAACATTTTATTGACTCTTTGGGGTAATCAGTTAAGTCGATCACATATCAAAGGATGTTTTGGTCTTGTGGTTAAGACTGAGGTTGGAGCGACTCACAAGATAGAGTGTTGAGGTTAAAGAATTAGTAGTATGTTGGAGGGGTTTTGGATGCTTGGAGGTGTTAGAACCACGGTCCAAATCTCTAGCCTGGTGTTGCTTGACCTTTGTTAATTGTTCTTCCCTTGTGGGCTTGTGGAGTTGTGGGGTATGGTGGGTTCACAACTAGCACTCGGCCATTGAAAGGGGTTGATGAATAATCAAGCCCAAAGAATGTGATACGTGACTACTCATTAGTCACTAGGCCCCAAAAGGGAAGACCTCATGTTCCACTACCTTGTCCCAAGACACGCCCAGGGGTGTATACGAGAGACTTGGATTACTATATATTGGGCACTGGGGTCATCTTGAGTTAATACCCCTCGAAAAAGTTTGGGCAAAAAACTCATCATGGCCCTAAGAAGTTGAAAATAAAGGCTATAATCCACGGTTTCAGGGCTTCCGAAAGGCCCAAGCGAAAATTGTTATTTTCGCACTATTTTGCACAAGACACCATTGGGAGACATGGTGGGTCTCCGGAGTCAGTCATCGGGTCCTTGTTAGGCTTCCATGAATGTTGCTTAAGTGGCAACACCCTTGTCCTAACGTGTATGTCCCATGTCTCGATGTCCCAAGAATCTTAGCTTGTTCCAGTGCTGATATACAAGCGCCTATGAAGCGTCTATGTCCTACGTCGAAGCGCCCATATCCATGTTAGCCGCCTGTGAAACGCACATGTCCCATGAAGCTATCAAGATCCAAACCTTGATTATGGTGGTTTTCAAGTTTGAGTTCCCTTGGAAATGGTTTGGCGGCTGAACCCCCCACATTACATATTACAGTACGCCATCCGTTTTATAATATAAGTCATTTTTTGACTTGCACACAATGGTGAATTCAAGAAAAAGAGATTATAAAAAGATTAACTATCCTTATGACCTTATGTATTAAATGCAACATTGGAGAAAATGACAAGAAAAATGAAGAATAAAGTGGAAAAAGTAACAAAAATACTCAATGAAAAGTGTTAAAAGTCAAAATATGTCTTATATTGTGAAACAAAAATAAAATCAAAATATGCCTTATTGTGAAACGTAGGGCATATTCAATAGGCGGTAGGGGTTGTGGCTTGTGGTATTCCTAATCTCCAATTTAAATTCAAATTGTAGAGTCTCTTACTTAATCAACTAATAAAATTATAGATTGCTAACCTATAGTCAACCAAGTGTTTTTCGGTTGTTGTACCTTGACATTTTTGAAAGATATAAATTCACCATGAATCATTAGAATATTGTGTATATATATCAACTAATTTCCTGCTCAAAATATCTTTATAGTCCGGTACAAAGTGAGAATCTACATTTTAATAATAAAGTTAAAAACTACTGCTCCAATTAAAATGGTTTTCCTTAACCATTTGCACACTATAATTGTTATGCCCAAAAATAAATGGCCCCTAATTTTATCTTCGATTGATGCATTTTATCAATCAAAGGGCATGGTAATATACCATGGTGCTCAATCTAGAGCCAAATTTGATGACAATTGGTCAAGAGTTAAAAAAAAAATGTTAATTTTTAGCTTAAAGGTTGTAATTGATAAGCAAAAAAATAATTTAACCCTCGATCAATTTTTTTTTTTTGTTCACGACCAAGGGTATCCACTTTCGACCACAGTGACTATCCCTTGTGTTGGCTTGTAGGTACCTCAAAGGGTTGGACAACTGGCCGAGGAATTTAAAACTGCTCTATGCCCAAGGCGAGATTTGAACTCTCGATCAATTTATTTATCTTAAAAATAACAAACATATTTGGCCAAGTCTTTTTGCCAATGGGTGAAGTTTTGGCTCATAAAAAAAGTTAAAAAAGGATGAAGCTATACAGTATAGGGAGACGCACGGGACATCTTATAGCCTCTAATCTCCCAACATTTCCATTTTACTTCTCCGTGAAAAGAGGAGTGCCGAAAGCTTTACAGGAGATACCATACTCCCTAGTATTTCCCTAATTAAACTAGCTCCTAATTTTGGTACTTGAGAAATAATGGTCTTTCCTTTCTACATGGAATCCAAGGCTGACTGGCTGAAGGTTTGCTGCAGTCTGCACTGCATGAGTTAAGAGTGTTCTTTTTCGCTAAACAGAACTTTACTCAACTGAACTGAATAGTAATATGTAGGGACGAAGGGGATCACAATGACGATAAACAATATGCAACTGAGTAATATCTCTTCTATTCTTTCATACTTTGAGGGGGAATGCATGAGGGCTGGGACCTGGGGGCCTCATGATCTTTCGTCCATAATTATCTATGAGAGAAAACGTAAATCACTCAATTGGATTGCATTGAATCAATTACTGAGTAATTGGGAAATAACACAGTGGCTTCCGCTGTTGGGCATGTTTCACTATTGTCACTGTTTTTATATGAACTAGAATTAAAGCAGGGAATGAGGGATACACGGACACCACACGAACACAAGGGGATACTCATGAAACATCGCATTTGCATAGTAACTACTATCATATGGGGTCCCCAGGGAGGTAATAAACCTCTTGTTGCTGGGATTGCGACGATTCGAATCAAACACAATCTGCTAAACTTCTAAAAGAGTTTTCTTTTTCTTTTTCTTTTTTCTTTTTTTTTTTTTTTATACAATGAGATGAGTCCATATAATCAAATAAGATTTCTGTGGGAGATTTCTTGATTTAGCAACGGTTCCTTGGGAGTTTCGACTATATTTCTTGATTTTGCAGTACATATTGATGGTATCAAACATTGCTATGGAATATTGATGTCGTGAGATTTGGAATGTGTTTTTTACACCAAACTGAACTGAACTAAAATGAAAAATAAAAATATGTGAGACAATCATCACTATACAGAACTGAACTGATTGTAAATTAGGTGGAAGGGTCAGTTTTTCAATTCAAATCCCAAATCTTTTTTACTGAGATAAACTTAACTGAACTCCAATAAATTGAACTCTACTAAACTGAAATTAATAATTTGTGAGAGAAAAAATAGTTCACATCATTGAACTGAACTCATTATATCATTTATATGATGAAATTCAGTAATATGATCTACTTTTTCTCTAAGTAAAACCATTATGTCATAATATTGTAATTAAATTGTACTAATTATTATTAGGGAATTCCCTAAAGTAATTTCGTTCCTTATGGTCTTATCCTATAGTATAAGATTATCTCTAACTCCAGATGACGCTAAAACCGGGAGCAGGTAGTGGTCATACGTAAACCACAATGAGTGACGCGTTTGGGGACTTTTTTTCTTTTTTTTTTAATATTTATCTTTCTTTTTCTTCTCATGGCAATAATAATCCCTTGATCGCATCTGATATTGTTCAGGCAATAACATTGAAGATTGTGTCCCTCTCACGTGTTTAGGTGAAGGTGACTGATTAGAAAAAAAACCAACCTGCAAAGGTAAGTGTGTAAAGCGTTTTAACTTTTACAACCCAAACGCAGCCTTATTTTTCCAATACTCAATTTGTAGGTGTTATTTTTTAAAGTTTGCCCAAACTGCTCAGTTTAGAAGCGGTCTCATGTTAATTCATTACTCCATCTGTTTTATAATATAAGTCATATATTGACTTTATTTTTGTTTCACAATATAAGTCATATTTTGACTTTTAACAACTCCTAATGACTATTTATTGCTAATTTTCCCATTTTACACTTCTTTTTTCCTATCTTTTACTTCTTTCTTCTCTTTAATATTGTATTTAATGTTTAAAGGATAGTTTAGTCTTTTTACCATCTCCTTTTCTTAAATTCACAATTTCTTAATTTGTGTGCAAAGTCAACAAATGACCTATATTATGAAACGGAATGAGTAATATTTAGTTCAGTTCATCAATAATGTTCGGTTGAGTTTAATAGAGTTCAATTCAAAAACATATATCTTGTTTCGCATAAAAAGTAATGTTTAATTCAGTTCAGATCAATGATATTCGTTCAGTAACGTTAAACTCAGTTCAGTTTAATTTAACTCATTTCTAAAACACGCATCCATAGTTATTTTAATAAAACAGTTTTATTTTTCTTTCTACCTTACTCTACTGTCCTAGTGAATCGCATAGGTCTAAACTAAGCTAGGTAGGCCGTAAAAGTAGTCAAAACTAACTAAGGCCAAGATTTTATTGAGAATTGTAATTGATTTGATTTATTGATTTACATGTACTAGTAATTTTTTGCTAAATTATATTGCTAAAAACATAACATAGGATAGAAAATGATACCCATGTTGAAAGCAAAATGTCAAACACTAGCGTCTATAGATTTTTTTATGTGTTCCCGGGCGGGTTTATGGTGCTACCTTTCTCTCTCTTGCCTTTGTCCTTTCCTAGTCTGTCTTTAGTACCTAGATGCAACTTATTAAATTATCATGTATACATTCGAAGTACCAATTACTGTATAATATATGTTGATGCGTACCAATTATCAATCATGCAAGTCAAAGAGGTGTAGTTAAGTGGTAGAGACTCATCTATTTTTAACTAAGGTCGAGGGTTCGAATTTCGCCTTGAGCATGGAGCAGCTTTAAATTTCTTGGCCAACTATCCTATCCTTTGAGGTGCCTACAAATCAGTGAGAGAGATAGTCACTGTAGTCGACGGTGAATACCCTTGATGGTGAACCAAAAAAAAAAATCAATCATGCAAGCCAAGCCAAAAAAAAAAAGAAAAAAATAATTACCAATCATGCAAGGAGTCTTGTGTGTGCTTTATTTTTATTTATTTTTTGTTACGTGAGAAAAAATTTTTTATTGAAATGAATTGAATTGAACTCTATTAAAGTGAGAGTGTTCTTTTTCAATGAAATAAAATAAATAATGATACGTGAAATAAAAAGTAGATCATTGAATTAAACTAATTAACGAGTAAAGATGTGTTATTTTCCTGAAATGAACCAATTACTTTATTAAGTAAGGTTATGTTCTTTTCGTCGTATTTATGCTGCATGTCATTCCATTTTGTTCTAATCCGTTCCATTCCATTCCGCATTTCGTACTTCATTTGTCTTATATTTTGTTTCATTATCCTCAACGTTCCGTTCCGTTCCGTTCCTCACTATCCTGCACCATTCTGTTGAAGAGAACAAAGCCTAAGGTCCTATTCTTTTGGTCGTCTCCATACTGCATTCCGTTCTGTTTTGTTCTATCCACCCTGAGCTGCAATTTATGTTCTGTTCCGCGCTACATCCATTCTGCATTTCATTTTGTCTTACGTTTTGTATCATTCTACAATTCATTATGTTTCACGCTGAAATTTCTGTTCCATTACGTTTCGCGCTACAAGTTTTGTTCCGTTTCAATTCGTTATATTTCTCTCCGTTAAAGAAACTAGAACCTATGTGAAATAGAACACACCCAAAGAATTTTTTTTTTTTTTTTTTTTTTGTAAAGTTTAAGCCAAAAGGTTATATCTCGGAAACATCTTCCCCTCCTATTTTCATGAATGAGGTGAGAGTTTTTGAAGATGTGCTTATATTTTTGACTCAGTTTGGGTGGATGTAGGAAAAATGTTTTTCACACTATACAAAGTTTATACATTGGGAGAACATGCTAACATATTTCTAAAAACAGTACAATTGTACAAATTCTTTAGCCGTGTAAAATTCGACACATAGAAATAGATTCCTCAATGGAGTAATTACTAATTAGTTCCAATTTTTTTTGCAGCATGGACAGAAGAGTCGCTGACATGAAATTGCAGAGCTATATATTGATGTGCAAAAATGGCATTGAGTGAAAATCTGTACAAGAAGTTAATAAAAATTTGTCACTATATGTGGTATTCCTTGTTCTTATAGACTGACCATTAACTGTCTGTGTAAGAACTTCATTAAATCCTTCCAGTGAGGATCATAAATAGCTGGAAACCACATGATGTCAAGCAAGTGTGAATTTTCAACATTGGCATAAGTATATGTACTCCATTTTTGCAAGGAAATGTGAACTTCCTTTTTCTTAGCTTGGCCATAATAAAGTCTTCGAGACTTGAAAACTAGAGGTCAAAAGTTAGAAACGAGAATAGTTGTTAACTTGTTAGAGAAATATTTCCTTTCTCCATCATTAATATATAAGTTAAGGAAAGTCGTTTCTGAAAAATTTAAAAAAATTGTATAAAATTATCACACGATGAGATAGGTGATTTTTAGGAATAATAATGGTGACTTGTAGAATAGATGTAGAGCTGATAAACATGTCAGCTCGTGTCGATTCGGAAATTGCTTTAGCTAAATCCCTTCTTGGTTCTTTCGAAACATGTTTCGCCTAAGAACACACGCTAAGGCTGTTTTAATTTTTCACACATTCATGGTTTTCTAAGACATTTTTGACAATAATCCTGATACTATTAGATTATTATAATTGAGTTGGGTGTGTTCTTTTCCAATTACGCAATAATTAGTCCAATTTAGTTTAGTTCAGTGAAGTTTTGCTCAGTTGAGCTCTATTTAATTTAGTGATCAACCTTTTTCTCTCACAAATTACTATTTAGTTCAGTTCGATTCAGTTCTATACCGTCCAATTCAATTCAATTCAATTTAGTAAAAAACACACATTTATCCTAGTCTACCAAGCAAGACATCTCATAGTCCAAACTCCAAAGCTAACTGTTTAGGCTTTAGGAGTAGATCTGACAAGCGAGTCGAATTCAGGTCCTCAGTAGGCCGATCATTATCGGTCGGGTTACTATTAGGTTGGGTTTTTCGCGTGTCACATTTTTGGGTCAAACAACTCTTGCCTCTCAAATTTAGGGTTCGGTAGTTTCGGATCCGAGTAATTGAAGGATCGGCATATTAACAGGTCAAACCTTTTCTAGCAGAGTTTCGATCCGATATTAAGTAGGTCAAGTCGGGATCGGGTTAGATTTTACCAATTAGGAGTGTAGATTTTTTATTTTGTGAACTTGGAGGGTTAGAGTATCAAAATTCTCAAAAAGGGCAGGACAGGGCATGAGAAGACGAGACGAGAGATGATAGGGAGTGAAACCGAAGGGAGGCAAGGCAATGACAGTAGTGTGGTCGTAGAGGAGCTATCAAACCAACCTCAGTTCCCTAAATTGCGACGTTTGCGTTTGACATTTTGCTTTCAACTCTCATCCCCCACCCCTCCCTTTGTCAGCTTTTCTCTCCATCTTTTTGGCTTCTTCTTCTTTCTCTCTCTCTCCTCTCCTCTCTCTCTCTCTCTCTCTCCGTTGAGAGTACATCCTCAAACCCCAATCCAAACGTTGAGCCTTGTAAAAAACACTCTCCTTTTAGGACTTTGTGCTTTTTTTTTTTACTCAATTTTTTGCTTTGGGTTTGGAACTTGTGACCTTTTCACTTCAATGCACATTTTCTAAGAATGTCTTGTTCCATTTTCAACGTTTCCCCCCTTTTCAACCAAATCCCATTTTTAATTTAAAAAAAACCCATTTTTTTTTTAATTTTTAACTTTTTTTTGGGTATTTAATTAATTAGTAGTACTAGAACCTTGTTTGGATGCCAAATAAAAGGAGTCAAGAAAAATCACGACAATTAGAACACATCCATTCTTCTTTCTATCTAATCTCTCTCTCTCTTTCTCTTCCATCTATCTGTATGGCTGCTTCTTCTACACTGTTTCCTGACCCAAATATACTCCTCCCTTATTATTACCCCTCTTCTTACTATGTTAACAACAACAACAACAACAACCCTTCAACATCTTCCCCATTTTCAACAACCCACTATTACAACAACAACAACAACATCAACAACAACTCCTCTGATCTATTCCTAATGTCCAACCCTCAAACCACTCCTCTAGACGGAACCAGTAAGATGGTTCGAAAGCGAACCGCTTCCGAGATGGAGCGCCCAAGTCCCATGGCGGGTGACCATCGGATAATCACCCGCCATGATAACAACAATGAGACTACGACGACTCTCATCTCGGATAACATAATTTCTAACTTCACCAATGACCATCAACAAGTACAACCACTTGTATGTGGGTTTTCTGGGTTACCATTATTTCCACCTGTTGAAAGAAACCCTATTATTAATCAAAGGGGGGTTGCTGCTGTTGCTCATCATCATCTTCCAAACGCTATGAGCTCGAGCGTTTCGACAATGGCTGAAGACCCAGCTTGGATTGATGGGATTATAAAGGATTTGATTCAAAGTTCTAACTCAATTTCTATACCTCAGTTGATTCAAAATGTTAGGGATATTATTTATCCTTGTAATCCTAATCTTGGTGCTGTTATTGAGTTTAGGCTTAGTTCTTTGGCTGACCCTCTTATGTCTCCTAGTGTTGTTGATTCAAGAAGACATCAACAACAGCAACACCAAAATCAGCAACTTATTACCACTTCTCGAATTAACAACAACAACAACAACAATCTTTATAGCAAAACACCCTATTTTAACCAGCTTAATACTATTGAAGCAAATATCCCTTATCCCACTCATGATTCTTCTATGTTTATCAACAACTTTGGAATCACATCTCAACCGTTGTCCATTCCTAAATCCTTACCACCACCACCACAACCACCACTACCGATTACCGAGAGTGGTAACTCAAACCCCAACTCTAACAACTCCAACAACAACAAAAACCCAACTTCTGTGGCTGTTGCTGCTGTTGACCTTATCCCTTCTGAGCCCCAACAGCAACAGCAGCAACAACCACCACTCCCTACCCCCGACAACCCGGAACCCACACCATCAGCCGAACCCTCCCCATCCCCAACCCCACCAACACCGGCCCCGATACCACCAGCAGTCACCAAAGCCCAAGAAAGAGAGAAACTCCGCGAGCAGGAACGCGACGAAGAGGGTCTCCACCTCCTAACACTCCTACTCCAGTGTGCCGAAGCAGTATCAGCAGGCAAGTTCGAGGAGGCAAACAAGATGCTCGTAGAGATCTCCGAATGGGCAACACCCTTCGGAACATCAGCTCAACGAGTAGCAGCTTATTTCTCGGAAGCCATGTCATCACGGCTCGTAAGCTCGTGTATTGGGATATACGCAGCCTTACCCCAAACTAGGCTACACTACCAAAAGTTAGCATCAGCTTTTCAAGTCTTTAATGGGATTAGTCCCTTTGTCAAATTTTCACACTTCACAGCTAACCAAGCAATCCAAGAAGCATTTCAAAGAGAGGAAAGAGTTCACATTATTGATTTAGATATCATGCAAGGTTTACAATGGCCTGGGCTTTTCCATATTTTAGCCTCGAGGCCCGGTGGGCCGCCTTATGTGAGGCTTACTGGGCTTGGAACATCAATGGATGCCCTTGAAGCAACCGGAAAAAGGTTATCGGATTTCGCCGAGAAACTGGGTTTACCGTTTGAGTTTATCCCTGTTGCTGAGAAAGTTGGGAACTTGGATTTGGAAAAGTTGCATGTTAGTAAGAGAGAAGCTGTTGCTGTGCATTGGTTGCAACATTCACTGTATGATGTTACTGGGTCTGATGCTAACACTCTTTATCTCTTACAAAGGTATGTATGATTTAATTTGGGGTCATATGACACCATCATGTTCACTATTTATATCATTTGGTATAGTATGGTAAAAAGGTTTTGTGCAAATCGAAACTTTCCCTGTTTGGAGATCACAAAGTAAACAATCTTATTTGATGTGGGTTTTGAATAAATGTGTTAAAAAGTTTTGCAAAGTGAAAAGTTTGAAGTACAATATGATTGAAATTTTGATTTTTTTTAAAACTAAGTTATGTGCCCTAATGATCTTGTCATTGTTGATTTTGGGATATTGAGATTTTTGTACTTGGATGAGGTTGAGTTGACTATCATGGGGTACATTTGGGGTGGTGGGGTGGGGGATGAAAATGGAGCAATAGGTTATAGGAGCTAAGAGTTTTACACAACCAAAAGAAGCTAAAAAAGAAAAAAGTTGTTGATTGCTTTATCAATTTCATTGGTTGTGCTATTTTCAGTTTTAGTATAATTTAGATTGACTTTCTTAAAGTTTAATAGCCTTGTGAGTTGTGACAATCTAAATTGGCTTAGACTTATAGCTTTTGTGGAAGTCAACTAGGAAATCACACTTAAATTGAGTAATTAGGGAGTATTAGACAATTTATGATCATGTTGGTAAGATTAACATTGAGTTGATAATGTATTGTATTGTGTGATGCTAGAGTTTAGAACTTAGAAGTGAAAGATGAGTCCTTGAGATTGGGGAGTTTTTCGTGTGAATGTGATGTAAATTTAGAGCTTTTGAGTACCCTTTGCAATGTGATGAAAAACATAAAAGCCTACTTTGGTGAAAAACTTGGCATATATGCTATTAGCTAGTATGAATGGGATTAAACATAAGAGATTTGACAGTACTGTTATGTTAAAAGTCATTGTACAACTGATGTGAAAGTAACTTTATAGAGATGAAACACATCATGTATTAAAGTGAATGACTATGCTTGCAGATTGGCACCAAAGGTGGTAACAGTGGTAGAGCAAGACCTAAGCCGAACCGGCTCTTTCCTAGGGCGATTCGTGGAGGCGATCCACTACTACTCGGCCCTATTTGACTCTCTTGGGGCAAGCTATGGGGAGGACAGCGAGGAGAGGCATGTTGTCGAACAGCAGCTCCTTTCTAGAGAGATTCGGAATGTTTTGGCTGTGGGTGGACCATCTAGGAGCGGAGAGTCCAAGTTTGCGAGTTGGAGAGAAAAACTCCAACACTCCGGGTTCAGGGGGATCTCATTGGCAGGAAACGCGGCTGCACAAGCCACATTGCTCCTCGGGATGTTCCCTTCTGACGGGTATACTTTGATTGAGGACAATGGAACGCTTAAGCTAGGGTGGAAAGACCTTTGCCTTCTCACTGCTACAGCCTGGAGGCCTTCACATGCTCATACTATGAGCACTGTGTGCACTAGAAGCCAGTAGCTAGGGGTATAGTAACCATGTTTTTGGGTTGTACAATATGTGTAACATGGTTATATGACTCAATCTATGGCGCATAAGAGAGACGAACTGAAACACGCAAAGATGGGGTTGGATCCTAGAGGGACTTTTGATATCTACGAGTGGATCGATCTTTCTATTCATCATCTTTGTTGAACTACATTGCTGATTTAGGTCAGAGATGGTAAAGGCATCAGCTATAGCGTTTTTCATTTAGGCTGTTTCTTGGTTTTCCGGTCACTTTTGTTAAGCTGGTTTTATCTGATGAAGGAGAATTAATGAGGGTAATGTTTAGTTGTACCTTCAGATTTGTTTTCTGTAGGGAGTTTTACATGTGTTACTGACATTTCTGGATGTAAAATGCTTTTTGATGTTGAACTTCAGCTTAATAAACATTTCATTGTGTATAGTTTTCCAGCCTTATTCTGCCCTTTAGTATTTTCAAAGTCTAAAATAAGATAGTGAACTGAATTCTCTATTGAGGCTCTTACATATCAATACTTCTCATGAGGCTCTTGAAATATTCCAGAAGTCCCAGGTTCGAGTCCCCTCAGGACAACTGGAGGTCTTACCGGTTGCTAATTTTAAGGCCCATGAGGTTAGTCAAGCAAAGCTTGGACATCCGTGTTATCTAAAAAAAAGCTTCTCATGATGCTCTTGCATGTTTGAGAGGGTAAGCTTTCACTCTGTGGAGTGTCTGTATCACTGTATGTTTCTCTATTTCGTTCATTTTCTTGTTTTTCAAGACAGTTTTTCGTGAGTCATGTCTCTGCTAGTTCCCATGAAGTCAACCATAAACCTGCTAAGACTTTACTAGACAATGTTAGGGAACTAGGTTCCCATAAAGTTATGGAAAAGAGATGAGAAAGCAGATGAGCTTTGTGTTCAGTTATGAAAAGAGATGAGAAAGGTTGACTTTCACCTGCTAAATGAAACATTTAAAAAGTTTGATTTCATTTTGTGGTGGTTTGCTTGGCATGAAAAAACTTAGGAAGTGCAAAATAATGAGTTATTTGGTTGATAAAAAGGAAATTCAAGTTCTACTTCTCACAAAATGTAAAAAGTGGCTTACCTGATTTTCTATGCAAGTGAAATTTCTTAGAAGTTATTGCTTCAAACAATATTTGACACTTCTCAAAAAGCTTTATTCTAGAAATTACAAGTTCTTGAGAAATGCAACTTTCGTTATTGAACAAAACGTCCACTTTATTCTAGTAAAATTAGAAACATATAAGAAGTCATGGTTCCAAATTCTAGGAGCTCTTCTTATTCACTATTCAGAGTTGATTGAGATTATGTATAGATTCATCAACGACTAAAGTTATTATCAATTTAAATTTTAAGTAGACTCTATCTTACCAGTATTACTACCATCAAAGTAATATTGAATTCGCGAAATGCCAGAACTTAATTGAGACAAAAATCACATATACAAATCCTCCCAAGAAAATGTATATGCAATGTTTGATGAGTGATCTGCTCATAATTGTTCAATAAGTGGTTATGTTGGCTTTTGTGATAATTGAAGACTTGGAAGAGCTATAAATTGATTATGGATGATGACAATGTGTCATTTCATACTAGTACAGTATGATTTAATTGTCGACAAAGCTCTTCTACCTGGAATTTATAGAACTTTGGATCTTTGTGACAGATTGTTTGATGATCCAATTATTGGTGGAGGATTTTTCATCTTTTTAATTTTGTTTCTTTTTGGAGGCTTGAGATTATAACTAGTGGAGTTTTTATAACTAGGTAGAGTTTTATTAAGTTGGGGTTGCATTGTATTTAGTCTTGACGTTTTATGTAGTTTTTTTCGCGGTTTTAGTTGAGCAATTATGATGCTTTTGTGATTAAATTTTTTTTTTTGTTGGATTGGCTTAATAATACAACAATTATTCATCAAAAGAAAAGAAGAATAAAAAAGTGGAGTAATTCTTCCAGTACATGGAAATCTTTACAATTTCCTTTTCGATTTGGGTTATGGAAATCTTTACGTTTCCTTTTATATTTGTTGTTTTTTAAAATCATTTTCTATTTTACCCCTTCTTACTTCTCACCCCGTGTGCCTATATTCCCTTAGCTCCACTCTCTCCCCTCCCCCCCCGCCTCCAACTCTCTCGTTTAACACCTATATGCTCTTCCAAGGATATGGTTGGAATAATTATGTTCAAATACTTTGTGTCATTCTCAAATGTAAGGATTTTCATAAACCAGAGGAACTAAGGAGTAATTGATGCTCGTTCACTATGCACTCTTTTGCCAATATAAAAAGTTTCTAATTATCCCCAAAAAAGAAAAAACTACAGTAATACTATCATAGTGTCATACTGAACAATAGACTAGTGGAATACTGGATACTGGAGCTCGTAGTTTCTCTCTCTCACGCTTTGTGTATTGATGTGGGCCATGCTAAGTTGCACATAAGGGAGTAACTTGGGCTTAGGTATGTAGGCATATACTGGGTTTTCATAATTGTAACGAAGCAGCCCACAAGCTGATATCTATTGGCTTGGACATTTTACAAGTTAGCCCAATTTTTATTGAATCCAAATTAATTTATTTTTTTTTGCTACAAGGACGCATAATAGCCCGTAAACCACACGTGCCGGGTAAGCCAACTCATCTTTAATAGGCCGATGGGCTTTAAGTAGAGGAGGAAACCCTCCCTACAAAGAAAGATAGAGAAACTTTTATTATTTTCTCTTCATAAAGATTTAAACCCCTAACCAATAAGTTATAAGGCTGAAGCACTTAACACTTGAGCTTCTACCTCATACTCGAATCCAAATTACTAACAGTGTTATATTTTCTTCCTTGACTCATGAATACAAGAAGAAAAAGGTCCCTCTATTCCTCATGTACATGCCCTTCGAAGCTGGGCATTGTATGGAATTTATTAGAAATTTTTACTACTATCCTTTTGGGAATAATGTTACTCCAATATAATTATTATATTACTTAAGAACAAGTTTTGTGTGAGACAAACTCACAAAAAATTAAAGGATGAGGAATAAGATGGGAATACAAGTAGTAAGTGCTACACTCTCACAATCCAGTAGTCAGGGGTTCGAACCCTCATCTATGCTGGGAGAATAAAATCTCCTCTACCTTTCTTTGTACGGAGGATCACCTCCTCTACTTGAGCCCGTTAGCCTATTAAAGATGGATTAGTTTACCCGATGTGTGTGGTTTGCGGGCTATTACATAAACGGTGACTCTTGCTCCATTATAAAATGACCATTATCTTACAAAAAGTTACGAAAACACCGTTTTAAATAATTTTGTGTGCTTAACATTAAATACTTAAGGGTAACTTTGGAAGTTAAGCTATTTTTGAAAATGTTTAATTAAATTGAAATCCTAAATGGCAGCTAATTAAAGAATATAAACCCCTGCTTATCTTATTGCGAGATCCTGAGTGGCACAGTTGGCACGCCATGAACATAGATTTCTCCGTCTTTGTTTTTTTTTTGGTTCATGACCAAGAGTATTCACCATTGACTATAGTGACTATCTCCCGTGCTGACTTGCAGGCATATTAAAGGGTGGAACAACTGGTAAAAGAATTTAAAACTACTCCATGCCCAAGGCAAGATTCAAACCCTCAACCTTGATTAAGAATAAATGAGTCCCTACCATTCAATCATACCTCCTTGATTTTTCTCCGTCTTTGTTGGAGTTGGAGGTAAACAAAGAAAGAAAGTCATCGATCTAAAATCTAACCAAAACATCATTTCAATTTCATCACACAACAAAGTCACAACTGTCTGGTCCCTTTCTCTCTCCTCCTTTTTTTAATTCCAAAGCACAACCCCCATTATCACCCTTACTAGACTATTTATTAAACTTTTTCAAATTCGGCATCTCCAGATGTCTATGACCACCACCACCACCGTTTTTTCTTCTTCTTCTTCTTCTTCTCTCCTTTTCAATGGCTTCTCTTCAATTTGCTGCTCTTTCTTCATCTGTCGATTTTCCAAAGGGTCATAAAGTAAACTCTCTCTCATTTTCCCCTGTTTCAATTTGGTTTTTTTTTTTTTATCTGTTTGTGCTAATTTAAGGGTTTTATATTGCAGATCTTTGGGTCAAATTTGAAATTGGGAGAAAATGAGCTGACCCATTTGAGATTATCAGCTTATTCTTCCAAGTAAGTTCATTCTTGGTGTCTAATTTTATAAATAAAGCTGTTTTTTTTAAATATATTTTATTGTATATTTCTGTGTATTTTTGAAAGTTAGTTGGTCCCAGGATTCTTATTCTGTTAGCAGTTTGAATGCAATCAATTTTATTAAGATTAATTGGCCTATTTGTTAATTTTAAAATCAAAATGTATATTTCTAGTTTAGTTATGTGAATAGGAAAGGTAGTTAAGATTCTGAAGAATGAAACTTTTTGGTTTACTCTTTGTGATATTTAGATAAGTGTTGAGATAAGTGAAGTACTTTGATCCATTAGATAATTGGTTCTTAGCAAATTAATAGCAGCATACATGAAAATAGTAGTTTTGGCAAGTATCTTTAGTTTGTTCTAATTTGGCTCTAGACGGTTTCCACTGCTTTGGACAAGGGAGATAATTTTTCAATTGGGGTAAAGTTGCGTAGAACCGATATCCCATTAGGTGGGAGCCTTAGGAGGCATCTAGATTGATGATTGTGTGGTATTCGGAAAATGAAAAGAAAGAGTGGTGGAAAGAACTTGCTTTTTGAATGCTAAATACATCTGCTTTTTTGAATGAACTTGGTTGTCCATGTGATTTCAATCACAAAAAGAATATTATTTAGTTGTGAAATGCTTTGTACTTCTAAGAGTATAATTCCTTCTTCTACACCTTAACCAAAGTACGGTAGAAATATTGCTTATTACCATTATTTGAGGATATATATTTGGATATTCCATATCCTTGTCAGATTTAATCATTGCAGAAGCTTGCTTTTGTATGGTTTTGCAGGGTTAGTGCTGCTGCTTTGAGACTCAAAGCTTCAATAGCGCCTCCAGGGATGAGTAAAGAGGCTGAAAACACCAAAGAGCAAATGAGAGAAGAAACTGTTAATGGTTGCGATCCATTTAGCAACATGAAACAAAGATTCTCGAGTTTCAAGAGGGATAAGTACTTGTAAGTCTGTTCTGACCTGTATGTCTGTTATTTTCACAAAGGGAACTACATTTCCTTCAAACTCTTTCGTCTGATTCTCTGTGTTTTGGGATGTGAAGGGCGAACATAGAACACTACCAAAAACTTGCCGAGAGTCAGGTGCCAAAGGTTGGTGCTGCTTTCTGTAGTTCAGTTTTAGTCATTGCAGTCAGCTTATCTTTCTTTTACGCTAGAGATATAATGTCTGTAGATCATCTTTGGAGAGATTAGTTTTGCCTCTTAATTTTTTTTTTTTGATAATTAGTTTTGCCTCTTATTTAGATTTATCGAAACGGGATTGTTGACTCTTTGTGTCCGAAACAGTTTACAGTGATTGCTTGTGCAGACTCTAGGGTGTGCCCGTCCAACATCCTTGGAATCCAACCTGGAGAAGCTTTTACAGTGAGAAATGTGGGAAATCTAGTGCCTCTTTTTGAGGTAGCTACTTCTTATTTCCTCTTCTTACTACTGGAAAATGCAGGATAGAAATAATTTTATACCATCCGTGTGTATTCAGAGTTCCATATTGGATTTGGTTCTAACATTTTTATTCACACAGACTGGTCCGTCAGAGACAAAAGCTGCACTTGAGTTCTCTGTGAACACTCTTGAGGTAGATTCCTACATTTATTGATATGAAGTTTGACTACATATTAAAAATCAACCTTTGCGTTACCTCTTTTTGGTCAAACATCTGATTGGAAATGCATCAGCTAAGTTCACAACAAATAGAATTAAGAAAGAAAGTAGAGAATGACATGTTTTTGAGATATGTTTTAATTCAAAACATGCAAGTACAAAATAAGGTGCCAAAAAGCCTTAAACATCCATGATAAGTGTATGAAGACTTAGAGGTCCAACGTCCAAAATCAGAACTAAGAACTCTGATTTACCCTTTTTCCTCCATTCTTAGGATCTCTATGGTAACCTTGTATTTATGTTAACTGAGTACTCTTCTTTCCAGGTTGAGAATATTCTAGTTATCGGCCACAGCTGCTGCGGGGGAATCCGTGCTCTCATGAGTATGCAAGATGAAGAAGATTCAAGGTTCGTTTACCATTGTCAAAGAGACAACCCCCCCCCCCCCCCCCCCAATCCCCATCCCTATCCCTTTGCCCCTCCAAAAGAAGGGAAAAAAAAGGAGAAGAAAAGGGGATTGGGGTTGGTAATTTGACTAATTGTCTATAGTAGTTTCATTAGGTCCTACACTTTTACTTCCATCTCAATGCTACTAGTTTCTGCTACTAATTTCTAGAAAATCTGCAGCTAATTTCTGTTTCTTCTTTTCAAGACCTACTAGGAGCTTCATTAAGAGTTGGGTTATTGTTGGCAAGAATGCAAGGGTTAGAACCAAATCGGTGGCTTCCCATCTCGAGTTTGACCAACAATGTCAACACTGTGAGAAGGTGCGCAAAATGAAAAACTCATTTCCTTGATTATGCAAAAAATTGTCTCTTAATTTATTTCTTGAAATGTAACTCCTGATACTGCCTGGCTTATTCCCTCTCTTGCTCTGCCCTTTAACAGGAATCAATCAATCATTCACTAAATAACTTGCTTTCTTACCCTTGGATCAAGGAAAGAGTCGCAAAGGGCATACTTTCTCTCCATGGTGGCTACTATGATTTTACTAACTGCACATTTGAGAAGTGGACACTTGATTACCGGGGAACTGATCACAAGTTTAATGATGATAATGCATTCCCTATTAAAGATCAAGAATTTTGGTCTTAGTCCATGCTTCATTCCCACCTAGCTGTTTGATTTCTATTCTTTGCACACTTATTGAGTTGTATCATTAAAGCTGTCTTTCGTGTTTTCTGGTGTCGGGAAACAGGGTTCTCTTATTGCTTAGTTCCCTCTCTTCCCTGATAGAATTGGCCTTGCGAAAGATTGTTAAGTGAGGAATTTCTTGTAATTTTTCCATTTCCCTCCTTTCGTGTTGTAAAATTCTGAGCTTGATTTACAAATTTAAGCTCCATTTTCATGTTGTAATATTGTTGAACCTGATTTTACTTTTGAATCCTATGTTTTGCCTTTGATGTTATAAGAATAATAAGATACACTTCAATTTTCATTTGTTTTCCCTGTAGTTGCAGAACCTTGTCACAACTACCTTGCTAGCTATGTCCTAGTATTATCGACCAATTAATACTACCAACTTGTCCGTGTCTGAAATGAAATTTAGAATTGAAAGTTTGAGGATGTGTTATGATGTTCAAGCCAAAGGGAAGGAAAGGAAGGACAATGTTACTATGAAAAGACATTATCAAGAATCTAACAGACCTGGGAGAGCAGTTTCACAAGTGAATCTAACCTTCTGGTAGATTTCAACATTTGGGTGTAAAATCCAATAATAAAAAGGCAATTCTAAATTGATCATGCAACAAGATTAAGATGTTGCTCACTAACTTATAGGTGGATTCAAAGTATTCCCAAGACCAAAGGTCCAAAACTCTGCTTTCTGGCAAAGCTATCCACAATGCTCACCCCCTATGGGGGGACGTCCCTAGCAAAATATTAGAGCAGGACCTGGGCGGAGTCTCAGGATGTGGTTTTCTTTTTCTCCTGTTCGAGTCGTTGCAGCTCTGCAAGTCTTTGAGCCCAATCCCTTTCTCTTGCAACTGCTGCCATCTTACGGTCAATCCTCTTCTCCCTTTTCTTCCGGTTTGCCTCCTGCAATTGAGCCTTTCGCTTCTTTTTTTCAGCCTGCCAGATAATAAAATTGACATGATTAGTCCCACAGATGCCAAATAGAAACCAACCAACATTCTCAGGGTAGACATTTCCCTATTGCATATCACTGCAAGCAAATAGTTTTGATGCACTAAATAATAAATTGGGAACTTGGATTTTGAATTCAAAGATTTGAGTTACATACAGGCTTTTTGACTAAATTAAGTGTGGAGAAAATCCATGGGGTTTCATAAACCCCTAACATTCGAGATTGCCAACAAGACCTACAATCTTATCATTTGAAAAGCAAGTCCTCTCTCTCCTCCCTTTCTCTACATCATCAATGAATCCCATAGCACCATTTTGCTAGGTGAAGGCCTTTTGCTTGATTGATATTTGGAGTTCCAAATCCTTGCTTTGGGATAGAGTCACTTATCTAGCATCTTTATGGGCTAGGGCCTCAGGGGCATTTAGGGGTCATTCTATTACTACAGTCCAACGTAATTGGGCTAATTTGTAATTAGTTTCTCTTGGGAGGACATATTGTCCTCATCTACGGTATTCTTTGATACTACTTTAATAAAATTAAAAAAATATTAAAAATTAAAATAAATAAAAAAAAAAAGATATTTGGAGTTCCAAATCTTCCAAACACAGCCCAATTCACTCCTCTCACCAATTCCCAATTACTCTGGGACATTTGGATAAAAGAATCCCCAGTTAAAGAATTCAAGGGGTGTGTTCTGTAGAAGTTGGAATTAGTCAAGGTTCAGTAATTCTCTACCGCCCTATACCTAGCAGAAAGAACTTTTATTTTTAAAATTTTAAATAAGTTTTATTGATAAATGAAGTGTAACCATACAAATCTGAGGATAAGTAGTCCTCGAAGTGAAAAGCTATTGAACATTGGAGAATTGGAGATTGGATCTTTCACATGATTACACCTTGGACATCACCTACTCTGTGGTTTACTATTTAGATTAATTCTTGTTTCCCTAGAGCTATTGACCCTATTGTGAAGATCTCATTCAAGAGGTGAACACAGAATGCGCCTCCTGGTCAGCTTTGTGCCTCGGCGCAGTGAGAGCGCATTTGCCAAGACTTAAGAGATTGAACCACATATGACCCAAGGCTTCACTCACCACTATTAAACTCTACCAAATGACTTTTATTTTTTTTTTTTACATAACATGGGTGTCCAAGCTTTGCTTGACTAATCTTATGGGCCCTGAAGTTAACGACCAGGAAACCTGAAGTGACCCTGAGGGGACTCGAACCTGAGACCTCTGGAATACTTCTCAGAGGTCTTACCAGCTGAGCTATCCCCTGGGTTCCCCTGTAAGCTACAAGACACTGTCTTGCCATCCAACTAACACCTCTGTAACAGTAAACATTGAATTCTCTCGCCCTTAATTTCAGTATTGACGCGAAACCCATGTGAATGATAAGGTACTGCCCTAGTCAGTACTCTACAGTCTACACCCAACGGCAGGAAGACCACTTCAGAGTGTTTCGAGAGGTTGAATAACTAACATTGGAGGTTGCAAACAGATGAATAAACACGGTGCACAGTTGCTGTCACAACAAAACTTTCAAGAATCCAGCAAATACTTTTATGCTCAATAACCTTCCATTTATCAGTTCTGCATTGATAAGATTCACTCACAACACTGCAGTAACTGAACAACCCAAGTATTCATTATTTAAAAAAAAAAAAGTATATATATAATTAAGAGTCAAAAGTATAAGGAGGGCAAGACGTCTTCTATGAAAGAGCTAATTACAGATTAGCCCAGTTTTGCTGGATAGTAGTAATAGTATAACTCCTAAATGCCCCCACAGATCTAGCCGACAAAGATGCTAGATATGTGACCCTATGCCACAGCAGAGCAGCCTACATGATTACCCCATTATAGACCCGGGCATTCCTCTCTAGCCAAAGATACCAAAATTTTGCAAAAATAGCATTGTGCCACAAAATCCTCTTCTTCTTATCCCTCCCAAACCCCACAAGTCTCATCTGGAAAAATCAGCTACGCTAAAAGGATCATCCCACACATCCCCAGAAATGCTAAACAACCCATGCTTATAAGTTGAGGCATGAACCCAAATTATATTGGTCCAATCAAGGATTCTAAGCAAAACCAGGCCTTATCTCAATTACTCAAAACTTGTGGCTGTTGCAACTTCCCTGGGAGAAAAGTTTAACTCATATGCAAATTTATAGTATCTTGGGTAGTCCTGTGCAGTATGCACCCAGAAATTCTACTTAATACTTTCCTAAACCTTGTATACACAGTATGCATTTAACAAGGCAAACAGAAACAGAAGCAACAGGAACAGAAACAGCAGAAGAGGGGGGGGGGGGGTGCAGACTTGCAAAACAAACAAATTAAGCACCATACCAGGATAAATTCACGGCGCTGCCTTCGCCGTTTCTTCTCATTCCTCAGCTTGACACTTCCTTCATTGGGCTGACTTGGTGGAACAGGTTCCCCAGGTGTATGCTTAACCCAAGCATAAGGCCCTATATTCCAATTCAAACCACACTATTTCAGATTTTTCACAACGAAAATACTCCGTAATCAAAGACCTCAAATACTTTGATTAATGTAGTATCCACCACAAAACTGGACACCAAACTAGAGCACTAAATTCAAACCGTAGCCGTTCAAACTCAGTAATCAAAGACCCCAAATACTAGATAAATGTAGTTTCCACCCCAAAACTGGACACCGAAGCTAGAGCACTAAATTCATACCGTAGCCATTCTCACAGTTAGCACTAAAGGCACCATACCTCTGGAAACCCCTAATACCCATATTTCAAAAATGGTTTGACATCTTATCACATTATGAGTTTTATGACACTAATGCAACTTAAGCGACATTCAGTTCAAACCATAGCCTTGAAAATTCCCTTAATAATAAGAAATTCCTCAATTTATCCACATAAATTTGCATACATTCAATTAATAACCAGTGCAACATTCAATCCGAATCAAAGCGTAAATTTTGCTCCAAAAAACGAAAACCACAACAATGAAAAGCCCATATATATCATTAAAAAAATTCAAGATTAACGCTTTTCTTAACAAATTGAGCCTCAAAACCCCCCACATTAATCAATATTCCAAATACCCGTCATACAATAAAAATTACACCCACCAAAGATCCCTTTTTACCACTTCACGATGCGAAGTAGACAGTAGTTCATGATTCACCATTAAAACACATATTATCAACTTAAACCTCAAAAACACCCACATTAATCAAAATTCCAAATACCCATCACACAATATAAACCATACCCACCAAAGATCTCTTCTTTACCACTTCAGAGTGTAAAGTAGTTCATGATTAAACATTAAAGGATATATTATCAAATTGAGCCTCAAAAATCCCATATTAATCAATATTCCAAACACCCATCACACAATTAAAACTACACCCACCAAAGATCCCATCTTACCACTTCAAAATGCAAAATAATTCCTTAATTCTGCACACCCATTGCACAAAACAGCACCAAGGCAATCAAATAGTAACAAAAACTGAAACTCTAATTGAACTCAAAAACAACAAAAACCCACCTCGAGGGCGAAGGCTAGAGCGCTTGCGACGAGAAGTTAAACTAGGGCGGCGTTTGGGGAACCGAGAATCAGTCAAAGGGTCGAAAGGTTTAGCGGCTAGAGATGAGAGAGATTCAAGGTGGATTGAGCAACGAGAAATGAATTGGGAATAAAGGGGTTGTTGTAAATGTTTAGGAGACAGAAATGATTTGGGTTGAAGTAGTGAAGATGATGGTGATTGGGTGAAAATGGAGGTGTTTGAACGGGTTGAAAATGATCTTGAAAGAGGGCGAATTAGATTTCTGAGGGTTCCAAACCCCATTTTTGGATTTCTTGACCTTGGTTTTTCTGGGTTTTGTAGCTGGTGTAGTGTTGTTCAGTTGTGGTTTAGGTGTTAAACCCTGTGACGAGAGAGAGGCTCGGTTTGCTTTGCTCTTCTGTTCTGGGGCTAAGGGTTAAGCCAGTGCAAGACCGTGACTTGTTTTTCATTACAAGGGTGGTGGGTGAGGAAAATAGCAATTTGGCAATGGAGAGAATTCTTTGGTTAATTTGCTTGTGTTTGTTCTTGTAAATTGAATAACATAAGAATTGTCTCTTATTGTGTACTAGTTAATATTGTATGTATGCAATAATCTACAAACTTTTTTGCCTAGTGGTTAATTCAACTTGTGGCCTGCGTACTAAAATCTAATAGCACGACCGATTTTCCTATTTCATTGCAAAGCAAAAAAAAACTAGTTAATTATCCTTTAAACTTGATAATTTGATGAAAATGAATCATTTCTAAGCAGGTAATTAACCTTTTATAATTGATATTCTTTGCGTCTTTTGTGATTACACTTGTTTTTCAAGGCAATTCGGTTGTAGCGACATTATGGTCATTTGGGATGCAATTGTAAGGGATTAGGATGCATCTGCATGGACAGAATACATATATCGACACTAAAATGACATAGACACGGGAAAATCGCCATTTATAGCGGTAAGGGTCTTCTATCCCACTTTTTGTGTCATCTCTTGTCTCACTCCCTTATACATTTGTCACATCAGCTTTTAAATTTAATTGATTATTAAATAGGGATGCATGACAAAATCACGGACAATCAGGATGTAGCTGGAATAGGGAGTGGTACATAGAATGAGACAGATGATCCGGATTACATTTATAGAGGATTAAAAAAAACCTAAAATGTATTGTGTATGTGTGACTGAGTCTTGTTGTATTCGAATGTCCAACGAACTAATACACGACACATACCACGACACCTATTCAAAATATTCGCGCTTCATACATGGGAGAAATTTTGTCTTGGTTTGAACCTTTCTACTAATTACTTGAAACCTCTCTAATTTTATTTTTATTTTTTTTTCATTACAAAAAACACTTTCCCTAGGGAAAAACGAAGTAATTAATGTGTGCACCAACATCAAATAGACATTTTCTTTTTGGTGCTCAAAATCAAATGGACAATGCATAATAGCCAATTGCCCAATTATCCAATTGTCCCAATATACGAAAAGAAAAGGGTAAGGAGTCTAAGGACAATGCTATGCACTCTCAACTCGTTTATCAATAACGGCGTATGTGTTTGTTTCATTTAGTCGTCCTCTCTTGAGTTTGTACTCCGCCTTCCCTTTCAACCATCACCGGTCTCCATCGCCGTCGCCACCGCCGTCATCACCACCGTTGCCACCGCCGTCGTCCGCCGTCTAATTCGGTAAGTCGCGTCACTTCTCTCTCTTCGTCTTCTTTTCGTATTTGTCGACAATCCAATTCCCCCAATCAACAAATCCTTAAAATTAGTTATTCTCTAAACTCAATTCTTTACCATTTCAAAACTATTTCACTAACGAATCAAAGAACTCTCAATTGGGGCTAGTTTCAAGTTCCCTAATTGTCTAATTTGTAGGTTCAAATTTGCCCTAATTTTCTCATCCTATCTCGTATTTATTTCTTTTCAATTTCAAGCTTCTATTAGTTGTATTTTATCGCACACTCCTTCAATTTATACTGATTTGCATTTGTTAATTTCTGTTTAAAGAGAAGTTGATGTTTGGTTCAGAGGTATTAGGTCTACGAATTTCCAATGATTATTGTATGCCTCAAATCTTCATGTTGTTCCGAGTTCTCCTTATAATTGATCTCACTCTTCTAGGGTTTTAAGTTATCTCTCTTTGGGTTTTTAAATCTCAATACATCCCTTGTTAAACCCTAATTTAGTCACTTCTCACTAATCCCTGTTATCGAAGCTGTAACCCTAGCTTAAATTCAAAATTTGTAGTGCCAATTTCAATATTTATTTGTAATTTTTTTTTCTTCTGGTGGATTATGAATGTATGACAAATAATGATTCTCATAATAGTAGTTGCCCTGGTGGCTCCTGATTTGGACTGTTTTAAGTAGATGAATCTGGAGTTGACATTATTCAGTTTAGTTTTATGTACTTAATTGTTTCGTTCCCTGATGGATGCAGGGTAGAAATTCTTGGTGGATTTGATCAGATGGACCTCATCAAACAAGAAATACTGAAAAAGCGACAGGCTCTAGCTTCAGGGTCTGGCGGGAAACGATTCTTTAAGCGATCTGAGGTGGAGCAGAAACGCCTCCAGAAACTTCGGGAGGAGGAGCAACGTGAGCTGGAAGAGAAATCCTTGCGTCAGCAACAGCAATCGTCCTCTTCTGCCTCCTCCACCGCATCGCTCCTTGACCTAATATATTCCTCCAAGTCAAATCCTGATTCCTCCACCAAATCTGTAGCTGTTTCCTCTGATGAGCAGAAAATTGATGACCTGAACCTCCCAAAACAGGAAGTAATTCGACGCCTTCGGTTTCTCAAACAGCCGATCACTCTCTTCGGTGAAGACGATGCAGCTCGTCTGGACCGATTGAAGTATGTCCTGAAGGAGGGAGCCTTTGAGGTCGATAGTGACTTGACGGAGGGGCAGACGAATGATTTCTTGCGTGATATTGTCGAGTTGAAGAAGCGGCAGAAGACAGGGAACATGGGCGACCGCAAGAGGAAGAGCGAGGATATGGAGGATGGAGAGGCGGGTAAGGGGGATGAGGACCTGAGCTGGGAGGGGGAGGTTGATACTGATAAGGATTCAAAGCTAATGAAAGCAAAATTTGAGGATTTGTGTGATGAGGATAAGATATTGGTGTTCTTCAAGAGACTATTGAATGAGTGGAATCAGGAGTTGAATGAGACGCCAGAGGTGAGGCGGACGGGCAAAGGAAAGCAGATGGTTGCAACTTTCAAGCAGTGTGCTCGATACTTGACTCCGTTGTTTAAATTCTGTAGGAAGAGGGGTCTCCCAGATGACATCAAGAAATCATTGATGTTTATCGTGAACTGCTGTATGGAGAGAGACTATCGAACTGCAGTGGATCACTATATCAAGCTGGCCATTGGCAATGCACCTTGGCCTATTGGGGTAACTATGGTTGGTATCCATGAACGTTCTGCTCGGGAGAAGATTTACACCAATAGTGTTGCACATGTCATGAATGATGAAACCACCCGCAAATACTTGCAGTCTGTCAAACGATTAGTAACTTTTTGTCAACGCAAGTACCCCACCGTGCCGTCTAAATCTATTGAATTTAACAGCTTGGCAAATGGTAGTGATCTGCAGTCTCTGTTAATGAACGAGGGGTACTCTGGAGGAGGGAATGATGCTCCTGAGGAGCAACTTCGATTGATGCCCGCCCCAAGGTAATAGCTAATAAATGATGTTTAATGTTCGTATTTGACAAACATGTTTCACTTGTTCAAAAGTTAAAGCTTTGTGATAGTGAAGGAATGAAGAGGTTTAGTTTGTGGACAGTGTTCTGAGCATAAAAATGTCATCTTAGTTTATCTGGTCAATATTATAGGAATACAGTCTTTTATTGGTGATTCATGTTTGAATTCGTTATGGCACACAACTTGATTTATAGGATGGTACTAAATTTAACCTTCCTTGTTCCTCAGCTTCAGTTAGTCATTCCAATGTCTTTGTGAAAAGCTTGGTAGTAGTTTTTGAGAATGGTGCATTCACTCCTGTATAATACTCATAGATGGTTTTTACAGTATAATTTATATAATGTATAACTAAGAAGAGTCTGATGCCTGTAAGGGAAAAAAATAGCCAAGTGTGATTTTGATATGCCTTTGGCCTCTTTCTATTGGGGTTGTTATATTCTTCATTCTTTTGTTATCTTTGTTGTTTTTGCCCTGGGTCTCGATTGAAAAATGGCAATACTCGACCCAACACGAATCCAAGTTACTGAAAGGAACCCGAACTCGACCCAACACGAATCCCATTTGACCCATTTCTAGAATTTGATGCAAAAGTGATTTCCTATCATTTTTTGATGTTTTACAACACTAACCAGAAATTGCCCCATACCCAACTCGAACCCAACAGTTTCCTGAGTTACCAGCTCTAGTGTCGAGGTGGTTGTGATTATTTGCCTTTCATGCGAACACTGGGGTAAAATTGTTTTGTCAGCCTTGTCAAGATGATTCCTCCAAAAAACCATGCTGTTGCATAAGCAAAGACTTCGTCCGAAGGCTACAATTTCGTCCAGAAAGCTGCCTTCTAGCTAGTTGCATATCAGAGCCTGCTGCCACCTCTATGCCAATGAATGAAATTTAAATTTTCATTCCAAGGCATGTATGGAGTTCATTGAACATCAATGCAACTTGAAAGCTGAGGTGGCCCTAAATTTCCGAACATTAAGTTGGTGGGTATTAGCCTGGTTTTTGTTGAAAAGTTGAATGTTTTTGTCATGTTGGGTTAGCTTTGTTTTTCTAAGGTTCAATATGAGCCTCTAGTATCAAGAGTTCCACTGTCAAATTCCTTCGCATGTTCCTGATAGATAATGGATCAGAGAATAATTGCTTGCGCAGCAATTCCATGTTTGTCTCTGAAGCCCAAGGCCTTCATGTATGCAAGAGAATTGATCTATGTTGTCAGTTATGAAAGCTTATGGTTCACAATTTGTACCTTGGTCTCAGCAGACACAAATGGGGTCAATTTGATCCTTGGGGCAACCCAATTCTGTTTGTTTTGGTCAATTTGCCTTCTGGTTCCATAGTTATGTTGGCAAACAATAGCAATGTTGCAAATATTAGAACAAGTTGAGTTGCAGAAAACGATTTTCTCAACCAAATACTATTATTTTAAATCATCCATGTTCTTTAGTTGCATGTGGGGTTATTGACAAGGCTAGCCAACGAGCTCACAGATGGCACTTGGCTTGCTTCTGACATGGACTCTTTTCCCTTTGCTTTGGGGTGTGTGGAGCACAGTGAGTTATATGGGTAGGGTCTGGTTGGAGCCAATGAACCTAGTTCTTTTTACCTGTCGATAAAGGGGTAAAAAAAGAAAATGAAAACGGTTGGTTAGTACTGTTGTTCAATAGCTGGGTTATATTGCACCATCAGTGTATCACTGTCACCCATCCTTTACATTGACTGCTTTGTTTTTCAGTGACGAGTGACCGACGAATCTATGGGGGGCCTGCTATCTTCCAGAGAAGCCTGCCAGACGTCCACATGCTTCCTGATCAGTGCCCGATTGTCTCTGACGCTTCTGACAATGGGCAGCCAGCTCCTGCTGTGCCAGATTTACCCACAGGTACCTCAGCCTGATCCACGAAAAGTTCCTGCCTAGCTGCTTGTTTTTCCCTTCCCGGAGTTGGCTCTGCTCACTGCCTATTGACCAACATTCCCAACTGATCAGGCAGCTGTTAACCTCAAAGTCATCAACAGCTATTGTATGAAGAATAGTTTCTAAAAAGTCAATATGAAACATATTCTATGGTGTTTTTGCTGTTTCATTTATGTTGCTTACTCTGTCCCTGTTAATATTGTTATCGGGATCTATGGTTCTATGCAGAACGAATGATTATATCAGAGTGATCAAGGTTTTTTTTTTTTTTTTTTTTTGGGTGCAAGTCAGAGAATTGTATTATTGCTAGCTGTAATGTTACAAGATTACAGCCCATAGGTACCGCAGATCCAAGGCCGCCTACTAGGTAGGGTTCCTTTTTTCTACATCCCTTTACTACCTACAAACCTAGAGTCAATCTGGAGCAGCTCACTACAAGCAGTGGCTTTCCATTTCTGTAAACACAACACAATACAAAAATCATTTCTGACTTAACAGCAAAATACAAAAACATAATAAGCTAAAATATTACAACTTCTTCTAGCTTTTCTGGTCTGCTGATTTTTATTTCTTCCTCACTCTGCCCAGCTTCAGCAGCCTGCTACAGATTCCCTGCTGAAACCTGCTGCCTGAATTTCTGCACAGGTTCTCATGTCTTGCAGAACTGCTGGTTCTTTGCTGAAAACCTGATGTATTCTGATTCTGACTTTCTGTTGAGTCTAGCTTCTGCCCTCTGATTATGATACCCCTGCTGTAACCTGCTGCATAAATCCCTGCACAAGTTCTCATGCCTTGCAGGGCTATTCGATGCCAATGTTTTTACACCCCTAAAAAACAGAACTGGAGCAACATTCTGCAACTAGTGGCTCATCCTAGCTGATTCACCTAATCATACAGTCCTGATTTAACAATAAATACAAATACAAAATACTAATCTGTTCCAGATTCTACAGAAAACAGAAATATTTCCACTTACACCAAACTACAAATTAGTGTAGAACACAGATACACATTCCTATCCATCTTTTATCCTGTATTAGCTGCATCAACCTGCTTCTGATCCCCTTCTGAAACCTGTGTGTATCTCCTTCTGAATGTCAGGTTCTGTACTGTCTCTGGACTGTTGCTTGTCCTGTGCTTCACCTTCTTTCTGCAGTGCTGCAAAGGGGTTTTGTGTCTGCGGCTTGTCCTTCTGTTGTTGCTGAATTTGCCTGTAAATACCCCTTCCAGCTCTTGCTCCTCTACCTGCATTATTCATTCTTCCTCTCCCCCTCCCAACATTCTGCCATTGCTGTGCCCTAGTGTTTTCCTGTTGGTCAGGTTGCTTCTGTGCTGGTACTGCAATCTGTGTTGGTATCATAGTTGCTGCAGCAACTTTCTTCCTGCATTCTGCCTCACAGTGCCCATATTGCTTGCAATGGGTGCATAGGGTGGGCTTCCAGTCATATTCCACTGCCTGTTCTACAACATTTCCCTTCTCATTCCTGTAGTGCACCTTATTGGGGTAAGCAGCTCCAATTTCAACTTCAATCATCACCCTGGCATACTGGATTCCAACTTTAAGCTCTGTGCTTCTATCTGCCATCATTGGCCTTCCTACAAGGCTTCCTATCTTACTTAATCCCATTGCATTCCAGTACTTCACATTAAGTCCCGGGAATTTTACCCAAATTGGCACCGAGGTCAGTTCCTCTTTTTCATAATCTATATTTTCAGACCATGCCCTAACAATCATGGGCTTATTGTCAAAGTGGTAAACCCCCTCTTGCAGCACGGCATCTCTCTGTTCTAGGGTGTCAAACCTGACTAAAACCAACCCATTTTTCATCATGGCAATTTTATTCATCCCTCTCTTTGCCCAGATTCTTCGAAGAAAACCACTTAGAACATTAATTGGGGGCCTTGCTCCCATTACATAACAGACCACTGCTTGATTCCAGTAAATTATTTCAGATTCAATGTCACTAAATTTAATTTCACCCACCGGTTTCCCTTCATGCAATTTAGGAGCAATGTAATCTAATTTAAACCCCGCATTCTTTAATTTGGAAATGTCAAATTTTTTCCAAGCTGAGTTGTTACCTGCAGTTGCGAATTCCTGTTGCTTTGGTTGTTCAGGCTCTTCATCCTCATCTTCAGACGCGAACTGGGTTCGTGCTTTCTCCTTCATCTTAGACAGCCAGGAATCGATTTTTGCCTGCGCTAATTCCATCTTTTTCATTGTTTTTGTTTGCGCATCAGGTGTCATCACATCTGGATCCTCCAATTCTTCTGTTAAATTCCGCACAACAAGACCTAGGTTTTCAAGTTTTTCGCTTGTTCTTTGTGTTTGAGACAGGTTTTTTGTGGGAGAAGGTGGAGCTTCTGAGTTTCCCTCATCCCCGTCTTGAATCCCATTTTTTTGCGCATCAGATTTCCCTTTTTTTGCTTTCCCGTTCTTCCCCATTTGAACTCAGTGCTTTGTTAATGGCTAACAGGCGCTATCGAGGAGAGAGGAGAGAGCATTTTAGAGTGATCAAGGTTGTGGCAATGTATTGTTGTACTTCTAAGATATTGCTCAGGTTACTGATGAAGTTTGTCGAAATACCATATCCTGTTTCTCCTTCTGCTCTCTTTCTAGTATTTTGGTGTTTGCATAGCAATAGTTTTGGGCAATGTCCTCTTAAGGCTGTTCTGATGACAACTATCCAAAAAAAAAGGAAGAAAAAAACTAAAAGAAAACCCGAAAATAGCAATATAGTAGGAAAGAAACAAATTTGCAGCATACGCATCATCAATGGTTTTGCCAAAAATCTAAATGGTGGATAAAGGGCAATGGGCTCTTTAATTAGTCATTAGAAAGCACTGATTTGTTTTCCTAAGGAAAGTGGGTGGCAACAGGTGGGAAAACCATGAAAGCTTACCTGAAATTCTAACCAGATGCAACCTACTAATTTTCTACTAATCTACATATATGATCTCACACTTACACTCAGAATTACGTTGGAACGACTTCTTGAACTCTTAAGTAGTTGTTTTAGCAATGGCTTACAATCATCAAGTGCCTTTCTTCTTGCCAATCTTAGTAATAGCCTTAATATCTCCTATGAATGACATCAAGATTCATGCAGATGCTCGACGTTTAGAAGAAACTCCAGCAGTTTCACAGCCTCAGCTGCCTCTTATTCCGGGGTTATCCAATGTTCAGCTACCTCCATTACCTGATCTCTCTTCTCTGCCTTTTCCAAAGCTGCCAGAAATGCCCAGTTTGTCTGGTTTATTCCCAAGTCTCAATCTGCCTGAGCTTCCTAAGCCCTCTTTGCCTGGCTTTCCGGGTACTCCTGAGGAGATTCCAACTGATCCCTCGGACACAAATACTCAGTCAATTCCTGAGACTCCTGAGGAGATTCCCACTGATCCCTCGGTCACAAATCCTCAGTTAATTCCTGAGACTCCTGAGGAGATTCCCACTAATCCCTCGGTCACAAACCCTCAGTCAATTCCGGAGACTCCCGAGGAGACTCCAACTGATCCCTCGCTCACCAATCCTCAGTCAATTCCAGAGACTCCCCAGGAGATGGCAACTGATCCCTCGCTCACTGATCCTCAGTCAACAACAGATCCTTGAAGGGAGTACTAATCTTCATCCGCTTCTCACTCAGGAATGAGGGCTGTGTCTTACTATATTATCATATTATATCGGATTTGGATACTGGAGTCGTTTTATTGATAGATGAGTGGATTATTAGTCTGTTCCATAGTTGAATCTTGTATATTTTGTATGGTCTGATAGAGCAGTACTAGTTCACAGGCTGCTCTAAACGTGCCTTATGTTTGTTTCATCAATCATCAATGCAATGGATGAATATTATGTTAGATTCTTACATGCTCCTATTTCCATAAGCAATTTCTCAGTTACATGCATGTATTTATATTACAAATAGAGTAAGTGTCTCAAAGCTTGAATGATATATGGGATTCTAGTTTATTTTATACCAAACATTACAGCATACAATTGGAGTGTTTCACCTGCTTAATAATGTGCTGAATTAAACTCCCAGAATCCTTGGAACATTTGCAACTCCGAGTTCTATCCATGTTGCTCTTCATGCAAATTAACAGTCCTTTAATGGTTTTGTGTTAATCTCATAAAAAGACATCAAGCCTGTGAGTAAATCAGTGCCTTAGTTTTCTTTTTCTTTTTTTTTTGGCTTCACGATCATCTTTTTTCTATGTTTCTGCTACAAGAACTGGAATCAGGCCATCAGGGGTCTGAAAAGTGTTCCTATGTTGTTTAAAGCCCCTGTTTCTTGATATAGTTTTTTCGTTGGACATTTTGGTCACAGACTGAAGTTAGTCTTTTGTTCAAACCTGGTTTGTTTTCTAACAAGCATGTATGAGTAATCCAAGTGAAGCTGCCTGATAAGACCTCTAGTTCGGGGAAGGTTTTAACAGTCATGCACTAATCAAATAGTTACTGAATTTGTAAATTGCAAGCACTTGAGACTTGAGACACAAGATGCTGTTGCTAGGACTATCTTAATCTGTTGTAAGAATGTAAGATCAGAGGCTTGGTGCAGATGAGGAAAACAGATCTGCAGTTGATACTTGATAGAATGAAACTGTGTTATTGGGACTAATAATTTCACTTGAAGTAGTTGTGTTAGATGATCAACCAGACTTGGATGAATTTTGGACACTTGACACGAGTTTGGTTAAAAAACATGCAAGATTTTCAGGAACTGGTTGAATATGGCTACTGGAAAGGTACCTTCGTGGGACACTTGTAAAGACTGCAAGGACACAAATACGGACACGGACACCGAATGACACAGACACAGAGAAGCGTCAAAGGGAAAATAAAGCCTATTAGGAGTCTTGTCTCAGTGTTGGTGTCATGTCCCAGTGTCGGACATGCGGCGCTGCATGCCTGCATCTATCCAAGGTGTCCGATCCGTTGTAACCAAGTTAAGAGTAACATTTGAAACTTGTGCTTTCGCCATTTTAGGCTGCAAGAACATATGATCATATTTTTTCTGAGATAAGTTTCACCTGCAATCACCATCAACTTACAGTTTATTTTCCTTCCTTCTTGTGTCAATGTACAATTTCTGTTAGTTAGCTTCATGCTTACAGGAGGACAATTTTTTTAATTTCCGTGTGAGTACTGATTACGATTGTGAATAACTAAGGGCACCAATTAGCACCAACAGCAAAAACAAGGAAAACCAGCAGGTTCAAAAGCTACAAAGAAGAAGTCAGATCAACTTCTTTTCATTGTCTTGGTTAAGCAAAAGCAAACTTGCAAGTGAAACCAAGGAGTTGAACTACACACAATAAGTTTCTCAACCACCAATAATTTCTTCTTCTCATCATCAACCCTCACTCTATATAATTCCCCCGAATAACCACCATCAAAAACATCTGACAAACAACTCTTAATTTCTTCCACAATCATGGGTTGTAGGCACAAGCACAATCACCCATTCTATGTGTTAACAGCCTTACTGATAACATTATCACTGATGAGTACTTATCGGATTCATGTTGTAGCCCGTGGCCATCTCTTAGACGCGAGCCTGACAGATGAAATCCCTGAGGTTCCTGAACCCGAGATACCTGATAGTCCTGATGGTCCTGACGATGAGTACCCAGCTCCTGGTGATGAGCCAGATATACCGAACCTGCCTCAGCCTGATTATCCTGAACTGCCTCCTTCCCCTGAGTTTCCAGAGCCAACATTGGTTGCTGTCCCAGCTCAGGCAGCAGCAACTGTCACTAAGCCTTAGCTTGAACCATAAAATGCTTGCTGCTGCATATCCTATAGTACTTTATATGAATCATCAGTTACGCGATTAATTATATTGTCGCTTTTCAGACTTGCATAAGATTGTTATTGGTTTTAAGTTTCCTGTAAACTCAATGAAATATATCTTGTGATCTGTATATATGTAAGTGTCATTGTATCGTTGTTGTCGGTGTGTTAAACTGTTAATGTATTTTCAGGTCACTGATTTGAGTTTCTTGCTGCCACATTTCCTTCATATGCTGCAAGTACACAGATCTAACGTATAACATGAGGGACTCTGGAATGAAATTTATGAGTTTTTATACAACAACTGTATTAAAAGGGTACAATTATACAACAAATTAAAGCTCATTGCAATTTCTGGTCAAATTATAAGCACACATTGGCTAGCTAATGCAAATGAAATTATTTGGCAGTTTGGCACCACCCCATTGCTCCCAAAACCTTGTCAAAATTGCTTTTTTGGTTGTCGTAAAATTACTTACCCAAGCCAAACATCCGACATATCTATCGAGAAGCAAACCAATGTGCAGATAAACTATCTAATAAAAATTGTATTCTCCTTTCAATAGCATGGTTTATTTATGCCTCTATCCATAGTCTTTAAATGTATGATGCTTAAGCTCAAATGAGTCATTAGACATTACTGTCGGTTTCAAAAAAATTTTAAAAACAAACCCTTTCTAAATTTTAGTTGGAGAAAAAAAAACAGAACTAAACCGTATATGGAGCAACAAATCAATTATTAAAGCAAAGCGGTGGACGTGCCGGAGTGGTTATCGGGCATGACTAGAAATCATGTGGGCTTTGCCCGCGCAGGTTCGAATCCTGCCGTCCACGCATTTTTTTGTCAATCAATTTTTTAAGTGCCTTGGCCAGAGTCCTTCACTACTTTTTTTTTTCTTTTGTTTTTTTGGCTTTCTAATTAATGAATATCAACATTTGTATAAGGATTTTCCCATTTAGATTATTAGACTACCCATTTGTATGAGTTAAGATTATTAGACTACCCATTTGTACAAAGGATTTACTAAAGTTGAGTTCAGATTCCTTAAACTACCTATTTGTATAAGGGTTTACTAAAGTTGAGTTCAGATTCCTTATCCTTTCTCCTCTTTAAAAAAACTTACAAACAAGGAGAATTTTTTATTTACCCCTCATTCCCCTCCCTTCCCCTCCATTCTCCAACTCCCAAACAGGCTATAAAAGTTATCAATAATTAGGATAATTGACCCTGTGTTTTTATTAAATAAGTAGAACTTTTGTAATTAAATTGTTGTAATCATCTAAATTTTGGTTGCAAAACAATCGTGTATGAAATTTATATTGACTAATCTATACTAGGATAGTTATCAAGAAAAAAAAACACAAACATATAAACTAGTATATGTGATGAACCATTTTTAAATTGCAAAGTTAGGAAAAGGTCAAAGAGAAAGAAGAGGAATCTTCTTTAGATAACATGAAATGAAATTACCTTAAGACATATTCAAATGTATACATTTCCTACTTCAAGTAAAAACTAAAAAGGATGATGAAGTCCATCAAAGCCAAACAAACAAATGTACTTTATTCAAACTTTGCTCAACCACATCATACATTTGTTAGCCAACTCACTACCCTTTTTCACCAATACAACCATAAACCTCTTACTATATAATTCCATACCCTTAAGCCTTATTTCCCAACAAAAATCACATCTCTCTAAAACATTCACTACAAAAGCCTACAACTATACAACCAAAACACTTAGGGTGTGTTCGGCAATCAGCTTTTGGGTAGCTGTTAGTGGTTTGAACCAGTCAAACCACTACCTATTCTAATTTATTGTGTTCGGTAACTAGTCTTTAGTAGTAGTTGTTAGCTTTTAGAGTAGTGTTTTGCAAAAACTAATAAAATTAGCCTTTCAATTCCAAAGGCTAGCTGTTGGAATTATTTATGCATTTGATCCCAATTTTATCCCTTTATTTTTGATAATAAATAAATATAATATGCCCTTTTATGTCATTTTACATCAATCAGCTAACCAAACCGCTAACTTTATCGAACACTCAACCAAATAAATAGCTAACATGTATGTACCGTTCATAACAGCTAATAGTTAGTTCAACAGCTAACCACTAATAAAACAGCTAAGACTACAGCTACAGCTAAGTATTGCCGAACAGACCCTTAGCTTGCACCATGGCTTCTAGGAACTACTTCCTCCTAGCCCTCTTCATGGCCTTGTCGTTGTCGAGTATCCACGTTGGCCATGGCGCCCACCACCGCCGCCTTCTCCAGGTACCCTTGCCATCGGTGCCAAGCATGCCGAGCATTCCGAATATGCCACAACCCACATTGCCAAACATCCCTACCACCACTCAACCATCCTTACCTATGCCAGCTGCTCTGCCACCACTACCAAACATTCCAACTTCAATCCCAACATCTTTCCCCAAATTGACACTCCCTCCATTGTCAAACATGCCCTCCATCCCCGGCCTCCCTGCCTCCATTCCATCAATCACTTTTCTTGCTCCTCCTCCTTCCAACTGAGAATATGCATGATGCCTAGCTTGGCTAGCTAGCTAGTAGAATTATTAATAGGCTCATTATACACTTATACTTTTGTTCATGTTTTCTTGCTTGATTGTTGATTTATGTAGCATGTGGGATACTTAGCCGGTTTGTGGCTTTTGGTTTGAAGTTTTTATTTGTTGCATTTGATGTACTCTCGATTGTATAGCTTTACATAAATAAAAACAGTGGATTTGCAACTCTTTCATGCTTAATGTGTACATTGTTATACTCATAATAGTAGCTAAATATATGTATGTTTCTCTTTGAATAAGTGAATTTCATTTCACAAATTGATAATTTTTTTTTCAATTAAATACCCGGAATCTCGGTTACAAAATTTTGAATCCAAAATTAATATCCAATATCGAATTGAATTTCGATCTGGTTCCTGAATCGGATAGTTGGAGTCAAATTCTATAGAGCAATCCTAGTAGTAAGGGCTTAACCAAACAGGCACAATGTATTGCAACCAATGCACTTATAAGTTATAGCTTATGCACATTTCAAGCTACAATGGGTAAATGACAAAAACAACCCCTCCCCCCTCTTCGGAAGCAAAATCAACCCTTTGAACAACAAAAACAAATGTTTGGATATCATCATATTATTCAACATCAAATATCTTTCTTGATCAAATATGACAAATGGATAAATTACTTTAGCACATCCGAAAAAACACTTTTATACCAACAAGTTTAACACTTTTCTGCTTCGTGGACCAACTATGTGTGAACATGATTAGTCCTAAGTCGATGTGATGAGATTATTGCTTATTAAGAACATTGCATCTCTGTTTGATAAGTCTTATTTTTTCTTGTTTTCAGTAATCACCCATAATGAACAACACTCAACATCATCAACATCAACACGAGTACAAAAAATTCATATGTTTTAACTTTTAAACAGAGCCCATATGTAATGATAGATAATATATTTTCTCAATTTTTGTGTGTAGTTGTTTCATAATGAGGCAGTTATTCTAGCAAAAAAACAATATCCATTAATTGTCTAATAAAATCACATTAAACTAAAACAGACCATCTTGTATAAAACAATTTCATGATTAGACTATTTTTGAAAAGAATGAAACCATTGTCTTACGGTAAAACAGTTTTATATACGGAGTAATTTTTACATGACAAAATTAAATTAAAACTAGTTTTATCTCCGTGCTTCGCACGGACACGATAATATCTCTCAAAAATGAAGATAATTTTTTAGGTGATACCTCATGCCTATTTTATACCACACAACTAATACTATATTTGACTATTTTAATATTTTTTGTATGAAATGTCTTTTTAATCGATCTACATCTAAAGTAGAGTGAATGTAAAAAAAGATAAATTTATGATCATAATTTGATGCATAGTTCGAAAAATTAAAAAAATCAATTTAATGAAGTGAGATTTATACTTTTAGAGTTATATATATATATATATATTAGTTTGAAATAATATGCAAATAAATCATGATGATCATGTGGGACTTGTATGCTATTTGTTAAGCTATGTGGTAAAGTTGTGAACATGTAGCGTCTAGGTGTCATTTTCACATGAACACTCCCTCTTATATGGCAATTATATGTTATCACCGCACGGAAAGCACCCAACTTGTATAGAATATGTTTTACCTCATTTCGAAGCTATTTTCAACTCTAATCTATTGAAGTAGCGTTTATAAACTTTTGACTTATGTAACTAAAATGATTTTATTTTGCAATACAAAAATATGGTAATAAATATTTAATAAAGCCTACTAATGATGAGGCATTAATGAGTGACACCTGGATGATTAGTTGTTAGACAATGTGGCAAGTTTTGCTTATGTGGCAGCATAGGTGTCATCGTCACACGAATTTGAGCATCTACGTGGTGTCCTACGTGTCGTGACTACACAAATTGAACTTGGATGATCATGTGAGACTTGGATGATATTTGTCAAGCTATGTGGAAAAGTTATGCACATGCAACGTCTACGTATCATTTTCACACGAACATTCCCTATTATGTGGCATCTACATGTTATCACTGCATGATATAGGACATATATATCTCATTTTAAAGCTTTTTTCAAATTCAATCTATTGAACTAAGATTTAAAAATCTTTGGCTTACGTAACTAAAATGATTTTATTTTGTACTATAAAAATATGCAAATAAATATGTAATGAAGTCAACTAATGATGAGACATTAATGGGTGACACTTGGATGATGAGTTGTTAGGCTTTGTGGCAAGATTTGCTTTTGTTGCGGCTTAGGCGTCATCGTCACACGAATTTGGGCCTTTACATGGCATCCTATGTGTTGTGCGCACGCGAATAGAACTTGGATGATATTTGTTAAGTTATATAGCAAAGTTGTGCACATGTAGAATCTACGTGTCATTTTCACACGACCATTCCCTTTCATGTGGCCTCTACATGTTATATATCTCATTTCAAGCTTTTTTCAAATCCAATTCCATTGAAGTGAGATTTATAATTTTTTGACTTACGTAACTAAAATTATTTTATTTTGCAATATAAAAATATGCTAATAAATATATAATAAAGCCAACTAATGAATAATTATGAGGCATTAATAGGTGACACTTGGACAATGATGAGTTGTTTGGCTATTTGGCAAGATTTGCTTATTTGGCGCCTTAGATGTTATCGGTCAACGAATTTGGGCCTCTACGTGGCGTCTTACATGTCATACTTGGATGATGAGTTGTTAGGTTGTGTGGCAATCTTTAGCTATGTTGCGGCTTAGGTGTCATGGTCACACGAATTTTGGCCTCTAAGTGGCATCCTGTGTGTCGTGCCCACACGAATTGAACTTGGATGATATTTGTTAAGTTATGTGACAAAGTTGTGCAGATGTAGAGTTTGCGTGTCATTTTTACATGAACATTCCCTCTCATGTGGCATCTACATGGTATCACTGCACGGAAATGACCCAACTTGTATATGACATATAAATCTTATTTGTTTAGCTTTTTACAAATCTAAATCCATTGAAGTAAGATTTATATTTCTTTTGACTTATGTAAATAATATCATTTTATCTTGTAATATAAAAATATGCTAATAGATATATAATAAATCCAACTAATGATGATGCATTAATAGGTGACACTTGGATGATGAGTTTTTTGGTTATGTGACAAGCTTTGCTTATGTTGCGTCTTAGGTGATATCGTCACACGAATTTGGATCACTACATGGCGTCCTACATGTCATACGCACACGAATTGAACTCACTTTAAATTTGTATTGGGTCAAATATAGGACACACACACACACACACACACATATATATATATATATATATATATATATATATATATATATATATATATATATATATATATATATATATATTTGAAGTATTTTTCAATTCTAATCCAAAGAAATAAAAATTAGAATTTTTTCGGTTGCGTAGAAAAAATTATTTAACTTTATAACTTAAAAATATGTTAATAATTAATGTTTCATATTAATAAACTCAAGTAATAATGATTGCATTTATTAATTACACATGTTGACCTCCTTACATGGCGCCACGTGTCAACTCTACACGAATGAGGCCGCTTGTGTGGCATGCCACATGTCATTCTCAACAACATAGCCCGCTTAATTGGAGTCCCACGTGTCGTACCCACACGTATATGACTCAACTTTATATATATATATATATATATATATATATATATATATATATATATATATATATATATATATATATATATATATGATTACACCATCTCATGATTCCTCATGGTGAGACGGTCATATTAATGTTTTTTTTTTTTTAGCGGCGTGTAAATAACGCTTGATCTTTGCACCCCAGATTGTTCGTGAGCATCTTAAACCGACAACAGCTCGTTACACAGCCACTCTAAAAACTGTACTCTGAAAACCTAGCCGGAAACACCAACGCTGAGAAACCAGAGTGAGAAACACAACAATCAAAAACCAAAACCGAAACCAAAAACCATGGGAATTGAGAAGGAACTACTCAGAGCCGGAACCGGTCCCAAACCAGTTCCCGGTCAGAAAGTCACCGTCCACTGCACTGGTTTCGGTATCTTCTCTCTCTCTCTCTCTCTCTCTCTCTCTCTCTCTCCATATTTTTCAAGAATTTTCAGTTTCATTACTTCCATAGTTTCTTGGATTTTCTCTTTCTATCAAAAGGTGTAATCTTTATGTGTTTTCTGATTAGGGTTTTGATTTTATGCTCTTTTGTTTGCATAATGCGTGTTGCCCTATTGGTTTGTTTTAGTGATTATCCGAATAATTCAAAACCACCCCCTATTTTTAGGGGATTATAAGAGGGTAATTCAGTTACCTGGTGTTATCCTAACACCAGAAAATTTGCGGTGATTATCCAGTTGCATAGCAGTTGATCAAAGCTTGTATTTTTTTTGCTATTTTTAAAATTACAGAAACAATAGTGGGTGCTTTATGGATGTTTTTTGTGACACTATAGTATCAATCTCGTGGATAAATTGAGATGTTTTCTTTTACTTATCTTTAGAAAAAATTGATTAAATTCATGTATGTTCATCGTTACAAATTGGGTTTTTATAAATTTTGTTTTTGATATTGTGACTTTTAGCTATATTACCTCACCCTTTTCGTGTTTTTGCGTTAATATACAGCACTTGGACCATTACATTGTCACAAAGAATTTTCCCTTTTCAATTATTTTTTCCCAGTTTCAGTATTTTAGTATCTGTTTCATATGCTTACCTACCTTGAATTGAAACAATGGTACAGGGAAAAATGGGGACCTTTCGCAGAAGTTCTGGAGGTATGAGGATTCTGATGTATCTCTTTCATTAAGATAGACACGTTGAACTGCATTATCGATATTCAATGCTGCGTATATGGTATATATGGTTTATTACATTTGTGTTTGCTATCTTAATTCATTATGTGGACTTTACTTTTGTTTCAGTACAAAGGACCCTGGGCAACAACCTTTTTCATTCAACATTGGCAAGGGTAATGTTATAAAAGGTATTGTGGCTGAAAGTCCCTCTGTATGCTGTGATTTCCCAATGAAGACATGTATTATTTATTTCAATTTGTAAAGTTGAAGATTATGTTGTCAGTGATTTTCTCGTTGCTTTCTTTTTGGTACCTCATCTTCTATTGTGCTGTAAATATGTTTATCTCCGAAGTCTCCACTGATTAATGAGGCACCCAACTATGTTTGAAGCCAAATGTGTGTTGTTGTGCCATTCTCATATAGGAAAATAGTGTTTTTGTGTTTCCTAATGTTTATCTCTTGGTATAACTGTATAAGGCACTACAGAAAATTGCTAAATATCTTGTTTCGCCCCTGTAACAAATTTTGGGCCAGCACTTGTTATGACATTCTTGTGTCGGGAAGCCTTTCTAATATATTACCTCAGGTACTAGAGATCTTATATTCTAATGTGGCATTTAGAGCTGGCACAACTGACCCGACCCGAAAAGGATTGAATAAAAAATGACCCGACCCAAACCCGAAAGTTGTGAGACAACATTGGTTAAACTCGTTGGGTAACCAAACCGATACTGACCCGGCATTAACCCGACCCAAAATGATCCCATCCGTTAATAACTCGAACTCGAATTGACGCGAGCTGTTTGCCCAGGTCTAGATCGTCATCTGTGTTAGTGTACGGCAGTACAGTAACATTGCAGAAATATCTTTTTGCCCCTGTAACAGTTTTTGGGCCAGCTTTGGTTATGACATTCCTGTGTTGGGAACCCTTTCCAATATTTTACCTGAGATACTAGAGATCTGATATCCTAATGTGGCATCTACGTTATTATTAGGCACTACAGAAAGTCAGAAACCTTGCAGAAATATCTTTTTTGCCCCTGTGACAGTTTTTGAGCCAGCATTGGTTATGAGTTATGAGTTTTATGACATTCTTGTGGCGGGAACCATTTCCAATATATTACCTGAAATACTAAAGATTTGTTATCCTGATGTGGCATCTACATCAGTTGGGGACAATTTTCATAGGAGTAAAAATGGAAACAAATCAAAATAGATTTCCAGATTGGACGAATCAAATGTTACTTCTTGTGCTTTACTCGGGCCAGTAGAACCAGAAATTGATACCTAACCTGTTATGGAGGACTAGGTAGTCGACAAAAGCTAGCAACCCTGGCCTAGTGGGTAAAGGCTTTGTTTTGGTTTGTCTTATACTGAAAAGTGTTCATTTGGGGCGTCCCCGCTCATCGCTACCCAAAAACAGAAGAAATTTTTTTATAATCAAATGTGCTGTATAATGCTTTCTTCATAGGTTTTTCCCGTTAACCTCTTATTTTAATGCTGAGCTAATCATGATGAAACTCATGGGTCATGATGGACTAACATGAATAAGGAATCGGTGAAGAGCATGGTGATGTAGTGTTAAAGAATCAAATATATTATTTCCCCCATTGTCATCCTTCTTTGTTCTCGTCTCTTTATTGTTATTGACCAACTGGTTATCGAAGGAAGCTTTTAGATCCTACTGCTTTTACCTATTCACATTAAGGATCTAAAAGTTCGCATTTAAGACAAATGAAGTACTTCAACTTGATGTAAGGATCATCATCCTTCCGTCTGTAAAAGCTCATGTTTCTGTGTTGAATGATCTCCACTTCCAGTGTCTCTTGGTGTCCTGTTGATGTTAAAATCATTTTAATGGTGTACCAAGTTCCTTTTCCTTTGGATACTTGCACTTGCAAATGGATATTGTGTAGATAAGACTGCCGCTGCTGCTGGACATGTATATGCATTGCTCATCTGTATGATATGACACTCATATAAACTGTTAAAGACAGATTTTGTGGCACAACGCTTTGCTAGTGATTTATTGATGTCTATGTTTAGGGAGGAGCGGTAGGGTTTTCTCATATAGGAGTCCATTGTAAATTTGTTTCATGGATTTAGTGGTTTACCAGGCTTCCCTTTAGCCACCCACTACGAAGCCCTTAGGGGAATCTCTTACTTACCTTCAAGGAAACCATATGTAAAGTGATTTGAGGTCACTTTGTTGTCTAGATCTGCATCCTTTCATAATTTTTTTTTAATACAGTTCATTTGTATGACTGATATCTCCATTGGTTGGCGGGAGCAGTGTATTAAAAAGCGCGCCTGAGGCGGGCCTAGGCGTGAGGCGCAGCACCCATCGCTTTCTGAGGGTGAGGCGAGGCGATTTCAGTGAGGCGCACCCGAGGCGCACCTGTGATAGATTTTGATGAAAAAAAACGTTTATTTTATACTCCCTCCGTTTCCTTTTAAACTTCCTACTTGCTTTTTCACGGTCTCCAATGCGGTACTTTGACCATTAATATATTTAAAATTATACAAGTAAAATTTGTAAAAATTTGATATTACGAAAATACATTTTTAAAGGAATCTAATGCATATAATTTCAAATCATAACTCATATTGAATTTTTATATATTAACGGTCAAAATTTACAAAGTTTGACCTCAAAAAAGCAAGTAGGAAGTTTAAAAGGAAACGGAGGGAGTAGCATTTTTTCTGCCATACACTAGTGCGCACTGAGGCGCGCGCCTTCGCCTTGCGCCTTGCTCTAGGCTCTATGGACTCTATCGCCTCATTGCGCCTCGCGCCTTTTAATACATTGGGTGGGAGTCAACCAGCTGCTTTATCATATAATTATTTGCTTCTAATTAGGAGATGGCCTAAAATAAAATCAGAAGATGCTTGCTAGTTAGTTCAGCTAGTCTTACCCTTTGTATCTTCTGCTAAGATGTACATTTGTGATTCCAATGTTGGCAACTGGTGGAAATGAGGTGTCATCTAGCACTTGAATATGTATAAGGGGATTGCTTAACGTAAATCGCAAATTTCTCCCAAAATTACCCTTAACATACTATCACTTCTTTCCCATTAACCCCTGTTTTCTCTCTAGTAGTCTCCATTCCCTCAAATCCATTAATCCCTAAAAAAAACAAAATTAAATAAAATCAAAAAATTTCTGGAAAAAATACAACCCCCAAAGACAGCCCACCACCCCACCCAGTCACACACCCTTCCCCCTCAGCCCCGCCAACACCCCACCTCTGTGTCAGCCGAAACCGCCTTCCATCCTGTCAGCCCCGCACCCACAGCCCCACTGTCACCGCAATTCAGCCCAACCCCCCACCGTCACCTCAGTCCAAACCCCAAGTCCAGTTCCAAGTCTTCGAACCACGAGGCATAGGCAACCTCTCACCTTGCTGTCGTCAAACCCTAGCCACCACTCCCTCAACCACCCAACCTCCATTTAAACGGCCCAAAAATCCTACAGAATGTATTAAAAAAAAATTCTTGGTTACTTAAATATTATCATTAATTTCATCAAAATTTTGGTATTGATCAAAAGAATCATCAATGTTGATTAGAGTTTTGTGAGAGTTAATTCTTGGAGAAAAAGGAACAAGGAGGAGAAAGGTGGTTTGCAAATGAAAAGGGTGTTTTGGGAAATATTGCGAAAAAAATATTTTCGTTTAGTAATTTAGAATTTACGTTAAGCAATTCCGATGTATAATTGGAATGTCAACTTATATGGCACATGCATACTCTTAAGATCTCTGATAATTCAACTTACTTGGTTATGGCATCTACTGCAAAAGGTAATGCTTCTAGTGGGTACGTGACCTTATTTTTCTCTGTATGGTATATTGTTACGGTATCATTTATCAGACTGGACATTAATCAAATATTATTCGAATATGATCTTCTAGGATGGGATGAAGGTGTGTTGGGAATGCAATTGGGCGAAGTTGCTCGGCTAACAGTAAGTTTCAATTCCATTGTATTCCTTTGTCACCACTTTATGTTGTGTTGGACTGTTTGGTTCTACCCTTGTAGTTGTACCATATATGTGTTGTTGCGATGGAGCTGGTAATTATTATCTAACCCGAGAAACCAAACTTCAGAATTCACATTCTAATTCCAGCCCTATCTTAACTAAAATAGTTGGGTTTTGAAAGTGAAGAGTCATTATTATTTTATTCATTATGTGAGGACTGAGGAGTGACCAAAGCCCAGAGCCAAACCTGATTTCAAGCCCAACCTAGCTGAGTGATTAGCTCTGATTTAAACTTGGCTACTTATTCAGGCGTCATAATTATTACTTGCTACTGCTAGTGATTCCATGTGAGGAGTGACCAAAGCCCAAGCCAAAGTTGAACCAAAGCCCAACCTTGATGAGTTATCAGCTCTGATTTAAACTTGGCTACTTATTCAGGCTATTCTAAATGGGATGTATCATAACGTAACTCCGAGATGACCCATTCTAAACTTGACCTGGATCATATCCTCCCTATCACAATCGTTGAAAGAAGTTTTGTACATTTCTCTTAAAAGACCAGATCCTGAATGGAACTAAACGAAAACTGACTTGACCTGTTGGAGTGCCACGTTATATATGGTTGTTTGTCGAGTGTTTAGCTCCCTGTATATGGGGTTTCTAGATATTGCCAACCTGCAACTGGGCACATATCTTTTCATCTTATAGACTTCAGAGGGCACTACACTGGCAGTTGGCATATCATTGGGCAAAAAACTGGGATACAAGCCCGCTCTTTAACCTATATAACATTGATTCTTTTGGCTGCTTTTTTAAGATCAGATATGTGGTTCCACTTTTGTTTTGAACAATCCCTTTGCCACTGAGAAGGCTGATTTGGTTTATCGTGTTTGAACCTTGCAGTGCTCTCCTGACTATGCTTACGGCGCAGGTGGATTTCCTGCCTGGGGAATACAGCCTAACTCAGTTTTGGTGTTTGAGATCGAAGTCTTAAGCGCTCAGTAACTACCTTCCTAAACTGTGCTGAAATCTGTGTCATCAAATTATGAATAAGATGTAGGACTATGACTACCTTATTATCTATTCGATAGGATCTGCCTGACTTGGTCTATATCGATTGCCACACTTTGCTTGTATTGATGGTTATGGTACCATTCTCTTTTATAGTTTCATCTATGTTAATAAGTAAGAATATGCAGCTTGCTGATTATGAAATGATGAAATTTAATGGAAATGCTGAGAATTCAGAAATGAAAGGAAATGGCAGGAATTCTTCTCAGTTCTGCTTTTTACTGAATAAGCTTCACAGTGATTAATTTTATCACTGTCCATTCTCATAAGAGTTAGATGATCTATTAAGTCCAATAAATTGGTCTGAAAGTTGTTTTTAATGATTAATTGCACATCATTGAGTTGAATACACAATTCCAAAACTGCTCATTTCACATAGCAACTGTAAAGTAAGTTTGGTGCACTTTCAGAAATGTTGTTTGTGACAGTAGTTGACTAAACGCCATGGTGGTGGTTGATGACGGAAGTCCTCTTCCAGGAGGTTTGAATAAGAAGGTAAATTTGCATGTGGCTTTGGATAAATTGGTCTAATTTAAAACTCATTTTGATTAACAAATCGCAACCTGTACACCAAGAGTAGGGGTATAATTCACTAGGTCAGCAGATCCTATTGGTAAAGTACGTTTAATGGTTAAGAATGGCCTATATAAAGAGAGAATCCTTATAGAGAATTATTTTCGAAAGCGTTACTATCTAATAAGGGTTTTTTGCCTAAAACTACCTTCGGTTTAGCACTTTTTGAAAAAACTACCTTACTTTTGCGATTTTGTGAAAAACTACCTTGTTTTCATTTTTTTTTGCGAAAGACTACCATTTGACGGAAAAATGACTAACGGGGTTAACTTTGAGTGTAAAATACCATATTACCCCTTACTTAAGTTAGTTGACTGAGTCAAAATCATTTTCCTCTCTTTACCCACTTTTATTTTCCCCCCCTTTTATTTCCCCCCCTTTTTTCCCCTATTATTTCCCCCCATTTTTCCCCTTCTCTCTCCTCGATTTCTCACTCCCTACTAGCTCTGTTCCTCTATCAAACAAACATGAGCACCAATTGCTACACTTGCTTTTATTTATTTGGATGAGTGAATGTTAAAAATTTGCATAACCTCCACTCAAATTAAAAAAAAAAAGAAAGAAAACTCTTGGCTCTTTGACATGGCCGAGATCATTGTCATGAAATACAAGGTGTCCAGAAGAGTAGCAATGGGGTAAAAATGTCAGAGTGGAGATGCAGGGTATTGCCATTCGCCCTGTACCTCTAGCTCGGTCGAAGGCGTTGATGAAGTTGACCATTGTTCCTCTTTTCTTCACTGCCATCACCCACACCAACCACCAAAAGAACAGCAAAAATCAAGACAAAGTTGACCATTGTTCCTCTTTTCTTCACCTTCAACGAAAGAGTTGTTTGAGAAATTCAATAATAAAATCCAACTCTGTGGATTTCAATTATAAAACCCTAAATCTCTGAATAATACAATCGATTTGAAAACCATAAAACTTTAAGGAATTGCGTGTTTAATGCTTTCAAATGTGTACGAATTTGAACTGCAGGTTACAAGTGGGCAAGCTTCTTTAACGTTTTACAGGGAAGGGGATGATTGAAAAATGGAGAGGAATAGAGTGAGGAAGCTTCGTAAAAATGGTGGGACGAAAAACCCCCAAATTTGATGACGAAAAGGGGATCGATCAAAGAAACGGTAAAGGGGGTTTTAAGTTAGAATTGAAAATGAGCAGAGCACGATTTCATGGAGAATTGAATTTCTTATTTTAGTGTTTGCATTTGTTTGGTGGGGTACTGGGGGTGTGAGCATTTCATTTTTTGACAGATGTTTCTGGGCACTGGGAGAGAAGGTTTCATGGAGATTTATTTTTCTGGTGTAAACTTGCTATGGAGGGACGATAATTATGAATGGGTTGAGGTGGAAAGTGAATCAATGGATGTTGGAAGGATGGAGAAAGAAGAGATTCAAAATTGAAGTGACTGTCTGCCCTTCTTCCCGCTGTATGAGACTGTCTGCCCAAAATACTCGAAGAAAATGCAAGGTCGTTTAGAACTATCAGTAAGGCAAAAAAGAAAAAAGAAAAGAGAAAATGGAGATGCGGGGTATCGATCCCCGTACCTCTCGCATGCTAAGCGAGCGCTCTACCATCTGAGCTACATCCCCTGATTGGTAATCTAAATGAATAAAAAGATGATGTTCGAATATCTCTTGTTTCCTTCATGTTTTGATAAATAAAGAGGGCACGTGAGGGGCACGTGTTTTTGGTTCATAAATGAGGGGTATTATGGTCAAATCAAGTTGTTCATACTCAAAGTTAACCCCGTTAGTCATTTTTCCGTCAAATGGTAGTCTTTCGCAAAAAAAAAATGGAAACAAGGTAGTTTTTCACAAAATCGCGAAAGTAAGGTAGTTTTTTTCAAAAAATGCTAAACTGAAGGTAGTTTTAGGCAAAATACCCATCTAATAATAAGGTTAAAAACGGGTCAAAAGAGATCGACCAAAGAGACGGTCTATGACAAGTCTGGCCATAGTTACCAATAAAATCCGCAATAGAATTAATTTCTATAAAATATTGGATGACTTATACATTAGTAAGGAAATGTGGATTTTACTCCCAGATCTTTTAAGATATAAGTTATTCTGCATGCAAAAGATTTGATAACCATAAGATTATCACTTTTCATTGTAATGTTTTTGTTTTTTGACATCTTTACTTGTTATTTTCATGATGCCTTTACGAAAAGTCCCCGAGGCCAATAACTTCTGCTAGTAAAGCTTTCATTAGGTATACACACTATTCAACTTTACCCCCACCGCACCACCCTCTACACTCGAGTACAGATTCGTTCTTTTCAACTGAAAAAAAATTGATTTGAATAGAGTATTTTAACCTGATTTTTAACAATTTAAAACTCGTCCATATTCAATATTAGAGTCATTTGAAAATATGATTTGAAATCTTTCGAATGACGTAGTTATCATCATAAATTTATTTCGCAATAAAAAGTTATTTGAGAGATATAGTTACATATGAACTGAACTTAAGATGAGGAGAATAGAGCCTATATAAAATTTCTGCCGCTAGATGGTGACGAACATGAACGGGATCTTGAGTACCTTAATAACTAGTCTTCTCTGTTCCATAATTGAAATAATTACCAATTGATTATCTGTGGAAAACATACAGAAAGCATGCTTCTAAATGATCAATACTCATATAAACACTCATTATTTTTGTCTTTATAACCTGAAATGAAACTACAGTTAAAAAAACAACAAAATACTGAATTGAGTCATGCCTTTTCTTTTCCCATTTTCCATGGATGATCAAAAACCTGTTAGTCATTTCTTTCGGCAGGAGGCATGATTATTAGTCTGCTTTGTAAACTATAATTGTCTCTTTTTATGTTCATCTAATCCTTTTTTATTTATTTATTTATGTCAAATTGATATTATTAGAATGAAGGTCTCTCATTTTCAATCCAATCAAAAGTTTACATAATTGCATCATTTCATAGCTAATTCAAGCAATTACTACTTTTCATAATTAATCATGATTATAGTACTCTACGAGTTGGTTGACCGAAATTCACCAACCTCACGCCTGTGGGTGAATGAAGAGAAAAGGGAGGTTGATTTAGCCACTAAAATGTAGTAGTAATATTTTATTTTGTTCGATAAATATAAAAGAAATTACGCTTTTTTAGGCGCCCTCAAGAATTTTGTTTTAGGTCCTTATGGAGAAAACAGTCGTGAGATGTATGTGCAACATAGACTCTCTTTGATTCACCTGGATAAAACTGATCTGAACTTAACTTAACTTAATTGAACTGATTTTTTGAACTTGACCGTTAACCATTTTAAATTCGTCCAAACATAGTCAATATTGGACTCATTTGAAAGTATGCTTTGAGATCTTTCCGAGGACATAATTTTCATCATGAAATTATTTCGGAATAAAAAGTTATATGAGTAATAAAGTTACACATGAACTGAACTGGACTGAACTGAACTGAACTTAAGTAAAATTAAGGTGAATCAAACAAACCCATAATAGTCAGAAATTGAATCTGTAACCTTTTATTAGTGATCCTCAATACTATTCTTATAGGTCCACGCTTTACCACTGCGTACATATGCCTTGGGTGCTTTGTATTTAGAAATATTAAACTACCTTTGATTTTATTATCATCACATTAAGGAAGGGATCTCCTTGATTCTAGGCTTTTTTAGTAATAAAAATATTGAAATGAGATAAAATGTTAAATGTGGGACCTCTTGATGTCACCATTATTAGGGGTGAGTAGAAATTTCGGGTACCTAGTACCGGAACCGGAATTGGTTAGGAACCGGTGGTTCCAGAATCGGAACCGGTCTAACCAATTTCAATTTCTTTTCTCAAAAATAGGAATCGGTACCAACCAATTTCAATTCCAATTCCTGACTTTTGGGAACCGAAATTGGTTGGGGAACTGGTTAGGTACCAAGTGTAAAAAAATTAAATGAATTTTTTTCTTTTGTTAGAAATAAAGAACGATGATTTTCTAGTAAGGTTAGTAGTTTAAAATTTTCCATTTGTAATTTTAATGTTTTTAATGATTGTATTTGCAATATTAATAATTAAATGATTGTGTACGTTATTTAAATTTTGATTTACGATGTTAAGTATTTTGATTGTAGTATTTGATTTTTTGTTTGCGGTATTTTTGGAAACTAATATTTATAGTGTAATATTTTTATTGGTATTTTTTATTATTAAAATATATATTTATATGATTTAAAAAATAAGAAAATTTGGATTTAATGCGAACTTGGGTACCCAGGAACCGGTGGGTACCCGGTGGATCCTATTCCAATTCCTAAGATTTAGGAACCGGTGCAACCAATTCCAATTCCAATTCCTACAAATTAGGAACCGGTAGATCCAATTTCAATTCCGGGTAGTGCAATACCCATGAATACCGGGTTGCGCTCACCCCTAACCATCATGGTAGACCTGATAATGTGACAAATGAAGTTGCCAAGGGAATGTGATGTTTGTTTCCCCTATTTCAAGCAAATGACTAATGACGCCAAGCGTGTTTTTGCTAATTATTTAATCCACAATCACATCAACCCGCATGGATTAACTGGCTAGAATTTTTGGCATAAGGTCGATAAGTTGTGCAAGTACAAGTAAGTTTCACCAAATTTTTATCTAATGTAATCATAATGGAACGGAATCCTCTCTATTCGATTCCTACAATATAGAGGATGCGCATGGGTAAAAAATCCATTTTTCCTTCAAGTTCTTTCATCTACTCAGTTCATTTATAATTTATACACGTGAACGACATCGAAACCTGCACTAAAAAACTGCGTGATTTCTATACTGAAAAGTATCCAATTCCAATCACAATTGTTCTACTTTAATTCCATATAAAAATAGTTCTCTACATGAAATATATACATTACACTTTTCTCTCTCTCGAGTCTCGCCTTTTTACCATCTCTACCTCTACTCACTAAATTGTTACCACCCTTCCAATCCACCTTTTGAAACAACAACAAAGATAAGAATTTGGGAAGGAGCATAATGAATTCATCAGATGGGCAATTTCAGCCGACAGGCATTGCAGATTATGAGCAAAAATCAAACAAATGCACATGACCACATCTCTTCACTCACTCTGACTTGAATCATAACTCTAACTAAACCTTATCCTACATAAAGTTGAGAAAGAAAGATAAAGGGCATTCAAATGCTATGAAAGCATTAAAGGAAAAAGAGATTAACTTTCGTCTACACATAAATGTCTTTTTCTATAATTGACACATTTCCCCCCCTTATTCTCCGCCCCCTAATGCCCTAAAATGTGGACATGGGATATCTACTCATACTTCTTTTTGGGTTTGAATGAGGCTCAAAGGTCTTGATAAGAATCGAACCCTCAATGTCAAGGTTATGGGACCATACTCGTAATCGGTGGAGCATCTCTTGATTAGCAGTACCCACTCTCCAACAAAACGAGTCGTTAGCTAGGTACGTCCAGTGGTTGGCCCTCCAGCAGCAGGGCAACTGTTGAATGATCCATTTCCAATCCGATTCCAAGGCTAGTGAGGAGCTACTACAACTATACTATACCTATACCTGTGTTCAGGTAAGGGAATGCTTGCATTATTCCCAGAAAATATGAAGGCATTGCTTGAGGACTGAGGGTGGGCTCTGCAGAAGTTAGATGCAGGAACCGGAAATAGCATGGTAATATCTGGAATAGAAAGCTTCCTGAAAGCTGTGTAAATTGTAACTCGAGACAGAATCAGTGGAATTAACAATCTGATGATCCAAAAGAATAGTTCGGAACGAATTCAAACTGTCTAATTGATACACAGATGTAATACAAAAACTAGTCAATACAAGCATTACTGCATAATGTTTGTTACCATCACAAAACCATGAATTAAGCAGAGTACCTCCTAAAGTATGGCAACCTTTAGTCCAACTTATGTCAGTTGATCTATCAGGCAACAGCTACAACTATCAATGAAGCATAGAACAGAAGATGCATTTTGCATGTCAACAAGTTTAGGCTATTTCATCTTGGCTTCTGTAAATAGAACATGGCGATTAACTCGAGGGTCGTATTTTCGGAACTCAAGTTTCTCCGTAAGTTTTTTGGGGTTCTTCTTCGTCACGTAAAAAAAACCAGTACCAGCAGAAGAGACAAGCCTGATAAATATTGAAGCCGCCTTCTTTTTATTCCCCATTCTTCAAATTAGACAGAAGCAGCTAATACCCTGCAGAAGGATAATGCTACAGTATCAAGATTTAGTCAAAGTTTTAAAAATCTGCTTCAAGTTTTCAGCCTAACTAAAGGGCCAAAGATATAAGCACAATTAACCTCAAATTTAGGTAATTAATGCAAATGAATCTGAGTAAACTAAGGAAAAATCCCAACAAGCAGAATCAAATGCTGAAATGATTTCAGACAAGTCCAAATATGAAGGTGAACACCTAAACATTGATGAAGTAGTCCCTGGCTACAGTAACAAGGATCAAGTCCAACTAACCAATCAGACATTTGTTTTAGCCTTCAACAGCAGACAATTTAGATTAGCAACGGCCACAAATGTGCGTAATATAAGTACTCAAGACCATCAAAAGGGCTCATTCCAATGCTCTCGAATCTTGCTCTTTGATTTGCCATGGTCATTCATACAATTTGCGAGTCATTCCAACTCTCAGTGACATTGGTATTATGGTCATTATGTTCATGCATCATGCTACTACTATTACTTGGAGGCCAAAATCACCAGAGACATGATTACTTTCAGTACGAAAATCATCCTTCATTAAACATAAAAAGTCTCACCACTTCTACCACCATGTCTCCTAATCCGATTTTGTCCATTGTGACTTCGTATCCCTCTCCCAACTTCTATGTACTTCATCCATACCCATCCGTCACAAGGTTACTGAATTTTTCTTTTCTTTGTCTTTTTTTTACACTAGGGTGGGGAAATTTAAAACTAGAAACCTGCCTAGAAGATATCGCAGTGTCTGCTGAAACTAAAGGGTCTGCAAAGTCGGGTTCGGATAACCATTTCCCATTTCAATTCAGTTACCCTAATCTACAAGTTAACCAAAAACCTCAACCCCAAAATGGAAAATATATTTTGGTGAACCAAAAGATTGATCAACATATTTCAATTCGGTTCGGCTAGTGGGTTCTGAAATTGAAATTAAAGCAAAACAAAGACCTAACAAAGCTCAAAACTTGTAATCTAAAATAAAACAGGATATCATAATCTGAAAAATTAAAGAGTTCTAGCATTCTGTTTCCTAGTTGCAATTAGTAAAAATAATCAAAATGCTTGTACTGGGATGAAAAAATTGATCCTTTCTCCATTTACCACGAAAAATCTGAAATTTCAATTTTGTTTTTTATAGATATTTACACCCTAATTTCTGATTTTATGTTAATGAAAGATAAATACTGGAGTGAAATAACTGGAAATTAGTAAACTTGTTCGACTAAATCTACAGTTATTGACAACTTAGAAAATAAGGTAGATTGCCAATGCAAATAAATATATTCATGTCAAATAATGAGCAGAGAGAGAGAGAGAAATTACCGGCGTTAAGCTGGATGGAGAGAGAGAGAGAGTAGTGAGTGTTGAGTGAAATGAAGATGAAGTCTGAAATTTAGGGTTCTTGAGTGTTTTCGATGATATATGTACTTTCTTGTCCAAATTTCCGATACAGATTTAGGGAATTAGGAGTAAGAGTAACCCGACTCGGGTTGAAACGGGCCAAATTGCTGCCCGAAGCCCGGTTTCGGGCTCCGTGGATGGAGGAACCCAAACTTGTAACAAGCTGGGTTCGGGAAGGTTCGGATTCGGGTCCATTATCAACTCTAGGGAAAAATTAGTTAGCAACAATAATAACAAAATTGTTATGAGTGTTTCAATGAGAGTGACTTAAAAAATCATGTTATCAACAAAGGTGAACCTTTTGGGTAGTTAAGGGAATAGATCATAATGAAGAAACCAATATATCAATATGTGTTAGGTAATGTAATTGGAATATCTCTAGGGTGATATACAAGAACTTTATTATGAGACAACCTTATATGTATAAAGTATCACTTTTTTGTTTAGATGTGTTATTTTTTAAATACGGTGGTATTACTTTTTGCTTAAATGTATCACGTTTTATGTATGAGACCGACTCATATAATTTGTAATTAATATTAAGGAGGAAAATCAAGTCCACTCTACACATGTAACACATTTCATCATAAAATCAATTGATAATAGGAGAAATAACCTAACAACGTTATACACTAGAGTCATACATTTGATTTTCAATGTGAAACACTCAATTTATACATAAAAGTACACGCACCATCGCATATTTATATTTAGAAAAAGAAGAAAATGTACCAAAAGAATTTGAGCAAAAAGGGGAAAAAAACGCATAAATAGTACGGATTCAATAATTCTGTCAAAATAATAGAAAAATGCTAACAAATGATGAAGACTTGTGAACAACTCCTAAGTCCTACCCCATTTCAGAATTTATAAGTGGCAAGTCTAGCTTGAGTACATGCATCAATAACAATTTATATCATACGTAAACTTTGGTATTTCATTTTGTTTTATTCCATGGTAGCATGTGGACCATTTGCTTTTAACTTCATTTTTTTGTACGCAAATTAATAAACTAAATTGAAGACCATTAAAATAGAAATTATCAGTGAACTAGGTAAGCTCAAAAGAGTCGCAAATACTGAGATTTTAGCAATAACTAGTTGTTCTAGTAGCTATTACATGAGACTTCACTTGTTTTGTTAGCTATTAATGTTGCTTATAGTTATAGAGTCGCAAATACTGATTAATTGTTAGGATTTGTTTAATAGATTATATTGTTGAGTTTGAAGTGTATCTTTTCTAGTTGCTTGGTCAGTGCTTGGTTTAATTCAATACATTAGCATATTTTCTCTCAGACATATTATAGTTTAGTGGAAAAGGATACACCTTTAGTTAATAAAGAAAATAATTTAACTATTCATATATCAAAATGACATTCACGTATTATTTGGTTTAAAATTCAAAGGAAATTTAAGAATTAACTAGCTGAAATATGTCGGAGGATGTTAAACCTGAATTTCAATAATCTTGAAACGACAAAAATTATGACATTGACATATGCTCTTATCCACTAGTTTTCTAGTGTTTAAGAGCACTATTTACCAAACAGAGCCTTGGTTGAACAGAAAAACTCATATCACATGGTATGAGCATAATTGTGGTAAAAAAGGATACCTTTGGACTAATAAGTGTAAAGCAAAATGTTTTGTTTTGTTTTATTTATTTATTTATTTATTTATTTTACTCCTTTTATCACCTAAAGCAAAATGTTACATTTTACATTTGGAGTACTTTTGAATGTATTATTTTGAAATAGTATTACAAACGACATTCAGCTGCTCCATACACCATGCGAGATTCAAACTTTAAGGATGAATAAGTCTCTACCACTCACCTCGATTAGATTAGTAGTGATACTTCTCATTGAAAAAAGAAAGATCAGTACAACTACTACATACCCTCATAAAAAAGATTAGTACTAGTAGTACTAGAACAGTCCACTTCCATGAAAAAGGAGAAACAGAAAAGAAAAGAAAAGAAGAGTCCACTTATTAGTTGGCAATTTGGCATGCCATCAAAGATTAGCCGAAATATTACCCGTGTGGTTGATACTGTTACAAAAAAGGTAAAAGTGGGTTAATCTATGAGTATTTAGATACACAATATCTCTATATAATCATCCTTCTCTCTTCTCACGCCTTTTTGACACTCACTCCTCTCTGTAACCCATTTTTCTCACCCACCATTTTTGCTCCAAAACCATCTTTCATTTTCTTCACTTTTTGTGTTTCCACTCTGATTCTGATCAACTACTCAGAAATCTCCAGTTCTTCTGCAAATTTTGGTGGGTAAGTTGTCAAAAATCTATGCTTTTTGTTTAGATTTGTTTGTTTATTCTTTTTTTGTCAGTGCACAGATCTGTTGTTAATGTTTTAATTTGAAAACCCCATTAAAAAGTTTTTATCTTTTGGTCCTGCCCTTCATGATATTTTGGCAAACAAGTAAGAAAATGTTTATATTTGATTGTAAATTTAATGATTAGGGCTTGTTTTCTGTTTAATTCTCCAATTTTGTCATGTACATGGTTAAAGAACTTATAATATTTGGTAAAATCAGAATTATGAAATGAAAAGAAAAGGCTTGATGGTACTTGTTTTTATTAATGTTTTTTGATAGTGGAATATTGGTTTTATTTTCTTATTGATTTAGAGTACAATTGAAAAAAAAAAATCAGGGAAAAAGGTTTATAACTTTTGATGATACAGGAGAAATATGGAGATTAGTGGCTACCAGGGCCAGCACGTGAGCAACACATGAGACAATATATATCAATTTTCATATTGTTGTATAATTTTAGTGTTTTTGCTAACTTTTTACTACAGTACTAGTTTAATGTTAGTTTCTGCAATTTATGAAATTTAGTTGTAGAAAACTCACCTGGGATTATGTGACATATATGGCTTTCTTGTTGATTTTAGAAGGCAAAAAAGTGCAGAAATTCAAATCTCTTATGTTCAATTGTTCATCAATCATCATCTTAAGCATAAACTCTATCTTCAGTTGTTTGTTCTCCATTTGTTTCATTTCTCTTGTGTCAGGTTGCTATTAAGTAAATCTAGCCACAGTGTGTTTTTTGGTTGGTTGCTTTCTATTGCAGCTTTAGATTTTTTAGTCACATTAATCAGTATGTTTTGTTCATGAAAATTGCAATCAAATTATGATATGATTTCTTGATTTATAATGTAATTATTCTTTGCTCTTTAATGATCAAGTATTCTATCCTTTATCTTGCAGGAATTTTATATATTGGTGGTTCTGTTCACAAAAATAGGGATAGGGGAAGAAACAGCATGTTCTGGTTCTGTTATTCAATTGACGTATACCGCAATATTATCTCTTTAAACTTGTATTGTAAGGTTATCTTGTAAATTATATCCCTTTTCAATCGGCCTTCCATCTTTGATCCATTGATTTTTTTTCCTGATTTACCATGGGTTCCAACCACTGTGCCGTTGTCCCCTGGTTCTGGTACATAATCATCTGAGTGTAGAGAAAGAGCAGAAGTATTTTAGAAATTGTAGTGTTCTTTGTAGCTTCCTTCATTTTTAATCTCTTATTTTGGCCTAAACCCATTTGTGTCATTCTCTTTTCCGAACTCAGCATTTTTGTGTCTTTAGTGTTTACCATCCTTTGTTGCTTGTCGTTGTATTTTGTGTGGACTGAGGGTGTATTTGGAAGGGTTTAGAAGTAGTTATGGTGTGCCAAGGATCAAGCCAAACAAGATTTCGGGCATTGAAACATGAGAGTGGAATTGCAGGAAAATCAACCATTATAGTTAGAATTATAGCTTGTTTTCAACCTATGCCAGATTGCCAGGTTCGTGCTTCACTTTGTTTTAGTTTGAACTTCATTTATGATATATCAATGAGGATCCTTTAGTGATGCAATTCTTTTCTGGTTGCTTTGCAGGCTGAGTATTTCCGTCATTTGCTTAAACCTGTAACGTAGATTGGCTTTTCAATAGCATTGTTTGAATTCTGCTGGTTATTTTGTTTTTATCATTCTATATTCTAATATTGAAGGAGACGCTGAATATATCAGATTGATAATACTGGTGAGTCCATTAAGTTAATTCAACTAATTTACTTTTCATTTCAAGCAACTGTTTCCTTTGTTTATATGTGTTACGCTTCCTCTCCAGAGGTGATTGTTTCTGTTTAATGGTCGAGAAGAGCGGTTCTCGGCTTCTTCAGCAGCAACCCCATTGGGAATCATCCACATTCAGAAACTGCATGATTTCACCTCCTGAGTACAGGCAACATGAGTTTTTGCCTGCTTCTATAAACCCTTGCAGGGTATCGGTGAATTTTGGTCTGAATGGGTTGGGATATCCCAGCTTGCCTCAAAGAGGCCTTATGCATGAAGCTAATAGCTTGATAGAAAATTCCGTACCCCACACTCAGACCCCGCTTCTTGGTCTAAATGGGTATCTTGGGGAACAGACTCCTATGTTCCTACCAAAAGTTGATGTTCAAACATCACCATACGAGGCACCTAGTCCTCAACAGAAGAGGTTTCTTATCTTTGACCAGTCTGGAAATGAAACGAGGATGATGTGTAGTTCTCTATGGCCTCAAGTGCAGAATCTAACTACTGCACATACGAAGTATCCTGCTTGGAATCCACAAGCTGCACCTGCCACATCTTCTGGTGCCTACCAATTTCTTGCTGATGGACAAACCAACAAATCAAAACAAGCTTGCTTTAAGGGATCCATATTTTGTGAGGAGTCTGGTGAGAATGAAACTGTTGATGAAGGCAGCGAAATGCGTGAAGACACGGAAGAAATTAATGCCTTGCTTTACTCTGACGACGATGATGATGATTTTGATGCAAATTCTGATGATGAGGCCGAGGACGGTGATGAAGTAAGCACTGGTCACTCTCCATTCGTTATGGGGAGAAATTATGAGAAACAAGAAGAAGATGATCTGGACGAAGTGGCTAGTTTCGATAGAGCTTCAAAAAGACAGAACACCCTTGATGATGGACAGAACAAACTACCATTGTTGCACGATACAATGATGGGAAGCCAAAATGAGTCATATGAGAACCTCCATGGTGGGGATTTGATCTGTTCCCTTGACGATGGGGTGGGTTCAACTGTTCTAGGAAAACGACCAAGAAAGGATAACATCCGTGATACATTGAATGTCCTCGAGAATATAATCCCTGGTCTAACAAGCAAGAACCCCTTAGTCATCCTGGATGAAGCGATAAGTTATTTGAAACATTTGAAGTCTAATGCTGAAACTATGTCTACGGAAGATCCTGATAGCTCTAGCTGCTATGGACCGTGAAACTGAAGTCCCTTTGACGACACAGACACCATCTCGTCGTGAGGGGTGTCAAAAACGTTATCTAGCTTATTTTAGTATTATTCCTATTAGTGGTGTGTCTTTAAAAACCCGATGATGAACTTGGCATGCATGCTGATTGCTGAGTAGGTTCTTGTTCAAATGTTATTTTCATCTGGAGGTGTACATAATGGCCCAATAAACACTGGCGCGAGTGCACGAGAAGGACTCGGGTTTCATGGAAGGGAAAGAAATGGAGGCTTCATTTGTTGACTAGCAATGATGGGGTTTGCCCTTTTTGGAGTTCAAAAGCCACAGATTTTGAACGCATGGGAATGCCTTGTGCTCATTTGTGCTGGAAGTGAAAGAGGACCCATTGAGGAATTTGAAGATTTTGGCCTTAAGGGCATGCGCATTAGGTAATTAAGGTCCCACTCCCCTCTCTTTCACCCCTTTTTCTCTCTCTTCATGAACTTTCATTTCTTCAGGGGCCCCTGATTTGCTTTGCTTTCTTAGCCTGAATTGATTAGGCCCCATCATTTGATAAACCTTGTCTTAAAGGGTTGTTTTAGTTCTTGCCTTAGTGTGTGAATGGTCTTTCTTATGATGACTTCTTGTTTGTCTGTAATATAGAAATTATGTATGCATTGCAGTTGTTATGGTATTTTTATAATGTGTTGCTTCTTCCTGTGGTTTTGTACCTAATGTAATGTCATGTTTAATGTTTGTTTGCCCTTTGGGCCCTTTCATTATGGGAAATAAAAATGCGTGGTGATTTCTGTCTTCCACCAAAAAAAAAGAAAAGGAAAAGAGCAACAAGAAGGCCTGTGTTCTAGGAAAGTGCTAAACTGGATTTGGGCAACCATTTCTGTCGGGTTAACCAAACATTTTCCGTCTCAGTTTTTAGCAACGTAGTGGGGTGTGTTCTTTTCCACGAAACTGGACTGAACCAACGTAGTATAAATGTAAAACTGAAGACAGAAATCTAGAAATAACAAAAATCAAACAAAGAAAATCTCACTCTTAAAAATTACAGTCTCCTATAAGAAAAAGTTACACATTCTGAAAATTTGTATTTCCCACCTAAAGGATACTTTTGAACTTTTGTTGGGTGAGGTTGTTGGACTGTGGATCCTGGGAAAATGATACTCTAAATATTTGAGTACATGATTACCATATCTGTTTCTGCACACAAAAGGTTACTAGTCTTACTACTGTTACAGTGTGCTGGTCACACAGGTTAGAATATAATGCGTGAATCGTGATAATGATACTTAAAATTCGCAAAAACTTGTATGAGACTGTTTTACCGTAATACTAACATTTTTTATAATGAAGGATAATATAATACTATATGGATGGATTCGGGTAACCCGTTTTCAGCAAACTTGCCAACCAGACCCAAACCAGTCATCCAAATAATCTCCCCTTAGATAAGTGATTGAGATAAAAGGCAAAATGCCTTATTTTTTTTTTTATTATTATTATTTTACAATTGTACTTTTTCATATTCTTTTCATTTTTGGTCAGCAAGAAGGATGTCTTCTTGCTATTTGGCTGAAGTATTTGGGACCCATATGGATCATCATGGATTGGTAATTGGAGTAATTTCGGGTACATGTGGGTCCCAATGCTTGTGAATGAATACAAACTGGTATTATGGGTATATTAATGGTGGTGGCCTGTTATCACACAGTATCAGTTTATGCAATGCACCCACCTTTCACTTGTGGTTCTTCAGGAAAATGATTAGGTTTATACCCATTTCATGGGGTGCATCTTGTCTTGTGTTTGAGAAAATATTCATATACCCAAGAATCCTTTCAAAGTTACTGAGTTATCTACTCACCTCATGTTAAAATTGAGTGCTAAAAGTTAATAGATGATCTACAATTACCATGTTATCTATGATCCTGCCAGTAACATGTATAACACCGTTCACGACTCGAATAATTGAGTGTCTTCTTTTCCACCGAACTAAAACTCCTCTGAACTAAATACTAATATGTGAGAGAAACAATAGATATTAAAACACCCTACGCAGACAATTATAATCATAGATGAAAAATTGCCAAGATACATGAAGAGATATGATGAGCAGATGAGGCACTGCAAGTCTGTAACTGCGAATCTGATCTACTGTAGATTTTTTGTGCATTGGAACTTCCTAAGAAAAGTTGGTACTGTACTATGGAGTTTTGAATCTTATTCTTACATCCCAAAAATGTGAGCGAATTTTCTGCAAATCTGGAGACTTCTGAATAATACTGACTGCTATCTTGTGCCAAAAAAAAAGAACTTACCAGCATCATACAACTCACATAAGTGCTGAGACCAACTTTTACCCTTTAAAGGCTGTCTTTGTGGACTAACAAAAGGTAAAAATAGAGTAGTTGGTATATATGGTGCCAATAAGTGCAAAGGATTTCGCGTGATCGCATTTTACCAAAAAGGTTCAAAGTCACTTTAGCATATAGTGACTGCAGTTTTTTTGGCAAGGCAACTTTGAAATCCACTTTTAAGGGCTTTTAATTAATTTCTCTTAAGGAATGATGCTGTTCAGCTCATGATGTATGTAATGTATTAGAGCAGGTTAGAGGGTTAAACAGTTTCTTCCATTAACTTTAATTTGCCTAAAGTAAGGTCCCTGGATTAAAAGGGTAATAGTCTCACTTTTATCACCTTCTGTTCCTCTTTTCTTTCTTTTTCTTTTGTGGTGGTGGCAAGAATGTGCATCTTGGTGAAAGAGAATATACTTTGTTAAAATCAGTGATTTTTATCCACTTCTGAACAAAGGGGTCTCTGGTGTCATATGGTTGGTTTGCAGTAATTTTTGATGGAAAGCTCATCAGCTTGTGACTCTTCAGTAGCTTTAGTATAAAACACCGCTTGTTCGTCATTGTCCCGAACCATTCCGTTGAATAGAACAGGGCTTTGGTATAGTTGCATCTCAGACGGGATCTAGGGAGATTAGGATGTGTGGCACCTTACCCTTAAGTTAACTAGTGAGTACTATTTCCGTTAGACCGAAAACAACTGTTGGAAAATGCAATAGCACTTGTAAGTACAAGACATTTTAGTAGTTTCTATGTACAAATGTCAGAATTTTCAGACTGTAGTCTTCTCAATTCTAATGGCAGCTGTTGTTTGAAGGACAAAAATGCTGCATGCCCAAAAGAGGAGAAAAGAGGGAAATGACAACCATTGGCTATAGCTGTTAAAAGCTTAGACTTTTATTGGTGTTTTTCTTCCAGGTGTTTTGAGCTTTGATGGTGTGTCATTTTAAGTGTTTTTAGCTTTAGGTATTATTAGCATCTCAAATAGATGCATTGTTTAGGCTCTTATTGGTGTTTTCTTATGGGTGTATTGAGCTTCGGCTCCATTACTGGACTGAGCTTTTGCTCTTATATGCTTAATGCTCCTAATGAAATAAAATTTGATTATCGATTTTTTTTTGGCTGCTAAGCCCTTGCAAGTTGTAAATCTGGAGGATAAGCCATTTTGAGATTAAGGGGCCTCCAAAGAAGAGATCAACGACAAGGAAGCAAATACCAGTTATCCATTCTCTAGTTTATTTATGAATCAGTAACATATTCTTAGCCACTTCTAAGCTAAGGACTGCCTGTCAGCTATATATAATGACATACACGAGAACGGAAGGGGTGGGGTGGGGGGCATGGCGGTAAGATCAACAAGGACAACCACCAGGCGCCACCATCCTGTGTCGTGTGTCGATTTTGGTGAGAACAGTGAGAACAATATCAGTGAGAACAGTGTAAGAATATCTATCTGCTTATTGTCACTTTGCAAGGTGGCTCAATACTCTTTGCTATGAATGGCCAAGGCCCACAAATTTAGGTATATCTTTAAGTTGGAAAGTCCAGGCAACTAGTGCCAAACTGTCAATCAATGAGAGGATTGATGGATCCCTGCAGAATGGCTGTCTTACAGGTTTCAGTAATCAGAGAAGTTGATCAAATTGGGTCCCCCCACCTCATTCCCTCCTTGTTTTTAAGGGAGCACATCAGGCACTCGAAATGGAATGAAACAGAGGACATCAGAATTGCATGTTACCAAGGGCTAACTAAGGTGGCCTAGGCTAGGGGCTGTTGTAGACTTGTTGGTTGAAATTTGGAAAAAGAAGGGAATGAAAAGTAGATAGTAAAAATAAAAGTACCATTCGCGATATGTTAGCTGAAGAAGAGAGTATTTGATGATCTACTTCTGTGTCAAATGAACAGAAGATTGCGTTTAGGTTAGTGACTTAGTGAACGTATAGGTTTAGCCTCAGAGCCTCCCCTAGTAGAGAACATATCGCCTTTGAGCCTATCGAAACTGAACTATAAGTGGTGATTATGATTTTCCAAGAATGCCTGTTGAATCGAACATCTCTGGGCGTGTATATGAGGAGTTCCTGTAAGGATCAGTTTCTGTTAACAAAAAATTTTCCTTCAGGGTTTTAATGAGAACGGATAGCCAAATTTGGCATTAGACCGGCACTGGTGACTTTGCGTAGGTGTTATACAGGATACAATACAACAGAAAGACTTCCTAGGAGAGCAGCGAAGCCATAACCATTCTTTGCTTCTTTCCATGTCAATTCATACTCAATATCGAAGTTCTAGTCAGCATGTTCATGGCCTGCGAAGACAATAAAGAGCGAGCCACCTTGATTTTGGCGCAATATACTACCAGTAGGATATTCAGCAAATTTTGGAAATTCCAGTTTTTGACTGTATTAAGTTGCACGGTTGCAGTAGCTTGGTATCTAATTTGATCAAGTTTACCGAAAGTTGTTTGTGAAAGGCTTCAATAATTGAGAGTTGTGTCTTTCAGTTCAAGTCCTTTTCTTGTTTATGTCTGTTATGCATATGATCTGGTCACATCACATCATTTCTGGTTTGCTTGTCTTCCCATATTGGAGCATATCCAAATGGTTGCTGACTTGTTGTTCCAAGCTTCTTTAGCTAAACTCTTTTCCAAAGACTAGTTTGTTTGTAGTGGCAAATAATTAGCATGCTTCTCAATTAGAGATCAGCCAATAAGTGTCAGCTAAGATACGTGTTCAACTTGAGTCACTCAATTAACTTTCACAGTTTTGCGTGCTTTTGGTCTTAAAATAAAGTGTCAAGTGTTCATACCCATGCCAGAGTTTTGAGTATCCAACACGGGTACTTGAGGTGAACTGAAGAGTGTGACATAGTTCACTCCTTATATCGGTCCCTACTAGTCTTGAATTTTCGTCTTTCTGAAGCCAGAACAAAAAGTGCTGAAATGGTATAATCATTTTTTCTTATATTGGAGAAATTGGTGTAATCTTTAGAACTGAGATTCAGGAATTATCTTGGTGACCCTTGTGCAAGAAATTGATCACCTTAAACCGATCGGGTCATGGAGTCGTTATATGGTTTGTAGTATGGCTTCATTTTGTTCACTCTCATTCTTACCCAAGCAACCAGAGGAGATTTCTGCAGTAAAAAGGACAGTAGTATGATATATTGATATTATTCTGGATCTTGAGAAAGCTGGTAATCCTGGTGCTATATATTAGTACTCTTTGCTGACACCTATAACGAGCGGCGGAGGAAAATATACGTTGCCTCGACCGATAACACGCAGCTGACAACATGTGGTTTGGTAACATTTTTTTTAGCATTATTAGGGGAAGAGACCCCATCTTTAAGCTCCTTACCAAAGAGAACAAGGGCAAAAGGTTGAAGTACCTTGAGCACATGTAATGTACTAAGGTGCTGCCAACCTTGCTGGATGTAGAATAAGAACAATCTGCTTATGACTCGAACTTTGTTTGTCAGGTAAAGTTTGTGAGTTTTACTGCAATGAAGAAGACATGATGAGAGGTAAAGGTCTTATGTGACCCCACTCCAATTTGGATATGTGAATAGTGATGGTATCCCTGACTATTTGCTGGAGTTCCCTAACGAGAAGGGAAAAAAAAAAGGAAATTTTTTAAATCGCCAGCTGCGTAGTGCATAAGCTCATAACTACGGCGGGGACGCGGGGTCCTATGTTGCTCAAACTGGGGACGAGGACGCGAGGTGGTTGATATGAAGATTGGAACTGAATAATTGTGAAGGCGTTTTATCTGTTTGTGGTCTAATTTGAAGTATCTCAAGTGTCATGTAGAATCCTGCATGTTCAATGGTTGTAAAGGGTATTTTGGATAAGAGTTATAGGTGTCAAACAGAATAGATTTGAGGGTCTGACCAGTAAGTGAAGAGAACCATATCTTTTAGCCTTATGAGAAGCAATTTAAGACATTGGTGACAATTGATGAGTAGTTGTCAGAAAATGTGCTTTCCTTCTAAGTTAGTTGACCAGGTAAGCGCTTACTAGGTAATGTACTCTCTGAAATATCTATGGACTATGCTGCAGAGTATGTGTAGTTTATAGCCGCTTCTCTATGGTTCTAGTTGTTGCTTCATTGAATTCGCTTCACTAATAGGCTTGCGATTCACTCAACAGAAGAATTACTCAGAAAACCAATCTATTCTCTTTGATTTTATGACCTTCAGACTACAGTGAGCGAGCATATAGCCTGCGACACAAAATTTGCAAAATTCGACACTATTGACTGAAGGATCTCTAAGGATAAGAGAATCCACCCCCCTAGCCCAACAAATAATAAAAAAAAGAAGGAAAAAATGGAGAGAAAACAAAGTAAAATGGATAGAATAGAAAAGAAAACTATGACAGAAAATTGGTAGAGTTTCATCCCAGTTCAAGATATGGAATTCCTCCACCTTCTAGGTGTCTTTCTTGTTGCCTGATCTGGTGGGTTATCAGACCCATTATCCTGTGTGTCAATATTACTCATTTTCGTAAGTCTACTGAGCTTCTTCCACCCACTGGTCCATGTTGATGAGGTGTGCTGTTTTGGCTTACTCATCATCTTATCAAACTGTCTCTGCAAAGTCTCCATCTCGTTCTGGAGCTCGACATACTTGGTCTTCACGGTCTCTAGCTCGAACTTGAGTGAGTTGATATCCTTCTTTGCAGTGCTCCAACCTTCTTGGAATGACTGGGGGGTTCCTTCTAGGAGTGTCTTTCTGGATGAGACCATCGGCTGGTACTGCGACTCCCCTACTGCATCTTTCAAGGTGCTACTGGCTATCGCGTTGCTTATCTTGACCTGCTTAGAGAAAAGGACTTGCACTACCACTCTCAAGGGGAGGCGCTCATTCTGCGCAGCATGCATGCAGGCGTCAATTGAGAGCTTCTGGCAGTCCATTACCCGACACAACCTTTTCCTTTCATGTTCCGACAGCGTAGGGTGGGCCTGTAGATTACCAGTACAGTGTAGAGTAAAATAGTTGATTTTATCCTGTTGTGTAGATCCTTTGTACTAAATATATTGCCTATCTGTTAGTACTTCACAACAATGAAGAAGCACTGAACTACTTAATGAGCCTTACCCCTTCAGTTACAATCATTGTCATGATTCTACTGATAGCCTTGTGATGTTTACATTACTTGTATGAATCTGATATCCTATTCAGAACCTTGATTTACTAACCCCATAAATTTTGCAAAATGTAAAAACAGGATGCATTTAAGTCAGGAAATTAACACTGGAATACCTTGAGATAACAGTCGATTGCTCGATAAAGACCATCATCACAAGTTCTTGCTGATTCTGGAAGAGCCTCAGCGAGGACCTGAAACTTGGTGAGAGAGAGCATCCTATCTTTCGCTATCTCTGTCAGGTAACTATCGACAAGCCTGGCCACTCTCATCTTGGCACTTGAAGCACTACCTCTTTGACTCTCGTCATACATATTTTTATCCAAGAAAGCCTGCCTGCTAGGACTAGCACATTCAATCTGTTCCTGCACCAAAAAATGCTCCAACAGTCTCTGGACCAAATCCACATCATACATTGTCTCACTTTTATGATAAGATGGGATAAGGAGATCCGCTAAGGCTGCTTGCTCGAACTGCATACCGACACGCTTTTCAAGCTCAGTCACTAATGCAGGGGCCACTTTTAGCATGTTAGCCATCCTGAGTAGCCTGAGCAGAAAACTGCAAGAGACACTATCCTTTTGTGGTGGGATTATACTAATGAGGCTCTCAATGATCATTCTTTGATCCTTGGCTATAATCGTCTCTGTTTCTTCCCTATTCGCTAGCACCACGTGGAGCTCACCTTTCCAGCTCCCCCCACTAATGTTGCTGCTGCTGCTGGTCTCTCGGCTGATAATACCATTGCTGCTGCTGTTGCTGTTGCTGAGTTCATCCATCAACGTTACCCTCCCGCTATCCTTGATAAGTCCTGGCAGCCACTTTGATGCATAATGCGTTATCGAAGCACCAATTAGCTCGAACCTCATGCCTTTCACCTTAATGGCTGTGATCACACGAACAAAATGATCGATCCTTAGGATTGAGACATCCTCAAACCACCAATCAGGAGGCACTTGAACTGCTCTACTTGGACTCGAGTCCTTCATATCATTCCACTTGGGACTCGAGACTGAACCCTTTGGGGGCTTGCCCGTGTAGTTCCATCGAATGCCTTTAGGGTTAGCACATGCCTTCCAAGCGATTGACTCACTACACCTCCGAACTATTTGGAGATTCTCCGCCCAAGGTGAGAGCTTCTCACAGTTCTTCAGCACAATGATGGAATCTCTCCAAGAAGACAGAACGACGTAGCTTAAGAAAGCTTCAGTCTTGAAAATGAGGTTGCCTTCTTCGAGATCCTCAGTCATCTCCAGATACTCTGCAGCACATCTTAGGCCTGAGATGTTGGATGCTGATAGATCAACCGCGATCCCATAGCAGAATTTCGCCGCTAGCTCAAAGGAATCGGTCCCACCAGGGAGGTCATCCAACATTATCTTGCTTAGCTCCCCATCATGGGAGTCATATATGATCCTATTCAGTCTCCCACACCTAGAAATCAAAGGGTACTTTGTTGTGTTCATACAAGGGGGGAAAAATATTAGTAACAGATGATCAATGAGGCATTTTTGGATTCAGAGAATCTTGATTTTCACTACTGGTACTTCCTCAGGGTTATGTATTCTCATTTATCTAGTTATTAATCATATTAAACCACTGTGTTATCCAAACTGTATATGTAGATATGCATTTATGATATATTTGAAACTGTGTATGCATACATATTTCTGAGGGTTTATCATCATCTACATAGTTGCTGTAAACCAAACTGTGACTGTATAGAGCTTCTGTAACATACATAGTCCTGTAACATACATAGTTTCTGTAACATACATATGATTCATCCAAACCCAACTCCCAAGAGAAAATTAATTAAAAACTTAATCACAAGTTTTAGGCAAAAAGTTACCTTGTGTAAGTGGAAGCTAAATTCACCAATTTGGACCAAAAGATCACTTGGAATATCAGTTGCAACAAACCTTAATATAAACATGCAGGCAAAGAAATTTCCAATCAGAAACTATTTCAAATCATGTCAGAGTCAAAAAAAAAAAGAAGAATTGTTATAGCATACAAGTACACATACCATGATTGTCCTCTTTGCTCAAACCCATCAGTCTTAAGGCCATGTTTGGTTGAAGCAATAGCTCCATTACCATACTCTCTCCCTCCAAGAGACTCAGTTTCAGAATCCCACATAGTGAAAGTTTAAAAAAAAAAAATCCAAACAGGTCAGAGATTTTCTCAGGAAAGTGATGGAAACTGCAGAGGTGGTGGAACAGAGGAAATAAGGAAGAGAAATGACATGAAATGGGTAGTTGTCAACATGGGCAATGCTTGGAATTTTCCAAATTTCTCACTGATTTTCAAAGAGGCTTATACAAATACAATACAGGCTGTTGAGTTATGGGCAATTTTCCCTTCATAATATTACTGCTGATTATTATCATCACTTTTTTTTTGAGCTTTTATTTGATGGCTTTTTTTTATTTATTAAGATAGATACTTTCTCATTCATCTCTATCAGCAAATAGTAGCAATGAGTGGAAGATCCAGCTTTTGCTTTGTGTGTCTTTTCCATAAGGGGGGCCTTTTTAGTTTGATTTGTTACCTCATCTATGACTATGATGATCACAGAATATCATTTTTTTTAATTTGAAAACAAATAAAATACAAAAAAAATTGATGCATTTTGCCTGCTAGACAATTGGTTGTATATCAGACTATCAGTATGTTGATTTTTTGTATGGTGCAGAAAATTTACTTCTGGTAATTGTCGGCTAGAATAAAGATCGTCATTTTCATGACCCCCTCCATAATCAATGCTTCTTGTTTTTTTGGTTTGCTCCCCCTTCACCATGTTACTGGGTGTCGACAGGCTCAACAAAGAGGCTTAACTAGAAATGAATATATGGCATTTGTCATGAAATTCATCCGTTATCACTACGACTAACTCTACTACCTAATCAATGCTACTTGTATTTTTGGATGTTTTCTCCGCCCTCTTGTTACGTGGTGCTGACAGGCTAAACAAAGACGCTTAGTGAGAACTGAATTCATGACCTTTGTCATAAAATTCATCACCAAGACCAATTCCACTTTCCTTTTCAAGGCGAGACTGCCCCATCAAATAAAATTGAGACTACACCCCCAAAGAAAAACGAGATTGTCTCATCAATTCCACTTACCCTCCCACTATCCTTGATAAGTCCTGGGAGCCACTGCTTATATAACTACACCCTCTTCCCATCGAAACTGGACAAGTAAGCATTTATAAAAGAAAAAATTAGACGAAGAAAACCATTTCCCTTTTTAAGTGCTTATTATTTATCCTATTTCGATTTGGAGGTGCAAATTGCGACCTTAGAGTGAGGATGCACATAGCACCAACATGTATTACTCGGAATCTATTATTGAGATCAAGTTTGAATGATTCAAGTCCAATTTTAACATGAATTAAAGTTGAAGTTCCAACGCCCACCAAAAAAAAAAAGTTGAAGTTCCAAAGGAATGCATTTGAGCAACCTTTGTCCTTAATGAGGACGATGGTAACATGTGCCAATTATTGAGTTTGGTAGTGATAACCAAAACTCTTTAGGTACAGAAATTAAAAACATAAACTTGAGCTCAAACTTTAACGCAAATTAGTAGCTTTTGTCATCTTGAAAAAGCCAAGTGTATATATGGGTCCCTTGATGTTGCAGTGATTGAGTTTCTAAGCATGGACTAATTACACAAATGGAAAACTAATTAGAAACAAAAACATACAACTTTTAATACATGTATATATATGGTTCTCAATTTCTCATGTGTTCTTATAAATGGTGGGGTGGCCTACCTTGATGTACTGTTTTAAATTGGCTTAATTATCTTTCATTTTCGATTTGCTTGTCTACGATATGCTCGTTAACTGTCTTCTCAGTCAAAAAGTGATTCAAAATATGCAAATCTTTGCACTGCCCATTAGGTCGGTCAATGGGTGTTTATTGAATAAGCCACTAGGTCGGTCAATCCGTCAATAGATCGGTAATTTTCTTATAAGGTAATCTCATACATGAGAAGGTTAAAAGTTTATTTTTTTTATTGATGTAAGAGACCGTGTTATATGAACTTTTGTGTCTATCTTCCATCCTCCCGAAAAGAAGAGAAAACACATGATGCAGTTTTTTTTCTTTTTCTTTCTGGTTCCTTCGACCCGTATTTCTTATAAGAGCAAATTTTGTGTAAAACCAACTCGTAGTAAAATAAAGTCTTAATTTAGAAATATTGCGGGCACTTATTATGAATAGTGACTCTTATTTCACTAGAAAATGATCATTATTTTACCAAAAATTATAATAAAACCGTCTCATATAAATTTTTGCGTTCTTATAAATAATTCTTAACAAAACTATTTTCTGAAAGGTTTTAAAAGAACTAATCAGTTTGAATTCATAAAATAGTTTAAATTTTTAAGTGACTTTAATTTGATGATTATAATCTAGGTTTTGAGCATATTTGTTTCAGTACAATAATTTTAATAATAAATAATAAAATAAAATATAGTGATTTATTATGTTGAATTAGGAACCTACATAAGTTAGGAACCCATAAAAGTTTGATAGGTTTTTGTTAGCATCAATAATATAAAAACTTATTATATGAGGCAGCTCCAACGTGAGACTTTTCAAATAAGCATGATTTTATACTGATAGATAACGAAACCTCGAACAAATGGGCGAGGAGATGCCACGTTGCATATGAAGACCACGTGCATTGCTGCACATTCTCATTGGCTGCTCGTGTTCAAGGTGACAACTGACAACGCCATTGTCTTATTCTTCTAACTGATAGGATCTGTTTTTTGCTAAGTACGTTAATCACATCTCTTAATGACTTTTTCTTATCTATCCTCAAATTAGGTTCCCTACAACAAGGAAGGCTACCCATCCCAAATCAGTCATTTCCTCCATTATTGTCTGCCAACTTAGAGTTACACACTTACACCCATGTGTCTTTGGGCCCGTACGAATTTTTCCATTTTATTACAAGGGCTATCTAACCCAAACTGGTAATCTTTTAAATTCTTTGGAGTAATAATTGTCATTTCTCATTCTTTTGCTTTGTTGGGGAATTCGTTTACAACTTAAAAAATGAACTTGATCCAAAACAAACCTGTAAAGGAGTGAGGATCCTCTAAAGTAAAACCCTCCAATATCCCCTCCAATAAACCAATATCATCATGCCACATCACTTATCCATTTCAATAAACATCCAATACTAATTCTTTTTACCTTTTCTTTTTTGGTTCTGTGAGTTACTACACCAAATACTTCACCATTTTACTTTAGAGGATCCCATCTCCCTGTAAAGTTATTCGACCTCATAATCGAACCCGACACGTAATCCACTAAATCAGTTTGTTTGACAAGTCTGATTCCACCTATTAAAATTTAACAAATCATATCAAAAGCCAGTGGTATTATTTACTTACTGAATCAATAGAAATCAATAACTGATACATAAATTGATTTCTTTTTTGGATAGCTTGTAAATTTGGTCATAATATTATGATACTCTCATTGCTCATAGAGGAGTTCAGATCCTCTGCTGTTACAGCAGTAGCAGAGGCAGTCCTTCTCTTCTCTCTCTCTCTCTCTCTCTCTCTCTCTCTTCCCTCTAACCATCCAAACACCCCCTGCAAGGCTGCAATCCGATGACCTAAAAAACGAGAGAGATCAATCTTATAATAAGATTTAGAAGACAACATCTCTAATATTTCTTTAAGAACTGCATAGGATCCCAACCCCCTAGTTACAATTGTAGGTCAGTGGATGCAACTTGAACAGCTACATAAGAACTGAGTTTGGTTGCCATAAACTTGAGTCTTGTTATCGTAACTAGAAGCTAAGTGACCTCTAAATAAGGTACAAAATATGTGATAATGACTTGACTTGGCCAAACTTTATGTGAATAGGAAACCTTTTGTGAAAGCCCCAAATCTGAGATTGGGTATTCTATTGAGTAATGATGGTTACATCTACATCCCAAAGACAATTATACCTAGAAATCTTTGGACGACATGATCACATCCCCAATATGGTCCTATTTTAGGCCCTAGATAGTCTCTAAGATACCAAAATTAGTTTCAATTGCTACGGCCAAATGGTCCAAGAAATGTCAATATGTCAAAGCTTGTCCCAATCTAATCTAAGTAAAGCTACTTCCCTTTGGTTTAGGGAGGTTAGGCATTATGATATAGCAGACATGGCTATAGAGTATGGACCATATGTACATAGAAGTTTGCGGGGACCTCCGTAATAAGTATCTAGACCTAGCCATAGGTCGAGCCGAGTCGGGTTGGATTTGGATCGGGTAATCATCAGGTTGGTCATTTCGGATATTTAGCATGTCGATTTCAGGTCGGGTTACTGGTCAAAAACAACTAGTCTCTCATAAATTTTGGGTTTGGATAATTTCGGGTCGAATTTCAGATAGGTCTGAAGCATGTTAGGTCAGATTTTATCAGTTCTAAGTATATCTAATAGGAAATCAAATCCTCTCTAGTATAAATAGTGCGATAAACTTGGAAAACGTATTTATTAATCAATCAACTATGATGAGACACAAATCCAAAAAAAAAAGTATTTAAAGTTTTATATCACGTTTTTTCTATTGGGTCATAAAATAAGAATACGCGCAATAAACGACTAATTCCATAGCCAATATAAACATATGCTTCATCAAATTCCATAGCCAATATATTCTCTACTAATTACTACTCAAAATAAACTTGAAATCTCAAAACATCCAAATATAGCCTCAAACATATCAGGGTTATTATGTTAACAAGGACAAGCTGTTGAACTAGATTTGTGAGTCGTCTTCTTAGAGATTTCTTCTTCCTTCTTTCTTGTATACATCTCATTCAACACATTGCTTGTCCATTCCCTGAAGAATGTATCATTATCTCCAATTTTACCATTCTTGAATATGGACATGCATCTACGATCATCCTCAGGGTAAGGGCAGTGATCTCCATTCGGATCGCGATACGCGCCTTGGTGTTTCATCCCTGACCAACTAGCAATCCAATTGTAAACAAATTGGCCTACCCCTGCAAGCTTTAACCATCCTTTTGGGAAGAACTCCATGACACTACTATTCCTATCCATTAGGAACATGTTGGTCAATTGGGCACCATGAGGAGAAACTAATATGTCTGTTAACCTCATTAATTCCACCTGTTATTGAAAAGAAAATAAGATAAATAAGCAAACTTTATTTTGAAATACAGTAGCTTTTACTTTAAGCACTTTTGGTTGTCGAACAAGCTTAGAAATGTTACTTTTTTTACATTTTGAATAGAATAAAATGTTACTTTTTGACACTCTTACCATGAAATGGTCATACATGATACCTTCTGAATTTATACCCGATTTTTCATAATTTTTGAAGTGAAACTAGATCAATGGAGCATAATTGTGTAAGTGAGAATATCGTACTAACCTGTTCACAAAAGGTGAGATTGTTAGAATAAGCAACCATTAATTGGCAACCCTTGATCTTCGCACACTCACTTTCAAATATGTTAATAACAGTTGAGTCATTCTTGAAAGATCTAGCTCCAGTTCTCATAAACAGTGTCATTCCAATAATTGGATCATGTCCTTGATGATCATTTAGTGTTTCAGATATCATAAGGCTGTCTCCCAAAGTCAAATTACAAAAGGCCCTAGCCTTACACTTTATGAGATCATACACCTCCATCCTTCTCTCCCTTGACATTCTTCCTTCATTATGCCTCATCACCACTGCCTCTTCAAAACAAACTGGTTGATCTTCTTTCACCCCTTCAAACCTATTGCATCATGACATCCAAATTATAAAACACTTAAATATTTAGACGAAATTTCGGATACCACGAACTATATATGAATATTTAAAAATGTATAGAGTGTGTTGTTCTTCACTTAACTAAAGTCAACTGAACTCCACTAAAATGAACTCAACATAACTGAATCGTATCAATTATTGAGTAAGTGAAAAATCTACACTCATACAAAAATATGTTTCCATGCTTATATATTGATGAGATCTAGAAGGAATAGCTATACATCCTAGATATAAACACATAGATAGGTCAATCTAGATTTTTTTCGCCTAGCATATCCTATTCAATTTAATAAAAAAAATAATTAAAATAAAATAATGAAAAATATAATTAGAAATCATGGATCTATCTTAGTTTTAATGAGCAAATTAAAAAAAAGTTGAGAGCTTAGTTACCCTTCAATATTGATGGCCCCACCAAAGGTAGCTTCTAGGAGTAAACTTAGCCAAAGACCCATCTTAGTCCTAAGCTCACCCCAATGGTACAAAACCCATCTAGAGGGCACCTTACAACCATTCTTCATATGCCACCCAACAAAGGGAAAAACAGCGGACAAACCATGCCAAATATTGTCATAATTATAATGATTATAAGACACAAACGTCAAGCCCTTCATAAGGGTCACATTTTGAGGTAAGGCTTGAGGCCATGCAAGAGCATAGTAATTCCATGACCCATCATGAGTGTCATGCCCCTTAATGCATAGGATCCTACCCTTTGAGGCATTTGAAGGGAACTTTTGGTATTGTACCTCACCTTCCACGTGAGTGTCATACATGGAGCTCATGAACCATGTGTGCCCTTGTAGGGCGGTTTGTGTGTACCTTAGGTCCTTGAGTGGGAGGAATGTGACCGAGTCGCGGAGCTTCTCGGTCATTATTGATTCGGAGTATAGTTTCATTGGGTCATGATGGTTGTTGTAGGATGTGATCGACGATTGGGTTTGAATTAGAGATGGGATTTGGAAGAGAAGGAAGATGGTTAGGCAAATTGCTAAGATGTAAGTGGAGTGTTTTGGTGAGTAGTTACATGACATGTTCTTGTGTTTGGTTTTGGGATTGTAGGATAAAGGGGACTTACTATGGGTGCCTCTCTCATTAGCTAATGGAGATTTGTCCATTGTAATTTGTTATAGTTTGAGCTTGATTTCTCTCTAATAACATTGCTCTTTATGTGTGTGTGTGTGTAAATAAAGTGAGGGAGAGATTGTACCTAATAAAGGCACCGCAATTATCATATGCTTGCAAGTAAAGTAAGGGCGTTCAACTCTTTAATTTTTGTCAAAAGGCTTCAATTTTCAAGGTTGTGGATTGTGGTAGTGGTAGCGCTTATGGCGTGAGCTCGTAAATGCAAGCTAATAATCCTGTTAATGGTTGCATGTGTTAATTCATGCATGCAATATGGAGCATGCGTATGAATTTCATTGTGCGTTGATTCTCATGACAAAAGATATCTTAATTATCTTAAATAGTTAGTAAAAGAAAGTGAAATAACATTATCTTGATCTAAGGTGAGTCTCATCAATAATAATAGTTAAATTAAAACGCAATAATTAAATTAGATTTCGTTACATCCGTCGTTGAATTGTCGAATAACGTGTGTCAATTTTACTTATGACGTATCATGTGACTCATGTCCAGTAAAAAAAAGAAAAAAAAGAAAAGAAAAAGAGAAGTACCAACAATCAGACGTTACAAAAACATAATAGAGTTTAATAACTCCTTCATCCCCTTTCCTTTATTCTCACAAGTTGTCAGACGTTACAAATCCAAGAAATTGAGTAGTAGCTAATTTCTCTCACACATATTGATGAGCAAAAAAAAAGCTAGTTCCTTTCTCATGAATAAATGATGAAACCACACATCATCAATTCATCTCCTACCTTCTCATGTGTTCAACGTTCGTATCTGCATCTCATCGTCGTCGTCTGCTATCTTTCCGGCATCGTGTACAACCAATCCCCAATTTGGTAAGGTTTATAGTATTTCTCTTTGCGATTGCTAATAGGCATTCGGTATCTACACCTCCTCTCTTTGCAAGATAACCCCTCTAACTTCATTAAACTTAGTACCATGCATATATTGCTTTACATTATTTTCTCTGAATAGTTATACTAATTTGAATGTTTAAAAATATTTAATTTACTTTTTAATTAAAAAGTTATGCTGAAAATTAGGAAAATAAAATCAAAAATAATTAGTAATCGCTCCAAAAAATTTGGGGGGAAATTATGAGACCTCAATATAATAGTAGAGAGAGTGTAAGGGTAGGTTTGGTGGCACGAGTTGGTGGAGAGCCATGCTCGGTACCCAAAAAACGTGGAGTAGACATGCCCAATGCATAAGTATCATAATAATGGTAAGAGCTTCATGTCGCGCCGCTTGCCTTCATTCACCCACAATCCCTCTCTCAAGAAACTACGTACCTACTAAAGAGTTTTTATAAGATTTAGTGGTTCTAATAACAAGAGTAAACATGCCCGATGAATAACTTTCGTACTGGAGTTTTAAGAGTTTGGAGAATTATTTTCCAAAAGTCTTACCTCAAACTTTGCAAGTAAATTTTGAGTTACAGAAAAACTATTTTATTTTATTTTCCACAAATTGTAGCTATTTAATTTAATCTTTATTTAAAAGTACGCTGAAAAACAGAAAATATATCAAAAAAAATTAGAAATCACTTCAATGGAAGAAATTATGAGACTTCAATATAATAGTATAGAGGGCTTGGCATAGGTTTTTTGGCACAGGGTGGTGGGCATCCATGCTCGGTACCCAAAAACGTAACCGTGGATTAGCCTACAATGTCCAATAAGAGGCTCTTCAAGCCTACCAAGGTCCCGATAACCTACCCCGTTGGCCTCCCATGTCCCCTAAGGGTGTACTGGGCCTTCCGGAAGCTCAAAAAACGTGGATTATAGCCTTCGTTTTCGGATTCTCGGGGCTCGGGTGTATTTTTTGCCCAAACTTCTACGAGGGGTCTACCATGACCCTAGAGGACCTTCGATAACCCATGAGGATCATTCGGATTCCCAAATTTCGATATGATCACCCATGCCTTTGGTGTTCCGACTCTTACGCTAGTGTGCCGTAAAACGCCCTTCCAAGCTTATCAGGGACCGAATAAGCGACCCTAAGGGCCTCCTATGTCCCCTAGGAGTGTTCCGTGTGATATGGTACGAAAATATCCACCTTTGTTCGGGGGCCTCCCGGAAGCCGAAAAACGTGGATTACAGCCTTCGTTTTCGGCTTCCGAGCCCCGGGTGTCATTTTTGCTCAAACTTCTCCTGTGGGTCTATCACGACACTAGAGGATCCTTGGTGCCCCGGGAGGATCGTCCGGATCCCCAAACTTCGATATCACCCATGCATTCGGGCCCTTACATTGGTGTCTCGCAAAAACGCCCCTTACAAGCCTATTAGGGACCCGGTAACGGACCTCGAGGGCCTATTATGTTCCCTAAGGGTGTCATGTGCGATGTGGTGCAGAAATATCCAATTTGCCGGAAGCACAAAAAACGTGGATTAGCCTACGTTTTTGGCTTTCTGGGGCCGGATGTCATTTTTGCCAAAACTTCTCCGAGGGGTTCTATCATGACCCTAGAGGACTCTCGGTACCTCGGGAAGGTCATCCGCATTCTCGAACATCACCCATGTTTTCGGTATTCCGGCGCCCCTTACATTTGGTGTCCTGTAAGAATGCCCTTACAAGCCAATCAGGGACCCGATAACAGTCCCCGTAGACCTCTTATGCTCCCTATGGGTGTCCCGTGCGTTGTGGTGCGAAAATATCTACTTTCATTTTGAAGCCTCCCGAAAGCACAAAAACGTTGGATTATAGCCTTTCATTTTCGGCATCCCAGGGCCCGGTTTCCATTCTTGCCAAACTTCTCTGGGGGGTCTTTTGTTACCCTAGAGGACTTCCGTTACCTCAAGATGGTCATCCAGGTACCCGAACTCCGATTTCACCAATTTTGCTTACTGTTTATCCAAAAAACAAATGACAATATTTGTTTAGAATGAAGAGATTATGTCTTATTGTTATAGGGAGGGCGAGGATGCAATTTGCATTTTCAAAGTTATACTCCAATATACCGTAAGTAAATGCTACAAAGGATATTTCTAAAACAAAGTCTAAAATTTAAAATTACTTGTAAATTAGTTTTAAGGCTATGTCAGTATGTCTTGCACTACTTAAAAAATAATAAAATAGAATTTAGCTACGGTTTTGTTTTCTAATTTCCGTGGCTATTTTATATATAAATTTAAAAAATATTAGCGATAAATATTAAATCCGTCGCTAACTATTTTTTCTTACATGGGTAGGCATACATGTTTTTTTAGGGGGTCAAATGGTGGAATACATGTTTTTTTAGGGGGGTCAAATGGTAGGAATACATGTTAAACAATATGCAATGCATAATGTTAAGAAGCAGTACAATGACCTGTTGTTGGTGGAGACAACACTATACGAGCGCAAGCACTAATCCCCTTGCCAGTATGTGATGAAAATAAATCCGTCGTAAATTGAATCAGTGTCAAATGTGTAGCTGTAATTCAAATTGCAAAATGAACGAATTATGCGACGAAATACGGATTGATATATAACGGAAATTACAACACATAATAGAATGACAAAAGGCAACATAAAAATGGACAAATATAAAATACAAAATGAATTAAATACAAATCCGAATGAATTCATTCTCCAAATTCTAAATTTTTTTTTTTTTTTTTTATCTTATTTTGTCTATTTGTTATACAAAATCTTCGTTTTACTGTACATTTTGTTATTCGTCATTCCACTTAGCTAAGTTTTGTTTTTGATTTATAATCCCACTAAAACCCTAGGGTTTTGACTTTTCAGCTCTCATCCTAAACCCATCCATCAATGGCGAATTCCAATAGGAGAGAGAATTCCCACATCCCATTAGACATTCTCTCTCTAATTCTCGCACGATTACCAGCCGTACATCTTCACATCTTCAAAACTGTTTGCAAATCATGGCTTGCCCTAATCAAAACCCCCGATTTTGCCAAACTTTATCTCCATTTCTGCAATTCTCTACTCATAATCTCCAACAACCATAATCTATCTCTTCGTTCAGTTAACTTGGACTCTCTAGAATCTGCCACCATTGATATATCTTATCACCTTAATGAATTTCGTTTGGAAAGCATGATTGGGTCATGTAAGGGCTTAATTCTTTGCACATGTGATGCACTCAGAGACCCATCTGAATTTAATCTCGTTTTGATTAACCCATCAACAATGGAATAAAGAATACTCCCAGATTTTAAGGTACTAATCAAGCACCTGATCATGAGTATAAGTTCTGGGTTTGGATATGATTGTTCAGCTAATGATTTTAAAGTTATTACTATATTTTGTTGTTTTAGTATTGTAAATTGGCAAGATACTTTTACTAGGCATGTAATGGTGTATAGCTTGAGAAATAAGTCCTGGAAATTGGTTGAGGAAAATATTTGCTCTGATGTAATCAGATGTCGCGAGAATGGGACTCTTAGAAAGTCATTTGTTGCATTGGGTAATTTGGTATGCTGAACTTAAAGAACATAGAATTTATAGCTTTGATGTTTGTAGTGAGCAATGGGGTGTGGTGCCGATCCCTGATTACGCTAAAAGTATATGTATCGGGTCAACGTTAGATGGTGTGGACAGAACAAATGATATGGTTGATCTTGGGGTTCTAAATGGATGTTTGTGTTTGGTGACTAACCGCTATGGAGGGACTTGTATTGGGGAGGTCGATGTGTGGATTATGAAGGAGTATGGTGTTAAAGAGTCTTGGATGAAATTGTTTGATTCATCAGATTTGGATGTAACTCGATCTTTGATGGTTGCACCGATTGCTTATTCAAAGGAGGGAAGTGAGATTTTGCTGAGGAAGTTCAGATCTGGGAGCGTTTTCTGGTACAATTTCAGAGAGAAAAGAGTTACACATGTTTACTTCCAAGGGGACCAATCTTTTGATCAAGTGAATGTTTGTATCCAGAGTCTTGTTCCCCTTGCTAACTATGACGGGATTGGTGTGGAGAGCTAGCAAATATCAGGTGAGGAGGTAACTCTGGTACTTGGAGTTTTAGTCTTTGTTTAAAATAATTCTTTTATCTGTTTTCTTGTGTGTTTGACTGGTTGTCACCAAATTGCTCCTTGGGTTGCTTCTGGCTCCTAGAATACTCTTTGAGGCAGCTTGAAAATATGTTTCTTGTATGTGGTGTGTTGTGGCCTGTACGTGTGCACATGTCATTTTGGAAGTATACTAACCCATGTAATGTTTACAATGCTGGACATACTAGGGTGATTATGTTTCCTGCTGTGTGCTACCAGTGGCATGCAATTAATATTGACCAATTCAAATTCTTAACATCGGCAAATCTGCTATTGCCAAGTAGGAACACCTAGTGCCCAACTTCTGATTTTGATGGTGTAGGCCGGGATTTACCTTTCACAGCTCATGTTCCGAGGTAATTTCCATGATCCCTTACTCTTTGCTAAATGATGAATAACAAATTTCAGTGAGAAAAGAGCTGCTACTGATTCCCAATTTGTGAGATTATCGTCACGTGAGTGTTTGCTGAGGACTGAGGAGAGAGGCAATTTCTTGAATTTACAGCCACTGGTGTAATTGCATCCTTACTGGAAATAGCATCTCTACTAACCAAGGGTAAGGTTGCGTATATCTAAACCTTCCAAACCCCTCTCTCTGCGGGATCCTCCCTTGGCTGTTGTTTGTTGTTGTAGGTATACCCTGTTTTCTCCCATGGCTGGTTGTTTCCAAGTTACTTTTTGAAAGTTGTTTCTTGGTGCAATGCTGCTAGGATTTGTAGAAGTGATGCTCTCGAATCTCAAAGTGCTATTTTGGTGGGTTACCAATTGGATATTTTTGCATAACTATAGTTGTGAGATTACTCTTTGAGGTAGCATGAAATTGTGTTTCTTGTATGAAGTGTGCACGCCTTATAATGTTCGTTATGCAGTATGTGGGATGTATATGGGATGGCAGCCATGCCTCCCCTAAAAGCTCTGATCCCTGGTTTGTGGTTTCGCCATGACCTCTTTGTTTCTCTAAAAATTACTCTGTTGTGGATTTTTTCAGGGTTTGGTTCCGGGGTTTCCTTCTGCCGCTTGGTGCTGTCCTTGCTAAATTGCATCCAAAGATGATTTGCTTCAGAGTTTAGGTGCTAGTGTAGTTTGTTGTATGAACACTGTGTCCTACACTTTCTGGAGTTAACTGTCGGATCCACAGTAGGTAGTTGCTGTTTTGAGCAATGATATGCAATCAATCAGCGTTCAAACTAAAGATCAGATGCTTAGACTAACAGATTTCACTGTACGTAATTATAAGCAGGACTGTCAACTTTTCGCTGTACACAATTTCGTGAATTGTAAACCTTGGATATATCATATGTGCGCATATGTCCGCTTATACAACCGAATGTACTAGTATGGATCGGTTAGTAATTCAAAAGAACTGTGCTGGTCATGATCCTGATTCAGATTGTATTCAAAAAGTTGGGAGTTGGGAACCTAGTTTTGGCTCTGCATAAAGGTCCTTGTAGTTCTAAATTGGTCAGCGGTAGCAACTCATTTGTTTTTGATTACTTTCAGGCTGCAACAAATGGAACTCTATCTTTAGATATGTACTGCAACATTCAAACATATTGAACATTGCTCATTCACCAGGAATATAGGTCATGTAATGAAATGTATTACTATTTTCATGAAATTTTAACAAAAAATTTTGTGCGTGGTAAATTATCTGAATAAAAGAAGTGATAAAAAAAACATACACCTCAGAAAGCATAATTCTATTAAACACATGTCACATCCTATTGGTTACAACTTCCTTTTTCCTCCTATTTACAAAGGACACTATACAAACTTTACACAAAAGTCACAAGCAACAAGTCCAGGATCATTGGATTATGAGAAACGCTAATATGTAACACAGCATGTGAACACTAAGGAGTTACAGTTATTGTCATAATAGTGATCTTAAATTCTCAGTTAATCTCTGAGAGGTGCTGACATTAAACACATTACGCAGCTTTACTTCTCAGTTGATCTCTGAGAGGTGCTGACATCAAACACATAACGCAGCTTGTCAATACGTCACAAGAATCAGAATGCTGTACAGAGATTAGGATTCAAGTTAGAGGAACGCTCGCGTGAAATTGAACTGGTTGGGTTGCAAAGCCTGATTCTTTTTGGCTCAGATATACTCATGCAGGAAATGGCAACTGCAAGAGCATCCACTAATCCGCTGTCCTCTTCAAACATACTAGATGATTTACTTGTTAATGAGGAAAGGCCAGAGCCATCACAAAGAGGGCCAATCGTCAAAACCTGCTTATTTTCTGAGTCTGACCCCGATTGAACGATTACCTTTTGCAAAGTCATTCTCCTATTTCTGCTCCGTGGTGACTTAACAGTTAGGGTCTTCAAAATTGGATCAGCGTTAAACAGAATCCATGGGTGTCCTGTAAAGAAATCAATTCAATTGTCAGAAACCATACATCAAGATAGAAATGTAGGCTTGGTTCAAAGATAGCAAATGCTGCAAAGTGATCAATTACAATCTACAGCTAGTTCCTTCCTAATATCACAATACAAAAGAATTGATAGTAAACATTTAACATTTTCATCGGTGACTACCCACCATAATGGTCAACTCTATTTAAGCCAAGCATTACATCCTAAGTGAATAGCTGAACAGATAGATTCAAAATATGATATCTACATAGACATCATTAGTTCAAGGCATAATACCCACCACCAGTCCATACTCCATCCCCTATTAACACCAGCAGCATTATCATTCACCTTCTAACACAAACAAACACGGGAAACACATATAGTTCATGAATCTTCACCATAATCAATTGCTTCAATAACATCCACCCATGCAGCAAAAATTGTGCGACAAAATACTTCCAAATTCCAACCTACGCGAATTTTCTTTTATATACATCTTAACCTACACTTAAAATTTAGCTGTCTCCAACTTAAGTCTTCCTTACTGCAAACTAGTTCATTAATTTGATTTTAGAAGCTTGTATTAGATGGTTTTCCAAGTCCAGTATGAGTACACTAATCAAGAAACCTCCAAGCCTTTATTTTAACTCACAACCCTCCGAACCAGTACACCTCCAGATCTTTGTTACTCTCAAAGCAACATACACATGTAGGCTTTTTCCAAGGATTTCCTCAAGCCACTTATAACTATAAGTAGGTATGATGATTTTCACATATTGAATTTAGGAAGCAGTAGGTATTTTAAAATAACAAGGGTATTTCAACCTCAGTCGTGCCAGAATCTGTGCTTGCATAATTTGCTAATGCTTCCCTCACTTTTTGTCTCAGAGATAAACAGAGTAACAGTTTTCTAATGATTAAGTGTTCATGAAAAAGGATATACCAAAAATGAGGATCAACGTGCTTGAAATTGTTGAGATTCAGCTAAGTATACAGGTAACGCATGTGCACTGCGCATCAAATAGTTTCTACCACGTAACTAGACCAAATGACCCAAGGAAGTTGGTTAGAATAGCTGTACAAAGAGAGAATATTTTCTAAGAACCAAAGTATTTGATATTTGTTAACCCCTCAACTGTTCACGCACACATCAAATTTGATGTTCACTTGCAATTAAGAAGTCTACAGAATCAAGCATACAGGTCAAAACCCAAGGATGCTCAGTATTGCATACTAAAAAGAGAAATGGAGATTCCAATATTTCTCAAAAAGCATCTTTCTGTTAATATCTTTCTAGATCTCAATGTTTGACATCTTTCTATGTGAGATGGTTCATGGTTGTAATGTTAAGCATCTGCAGCATTTGGAAGCAAATTTAGTAATTCATATCCATGTAGGGGAGCAAGATTCATATTGCAAAGTGCAAACTGGTAAAGTGGTAACTATTGTTACTTTTAGGAGTAAAAGTTACCATATGGATACAAAACTACAAGTGAAGTAGAAAAAGGAGGAATGGTTGCTGGACAATAAAAAGATCAAAGCTTACTTAGTACTTCATCAGCAGAAGGCCTGGTTGACACATCTCTTGTTAGCATACGAGCAATTAAATCCCGACCAGGCTGTGAAACTGACTTCCATAAGCCACTATTGAGATCAAGATCAACAGTCTTGATAGACTCAAAAACAGCTTCCAAAGAGCCACCATGAAATGGTAAAATACCAACCAAAAGAGCATGAAGAAGAACACCAGCGCTCCAGATATCCACCTTTTCTGAATATTCACCGGCTAAAACCTCTGGGGCAACATAAGCCGGAGTTCCAACTATACCAGTCAAGCTCTGACCTGAAGTAACATATAACATAGGATTAATCAATATAAGGCTCTCTTTTTTCCATCCATCCCTCTCTGTGGGTGTTAACTGTTAAGGTGGCGGGAGGATTTGCAAACAGTGGTGAAGTCAAGCACAAAAGCGGTGTAGCATGTGAAACACAACAGATTTGACAAGCACCGCCATAAAACCCCATAATCAGACAGCAGAGAAGTCTGCTCACATATTATTGAATTACAAGTTACAACGATATGAATCACGTGGAAGGAGACAATGAAGTATCAAGAATTTAGTATTCACAGCCCTCATGACCCCCACTAAAATATATTTAATGACATAAGTCACATTAGGTTTTTGCTCATGAGAAGATGATCTCCATTTGTCAAACGCCTTTACAAAATTCACTTTGGCAAAATTAAACACCTAAGGACTTGGTTTTTCGCCAAGAGGTCTACCAACAGACCCACAATATAATAGCCACTGAGATACAAACAGCCAAACTTCAACCAAGTGTAATGAAACATTGCATCACAAGGGAGAAAAAAATATCTATCTTCCTACGTATTTGCAGCCAAACTGCATCATACAGGTTGATTCCGCTTCTACGGAGGTTAAGATGTACAAGCCCTACTCCTGACTAATGAGGATTGAAGTCTAGCGAAAAGGTATTATCAAAAAAAAGGCATACACAACTATACACGGCCTGAATTTTGCAGAACAAAAGTCGACAAGGGTCCACCAAAAGCAGGATTGTCAAGCAAATAAGTTTATGTATCCACTTACCATTAAGAATTCTTATAGCCAGGCCAAAGTCTGCAAGTTTCAAGCTCCCTGAGGAAGTTAGAAGAACATTCTCCGGCTTTATATCGCGGTGAACAACACCCATATCATGGCAGTACTTTATAACCAAAATGAGTTCCTTTATTACTTTAGCAGCCCGGTGCTCAGAATATTGCCTTTGTCTTGCCATCTGATCAAGCAACCTTCCGCCAGGACAAAATTCCATCACAAGATAGAAATATTCAACATCTTCATACACTGCTTTCAGTGTGACAACGCCCACATGTCCGGATAGATGCTGCATTATCTCCACCTCCCGATGCACAGGATCCTCCCCCTTGCATAATGTTTTACATGCAAAGACCTCACCATTTGCTTTGCTCCGGCACATTCTCACAGAACCAAATTTCCCTTTCCCAATCGTAGCTCCTAGATAAAAATCCTGCTCAATCTTTTTCTTCCTACCTGTTCTTGTGGCTGCATCTATACAACCTATTTTCCTCTTCAATCCTCTTCCTGGTGAGCCCGACAACAAGCTACCGAAAGGCGGAGCAGTGGCAACCCCATTAACTCTACTTTCAGATAGCCCAGCAGCGTTTACAGCTATGTCTTCCCTACCCCTTTTTCTTAACCTCGAGTAATCTTCCAAAGAGACATGGGATCTGTATATTGTGAATGACGAAGAATACCTCCCACCATTTACCTGCACCTCCCCTCCCTTCCTTTTTTTACCCGGGGACTTCATCCAATTCTATAACTAAGAAAAACTCCTCATTACTAAAATCATGTATAGTCAAGGTTGTGTCATATCATCCCTACAAATATCAAATACCCTAACAAATCACTACCCAAATGGATGCTCTAGCTTTAAAACTCATTCAATCAGCAAACTACAAAGTATTACTTAGTTCAATTTCAACTCTAAAGAAGATCAAATAAGTTAAAGAAACTCCCACCAGCTGGAAATATGCTCAAATCCAACATGGGTATTCATCATCTTTAACTTAACCAATCCTTTAAATTAAGATGATAATATCCAATCCCACATTAACAAGGGACCAAGTGCCCACCAACCCAAAGCCAATGCATTAAGACCCTTTGTTCTTGATTCAATTCTGAAACAATAAACAAAAGAAAAACCCAAAAAAATTAGGTGCAATTAAAACTACATTCCTTAAACTAACACCAAAGAAAGACAAAAAGAATAGGGTTTTAGACAAGAAAAAAAACCTTGAAAAATGGAGAGCCTGCTAATATTCCTGATTGAACCCATTTTGGATCTGCAAGTCAGCTCTTCCAATCAACGATCTAAACATCCAACAGAAACCCAAAAGAGAAAAGAAAACACAATAATACAATACGAGAACAAATATATCAATCAGACAATAGGGTCATCAATCTAATTGCAAGGAAAATAAAGTTAAGGTGATGTGAAGTTACCTTGATGGAAGAAAAGGGGCAGGGGAGGTGTACAGAAGTGAGAGGATAGAGAGAGAGAGAGAGAAAAAGGAAAGGAGTGATGTGTGGAAAAAGAAAAAAGGTGATGAGAGATTGAGAGTATATACTAGTGTATACTGAATAGTGTGATATGCAAAAAATATGCAATTGCAAAGGAATGAGTGTAGTGTGGTGGGAGTGTGGTGGGGATGAGAATAAACTCGTGACAGGGGACAAACCGTGTACGGCGCATTTAGCGCCCTCATTAGTAACTTTGGGTCTTGGGAGGTTGGTTTGGTTGGTTTCCCTTTTGGTTTTTGGCCCTGTTTGGCAATTAGCGGATAGCGGATTGCATTAGCAGATTTGACTAGAAGATTGTATTAGCTGATTTGACCATAGATTTGTATTAGCTGATTTGTAAAAATGTGTTTGGTAAATTAGCTGATGAGATTTAGCGATTAGTTAGTTCAACATATAAAATGACTAAAAAGGACATTAGTTATATAAAAGGATGATTTGTAAATAAAAAATCAACCTTATTCTTCGTAAAAGTCACTCATTTCCGGCCTAGACGGTCTTATACGAAATTTATTGGCCTCTTTTTTTGTGTTTTTGGAGGATAAGCAAAGATTTTCTTTTCGTGGTATGATAGTGGAATTGGATGAGTGAATATATTGGTTCGACCAATGAAAGAGGTTTAATTTGAAATCAGATGTCTTAGAAAGGAGGTAAATAATCATGAGAAATGCAGGGTGATGAAGAAATGGGAAGCAAGATAATTAAGATTCGACCCATAACATCCAACCAAGAACCAGTACGGAAATGGAAATGGGATTCTCTATTTTCCTTTAGCTGCTCCAATCACACTCCACACGTATAAACAAAAATACTTGAACCTCAATTACTGGGTTGCAATGTAATGCTGTATACATCTTGACCTTCTCAAGCCATTTCATTGGTGAGGGATTACCCCAGTTGGCAAAGGGGTTTTCTTTCTCATATCTGGCACAAAAGCAACAGATAATTACATTATTGGTGACTAATACATCAAACCCAAATGATCAAAACTGGTCATAAGGATCTAAAAACATTCAGACTTTAGTGGCACGAAGGGTGCACTAGTCATTTGTCAACCCAATTTCGAGCCTGCATGGAGTCGCCGAGCAAATCTTTCCACCAACCAAAGCAGTGTGCATTCATTACTTTGATTCATCGGTGGAAACAGAGGCCTTTTGGTCTAAAAGCACGCGCATAGCTTCAGCTCTTTCTGGAAATCCAGATTCTGCGAAAGCATATACCAATGTATCACAGAGGGAGCTATCAAAAACTGAGGTTGTCGAGTTCTTCCACTGATGTATAACTTCTTCCACTTCTTTCAAATACCCTAGCATCAAATATGAAGATATAATGGGTACATAATTGCAACCAATCATTTTCTGCTTGGTCATCATCAAGGATTTCCATATTTGGTCAACCATATACTTGTTTCCTAACCCAGCATGCAATATGATGAGGAAATCATAGGTGATCCATTCTCTCTGAGTAATGCTCTTATCTGCTTCTACAAGGGGGCTTGCCCCAGAAGGGGTAAGTTGGCCAATGGTAATATAAATATTAGCAAGGTTCCCGTACCTTAACCAACCTTCATCAAAACTAGGATCCTGGCTCATTTCTGCGAGAATGCTTCGTACCCCATCAATGTCTAGAGTTGCAGCACAAGAACTTATCCAAAGGTTATAAGTAAAAAGATCTGGTGCAATCTTTTGACGTTTAAGTTCTTCAATGATTGAAGAAACCTTCTCCACTTCACCGACAGCCATGTATAAAGTCATCATCTCATTGTACGTAATGACACTAAAGGATAAATCTGAATCCTTGATTCGCTGAAAGAGTTCCTCAGCTTTGTCAGTCAATTTAGCACCCGCGTAAGAATGGAGAAGAGCAGTGTATGTTTCTTTTGTTTTTGCAACTTGTGGAAGACCTTCAAAGTACCGTTCAGCGGCATCAATCCCAAAAACTTTTGTCATCAGATCAATGCGGGCAGCATAGTCAGAATCGGACAAGTTGTATTCATCATGAGAAACCATCCACTCTGTTATCTGTAAGGCATCAAACCATTAGCATTTAATGCACCCCCCATAGATTCAATTATCACGACTAAGTCCTGATTCCTGAACAAGTGAATATACAACAGCTTCATGAAGTCGTTGTATAATAAAAGTAAATTTGAAAGTCAGAAACAAAGGACACGTCAAGAGTTCAAGACCATAAGTTCTTCCACCACAGAAATGCAAATCATTGTAGCAATTAAAAAGAAAAACACAAATAGGGAGGACACTTTCCCTTTCTGACTATCTCAAGATTCTCGCAATAAACTTTTAAACAAGGCACTCTACAAAGGAACTTGGTATATTTGTCTGATATAGAGCCATTACAAAGATATACAAAGACAAGATCAAGTAAACTACAATTTTCTCTAAATCTATTTAGGCAGAGAGTGATCCTCACAAGGGTATGTAGCAGGGAACCAATCTCATGGACTGATAAACTCGAACCACCAAGTGAAGCAACACTGGAAAAAAATAAGTGATTTATTCCTATACAAGAGTTGCGGATGATTGAAACCAGGATAATAGTTCAGTCAAGGGGCCACTCCCATCGCATAGGCAAAGATATGCTAAACGACCAAAATATATAGATATCTCTTTGCATTCCTATAGCAAGATAGCTAGCATGTTAATCACATTCTAATCACACAACTTGATCAATACAATTGCAGGACACAATGACAGGTTAGAAATTTTGAAGGTGGCACCCTAGAGCGCATTGTGAGGAATCATATTTATCATTGTACTCTACAATTAGCATGGTGCATGATAATATGAAATTTTGATTATTTTTTTGCGCATCATGTATCTCTGATGTAAAATTATTATTTCAATCACAATTTGACCCAATTGCTAACCACATAACACGAGGAGATCTCATTTAGCACTCATAAGTATGTGCTGTGTGTGTTCGCATCATTTGTTCACTGTTTACCGCACAGGCACACTTTATTCAAGTTTTACGCTCCGGGTTCTGAACAAGGAAGATAATTTGAATCTTGGTAGATTTTGCATTTTATGAACCATTTAGCATCATGCAACAATTTTTTTTCTTGAGTCTCCAACTGAAGAAACTCCGGATCACACAAAACCAGACCACATTGATCTCAAATCAATGACAACTATGAGAAGCAGTTTGATTTGCATTACTGAAATTCCAATCTCAACATGCTCCTCTCTAAAGGGCACCCAAGCCTTGAAAGGAAAGCCAAATTACAAATCTGGCCTTTCTCACTTGCATGTGTACCTAATTATGAAACTAGACTTACAAAAAGGCAATCTTGATTTCCATGCTTTGTCCCAACTGATCACAAAATGGAATACTACACAGTGGAACGGTAATTTCTGTACTAGTCAAGGAAATTCAAGTTGCCGTCAGCCCATCAGTCATTAACCAAGTCTTCCCAAAAGAAATTTGAGTTTCATTGGTCATAACTCATAAATCAAGTCTTCTAAACAGAAACATAGGTCTTAAGTCAAGTCCTATCAAAAGAAATTATTTGCCATAGGTCATAAGTCAAGTCTTCCCAAAAGAGATTTCAGTAGCCATAGCCCATAGGTCATGACTCATGAATCAAGTCCTCCTAAAGGCCTAAAGGGCTACCAGAGGCATTCTCCATTTCACAAGCTTTGCCCCAATGCCCCAAACATCGTAAGATGAAAATTATGGCACCATAAGAGTACGGGCAGGATCATCTACGTACAAACCAAATAATCTTTTCTAGAAGATATAAGGTTTTTTTTAAAGTGATCTATTGGAGCCCCTATTCCTGGCAAAATCAGATCCAGAATAGCATGGAAAGGGGGTTTTCCGCCTTCTGTCATTCAGGGGAAATCTAATCAAGAGAGCTAGCAAAAACAACTCGACCACTAACTCACTCCCGCGGGATTGATCAAGGTCGATACTGAGTATCAAACTCTCCCAACTCTCCTGATCACTTCACCAATTGTCCGTGAAGTGCAATTAAATCCATTCTTGGGAGGAGTTTAACTGTCATCGGTCTTTGGTCAAGTAGTCTCAGTAAGAACATTCAATTACCATAAGTCATCAGTCAAGTCTTCTAAAAACAATTACTCATCGTCACAAGTTATTGGTCAACTTGTCCAACTTCTATAATGTCAAAACCTAATTAACCCACCATTGAGTCTTAATCACTGGTATCCGCTATCCTAATCATTCGGCCACTTACAAATTCTCATTATCGGAGTAATGATTTTCTTCCTAAGAACTTATTCAAGTAAGAACAAGTGGCAGGACAAAATATGACCATGAAAGGATCCACGAAACGTTTCGATACCCAATTGCCAATGTTTCGATACCCAATTGCCAATATTGATGCTCATTGATCCATGAAAGTCGGTTCCTTTTGCAATTACTTCATACTTTATAGTACTTCCATTTCCCACAACCACCAAATCATAATAATCACAAGAACATAAAACCAAAATGACATTTGACCATACAACCTACAAACAGCAGAACTATCATTTCCCAAGCTCCAAGGGTGGTAACTGGATTGCCCACATTAACCCATTTTGCATTAACATGAAATTTTATCATAACCAATAAAATTAGGAATTTTCACAATCCATATGAATAAAAGGGGGTCATAAAGTTGGTTCCTTTTTGCAATAACTTGAATTACATCCCTTTCTCACAAAACCCCAAATCATAATAATCCCAAAATAACACCAAAATTAAGAAATTTAAAAATAAAAAATCAAGAGCAAGATGGGGGTACCTCAAGAGCGTGCTTGTAACGATGAGATTTACGGAGGTCTCTACAAATGTTGCGAAGTTCAGAGAGAGTGACGGAATTTCCCTCATTGACCCATTTCTGAATAATATCATTGGCGCTTCGTTTAGGGAGCATAAGACCAAAGATCCGGGTTTTCAAATCGTCGTTTGAATTTGGGGTTAATAAATCGTTGTCTTGGGTTTCGATTTGTAAAGCGTCTGATGAGAGAGATTTGAAACCCAATTTGTTGGTGGTGGTATTGGTATTGGTATTGGTGGTTATGGTGGTGATGATTCTTCTTCGCATTTGAGAGAGAGAATAGGAGAGAGAACGAGCAGCTGCCATGGCGGAGAGTTTTACAGCTCTGGATGTTGAACACTCCAAGCCGCCTTCAGTAGTCGAGCTTAGTCCTTAGCTGAGCTCGAGCATATTGTTATTCCACAAAATTGATCTTCTTTATTTTACTTTTTTTTTTGCTTTTTTTTTTACATTTTTCTTACATTCTGAGACAATCGGAAAAATGAAGAAGTTTTGTTCGAGACCAACTCATGGTACGGGATTGCAAAAAAGTTGTTTAACCGAAATATTATCAAACTCCATGTTACATAAATGATGTAACTTCTAAGACTATATAAAACAATATTTAAAGATGATCATAGAATATATCGTGTCACATGTTATGTCTGAGGTTTTATGAGCTATTGACCTACTGTTTCAGTTGTATCATATCGTGCCACCTCATTTTAATAGGTGGCACAGACACGATCCATGACTCACAGCCCACTGTGTCATGTATCATGTCACCCACGTGTAACCCAAACCTTAGAGCTCAAGGTTTTTTTCTATATATTTTGATAATTTTGCTGAAATACTCCTATTAAATTTAACAATTTGGAGTGATAAACAACAACAACAACAACAACAACAACAACAACAACAACAACAATAACCCAATAAGTATCCTGCCTAGGGCGGGGTTTGGGGAGGTCCAGATGTACGCAGTCTTACCCCTAACTAGTCGCCTAGAAGAGAGACTGTTTCCGAAATTTGGAGTGATAAACCTAATATATAATTACATAAACAATAAATCTTGTATGAAGCGGTCTCAAGGTGAGGTTATCTCTATATATAACTGTACAAGCATAACGTCGGCATGACATTATACTTGTATGAGAGATCTCACCTTGAGACCGCCTCACACGCGAGAATTTGTGATTTTTGATTTAAGTGGACCGATTTAGCCCTTACGTACAGTGATAAGAAGCCTACTGTTGGAGACATCAAACACATATATAGTACATGCTACAAGAATCTTTTATTGAAATGGAATTTGATAGTGAAATACAATCTTTTCCATTGCAGAATGAAGTTAAAGACAGGTATGCAAATGCAAATGATCCATTAAACTCGAACAACATCCAAGCCAGAGTTGCCAACAAGCCGCTTGCTTTGTTGAACTTGCATGTATTCTCTGTACATCATTGGTTTGTAATTTGCAGGAGCATGATTTTCACCGGTTATCAACTGAGGTGCAGGACCTACAACAGTGTCCAGTGATGGACCATTTGCGACCACAATAGAGATTCTTGTGGTTTTGTTGTTCACAACTGCTCGATGCACAACACTTCTGTACTTCCCGTTGCTCAATATCTTTTAGATGTATTAATAACAAAAACAAAAATTCATCAGTTCAGTAACATGGTGCGTTGGAGCCAACTCAATCAAACAATAAATCTTGTATAAGGCCACATCAAGATGAGGCTACCTCTATAAACGAAAATAATGTCGACATGATATCATGCTTGTATGAGAGTTCTCACCTTAAGGCCGCCTCATATGAGATTTTATGGAGTTGGGATCCTCTCCATTTTCTTTCTCTCCATTTTGCTAAATGGAGGGTTAGATCTATTTCTCTCATTTTACATCTTTGAATTTATTTTAATTTAAAATTTGGTTAGAAAGAGATCTCACCCTCCATTTAGTAAATGGAAGCCTCCATTTTTTTTACCAAATGGAGAGGATCCCAACTCGATTTTATGAACTTAACAACATAGCATGAACTTCTACAAAGCAGTGCTAAAAGATTACCTCAATGTGGTCTCCAGTGTTGACAAAAAAAGAATTGGGCAAGCCATTGACAAGGATCCATTTCCCATTATGCATGATTTGAAGCCCACCACCTTGGTTCTGGGCCACAAGGGTCAAAAGCCCATGATCTGAATGGGGTGGCATTCCAATTGCGAGGTTGGGTTGCGGGCAAGGCGGGTATAAGTTAGCAACCATCATTTGCTGGCCCATTTCGAGGTTCATGGATCTCTCTATTTCCATTTCATCCAAGCCCAAGCTTGTGGATAATCCTCTTAGTAGAACACGTGCCACTCTCCTGATCTCTTTGCAGTACTCTGATGAAATCTCACTTCATCATAAGATAGGGAAGCAAAACCAATTAAGAATGTTAGGGTTCATTCTTTTCATCTGAAATATCCGAAATAAACTGAATTGAACTAAACCGAACATATATAAAGATTAATCCTCAAAGCAAAATAGTAATGCAACCTACAATAACTAGCTATATAAGTTTAGGATGATATGTTCATGAAGTGAATTCCAGGTGGTATCACGGTTTGCTCGCAGGTATCACGCCTCATGCATAAGTTATTATTGTGCAGTTTTTTTGCGCTTGTTAAAAAGAGGGTGCATGTGAATGGCGACCGAGGCACCCCCTGCTACATCATGTTCGGACTCTCGTGTTCAATAACGAACATATCAGACTAGCTGAACAACCAGCGCAAACACTGGCCTCGTCAACGTAGCACCAACAAGAGGCTAGTATAGTTCCTAGAAGCCAGCAGACACAAGTCATGAGGGGAATGGGAATTCAAACTCATAACCTTGCCTTATCAAACCACTTGAGAGTAAGCTTGGAACCACTAGACCACCACCCTTGTTAGTAAGTCATTATTGTGCAGTTGATATATACTCTTTGTATGGAAACTGAACTCCAATTGTATGGTCACAGATTAAAATATCACAAAAACTTTCAACTCAAAGCATCTCAAGTAACAAGGCAAAAATTCTTTCCCATCCAAATGTAACTTATTTCATCCAATTAGAAAGGGTCAAAACTCAAAACTGAGAAATGAACACAAAGTCTGACATCAGGTAAACAAGATTCAGAAAATTAGCCAAAATATAGTGGGTACCTAAAATCATGAGGTTTGGTGGGACAATGAAACTGAGGGTGCACCATAACCTTAAGGTAATCCCTCCAAAAGTTCACTTTCTCTGTAGAAGTGTTGAAGCTTGTACCACATCTTATTGGGTCCAAAACATGCTTCCCTTCAAATTCTTGCTTCTCCTCAGCCGTTAGATTGAAGAACTCGTTACACTTGTCCATCATCTGCTTAATCAAGCTCTCTGGCACCTCATGATTCACCACCTTTTTCATATTAACAAGAAACAGTTAAATACATAATTATTTCAACTAAAGGTACTTAATTTCTGAATATTAAGTAATTTTATAATGATTAGATGATAACTTTATAGTGATGATTGCTCATGTACCCACTTATATAACATTTTACATATAGGGGTGCTATCTACTCGCAATTTGAACCCCCAATCAAAATCGAGAAATTAGAACAATAAAACTATTTTTTTTTTGTAAGTACATATATGTCGGTTTTGATTGGGGTGCAAATTGAAATTTCAGGTGAGGCTGTAAATTACATCTCTCGACTATCGAGTATATATTTGTGTGTACCATGAAAAAGCCCCATTCTTGGCATGCCTTGCCCAAGTCTTCAACAATTTTGGACCGTTGATCAGGAGAACCTGAAGCTAAAAGAGAGAAGTCAATAACAGGAATATTATGATAATCATGAAACTCTGAATAATCAACAGTTGATGATGCTGTAGGATCATCAGCAAAGTAAGCATAATTGGTGGGAATTGAAGTGAGATTAGGTGATAATTCTGTAAGCTCTTTTATGGTTTTTAGCTTGGTTTCTGTAGCATAACATGTTGATTGTTGGGGTGTTTCAGAGACTGTGGTAGCCATTGTTAAGATGAACAGGAGAGAGAAATGTGTTTTTTTTACTTTTTAGGTTCTCTGAAGTCCCAATTCAACCCAAGTCTCAAATATATATTATATATTATATATATATAATAGACTGATCATTGATGATAAATATCAAGATAGATACTTGTAGGAAACTAACCACAAAATTTGTGATAAGAACAAGTAGACTGATCTGAGGTTTGAAGTCATTCTTTTATAATTTCCAGCTTAAAACTTAGAGCATCTTTCTCGTAGCAAATACAGAATCCATATGAATATTATTTATTTCCCCTATTCATAGTGTTACCTAACATTATTGTTAAAAGTTGTTGACCCACTCATTTAACAATATACGTTAATTTAGAGGAAAAAAACTTGTGTAAACTTGTCAATGATGAATCATGAAATAAAAAATTTAAAAAATTAAAAAATTAAAAAATTAAAATTTTTTTATGTCCCAAAATATTTGAATTAATGTGGTTGGTCTAAGATTCTAAGGTCGACCAAATCCGCGCAAGACAAACTAATATCTTTAAATGAGAGTCTCTTCTATAAATATAGTACCAAATTTAACTACCATTTTGATCAATCGTCCTAGAAAAAATATTGGTATGATAACAGTATTTGGTGTTTTCTTAGATGATACTACTATTGAATTACAAAACCATTTTTCATCACTGCACTAGAAAATGATCAAGATTTATGTGCTATATTAGTATTTTAGCACAACATTTTACGCACCTAATAAGTAATAAATAAATGGATTACAAGCTCAAATCGAGTTCCACTACCTTAAAGCTCAAACCAAACTCAAGTTCCATCGATACATTTGTAAAAATTGTATTTTCTCAAATTTCACACACTAAAAAGCCTTTTCATTTCAACTCGAATTAGAAAATCATCTATGCAATCACGACTCAAATGACATCCAAGCAAGACTTGCAATTGAGTTGGTTGCTTTGTTGAAGTTGCAAGTATTCTCTATAAGGTGGTTAAATGGCACCTCCTAACATATGGTATTGAGTACTATACGAATTAATTCGTGTATGTATTTCTTATGAGGTTTAAACCCATGTAGCTTGTTTATCGCTCGGCGAGCAAACAAATTCTTGAAATAATACCCGAGACCAAGAAGCTGATCAAGATGTACATACTATTATCAGAACATTACACATAATCACAAGCATACAGATCAGATGCTACAAAGTCCACATGAAATGGGAATAATTAGATCGCGTGAATTACAATATTTTCCATTGCATAATGAAGTTAAAGACAGGTATGCAAATGCAATTGATCCATTAAACTCGAACAATATCCAGGGTACACTTGCCAATGACCTGATTGATTTGCTGAAGTTGCAAGTATTCTCCATACACCATTGGTTTGTAATTTGCAGGAGCACCTACTGTTATCAACTTTGGAGCAGGACTAACAACAGTATCTAGTGATGGACCATTTGCAATAGTAATTGCGTTTCTTGTGGTTTCCTTATTCACAAGTGCTCGATGGGCAACACTTTTGAACTTCCCATTGCTTAAAATCTTCGACATTATCCGATAACACAAAGAAAGAAAGAAAGAATTTCATTATTTCACTAACAAGGTAAGCTAAGGTTCCGTTCTTTTCAAGTGACAAAAAACAAACTGAATTGAACTGAAACAAATTAATTTTTTTGACTTGACTTTTAACCATTTAAAAGCCGTTCAAACATGTTCAATATTGGACTCATTTGAAAGTATTTTTTGAAATATTTCCAATGACATAGTTATTGTCTTGAATTTATTTTGGAAGAAAAAGTTATTTGAGTGATAAAGTCATACATGAACAGAACTGAACTGAGTTTAAGTGAAATTAAGTTGAGAAAAACATAGTCTAATCCTATATACTGCAATATGATATTTCCATTTCCTTTAATAGTATCATTTGAGTGGTTGGTATTATCTCTTATCTTGTTAAGAATAATAAGTAGGCATGACATCATACTTGTATGAAATGCCTTATCTTGAAACGCCAACTTTATACAAGATTTTGTGCAAAACAATAAGAAATAGAGGGAGTACGTGAAAAGTCACCTGAATGTGGTCGCCGGTGTTGACAAAAAATGAGTTGGGCAGACCATTATAAACAACAATCCATTTCCCGTTATGCAGAATCTGAAGCCCACCACCTTGGTTTTGGGCCACAAGGGTCAAAAGCCCATGGTCGGTGTGTGGGGGAATTGCAATTGCTAGGTTGGGCTGTGAGCAAGGATAATATATGTTGGAAGTCATGACTTGCAGGCCCATTTCTAGGTTCATGGATCTCTCTATTTCCATTTCATCCAGGCCCAAGCTTGTGGATAATCCTCTTAGTAGAACACGTATGACACGCTTGACCTGCTTGGAGTACTCTGATGAAATTTCACTTCATCATAAGATAGGGAAGCAAAAGCAATCAAAGAAGTTAGCGTTCGTCCTTTTCACCCGAACAAAATTAAATTGAATTGAACTGAACTTATTTGAACTCAACTTAGTTAAACTGAACTTGTAGAAAGAGATTAACACTTATTTCATCCATGACCCAATTCTAACTTCAGCAGATAAACATTTCTTTTCTTCTAATAATTAACTTAGAGTATATTGGCAAAAACAACGACTAATGATTAAAGGTACACCTTTCATCTTTCGGCTATTGTTTTGACACTCTATTACCAAATTATTTTCAACTTTCAATTCAAAAAACAGCTAAAATCTGAATGCTAATCATACAAACTTTGGATTCCAGCTAGCAAATAAAACAACTAATTTGTTATCATTTTATAAAACTTTTTGTTAATTTCTACTGACTTCTGACTTTTGTGCCAAACATAGGTTAACCAGATTGAGAAAATCAGATAAAATGGGTTGAGTACCTATAATCATGAGGTTTGGTGGGAGAGTGGAATTGAGGGTGCACCATAACCTTAACATATTCCCTCAAAAGGTTAACTTCCTGTACAGAATCGTTGAAGCTTGCAGTTGTAGTTGTACCATATTTGATTGGGTGATTTGTGTCTAAAACATGTTTCCCCTCAAATTCTCGCTTCTCATCAGCCGTTAAATTGAAGAACTCGTTACACTTGTCCATCATCGTATTCACCAGCTGCTCTGGCACCCCATGATTCACCACCTTTACATACCAAAACAAACCCATAAATTATATTGATTTCAATTAAGGTAAGTACTTAATTTCTGAATGATAAAAATAATAAAGGATGAGCAAGAACAAAGGTGGGATTAGAAGTTAAAATTTGTTGGAGCTAGGGAATTTATTTTTAGAATTGTCAAAATTCGAACTGAAAAATCATTCAAGAACGGACCCTTAATCTTACCTGGAAAATACTGAACTAAACTTAATTGAATTGATTCAGTTTAGCTGAAAAGAACGGACCCTTAATACCCGGGAAAAATTGAAGTAAACTTAATTGAATTGATTTTTTTTTATTAACTTTTAAACCATCTAAACTCGTCCAAGCATATTCAAGGTTGGACTCAATTGAAATTATGTTTTAAAGAGTGTGTTTGGGAACTTCAGGTTAATGAGCAAAATGAAGCAAAATTAGAGAAAACTATAAAATCTTTAAATTTGCTTTGTTTGGCTGTTAGTAAGGAAAACGATGGAAAATTAAAAGTGTGGAAATTTGTGGAAATCTCCTAGTTATAATTTGCCCAATTAGATTTTCATAGTTTTTCCATAGATTTCTACAATAACCAACCAAACAAAAAAAAACGATGTAAATCTTCTACATTTCTACAACATTTAAACCTATAAACCAAACAAGTGAAAATGATAAGATTTCCACTGTTTTACTTTTATGTAGATTTCCATAGATTTACTTTTCTACCGTTTTCCTCATTTACAAGTTTATAACTATTACCCACTTGTAAGAACTTAAATATGTCCCCTCAATTTTTATTTAATTTTATAAAAATGCAACCAAAATCACCCTAACATTAGAACAGGGGTATAAGTTAACAAATACTGTAAATAACTTAACTTGATATCCTATATAGAAGAATATGTATGTACCATGAAAAATCCCCATTGTTGGCATGCCTTGCCCAGTTCGTCAATAACTTTGGATCGTTGATCAGGAGAATCGGATTCCAAAAGCGAGAAATCGATAATAGGAATTTGATCTTCATTAAACTCTGAATCAATGGCTGATTGCTGGGGATTTTGAGAGATTTCAGTAACCATGTTTTATGTGGATATATGAGAGAGAGAGAGAGAGAGAGAGAGAGAGAGGAACTCAGGAACAAGAGAGAGGAATGAATTAATGATTTAGGAGAGAGAAACTCAGGAACTCGGTTTAGAATCCGAAAAAAATAAAATATTGATAATGGTCATGAATCATGAATATGATGGACCTCTATTATTATTTTATACATAAAGTAGACTCATCATTAAAAGTAGATCAAGTATTTTATTTGTTTAATCCCTTTTTTTCAAATTCAAACAAAATAAGTCATAGTACATCGCTTACAAGAAAAAACGAATTCAACAGGATGAAGATTTATAACATTAGAAAACATTCAAATGAAAAAGATATGTACTACTAGAGATGATGAACAATATTGCACAGTTTTTATTTAATGGTTGTTTTTCATATTATAAAAGTGAATGTGCACCATTGTTAGATTGACACGTAGGATTGACACACAAGCAAATATTGACACGTAGAATTGACACACAAGCAAATATTGACACGTAGGTTTGGACACATAAGCAAATATTGACATGTCATCAAAATAATAATAGTATAGGTACATGTATCTTCTATTAGTAATATTTAATTATTATCTTAATTTCATAGTATAGGTGCATGTATATTCAATTAATACTATTAGTATAGGTGCATGCATCTTCCATTATGCATATGTATCTAATAAATTATTACCTAATTTTATTTTTATTGGAACTAAATATATTCATATAAAATCGTCTATCACGCGGGACATGCAATTAGAATTAAATAGGAAAGTAAGAAAGTTGATTTGATGAGTATAGAAAAAGAGAGGTCCACAGATTAAAAATTTCATAACAATATGTGCCATAGGCGAATAATTTGTGTCAAGTTTGTACTAATGACAATATTTTAGTTGTTATAAACACACAAACCGTGCATCGCACGGGGAATATAACTAGTTATAATTTTAAATGCTCAGATCCAAATTGTAGACCGTCTTTTAATAGAAAATTTCTGAAAAAGTTACCATACGAATGAACAAACAAAAAACTTGATGTACTAATAGTATTGTCAAATACTGAGAGATAATTAAACCCAGCGAATAAGACAATGTAACTCTCACAAATAAAGAGATTGATATAATTCAAGATAACAAAACCAAAAAAACCTCAACAAATTAATAAAACGAAAAGAATTGGGAATTGCCAATAGCTAATGGCAACCCCTAAACACAAAGGCGTTAGTAATTAACTCAAAGAAGTTCAGAGGAACTTGAATGGTTAAGGAGCTAAAAAAAAGTGCCCAATCTCATCATATTTGTAATAAAAATGGATTACAAGCTTCAAATCGAGTAAACCAAAGAAGGGCAAGTTCCACCTTAAAGCTCAAACCAAAATCAAGTTCAATCCATACATTTGTATTAGAAACTACATTTTGATCAAAACTCACAAATTAAAAGCCTTTTCATCTCATCTCGAATAAACGATCAACTATGTGATCCCTTAGACTCGAATGACATCTAAGCAAGACTTGCCATTGAGTTGATTGCTTTGCTGAAGTTGAACATATTCTCGGTACACCATTGGTTTGTACTTTGCAGCAACAGATTGTCTTTCGCCTGTTAGCAACTGAGGTGCAGGACTAACAACAGTATCTAGTGATGGACCATTTGCGATGGCAATAGAGACTCTTGTGGCTTTGTTGTTCACAACTGCTCGATGCACATTACTTTTGTACTTCCCATTGCTAAATATCTTTTGAATCATAAGATAAAAGAAAGCAAAAAATCACATTTCAGTAACAATTGTTGTAAGAGAATTGGAAAAAAAAAAAAACAATTAGAGTAGAAAAGATGTTGAATTGTACATTTGTTTGTTTACCTTTTGTTTTTTTGTTTTTTTTTGCTTGTATTGATTTTAGAAAAAAAATCTCAGAAAGGCTACCTGAGGTTTAAGCTAAATGCTAAAAGGGTATCTGTGTCTTCAGTAATCTTAATTAACTACCTGTATTTTCATACCGGTCTCATTAACCGTTTTTTGGCTGACGGAGTTAACATTTCCATCTAAATGTTAAGGGCTAACTAATAGTAATGTGCCCTGAAAGGGGTAGCTGAGTTGGTTGTGGGGTTGAATTTCATGGCAAAGGTCATGGGTTCAAATCCCACTAAGCCTCCTTTGCTGAGCTTGAGCTTGTCTACAAGATTTATCTTGTTGGTTTGCCTGGTGTATGTGGTTTACAGGCTATTGCATACACTCGAGGTTTATTCAGTGTACATTCAAAAGAGTAGTGGCTACGGGTTCCTCGTATCAAAAAAAAAAAAAAAACTAATAAAAATGTGATCAATAACATGTGAAAATTTGGATGGAGAAGTTAACTCCATCTGCCAAAAGACAGTTAACAAGATATGTTTAAACTTACATGTATCTTAACTGAGATTAGTGAAAATAAAAATATCACTTTTACAATTAGCTCAAATCTCATGTACCCTTATTAAGATTCTTCCTTCATTTTAACAAGGATGATCATGATTTATGAAATTGTACTAATCCTAAGGTTTACCTCAATGTGGTCACCAGTGTTGACAAGGAAAGAGTTAGGCAAGGCATTGACTTGGACCCATTTTCCATCATGCAGGATCTCAAGCCCGTCAACTTGGTTCTGGGCCAAAACGGTTAAAAGCCCATGGTCCGAGTGTGGTGGCATCCCAATTGCTAGGTTGGGCTGTGGGCAGGGTGGGTATAAGTTGGCGATCATGATTTGTTGGGTCGTTTCGAGGTTCATGGATCTCTCTATCTCCATTGGGTCCAGGCCCAAGCTCGTTGAAATTCCTCTTAGTAGAACACGTACAACCTGCCTGATTTGTTTGTAGTACTCGGATGAAACCTCACTTCGTCATCATAGTAGGGAAGCAAAAGCAATCAAGGAAGTTAGTCATTCATTTCAATCAAAGTAATAAGCAGTGAAGAACAGATTAGCAACAAGCAACTAAAACTCTGCTAAATTGACAACGGTCAACGGCGATATTTGGCACAAGCATCTAACTTTTACTCTTGCAGCTTACTACTAGTGTTTTTAACTCATAACGACCAAAAAGTTTGCAAGTTTGTTTTCAATTTGTAGCCATAAGTACAACTAATTTTATGAAGCTATATACTGCTCCCTACAATCCACGGAGATTTTTACGCTATTCTTTTATGTTTGGCGCAAAATTTCACAACTATAACTCCAACTAAATTTGCCATATATTAACGAATCTGATGTATTCAATTGGTATTAGGTGGAGTAACTCACTAATCTATATTCTTAACATGCTAATCTCTACTCTTCTATTTTTCCATGTCGGACGCTTAAATGTGAATTTTCACCATTAGTAGCTCACTTGTGAATTGTGATGATGACCGACGAATTCCGTTAGAATATTTCTAACCCCTCGTTTCTGTTTGACTAAAATTGAAGGACAAGAACTCAAAAAAAAAAAAAATTCTGATATAAATTTGCTCATCTTTCTATTACTTCAATTGTCAACTTCTAGTATTGAATAGAGAAAAGCTATATTAAATACATGCTCTTTGTATTAAAACTGAACTTCAATGATATTCATTCCATAATGTAGATTGATAACCTACCGCAAATTTAAGTCAATGTAAGTCACATTTTTTTCAACTCAAGGATCAAAAATTCACAAACATGGCAAATGTTCATTCTCATCCAACTATAACTTCTTCATCCAATTAGAAAGGGTCAAAATAGGAGAACTGAACACAAATTCTAAATTCAGTTAAACTAAATTCAGGAAATCTTAGACTAAATATGATAGGTACCTAAAATGATGAGGTTTGGTGGGAGAGTGAAATTGAGGGTGCACCATAACCTTAAGGTAGTCCCTCCAAAAGTTCACTTTTTCAGCTGAAATGTTGAAGCTTGTACCACATCTTATTGGGTCCAAAACATGCTTCCCTTCAAATTCTTGCTTCTCTTCTGTAGTTAGATTGAAGAATTCGTTGCACTTATTCATCATCTCCTTAATCAAGCTCTCTGGCACCCCATGATTCACCACCTTCCCCAAAAAGATAATAATATAAGTACTCCATTATGTAAAGATTTCATAGTTAATTTGTGAATGTTTAGAATATAAATTTGGTGAGCTTGGGGTGGCCGTATAACGTTGTGGCGCATCCCCTACTCATTTCGAACAATGACTTGGAAACAAGTCTCATTACCTTGAATAAAGGTGGTTTTTTTGTAATTTCAGAAAAAAAGAAAAGGAATAAATTTAATCATATATAGATGAAGGCTTGTATATTTGACACAACTAGGTGTTTTGCTAACTGAAAAGCGAGAATAGGACAAGAAATAAAAAAAATAGCTAAAATTGTCATGAAATTGTAAGAAATTAGTTGTTTTCCTAACTGAAATTAAACGCTTGTTTGGATAGCATTCAAATTTTAGTTGTTCTTAGAAATAAAAGTTAAAAATAATCTAATAAACGATTTTGTAGCAGAGAATGAAAATAACAGTTGAAATCTGAAGACTCTAACTTTAATTTAAAAGTTGATTACCCACATGTTAATTTAGTCATAGATGTGCAACCAATAACACCATAAAATAATTAAGAACAGAGTACAAGTAAACAACATATAGTTAAATATGTAAGACTTGAAATCTGTCAATATATATTAATATACCATGAAAAAGCCCCATTCTTGACATGCTTTGCCCAAGTCTTCAACAATTTTGGACCGTTGATCAGAAGAACCTGATGCTAAAACAGAAAAGTCGATAACAGGAATAATATTATGATAATCATGAAAGTCTGAATCAACGGCTGATGATGTAGGATCAGAAAAGTAAGTATAATTAGTGGGAATAGAAGTGAGATTAGGTGATAATTCTGTAAGCTCTTTTATGGTTTTTAGCTTATTGGGTTTTGCAGTATAAGATAATGTTTGAGAGATTTCAGTAGCCATTTATGTTTTATGTGGATAAGAGAGGAACTCAAGAACAGGAGAGAGAGGGAGGAGCTAGGGACTAACTATAATGATTGTTGTTTCATAGTGTCCAAATAATTGTATTGAACCTTCTCAAATAGTGAATCTAAAATAAAAGTCAAAAAGTTAACAGTTTATAATCCAAACAAAAGAAATTATTGATAGTTTCGAATGTATTTTTTGTTAGAGGATGATCCTATATTATTAAGATTGTGACTTACAGGAAAGCATACACTATCATGCTTGGACACAATTGGAGTAATAATTAGTGGGAATATATTTATATTTTATTAACGTGTTTTGAGTAGACTTGGTTCACCGTAGACCTAGACATATTAATGCTAATATTTTAAGATATAGAAAGTATTTTTTAAAAAATTTAGTATGTTGTTCTATCGGAAACTAAGTCTACACAAATTTTTTTGCAAATCAGGTTGAGTCATGCCACGGGGATGGTCATTTCTAAACAAAATAAACGAGGTAGTAACATCATAAACAACAAGACCACCTTCTTCTCCATTTCTGTTAAAAAATCACATCATGACAGTGTACACAAATTAGTTTCTCGATCTGATCAAATTCACCGCGCTAACTCTAACGAACTCATGATATTTTCCCATAATTAATTTGTGACTAGAGAACAATTCCTAACCTTGTGCTCATCATCAATCAGCCACTATATACCCATACGTAACGTAACAATTACGTCCTTTGTGCACGTCCACATCCATCACCTGATCCCCTGCCTTTCTCTGTCTTCCAATTTCGTACCTCACTTGAGCACCTCAAAAAATTACAAACCCACCAACCAATATTGTGTAGCTAGCCTTTCATTTCATATCTCCCGCATCAAATTAGACTTAGGATTCCATTGTCGATCATATTAACTTTTTTTCCGCGCTGATTATTTATAGGCACCTGAAGAGATGGGAATTGGCGAGACTTAAACACTCGGCCTTGATAACGAGTGTGGATGAATCTCTACTACTCAACCACACACGCCCTATTCATTAAATTATTCGGAGTATATAAGACACTATGAATTTGGACCAGGTCTATTATTATGATTGATGTACCTTGAAGAAAAAATCTTAGCACTGCATGACATTGACCTTCCAACCCACCTTTGAGAATCCCTTTAATATTATTATTAATAATATTATTTTCATCATTAATTTCTCCAATTTCCTTATCTTCTACGCAATAATCACCCATAGAAGCTGACCTTGAAATATGAATCCTCAATTCATGATCACCAACAACAGGTTTACAATCCTCTACACCCACGCGCACAGTAGTAGACCCTACAACTTGATGATGATGATGGTGATGATGATGAATTCTCAGCCGTCTGATCAAGAGAGAGAATCACAACTGGGGCCCTACAAAGTGGGCAATTAATGTGCGATTTAAGCCATGTATCAATACATGGAATATGAAACGCATGGTTACATTTTGGCAAAACTCTTAATTCATCTCCTTCTTGAAATTCCCCTAAACAAACCACGCAATCACTGCCCTCCACGTGGATTTTCTCTCTCTTCTCGTACTTGTGGATGGCAATTGCGTTGATCACCGTTGGATTTAATCCGACGGTGGGGATGTACCAGATTGGGTGGGAGACCACGGTAGGACCGTGTTCTTCATCTAGGGGATTATTGTTATTGTTATTGCTATTTCTTGTGTTAGGCCTTGTTTGGTGGTTGTAATAGTGGAAATAGAGTTTAGTGTAGAGGATATAGAAAATGATTAAGAGGAAAATTGAGGCCAAGACAATGAGCATGGAGATTAAGAGAGGGGAGAGATCGTGAGGAGTGTTTGGTTGAGGGGAAGGGAAAGGGGGTGAAATGAGGGAGGAGAGAGAAAAGTGGCAGATTGATGGGCAGATTGCCAAACAGGGTGAAGGGCAAAATCCTGTTGTTGTGTCGTTTTTGGGAAGGTTACAGTAGTAGAGGCATTTTTTGACTGTCGTTTCGGTTGTGTTTGTGTCGTTTTGGTTGATTAGTTTCCTGTGAAGAGAGGCCATGAGAGAGAAAATGAGGAGAGAGAGAGTGGGAAGTGAGGGAGTTGGGAAATGTTTGGGGACGGGGAGAATTTGTAAAGGAGGAGGGATAGGAAGGGTGAAATGTTTTCGCCTTGTTTAGTTGGGGTTGACGATTGACCTGGACGGTAAAGTGAAAATGGCGGCTTACTACTTACCAAGTGGGCCCAGATCTTACAGTGGAAATAAAATAAAAAAACGTGTAGTAGTAATTGACTAAAAATTTTCATAAATTATTGAGTCACCTAAAAAACTAATTGTTGTTTTTTTTTTTGTTAGTAAATGTATGTAAGACAAACTACAATGTTGATTCGTAGGTCGGAACCAAAATTAAACTTAACGATGAAGGCCTAATCTATCTATTATATATATATATAAAAGTGAATTTGCATAGTTGCTAGATGGACACGTAGGCATCCATGTAATTTTTCATTTCACCATCATTTGCCAAGTGTCATCCATGTCACCGTAATAATTAATGCATGCCTACTTAGTTCAATGTATGTTGCTAACTTTAATTAGTTTGACCATTGCTTAATTATTGTGTGTCTCTTCCAATAACTTTGGAGAATATTTTTTTTTGGTGAGAATGTGGGGACACAGCCCCTAAAACAAAAAACACAAATTAAACCAAAACTACGAAATTCTAATCATACGAGGACGAGCAACGCCTTGAAGATCTTCAAGTAAAATTTGAAAGAGAGGAGGAGGGGGTGTGTTCCATGTATGAATGGGAATATCCTGGTTCACCCCCGTATTTGCCAGCCAGTCCGCGGCAAAATTAGCTTCCCTATAACAGTGATTAATCTTCACATCCCATTCTGGTTGCTCCACAAGGCGTCGTATTTGCGTGACAGGGTGCAGGTAAGGGTGATGTTTTGGTGGATCACCCTTGATTGCCAAGGCTACCAACATAGAGTCAACTCTTACCTGTACTTTCCTGTATCCTGCTCCCCAAGCCATCAACAAGCCTCGGTGAAGTGCTAGAAGCTCAGCTTTGAAGGAAGAACAAACACCCAAACGGCTAGAAAATGCCATTATCATCCGACCTGTGTCATCATGCAAAAGGCCGCCGCCACCAGCCGCACCCGGATTTCCCTTCGATGCACCATCTGTGTTAAGTAGCACCCAACCCGCTGGAGGTGGAAACCACCAAATACAGACTTCCTCACGGGTTGTTGTCTTTTTTAACAGCAAGTTTTCTTCTCTTTCAAATGCTTTTTGAAGCTCCTTCCACCTCAAGTCAAGAAAGGAGATAGGATTCAGGGGAATATGTGCTCCATGCTCAAATATACGATCATTGCGCCATTTCCATAACCACCATACGGCAAGGGAAAAATACTGGTTCCACTTCTCGTCATTTCCTCCCTGTCTAGCAATAATATTCCACTCAACCCATTCAGCCATGTTCTTTCCATAGAAATTAACATTATTTGCAGGTACCCCCAAACCAGTCCATATAAATTTTGCAGCTTGACAATCTTTGAGAATATGTAAAATAGTTTCATCATGATCCAAACACAAAGTACAATGCGGATCCTCTGCGAGTCCTCGCCGTACCCTGCTGTCATTCGTGAGGACCCTATCATGCAAGGCAAGCGATAAAAACATTTTGGCTCGTTGGGGTATGCGTAAGCTCCAAACCTTCTTCCAATGTTGGAAATTATGGGGTATAGAGTTTTTCCTTATTAATTGCATAGCTGTCTTGAAAGAAAAACCACCAGATGGAGACCCATTCCAGAACAAGGTATCATGTGACTCGTCTCCAGGAATTACCTCAAATGATTCTAGCAGACGCAAGGTCTCGGGTGGGAGAAATTCCGCAAACGCTTCCCAGTTCCATCCATGCTCAGTAGACCACATATCATCAATAGTGTGATCCTGGAGTTCCAGAGGGATGTCATGAACAGCAAGAGTTGCTAGTGGTTGAGGTGTGACCCAATTATGGAACCAAAAAAGAGTTTTCTTTCCATTCCCAACTGAAGTTCTATTGCCTTCACGTAGCAAGCTTGAGTTCGCTGCAATACCTCGCCACGTGTTTGAAGCGTTACTCCGTGCTTCGAAAATGTCAACATCACAGCGTCCATGGCAGTATTTCATGCGAAGAACCTGAGCCCACAGAGATTGAGGTTCAGCAAGAATGTGCCAACCCAGCTTAGTAAGAAAAGCTGAATTTGATTGACGTGCTGATCGAAGGCCAAGACCGCCTTCGTCTTTGGGTTGATCAAATTCGGCCAAGTCAAATGATGCGATTAGAGGTGTACTTTTAGGATGTATGTTGAGCATTCGATTTTTATCCTGTACTCTTCTATTCAAAGTTTTTTGTCTAAAATTTTCAACCTTAATTTTAAGCGTGTATAGTGAATACATGGTGATTTTTAAATATAATTTAATAAAATATTTCGTGCATCGCACGGGGAATGTAACTAGTTAGTGTTATATTCTTTAAAACGCCTCCTTATACGAATGCTCGTTGAGTTAATGGAATGTGGTTCGAACACAAGACCTCTTGGTCAACAGATTCAATATCATATGTTGAAACCAACTAAATCAAAATATAAGACAAAATAAAGTATAGAACGTGAAACGGAATAAAACGAATCGAACAGAATAAAATAGGGCTAAGTTGTTCTTTGGTGATACCCTTAAAAAAAAAAATTCTTGACTTCTTGATGTACTTCGATAGTTAATACTAGTACAGCTTTCGGCATGTACATCATAGTTACCTAATTAATTTTTGCAATAAAATCACGTACGTAACAAAAGGGGCAATTAACAACGAATTAAACCGACAAAGATTAAAAAAACGGTGATGAAAATTCACAAGTTGATAGTCATGGCATGGCTATAAACAAATATCAGCAATTTAAAATGAGATCAGCACCAATCGACAGACGACAATGGTGACGACATCCTCACAAAGATTTCCTGGGGAGCGGTTACCGTCACAAGCTCACAATATATCAAATAATTTCTAAAAATAATACTTCCTTAAGCTTTCAATTTTCATATTATTTTCAATTTTGATCATCTTTTTGAGGGCGATGGAGCCAAATAAGTATACAATTAGACATGACATGTTAACTAATCCCTAATATACAAACTTATCTTTTTATGATCATAAAACAAGTATGAGGTATGTGTAAAAGTTTTCACTGATAGATATATGTGTTCTTTTCCCCTTATTCAGTCAGTTAGCCACTTTAGTTCAATAATCTCTTTTTTTTCCTTACAAATTTCTTCTACTATTCTGTTCAATTAAAAAGAACATTCTAAAATAGTCCGTATGATATAAGACATTGTATTTCTAAACAAAGGTGGAAAAGAATCACACACTAGTACAAGTAAAGTTTACACCAAAAAGTATCAACATTAGCAAAAATTAATAAGTGGCATAAGACATCATCATGTCAAAATGACAAGACAAATGAAGAAATTATCTTGATGAAATGAAAGATTTTATTATAAAATCATAATAATAATGCAACACGGCTAGTTGTCCCTTTATTTTAGTCATACTAATACAAATTGACGTTATAGTATGTCTTTTCCACATATCCTACTCATCAAATATCACACAATACTAGAGTAGTATAGTAGTTAGGCTTGGAGATTTAAATTAAATGGTTTTCTGCATGCTTAGGCATTCAGTTAGTGATTTTTGTCTCTCTTCATATGACTATATATGCTATGGCATGATCTTGATGATGATGAAGTCGGCAGTTGAAAGCACTATAGAATATTGATCGTCTCTGTTTCTCTCTGTTTGGGTGTATGGTGTGAAAATGATGTATATTAACAATCCCTCAATTTTTTAAGGATAAGCAAAACACTTTTCAAGTTATATCGCTATAAGCTAAGTACATTATTGATATTGGAAAACATATTCTGATTTTCATGTTCTAGTTTTAGATTTGTACTTGTTTAGGGGAATTTATCATTGTAAGTATATACTATATGACATTCGATGAATAATGAAAATTTCTCTGATCCCTTTAATCGAAATAAATAAATAAATACACAACCTCCATTCGTTACTAATTCAGGGTATTAGCTTAGCATGGTATTACTATTTATTTTGGGCCTTCAATTCCGAAAAAAATAAAATAAAATTTGGGCCAAATTACAAAATTGGTGTTTTTAATGCGCATTTTAGTCCATCATGGACTAAAAACACTAGTGAAAATATTTAAAAATATGAACATGCAGTATTACAAAGATTTAGATCATTGATCCACCATGGACTAAGTCCACACAAATTTTTATACCTAGTGACGGATTGGTACCTATTACATTTTATGTGGGCCATGCCCGTGCTTGTAGAATTCAACAAGCCTATATAGCTTTAGCATTACTACGTGGGCTGTAGTTAATGGGCTACACCTATTGGGCATAAAATAGGATGGCACACGGATCAGAATGGGTAGAAAAACCACTGGTTCATTGGATACAAAATTTTTTGTAGACTTAGTTTATGGGATCAATACTTTACCTCGAGTTACCTCTCTAATAGTGGAATCACTCTATATTTTACCTGAAGACATCTCCTACTTTACATGGAGCCACCCCTTTATTAGTGGAGCCGCCTAGGGATGGTAGTGGGGCGGATACAAGTGGGTACCGCCCTGCATCCGCCCCAATTGGGGCGGGGATGGGGTAGTGCTAGGTGGGGATAGGGCGGAGGTGGTTTGCCTTCTTCCCCCAGTAGATACCCGTTAGAGCCCCGCCTCACCTTATACCCGCTTACCCGCCCCGCCTCATACCCACATAAAAATAAAAAATGTAAAATATAAATATATAAAATCTTATTTTACCAAATATATAAAATTGTCTACTACTATTGCTTATCAAAAAGCTCAAAAATTTTTCTTTGCAAATTATCTTGAGTGAATTTGATGTAGATTCAGATGTGGGCTTCGTTTCTTTTTGGGCGTATATAAAGCGAATATGGATACCCTCTCGATAAATGGAGCGGAGGTGGATACCTGCCGGGTAAGTGGGGCGGGGTGGATTTGGGATCTCCAACTCGTGGCGGAAATGGGGCGGGTGGCGGAATCGAAATATCCAGGTGGATATGGGGATGGATCTACCTATTTCCAATATCGCCCCGCCCCATTGCCATCCCTAGAGCCACCCCCCTACTTCACCTAGAGTCACCCCTCAAATTTATACTTGGCGTCACCCCTCTAATAGTGAAGCCACCCATATTTCACCTGCCACCCCTAAAATTTATACTTGGCGTCACCTCTCTAATAGTGGAGCCACCCCCTACTTCACCTGACGTCACCCCTAAAATTTATACTTGGCGTCACTACTCTTACAGTGGAGCCACCCCATACTTCATTTGGATTCACCCCTCCAATAGTGGAGTCACCCTCTATTTCACTTTGTAGCCACCCCTCTAATTTAGTTGGTCAACAGTAGACTAAGTTCACACAAGACATGCTGTTCATTGGAAGGTTGAAGGGAGTTAGACGAGGGTGAAAGAAACAAGACACTTCGTAGAACAGAGAGTAGTCCCCTCCAAAACGAAAATTAGAAGACATAAGCTGAATCCGTGCATCACATAGGCTTCATAACTATTACTGTTAAAGAAGAAGAAAAATACGAGTAAGTATTTTTTTTCTTTTAATTTTATCGATTTTTATAGTGCTCAGAAAAAGAAGTAATTGTAACAATAAGCGCCGGAGAAGAGACCTTATCGAGTAGCCAATGAAATAAAAAGTGGGAGTTTAAGTGGTAGAGCTCTTATCCCTCCGGTTTTCAGTATTAGAGGTTCTAGACTCATTACTCTCAAATTTTAAGGGTGATATTTGTTGTTATGAATCTTAAGGTCACCTTCTCCCCTATGTTATGTGCCTAAGACCCTGACTTCCTTACCTATTAAAAAAAGAAAAAAGTCAAGTAGTCCCGACGCACAAACAAGACAATTTGCCGTGTGGGATAGCAGCTAGCAAGAAAGAGTAAGGCTTTATAATTAAAAAAACTAAGTTGAAACATACCCAAAACCAAAACGTAAAAGGCAGTTGTGAACTAGCTAGATAAGGAAGATATGACTTGCAAGGTAACATAACTAAGGAGAAAAGCCCTGGTTTTTGCTATATGAAGTTACAACTAAAGAGCATAGCTTATAAGCAACCAAAAATACCATAAATTAGGCTTTGTTCCACATAATATCCACCATCCGCTTACTAATACTCACATTACTTGTGTATGTGCAACACGCTAATATAAGTAGGCCACTGAAAAAGAAAGTAACGGTCGGATCCTCCAACTTTATAAATCAAACTGATCTTGTGACATTTTTAATCTTCAAGTGCAAGAAATTGGAAGCAAGAAGAAGAAGAATCATGTCAAGGATGAACAAAATGCGTGGTGTCGTTGAGCTTATTCGGCTTTACAGCAGATCGAAAACGAGCAGTGATACAATGGTGAATGTTGCAAGTCATGAATCTAACGCATTAGGTGGTGCTTCTAGGCCGAGAATTGGAAATGATGGGTGGTGGCCAATGACTCAGTTGGCTGGTGTGGGGTTTCTTCGTGCTGCTTCACGTAATGAAATGTAAGTTCTTGCTAGCTGTTCCCTCGAGAGAAGGGGCTCCTAGTGAAAAAAACAAAAGAGTTCTTGGTAGCTATTAACTGTCATGGACGGTCGCTAAATTACTAATATGTCTCTTATAATAAGATTTCATATAATGCAGGGGAAATGATGAGAAACCAACGCCAACACTGTTACCTAAACCTCCATCAAGGCCTCGGCCACGACAGGCTGGCCGCTTTTCGAAATGGTATTCGTATGTATCTTTTAATGTAAACTGTATAGGAAACAACTCAACCAAAACTTTAAACGGATGGTTGTAGCCCTTACTAATGTTATATAAACAAATTCTACCTTTCATTATGATGTATGAGCAGGGGATTTTCCCTTTTATCATATGTAGTAATATGTAACTTCACCATCCTTTATAATTTACAGTTTACACATATATGTGCAGGGCAAAATTGGCTTTGGGCTCTGTATTTTCCCTGCTTCTAGCATTGTGGACACCAAAATGGGCAACTCTACTGAAAATAGGAGGTACCACTTATTTTATCCTATAGTTTAAAATCAACTATGTCTCAAAATTAAGAATAGGTGATCAAATTTTTTTAAAATTTTCTTTTCTATAGACTATATGTATGTATGATTAATTGATGATGAAATATTTCTTCGACTATTTGGTTTCGCCAGGTGAAGCAGAAATGGCGATGAAAGAGGTGGAGCAAGTGGCAGAAGTCGTCGAAAAGGTGGCGACAATGGTGGAGAAGGTATCAGAAGAGCTAGCTGATAATCTTCCTGATGATAACAAAATTAAGGAAGCAGCTTTGATTGTTGAACATGTATCAAAAGAGGCAGCTAAAGATGCCCACATTGCTGAAGAAATACTATATAAGGTATTGTTGTAACTTGCAAGTACAAGTACTAAATTATCTTTTCTCGGTTCACATGAAGTGCAAAGGTCAAGTTACATCTTACAATGGGGATTGCGGGATTCGAACCTATGACTTATTTTTCCTAGTCTCATGTATCAAAACTTTATATGTGGTATTTTGGGATGTCTTGACTTCCTTTATGATAAAGATAAAATTATGTTACAACTGAATTGGGATATTATGGGATGGAAAAATTAGGATTATTGAAAATTTCTTTGATTTTGTTGATTATGGATTGCAGATTGACATGGTGAAGAAAGACTTGGATGACGTGGGAGAAATAGTACACCCCATTATTGAAGAAATTGTTCATGATTATGACAAGTCTAGAAAAGCAGATGATTCATGATAGTTCCTATTTTTTTAATTTCTTTTTGTTGTAAATTTAAACGATTGGCACACGAACAACACAAAAACATTTATAAGACGCTATTTTCACAACTAATGTATTATGTAGAGTTTTAAAGACTTCAAGGATATTATCATATAAAAAACCCGTCGTTTTTTATTACTTTTTTGCTATACCCCTCCAACATTTATTGGCTTTGTTTGGTTGCTAGCTTTCAATCGTTTCGTTTGATCAGGTTATCATAATTCAACCCACTAAACACAACCCACTAAACACATAGTATTTGGCCTTTGCCTTTTAACCCATGAAAATTTAACATTGTTAGGAATTGGTTCACTATATCCAAACTACCTAATAGTTAAGATTATTTCTGAGTTCTAACGAATAATTGGGGTTATTTCTAATTTCAAATCTTTGGGCAATACCAATTTGAATTATTAATTCCTTTTATAATTGAAGACAAATATAGCATTTTATCCGTCAAATAGAAGTACTGAGCCGACTCAGCCGAGTACAAGGGTAGACTTGAAAAGACCCGGTTGCACTCGCCAATTTGACTCGGAGTAAAGCTTCGCTTCACAGGTTCGTTTACTCAATGGATCGTTCTTCATGTGTTTTCATTTTATTACTTTTCATGTTTGAATGTTTAATACTTTATTAGTTGCTTGCAATTTCATAGTTCTCGATTTTAATTATTCAGGAATTATATTGTCTGATGAACAACTTCTAATTCCAACAGCATGATACCTTTGCAAATTTAGGATTACCCATTTACCCTATTGATCTATAAATCAAGTTTTCTCACCCATTTGGGATTGAATAATCAAAGTTCTTAGCTTTGGCAATTTATAGTTAATCAGCAGTTTATAGGGCATTTGTTAAATCTATAACTGCTGTAGGTTATTGGAGCCCTAGGGTCACTTTTGCTGAGGGTTTAGGGGAGAAAGCTTGGACCTTTCTTTTTTTTTTTTTTGGGACTCCTGAACTTCAGTTAAACTGCTTAGGATTAAAGTTAGTTTTTGTTGAAGTTTATAAGGTGAGGAGGTTACTGTATCGAAAATACGAAAAGTTTAGTTACATGTTCTTAAAGAATGAATGTCTCAACAATATGCCTTGCATTTAGTATCTAAATTTTTGAGGACACTAGGGTTTCTGAGGTCTAATAAGGTGGTCACCTTAACAAGGGTCATTATTTTGCGTTCCAGGTAATGCTTTGATCAGAGAAGTTCTGGGGTATATGCACGGCCCAGGTCGTGGGATCGGCATCATATTGCTACCTACATATTCTGGCCTGGGACAAGTGTAAAATTGCTGTTATGCATCGAATTAGCTAAATGAGTATGGCTGATGGAAGTCCTTCGTTGGTGGATGTTGGTTTGCTTTCTTTCTTGAAAATGACAGCAATCTTCAGCTATACTGCTTGCAGACAGTTGTCTCAGTTTGTTATAGCCATAGTCTTCTTTCATGCTTCAGAATATGTTTTAGCTGTCTATGCTCATGGAAGATCAAATGTGAATTTCAAGTCTCTTTTGATAAGCAAAAATTATGTTATTGCAATGGCTTGTTCACTGTTAGAGTATTGGCTGGAACTTACCTTCTTTCCGGGGTTGAAGGAGTATTGGTGGATAAGCAACGTAGGCCTTGCCATGGTTGTCATTGGGGAAATTATACGCAAATTGTCAATCATTACAGCTGGCCGTTCCTTCACACATATCATCAAAATCGATCATGAAGAGCATCACATTCTGATAACTCATGGCATTTATGGATTCGTAAGGCATCCGGGTTATTGCGGTTTTTTCATTTGGTCGGTTGGCACTCAGATTATGCTGCTGAATCCTATCTGCACCCTTGCATTTGCATTGGTTGTTTGGAAGTTCTTTTCTGGACGAATACCATATGAAGAGTTCTTCTTGAGACAGTTTTTTGGGGACGAATATGACGAATATGCTCAAAGGGTCACTTCTGGTGTACCATTTGTGAAGTGAGAATTTTCTCTTGGTTGATGTGCATCTTTCAGTTGTCAACATGACTTCTTCAAATCAGGTCAGCACTTCTTAGGTCGTGAGGATTGGTAGCTGGATGATGAGTAGTTAACTTCTCTACCTTCTTTCTGTTATGTTGCATTAGGATATCAGCAAATGTGCAACTGAAGTAGATCTTTGCATCAACATTTAAAAAAAAATTGTGATATTAATCTTTCTCTTTGTTGTTTGAGAAAGGATCAGTTCTCGCTTGATCTAGCCCATGAAGGAATTTATGATGTACATGTTAATGATTTGCAATAAGCAAATCAGGCCACTGCAAAAATATTTAGTTTCACATAATCACATATGCATTTACACGTATATATTATTCACACACGAGGCGTAGCTCACAAATTTAGTGCATGCTCCAATTGTATAGTAATGAAGAGGTTGCTGCTGGCCTGCTGCTCTCTTTGTTGCATAGGATTGTGATATAACTTGTAAATTGGGTTTATAACTAATTAGCAGTGAGATGTACTTGTCGAGTTTGGGCAACTGTTTAGCATACTCCACCAACCTATCTTTTCTCCTTCCATTATTGTGGCCATTAGTGGTCTGATTGCCATGGTAGAGTTGAATTTCATTGCTTAGAGAAATCTTTTGTCTGATTGCCCCATTCTTGCCAGTGCCAGGAGCACTTGTATAGGAAGAGACCGTGTTGCCAAATAATTCGTAGTCTAACGTAGCTGGTTCTGGTAGTGATGACACTACATCCGCTGGCAGGCGTAGGATGACATTCACTAGCGTTGGTTCAGGAGCTAGTCCAAGCTTAAATTGAGGGATCTGTTAGCTGTAGGGGCAGGAGGTGATCGAACCTCCTTCTGCGGTGGAGGGACAACCTTGGATGGTAGGAGTGGGCCACCTTTGTAAATGGGGGAACAAGGGCGTTGGCGCTAAAAAGATCCTAGGTTGGGACTCGACAGGAAATGGCACTGTTGCGAACATTGTTGCCACTAGGAGCAAAACACCCTATTTTGAGTTGCTATCGCAAACATCCTTGTCTTCTAAAAGAGGAGGATTTTAGGTGAGTGAAAGATCAATTAAATTCAAATGTGCCGGGACTGAGAGCGTTAAGGTTTGATGATGATTTTAAAGCATCACAAATTGGTTTACTTTTCCGAATAAAAGTTGTACCTGTGCACCATTGAATTCTTCCTATAATGTATTATGTACTCTGAAAATGATAGGCTGGTGTCTGGAAATGAGTTTTAAAAGCCCTACTTGGTTACAAGAATTTCTGAGTTGTGCTTCTTCCCTATGGAGAGGATAATATGTCCAATTCTTGTAATGTTTAGAGCCTTTTATATGCTGTGTATCGGTGCATCTGTTCTGGCTTACTCTGTTTCAGACAGTATTCCTACTAGTCTTGCCCTAATTTTCAACTATACTTCAGCAAGTGACAACTTTCTTTCTTTTCCATTGTAAAGGTATGGTACTGAAAGATATAAGTTAGTCAGTTTATTATTGCAATGGTATACTGTTGTGCTAAGGAAACTCAAATTCAGATTTTGTATATATTGGGTTTTGAGTGCAACAATTTAAGGCAATAAGCACTAAAAATAATACACCCATGTGAAAATGATAGAGTGAACTGAATGAAATACAATTAAAAAGCTGTGCAAAGAGTTAAATGCTCTAAGCTATAAAGGTTAGCACTGCATTTAGACCACTAATGGCCACATCAAGACTAGTGGAGGGAGAAGGAGCTGAGGCCTGATTCGTGCTAGTGCCGGAGACACTGGTATAGGCAGATACAGAGGAGCCAAAAAGTTATTCGTCTGATGGTGGGGGTGGAGGAATAACCTGTTCTGGTGGTGATGGGACATCATCTGCTGGCGGAGGTGGGATGTCTTCTATTGGAGATGTCTTTGCTGGTGGTGAGAGGACCGTGGCCGGGGACAAAGTAGGATTCCTGTAGGGGGAGGAGGTGTTCAAACGTTTTTCCGTGGTGGAGGGATAACATCTGGTGGTGGTGGTGGTGGGAGGATTGGGGACGGGGACAAAGTAGGATTTCCTGTTGGGGGAGGAGGTGATTGAACGTCCATCGGTGGTGGAAGGACAACATCTGCTGGTGGTGGGCGGACTGGAGGTGGTGTTCCGGTAGGGGGAGGAGGTCGTTGAACCACCTGCCGGGGTGGAGGGACAACTGTTGATGGTGGAGGAGGTGGTGGTGGCAGTGGTAGGATTGGCCTTGATGGGGGTGGGATCACCTTTATTGATGGTGGTGGTGGGACTGCCCTTGGAAATGGCAGGACCAGGGGGTTTGGGGCTGGAGCTGATGCTGGCGTTGGAACTGGTGCTGGTGCTGGTGCTGGCACTGGTGGGAACAAAGTGAACGATAGTGACGAATGAATTAAATGAAATGCAATGGAAGCTAGCTGGGCGAAGAGACAATGCTCTAAGCCATCAAGGTTGCCATGGCAATCAGGCTACTAATTGCAACAACAAGACCGGTGGAGGGAAAAGACGTTGAGGCCTCATTATTGCTAGTGCCGGGAGCAGTGGTATAGGCAGATACAGTGGACCCAATAAATTCGTCGTCTGTTGGTGGTGGTGGAGGAATAGCTTCTTCTTCTGGCGGTGGCGGAGGAATAGCTTCTTCTTCTGGTGGAGGTGGAGAAATATCCTCGTCTGGTGGTTTAGGTGTTGCAGTGTTTGCACCTACAGGGGGAGGAGGTGGTAGAAAGTCCTTCCGTGGTAGAGGGGCAACAACTGGCGGCGGCGGTGGTGGTGGAATTGGAAGTGGAGATGGGAAAAAAGTAGGATTTGCTATAGGGGGAGGAGGTCGTTGAACCACCCGCCTTGGTGGAGGGATAACCATTGATGATGGGGGAGGTGTTGGTGGCGGTGGTGGCATTGGTCTTGATGGGGGCGGGACCGCCTTTATTGGTGGTGGTGGAGGGGCTGCCCTTGTAAATGGCAGCGCCAAAGGGGTTGGGGCTGGAGCTGGCGTTGGCACTGGTGCTGGCGCTGGTGCTGGCGGTAGAAAGACTGTAGATTGGGACTCGACAGCAAAGGGCAGAGTCACTAACATTGCCACTAGTAGCAAAACGACCCTATTTCGGGTTACCATCTCAAACACCCTTGTCTTCAATGAGAGGAGGATTTCAGGTGAGTGAAAGATCAATTAGACGAGGTGGGGTTGTGTGGTTTAAGGGCTGCTGCTGATGGTCTTAAAGGATCACAGGTTGGTTTAGTCTTCACAATTAAAGCTGTATATCTACACCATTGAATAGTTCCTATAATGTGTAATTCCATAGGATTGGATGGTGTCCGGAAATGAATTTTGTAAGCCCTACTTGCTTACAAGAATTCTTGAGTTATGCTTCTCCACCAAGGAGAGAATTATACTCTATATAGTATATATCCACTTCCCTTTATTGTTTTGAGCCTTTTATATTCAGTCAATTGGCGCTTACTTTTCTGGGCTTCTGGGTTCTGGCCAATATATATTTTCTTTTCTTCTTTGCTAGGTCTCTCTGGCTCATTCTCTTTTCTTAACTAATTAGTACTAGTCTTAACATAATTTTATATAGCAAATGACATTTTCCTTTTCTGGCATTATGGAGTTACAGTGATGGTGATTGGTGAGAGATATATATCGTCTGTTTATTGTTGTTTGCTTATGTTGTGGTTAGGCATTCAATTCAAGATTTTAGTCATTGTGAGACATTATGCAACTTTGTTTGAGTCAACTGTTTTCCTTGCATTTGTTTTTGCTGGAGAAGAGTCGTGATATTTGTTCTTGAGAAACTTTCTCAACAGTTAACACCATTACCTCTTGCTGAGTCACATACTTTCAAGACAGCTGAAAGCATATAGAGTTATAGACTATTTCAAGCTTTTAACCTCTGATAAACAACCGCCCTCTTCAGTCTTTGAACATTGATAAATTTGACATGGTATTGAGTTAAAGTTTTTAGGGGTCATACTTAAATCTAGTTCATAGTCCATTATCATCACCCTACATTATGTGCCTGCATTTGTCGAGGGATTGCGAGCCAGAGATGCTCCCTGTTTTGCAGACATCAAAATCAAGGAACTATGGGGAACTATGGGGACTATCTATTTGCGAAGGGATTGGAACAAGCTAGTCAATCTTAGGCACTTGGATATAATGCCACAATTTGGCTCATATGCCTCTAGGGGTAACCAACTTCACTTGTCTCTAGCCAACAATGTTTGTATGTGGCAGAACAAGCCATGCTTCCATGTCCACGCAAGCTCATTTTGATTGGATAGAAGGCTTGAAAGCTCTTAAGAACCTCATAGGCAACATCACAATCAGGGTCATGGAAAGAAATTCCACATCGGTCGCTGCAAAGGTCACGGTAGGAGGATGTTTAACGAACAGCGAGCATCTCAGGGATTTACAAGTTGAGTGGGCTTTTGGAGAAGTTGGCCAAGGAGGCAATGATAACAGTGAGGGCTTGTGGAAACTCCAACCCCACCATAATATTAGGATCCTGGACTTGATAAGGTATGCAGGTGCAAGATCTCCGAGTTAGGCATCGTCAGAAAATCTGGCAGTGGCTCCCCTGAATCTGATTGCAATCTGCTTTGAACAATTTAATAAGTTGCAGCAACTCCCACTGTGGAGTAAATTGCCATATAGAGAAAATTTCTGTACTTCACAGAATGGGGAATCTGGAGTTTATAGAGTACAAGTGCTTATGAAGCTCGTGCATCAGGATCAATGACAGCAAAATCGTGAATTCTTGCCATCCCTCGGGATTCTTAGGTCAAGAAATTTGCCTAAGTTACAGGGGGTGGTGGAGAACGTTGGGGGAAGAGATGGGTGCAAATCATCAGTACTCTGACATTTCCTCATCTTCGTAGAAGTGCTGTAAGTTGACATACATTCCTCTCTGTCCTGCGGTGGAAGTACTTCAGATGCATACTGTCACTGAATCAAATATTATTGATTACTACTAGCACTAGCTAGTAAGGAGGTCATTCTGATCTGAAGATGGTGATAATATATAACGTGGGTGTATCTGAATTCTTTACCCTCGGAGTCTTTTCAGTTTCTTTCCAGTATGTGCATACGTGAATCAGAGGTACAATTTGTCAACAGTTGAGGAAGTATGCAGAAGCCGCATGTCATCACTTGAACACCAGTATTGTGAAAAGAATGAAGAGAAGAGCCTTTCTGGAGGAGGATTGGAGCATCTCACTCACTGCCTTGGATACCCATGTATTTATCATATCTTCCTGTCCCATAAAGGAACACATAAGCTGATCAAGACAAAGAGGAACATGACATGCCACGGAAGGCCCTTCAGAGTCTCCGTTCCTTGGACTTGTGGATTCTCTCTATGCTGATGATCCTTCCAGAAGAGATGCTTTATTTGACTGCCCTTCAATCTCTGATCTACAGTTTCAGACTCTCGACAATTTAGTTCCTTTGCCAGAATGACTAATCTACATGACATCTCTCGAATCTCTTGAAATTGTACACTGCAGCAGTTTGAAATCACTGTCTGAAGCCATACCTGTCCCATTCGAAAGGCGACTTGAGATATGATCTAGTTCCTACCTGTCAGAAATATGCTGGAGAGGATTGGTCCAAAATTGAACACATCCCACATGTTTTTATCTCTTCCTAAACATATCAGGACATATTAATATGTACAGCAGATTTTAGAACTCAATTAATTCACAAAATTGAATGGAAGATGATTTCTTGATACAGCAGCTTTTTTTTCCTTGCAGATATTACAGCAGTTAAGTGTAGCTAAGTTGATCTCATTTATGCATGTCAAGTACTTATCCAGGAATTTATGACCATGTGGAGTATGAAATATAAACAACCGATGAGTGGTCCAACCGATCAAGTTTGTTGTATGTACATTATAGCAACAATCTTCTTCGTAGTATTGTATAAATACGCATAACAGCAGCTACTTAATTTGTCTTGGAGTCAACTCCCTCGCTTTGGTGGTCCTTCTTGATATCTTCCATGATTCTGGCTTCAATTAATGTTAAGAACATTTCGTGCAACTAAATTCTGTTCAAAATTCCCTAGTTCTATAATCTTCTAATTTTTTTTCCTTCTTTCCATTATATAAGCCGTTTACAATTGAGCAACTCTCTTTGCGGGAGTTACACCAATTTGATTCTGATATAGAATTAATGCTAGTGATCTAGGAATACAAGATATGTCAAATGAATGTGAACCCTCCTTGGATAGCCAATCTGCCGCTTGATTTCCTTCTCTGTAGATATGTGAACACGAACTTCAACACAATGTTGAATAAACATCCTTACATCGTCATAAAAAGTTGAAACAACACGTCGATACATTTACATTGACTTGGTCATATAAAATTTACGAGATAGAAGAGTTGTAGCTCTCCAAACTATTCCAAAACAAAAATAAAACAGGTTTTATATAAGATCGTTTTACGGTAAAACAATAAAAGTAATCATTTTTATTGAAATGTAACTTTATTTTGAAATATTTTATTCCAAAAATAACATTTTTTTTGTTCTAAATGTACGATGGTCTCACGATGAGAATTTCTTAAATAAGTTTTTCCGATGAGGGAGGGAGAAAATTGGAATTTTATGAAGCTTGTGATTCGATCCCTTTCTCTTTCTGCCATGAGAAAGACAGACATTGGATAAAAACTCAGATTGTTTGCTGTCTGAGACCATGATTAGTTTAATTAAGCAGGTACCAAAATTTTGTGCCCTTACTTCTTGTACTTTCCCTTGCATAAAAAAAGAATCTATATGTCCTGTAAAAGCCATCATATACACTATCTTACATCATGACTCATGATCACCTTTTATTTTTATTAATAAGGATATCATGTGAACTTAATCTTCATGTTTGACCTTATCATTACAAATTTGTTTAGTTTTTTTAATCTCATTAGTTTAATATATCAAGTGAAATTAAACCCACTAACATTATCACATGCCACACAATTTAAGGTAGATATAAAAGATCAGGTTGATTAGATACCTTAATCAAATGTGTAGTTCTTTCTTTAATCTCAAGTGTATGTCAATCAATGACTTGTGTGTCCTAAATCACATGAAATTTGGACACATTCATTTGCCTTCTTCCTAGTTTAGTGCTCATTTGCCTAATCCCTATGAACTATAGTCATGGTTTTTGGTCTTCCAAGTTGCAAAGAATAATATTGATCCTCCCAAGTGACACTCACTAAAATGTTCAGAGTTCACTTCTCAAGTCATCACTACATAATCATCTTTCTCAAAAAAATTAAACAAAAAATAAAAATCCAAAATAAAAAAATAAAAAAAAAATAATAATGAATTTTAGAATATTCAATATTATAAAGGTGATTTGTTCTTTCTTTAGTTAAAAAAGAGATATGAAGTAGTATTATTGAATATAAGTATATAATATCGTTTGAAAGTTGAAACCATAACCTAATTATTCGGAAATGAGTGTAGACATAAAAAAAAATGATATATGCCACGTAGGATGCCAAACTAGACCAAAAGTCAAAGTTTTGACTAAATGAAAATACCAAATAAATAAATAAATAAATTAATTAATTAAATTTGGGTGGAGTTAAATAGCCTATAGTTGGTTAATATTTTAGTCCATTTTAAGGCTCTGTTTGATTCACCTTAATTTTACTTAAATTCAGTTCAGTTCAGTCCAGTTCAGTTCAATTCAGTTCATGTATAACTTTATTACTCATATAACTTTTCATTCTGAAATAATTTCATGATGAAAATTATGTCATCGGAAAGATCTCAAAGCATACTTTCAAATGAGTCCAATATTGACTATGTTTGGACGGATTTTAAATGGTTAACAGTCAAGTTCAAAAAATCAATTAAGTTCAGTTCAGTTCAGTTCAGATCAGTTCAGTTCAGTTCAGGTGAATCAAACGGAGCCTAAATTAATGATATTGATCTCATTAAATTGGGTTTAAATCAATATAGATGGGCTAAGAGTACTAAGTCCACAAGTTAACCCTAGTGAATGCTCTTTTATAAATAGAGTTATTTGTCTTCATAATACGGGTTGAGAAAACTATTAATCTTCTAATTCTCCACCAACTCTCTAAGGTAAACCTTTAGAGTCCTCAGTCCAGATTGTAATCCGTATTTTCTTTAATATATAATCAATAATTTGTATACCGTATTTTCTGGGTATTCATAATTTGTGTGTACCAATAGCTATTAGATTAGCTAAAAAATTTGTCAAGATTTACAACTAGTAAATAGTTGCGAATTAAATCGTTTCTTTGTATATATTAGCTTAAGACTGCGACTTGCTCCTTAAGCAACGACTTCGTTTTTGGCAAGACAAATATTAAAAGTCGTTTTTGACGAGACAAATAAAGTAAGCATTTGATTTCCAAATTTAATATTTTCAAGAATTATTGTGTTGACAAGCTCGCCAAAATGGCGTTTATCTTTTTTCCAATGTGGAGAACTCATGATTGTTGGCACTCAATCCAACACTTATATATGATGATTTTCACCGACTCTGTTCACTTTTTTTTTTTGAGGGGTCACCGACTCTGTTTATTCTACCTATAAAACGGTACATAAAATAAAAAGAAATTTTATACAAAAGAAATTGTTTTTTACAAAGCACTATAAAACATGAAAATAAAAAGGGTGTTACTAAATGCCGCCCCTAAATTACTAGGTACCGCCCCCCAAAATTCCAATTTTGCCCTTTTTTAATTTTTCACTCATCCTCTCCCTCTCTCCCTCTCTAACTCTCACACCACTTCTCTCCCACTCTACCACCCACTCTCATACCCAACCTTCATCAACATTCACTCAAGCAACCCGCGGATGTCTGCCGGCGATCAAGAAGTGCCGTCGACGGTGGCGGAGGTAAAATTAATTTTTTTTGCGCATTTTTTTTGCACGGTCGTCTGAGATTTTCGACTCACCCTTGGGTGAGTCGTCTGCTACAGGCGACCCATCCAAGGGGAGTCGTCTGTAGATCGCGACTCACCCTTGGGTGAGTCGTCCGCTACAGGCGACTCACCCTTGGGCGAGTCGTCCGCTACAGGCGACTCACCCTTGGGCGAGTCGAGATCAATAGACGACTCACCCTTGGGTTGGTCGCCTGTAGCAGACGACTCACCCTTGGGTGAGTCGAGATCGACGACCGACAGACACAAAAAAAAAAATTATTATTATTATTATTATTATTATTATTATTATTATTATTTATTGTTATTATTATTATTATTATTATTTATTGTTTGAATTTAAGATTAAGCTAACATTGTTTTCGTTGTTTTCGTTAGATTCCTTTGGAGCGGTTCGGTGGTGATGGTGTTGATTACAGTACGCATTTCGTCACTGATGAGTTATTTGATAGTGATACAGATGCAATTAATTGGGCAAAACAAATTGCACTTACTATCGGGTTTGAGTGGATAATTTCGTCACACAAGAAGAGTGGAAGCGTAAAATTGTTAAGATGCAATCGAGGTGAACGCTACAGAGGGGAATTAAGAGACTTAGATACTGCTGCTCGGAAGAATACGAAAACAAAGGCTTGTAAATGTACGTTCCAGTTGAGAGCTCGGCAAGTGTATGGATCCAGTAGTTGGATGATTGTCACATTGCCTGGGACTAGGGGTACGCACAACCATGACTTTGCTGTGTATCCTGAGGGATATCGTCAGATGAGTGGTCTTAGTCCTGGGTCAAAGAAACTCGTTCGTGACATGACTTCGGCACAAACAAAGCCATGTGCTATCTTGGCCGCGATTAAGGAAAAATTTCCCGAGGACAATGCAACTAGACGGCATGTGTACAACCACAGAGATCGTATAAGGAAACTTGATTTTGAAGAGAGAGATGTCATTGGTCAGTTTCATCATTTAGCTGTGGCGAATAAGTACGTACATTGGACAAGAGCCGACCGAGCTACTAATGAGGTAACTCACGTGTTCATGGCACACCCTACATCAATTCAGTTACTTCGGTCTTTTCGTTGGTTGATTGGCTTAGATTCCACGTACAAAACAAACAAGTATAAGATGCCGTTTCTTGAGATAGTGGGGATGACTCCAACCAATAAGAACTTCCTCATAGCTTATGCCATTATGAAGGATGAGACTCAGGCAAGCTATGCGTGGGTCTTAGATAAGTTGAGGATGCTTATTGGAAATGATGTACACCCAACAGCAATTGTGACCGATCGTGAGCTAGGGTTGATGACACCTATTAGAGAGATATTTCCCGAGAGTGCCCATTTGCTCTGTACATGGCACATTAACAAAGTCGTTGAAGACAAAGTGTACAGACTTTGTGGAAAAGATAAGGCCGTCGCGCAGAGGTTCAAGAATGGGAGGTGGAAAATTATCATGGAAGCTTCCACAGAAGCTGCGTACGATAGAGCAGTGCGTACGATGAAGGTTAGTTGGAGGACTTACCCTCACGTGATATCCTATGTAGAGGAGACCTGGCTGAGACACAAAGAGATGTTTGTGGCTGCGTGGACGAATAAGGTGCTACACCTTGGCAACACTACGACTTGCAGGGTGGAGAGTGCACATGCCGCGCTAAAACAGTGGTTGAACTCCTCAACTGGAGCTTTGGACAATGTTTGGAACAAGGTCAACAAGTCAATCGAGTCACAAATAACTGAGATCAAGTACACACTTGAAGAGTGCAGAAGACGAAGAAGTGTGGTGTACTCGGGTTTCCCATTCAACTATCTGACCGGGTATGTTTCCCATTACTGCTTACAAATATTATTGGCTGAGCTGAACAGGATGAGAGAATTGAGTCACCAAGTATTTGATCGTTGCGGTTGTGTATTGAGATCCACTCATCAGATCCCGTGTGCGTGTGAGTTGAAAACGGCCACGGATACGGGCACGCCAATTAGCTTGAATAGTGTCTACGAATTTTGGCGAACACTCGTTATTAGTGATGCAGTGGAGATAGCTACGCTTGACATGACTGAGCATCCATCTGAGGACCATCGATACTTTCGGTCTCTGGTCGACGAGGTTAACTCAAGCGACCCGGCAGTTGTGCGCAACATATCTGTCCTTATGAATGAGCAGCTTCATCCTGAGGAAGCGAGTTACGTCGAGCCGGAAGCGAACACGACAGTCAGAGGTCGACCGAGAGGGAGTTCCTCTACCAGACGTGATCCTAGTTCATGGGAGTACTCCCAGAGGGGTCGTGGTCGCCCTAGGTCATCCAGTTCGAGCCGCGGGCGTGGTCGTACCTCATCCTCATCGAGTAACTTCGTAAACAGTACTGGTATGAAAACCCATAATTTATTAACATGTACATAATGTTGTTACTTTTTGATAAGTACTATTATTGACTTTCTATTATATTGTCTTGCAGCTGGACACGCAATAGATATCACTGAATTCTATCATGTTAACAAAATTCCGGGAATCATCGTACCTTTCATTGAAGGATATCTCGATGTGCTTGGGGATGGTAATTGCGGTTTCCGTGTCATTGCGGACGACCCAGTACTAACAAACCTACTGCCTCTGCCCTTCACCACGCGCCAATCTGAGGATAATTCGACGCCAATCTGATCATCGGACTGATCCCCGGAGTAGAACTCGCTAGTTGCGTAATCGTCTTGCTCAGCAGTCATCTCCCTCATCCGAACTGCCTCTCTCTGTCTCCGTACAGAGGCATCAATCCCGCGCGTCCTCGTGTGACGCGGTCCTGAACCAGCTAGTTCACTAAATAACCGAGGCACCGATTTACCGGCTCCTCCCATCTATCATTTCACATTTTTAATTAATTAAACAATAATCAATAATAATAATAATAATAATAATAATAACAATAAATAATAATAATAATAATAATAATAATAATAACAATAAATAATAATAATAATAATAATAATAATAATAATAATAATAATAATAATAATAATAATAACAATAAATAATAATAATAATAATAATAATAATAATAATAATAATAATAACAATAAACCATAAATAATAATAATAATAATAATAACAATAAATAATAATAATAATAATAAATAATAATAATAATAATAACAATAAATAATAATAATAATAAATAATAATAATAATAATAATAATAATAATAATAATAATAATAATAAATAATTTTTTTTTGTGTCGGTCGTCTGGTCTCAGACGACTCACCCAAGGGTGAGTCGTCGGCCGATCTCGACTCACCCTTGGGTGAGTCGCCCCAGACCGGCGACTTACCCAAGGGTGAGTCGTCTGCGACAGACGACTACCCTTGGGCGAGTCGAGATCGGCAGACGACTCACCCTTGGGTGAGTCGCCCGTCTCAGGCGACTCACCCAAGGGTGAGTCGAGATCGGCAGACGATCGACGCAAAAAAAAAAAAAAAAACACAACTTCAATTCATAACTTCACGATTCAATTCAAGGCAAAAAATATTCAATTCAAACAAAAAAAAAAAAAAATTTCGAAAAGTTACCCCCCCGCGCTGTCGGTCGCCGCCTCCCTCGCCGTCGAAACCTCTGCCGCCGCTGCCGCTAGCACTTGACATGGTCGTGGTGGTGGTGGTGGTGGTTGCCGGTGTGATGGTGTGGTGGTGAGGATGAGTGAGTGAGGAAGAGAGGATGAGTGAGAGTGGATGAGTGAGAGTGAGTGAGGAAGAGGGGTGGGTGAGGGTAAAATTGGAAAGGGGGAGGGGCGGTAGCTAGTAAAAAGGGGCGGTATTTAGCAATTCACAAATAAAAATAAAGCAATCACTTCACCAGAAAGTGAATAATCCAATTTTGTTGTTGGAGGGAGGGAACAAAAACAAAAAAGAAAAGGAGACGCTCAAGGAAGGGGCGGTAAACAAAGTCAAAAACCAGCACTAGTCAGTCCCCAGTTCCCACCGCAACGTTTAAATGTAGAAAAAACAAAGCATTTTCATGAACAAAGATTGGCAAGTTAGTGAGAGAAAGTTAGTGAGAGAAACTCATGGATAGTGACATGCAACAGTCACTTACTCACTCACAGTGTGTGCCGTAATTCAACGAAAAGGTCACACCCTCATTTTTTTATTTTTAATTAACCAAAACTATAAAAATAGATACATAAAACCCAAATAAATAAAAAAATGCAAAGTCAAATATTTATTACAGCACACCCAACAAGGGAATTATTTTTAGGAGATTTCTTTTTCATTTTGTGGGTTTCTGTTTCTTTGGAATTGAGCTCTGAGAAAGAGTGTATTATCTCACAAATTGCTAAATAATTCTTTGAAATTCAGTGCAAAATTGGAACTTTATCTGCGCGATTGCTTTCCATATAATATTGCACAATTCCCAGCTTCTCAATTTCTTTTGAAGGATCACCAAATAGCTGGATCTTATCTGCTTCACCCAAAACCCATCAGCAAATTTGGTTGGGTTTTCCATTTTTGTATTTTTACCATTTCTGTCGGTTGTAAGAATTATTATTTTTATGAAAAATAAAACCCTAAATTCAATTCATGTGTTTGCATATAAATATTCTCTGCTGCTTGGTTTTGTAGCAGCAGATTATTTTATTTATCTTTTCTTCTTTGGTTAGTTAAGATCTGCTTCAGTGCTTCAGGTTTTTGTTTTGTTCTGTTTATCCTTTTGTGTATTTTTTTTTCAATCATTTTCTGGGTGTCTTTCTATCACTTTCTGTCTCCATTTCTCTTTCAATTTCAGTTACTGGGTATGTCTTTGTTTGAGGTTTTAAGTGATGGGCTGATGTGAATTGGTGACAATTGTGGTTTTAGAGGAAGTGGGTAACTAGGGTTTTTGATTTTCTTGTGTTGGGTCACTGTAATTTTATTGCATAATCAGAAAATGGGGTGTTTTTCTTGTCTGGTTCCTGGCAAAAAAGTGATCAAGGTTGAAGACACTGATCGGGCTCGATCTGCTTCTGGTACTTCAGGTTTGTCTCTTTTTGAATTCAACTGAGAATTTCAGTAAAAAGTTCTTACCTTTTCAGAAGGGCATTACGTATTTTTGTTGTTGTGATTTTAATGCTTTCTGATATGTAATGTATCTTGATGATCATTTCACAATTGCTTGATTTCTGCAGTAGATAGGCAGGGAAAAGAATTTTCAGATGATAATGGTGAGATAAGACAATTGTACTTTCTTTGATCAAGTTTTAGTCTTTTTTTTTTTTTTTTTTTTTGTTTTTTTGCTGGAATGTTTGATTGGTTGAGAAACTATGCATTGGTTTGTAGAAAATGGTAGCAGTGGTGGAAATTCAGGATATGCTAGAGCTAATGACATGAATGCTCCAAAGAAAAGTCCTGCCAGAAGTTTCACATACCGTGAACTTTGTGTTGCGACCGGTATGTTTAATGCTGCTAATAAGATTGGTGAAGGTGGTTTTGGGAAAGTTTTTAAGGGAAGACTGGAATCAGGAGATGTAAGTAGTTACAACTCTGTTTGATCTTTTTCAAATTTATCTTTATTTTAAATGACATCCATTTGAATTTTTATGTAGAAATATTTACAATTTATATTGTAGTAAACTAATTTGGATCAAGAACGTCAGTTCCTGCCTTTTCAGGTTGTCAAATGATTATTGTGAGATCCTCATTAGTAATCTCCATTTGTTGGCAGATTGTTGCAGTCAAACAATTAAATCACGAAGGTCTGCAAGGAAGTCAGGAATTCATTATTGAAGTTCTCATGCTTAGCCTTCTTCACCATGACAATCTTATGGGCTTAAAAGGCTATTGCACTGATGGTGATGAAAAGCTCTTGGTTTATGAGTACATGCCTAAGGGTAGCTTGGAAGACCATTTATTTGGTAAGCAATTTGGGTATATACTTCGAGATTTAATATAGTATAGTATGCAATAAGTTTTGGTTTTACAAAAATCAAAGAGGTTGTTTTAGTGATAGTTAAGAAGTTCAGTTCCAACCCCTAAAGGAGTTTAATCCTATTATATACCGTTGTGACTTGTGAGCATCAGATACTTCTTAGTTATCCTGAAGAACCTGAGGCATTTGCTTGATACGTTCTTGGTGTATTCATGATACTTCAATCAATATTTCTAACGTCACTGAAAATTAAAGTTACTTCATAAGTAGGATGATACCGTGATGCACCAGTACTTCAATATTTTTGATGGCTTAGAGGATTGTCCGATGAATTTGTAAATTTGTGTTTTGTGCTCGTGTTTGTATTGCATCATGCAGGTATTATATGTTTCTTTGCTTAGGTTTTTAAGAACTATTCTACTATATCATAATGAAATGGATAATACAAGTCAATAGGATGAGGTAGATGTTATATCGAGTGGATCTCATCACCACGTAACACATCAGGTCTAACAGATATCTCTATTCAATCTCGAGAATAGCAATTCTAAATGTAGTAAGGATGATTTGAATTGAATGGAAAAATCATATGTCTATCTGTTTAGATAGGTGAAGTTGGAAGGCCTCCAGATATAAGGATATAAGTTAACTTTTGGTTTAGTGAAGTTCGGAGGCAAATTTGGAGATTTCAAGTTTGGGTAGACAATTGGGCTTTTGTGTGCATCTTATGATATATATGTCTTCGAGAAACAGATTAATGGGACAAAGTTGGATACCTTAGGTAGTGAACGTTTATTATGGGTTGTGGAGTATATTTCTGTGACTTGCAAAGGGTTTGTAGGAGAGAATTTTCCCATCAAGAGAAGAGAGCAATGGATGAGAGATGTGGTTGGCCTTTTTCTTCTTAGCTAACTAAAGGCCCTTTGGTCCTTCTCCAGTGTTGATTGGGGCTGGGGAAAGTGTCTGAACAAAGACCACTACGTCTCTTTGGTGTCTGACCTATGCTTTGATCTGAAACATTTGACATGGCCTAAGTTATGATCTGGATCATGTGACTAGATTTAGATTTCTTGGGAGGAGTTTGTCTCAATATGCATGACTGCAAGTGGGTTGGTTACCTTTACTTATTTTATTCAGTCCGTGTGAACGAATGCTACAGGTATTCAGTTGTGAACACGTGTTTGGTTAGAGTCGAGAGAGGAGGCTAGTCAAACCGAAACAATTTTCCTTTTCATCCCAACTACGTAAGTGGCAATCGGTACGTGCATTTATAGGTGTATAGCATGGGAGAATGCATGCATTTCCTTTTTTAAATTAAGCATTGAAACTACCAAACTAAGAAATATTACAGATGACTGTTGAAGTAAGCCTCTCTAGTGCAAGAAAATGAAGCATCATAAGTGAGAATTCGTCTAATAAAACATTCTATGTCACAAAATTAAAGTCTGTCTAATGGCTATTAGGTTGTTGGCGCCCAAAGCTAGTAAATAACATTTGTCTTATTAGAATTTCAATAAACTTTGCTTCTAGTTGTTGATGAGCCAACAGTAGGATATTGGTGATCTTATGACAGTTAGGCCTACGTGCATTCTGTATCTGTACCTGTTTGACGTGGAAATGGACCTTGTCAACCTGATCTTCAATTTAGCCATGCCTGAAATTTTGTCCAGAGTGATCTGTTACAGGAGTGATCTAAAAATCAGACTGTTTGTGCAACTAAATGTGTTTGATAAATCAGTTGAAAAAGTAGCCATTTAACGTGCAGTTGCCTTTAGCAGAAACCTGAGGTGGGAGTGCTGAAAAGCTTTGGTGGCTGCCCGATAGAATTATGATTGGGACTCTGTACCGTTCTTCTGAAGACTATAGTTATGTGATTTCTGTCTTAAATCACAAGGATAGAGCTATTAGAACAACGAAAATAAAATTCTGTTTACTGAGCGTTTGGAATTTGTTCGATGATCTCTAAAATATCTATTTCACATTTGAGAGTTTTAATCTGACATATCATTATAAGTTCCACTTCAAGATTATGTCAACGGGCACGAGCTCAACCTATTTTCATTTTCCTTATTCAATGTCTACAGATCCTTTGTTGGACACAATAAGGGAAGTATTTGGACAATTTTGAGATATCGAGTGAAGGAACATGAGTATGTATAGTTGAGGAATTAGGCTTCAAGCATCTCAATGAAACTGATAGGATTTGTTGATAATAGTCTAAATACTCAGGGGAATAGGCTTGGGTAGTGGTAAATGATAGAAGGGTTTTCTCAGGCAAGCCCGTGTAGATGTACAGTCAACATAGCATTTAATCCTCTACTGCATGTTCACTTCTTAGGTCAAGCTGTGCAATCATTATCTGATTAATCATTTTAGAGAGAATCAGTGGGGAATTATCCTTCAACTTGTCAATGTGGCATGAAATTGGTTTCGATCAAAGTGATTGGTAATCTATAGATGGAGGAGGCCTTGCAGATGTATAGTGGAGATGGACCTTGATGTGCACTCTGCTGAAAGATTGACAGCCTTTTTATTGCTTATATGGATATAGGGATTGCGCAGAGGCTAATTATGACAGACAAAAATTGATTGAAAATTGAAATACATGAAGATAAGAATTGGCTTTTATTCTACATACATAATTTTCGGAGAATTACTTCCAGAAGATGAATAACCAAAATTTGTTAACATGAGCACCACCACCTTGAGTATTATTGTCACTTTAGACGAGGAAACTCTCATTATATGAACAAAAGTTCTTGAATTCTACATGAGTAGTCCTGTGAAAATCACTTCAGAAGATGCATGGATAATCAGATTTTGGTAATATGAACACCACCAACTAGTGCATTACTTTCAGTTTAGAGGAGGGAACTTTCGTTAAATGAACAAAAAGTTATTTTCTCTGCACAGGGACCTGGTCTGAGTGCCATTTCGCGTGTTCTGTTCTGGTTGTTTGGAATATTATTCGTAGTAATTCCATATTTGTACTCTCTTGATTTTCTACGTAACATATATGTGACTCATGTGCCTAAGTTGGGTTTCTTCTTCTCATATTTAAGTAGAAATGTGACACATGATGATGTTTTTGGATTCAAGAATCGTTTTTGCACATAGCCTCCCATGGAAAGTAGGAGCAATGCCATAACTTGATATCTTGAAAGTGGTACCATCTATGTGATAAATGCTCATGCTTATGCAAATTTCTTTCTGTTCATGGATCTCCTTAGATCATTCTAATGCATTGAGTTCTGTGTCCTTTCATTTCAAGATGTCACTCTTATTTAATCCCTTTCTGAACTTCATTATCAGATTGTCAGAACTAAATGTAAGTTTCTTTTAGTATGTATTTTTGGCATTGACACTTATTCGGTTGGTAACTGCAGATTTGACCCCTGATAGTGTTGCTCTAGATTGGAAAACGCGCATAAAAATTGCAGTCGATACTGCTAGGGGTCTGGAGTATCTTCATTGCAGAGCCAATCCACCTGTTATCTTCCGGGATCTTAAACCTGCAAACATATTACTGGACAATGACTTCCATGCCAGACTCTCAGACTTTGGACTCGCCAAGTTGGGACCAGTTGGTGACAATACCCATGTATCTACCCGGGTCATGGGCACTTATGGATATTGTGCACCAGAATATGCCTGTAGTGGAAAGCTAACTGTGAAATCTGATATTTATAGCTTGGGAGTTGTTTTACTGGAACTGATCACTGGGCGGAAGGCGATTGACCCTAATAGGAGTCGAGCTGAGCAAAATTTAGTTAATTGGGTAAGTGCCTTCTATATTATTAATATTTAATGCTTGCAATTGTATGCATGCCAAATTATAACATAACTAGTATGGTTAGACTTTCTATACCTGCATGTCCATTGTGGCAACAGGCCATCAACAGAAAAGGGGAAAAGAATTAAGGAAATGAAGGCTGAATGAGCAGATCACTGGGGATGAAGTTAAATAAAACATTTTACTCATTTGTCATTAACAACTATCTGCCTGCGCAAAATTTTGTCACCGTTTTCATTTCGGTATTTCACAGAATGAGCATCCGTTTTATATTTTACATGTGCCTGTCTGCATTTTACTCATCCCTTTTTTTTTTTGGTGGATTCCTTTCCTTGTCCTCTTAGCTTGTAATTACTCATTTAGTCATTTCACATTTTTAATAAATATTTTTCTTATCTAAAAAAAAAACATATGCCCTATCAGCTGAGTTTTGGTCTCAGTAATTTACCTTTTGGGGTAATGGCGTTATCTCTCATCTGTTCTGTGGCAGAATCAATGAACACGCTTTTCATTTTATTCTTGAGGAAATGATGAAGTGTATGTTGGTGATCATTTAATGGACGCACCCTTCTTTGATTATTCTTGTTTGAAATTTTAGAGTTGACATTCAAACATAACTTAATAGTGATGCCTTTCTTATCGATTGTCATATGTGCAATTATCCCTTGCAGTCTCGCCCTTTCTTCAGGGACCGGAGAAAATTTGTCCAGCTGGCTGACCCAGCGCTGCAAGGTCAATTTCCATCGCGCTGTCTCCATCATGCTATTGCTATAGCTGCCATGTGTCTGCAGGAGCAGCCCGCTTTCCGACCCCTCATTACTGACGTCCTCGTGGCACTTGAGTACTTGGCATCTCAACCTTACAATCCAGGAGCCAGTAGCTCGGAGAACAGAAGCCCTGCTCAGCCTTCACCTTCACAAAGAGATCGAAGCAGATACTAGGCAAAAGTGTTGTTATCCAATACAACCCCTCAATTGTACAAATTGAAGAGCGGGGGAGGCTTGTACCTGGCCTTGTAGTGATTGTTTGTAGAGTCAAAGAAACTTAGTTGTAGCTGTTTTATAATGTTCACAGACCTCAAACAGGTTTTGTTTTTAAGTCGAGAAAGAATAAGGTAAGGACCTGTGGGTACTTATTCCAAATTCCATTCTTTTTCTCCCACCCTTTGCATATTTTCTCTTAATTAACCACTTGTCTTCACTTATCACAGGTGGTAAAACAGGTTCAGGTTTATTGGTTGTATAGCCGGAAAGTCTAATGGATTGTTGTCATTTGTTGAGGGATACAATTTGGTTGCTGCTTGCTGAGATTGCAGGTCTGATTTGAATTAGTGAGAGATAGCGAGAAAGATTGCAGAGTTTGTTCGTTAGTTAACAGTATAATGTGTTTAGGAAGTTGAAGAATGTTGTTGAAAGTTTTGTTCCTAGTAGCTTTTAGCTAGTAACAGAAGTTAATGATTGGTATAGTTTGGTTCTTTTAGCTCCTTGGAACCGAAAACTCGCAGATGATGAGTATTCTGCACAGCTTTGTAGAGGGTCTTGTGTCAATTCTGGGCATGTAGGACTGTAGTGGGAAAACGTTCTGTTTGCGTTTCCACCTATTTTCCCAGTGGTTTATCAAAAATATGTTCACCAGCTCATCTGACAATCATTATAAATTTATAAAAATTTTATAATTTTTTGATGATTTTTTCTTGGATGATTGTAATTACTGTATATATTGTCCAAGTGATTTGGTGCTCTGCTGTTGATACAAGGATCCATTTGCTCTCCTAATGTTCCACCCAAATGATAGCAAAATGCACTTTTTTCTCCTTTTTTTTTTTTTTTTTTTTTTTTTGGGCTTCAAAACGTGATTTATTTATGTATTTATTTTTTAATAACTGTGTTGATGATAATCATTGCTTGGTTGTTGGCTTATTTATGTTCTTAGCAGGGTGTGTTGTAGGACTTATTAAGCTTAAAGTTAATTTCCTCTCATCCGTAACTTTCGCTTCTCACTGTATATGTGCTTGCAAACAATTATTCAATAAGATTGACCAAGAATTCAATGGCTTAATAAGATAGAAAAGGATGATTTTGTAATTTATGAGGTAAAAGACCTTGACTAAAACATTTTCCTTTTGTCAGAATTTCTAAGTCAAGATATACTACAATCAATACATTTAAACAAGTGGTGGAAAAATCATGTTTAGATTTCATCTCAAATGTGTCCTCTATTAGTAAGTTGTCTTAGGCTCTGTTCTTTTCGTCGATTTTATGCTGCATTCCGTTCCGTTTCGTTCCGTTCTGTTTCAATTCGTTCCGTTCCGTTCCGCGCCGCATTCTGTACTTCATTTTGTCTCACATATTTTTGAATTATCCGCACCGCGCCATTTCGTTTCGTTCCGTTCCAATCCGTTCCGTTCCGTTCCTCACCGTCCCGCACCATTCCGTTGAAGAGAATAGAGCCTTAGTAATTTCTTGTACTTTTTGGATTGTTTTTATTTAGTGCTCAATTTTCTATTGAAATTTGTCAACTTTGTTGAAAAATGGGGGATAAAATATTGAATATAACTACTGATCTTGAAAATCTGCCTTCGACTTTTGAAGAAAGATGTATGCCAAACTAATTTTTTCGACATAAATCTAAATGAGAATGGAAAGAATTGAGAAGGTGTGTTCTTTTTCATTTATATTAAAATTGATTTACTTTAGTTTAAGGAATTCAGTTCAATAATTATTAGTTTAGTGACATACTTTTCTCTCACATATTATTATTCAGTTTAATGGAGTTCAATTTAGTTTAGTGGAAAAATAACACACCTTAAGACACTCTTAATCATCATTTTCATGTTGCATTGTGCGCATTTTTTGTTCCATTGCATTCCGTGATACAATAACCTTTATGTTCCACCTCGCTGCATCATCGATTCCATATATTGTCTTATATTTTGTGTCATTCCACAATCTACTTTATTCCGCGCTGCAAATTCTATTCGGTTCTTTTCTACGCTACAATTTCCATTCATTTCCGTTCCACATCATTCATTTCGGCACTATTCGTTCAACATATATAATAGGGTCTGTGAATATGGAGTACTTAATTTATAGTCTTAATTAACAATCTAGAGTTTCGATTATCAACATTTATAGTATGTACTTAATTTGTAGAACTAGTTCATTTCATCATATCTGTTTTTATATATAAGTCAAGTTTATCAATTTGGGCCATAATATCCTCATACAAAATATTGGTTATTTAGTCATAATTTCCTCATACAATCCTGACATGCATTATTACTTCAAGATCATTAGAAGCATAAAACGATGCTATGTGCGGCTTTAGTATGACGGATTGAGGCTACAATTTGCACCCTTAATCAAAACATAACACATAAGCATAAATGAGAACTGAGTTTTTTTCTTCTATTTGTTTTAGAAGTGCCGATGTGTCATATTTTAATTGAGGGTGTAGATTTAACATTTAAGCCTTAGGTTAAACACTAATTGAATTACACACTTGCGTGCACCTACCCTAGAGGCACAATGTGCCACTGTCGGAAGCACGTGCGTGCCTCTCGCTGGCGTTCAAGGGAGCACATTTCCATGTACAACCGAGAGCAACTAAAAATTTGCGTAGATTAAGGCAATCCAATCACATTCTGGTTATCCGTGATTTTGTCATGCATTCCAGCTTAATAATAAATTAAATTTAAAAGTTAATGTGTCAAATATATAAAGGAGTGACTGAGTGAGACACACAAAGTCATACAGAAAATTCTTATTGAGATTAAGGCTCCACATAGCACCACTAAAATTTTAATAGACAGAGAGGATTAGACGAGGAAAAAAAATTGCACAAGTAGAAAGAAAATGTAAAATTGATGAGCAAGTTCATTGGAAATTTCTTGTTTTTGCTATGAATTGCTCAATTTGCACTAGTCACCGTCCTTTTCGTATCAGATTGAAGTACTAAAGGGTGAAGTATCTTAATCTACTGCATTGTGACTTCATTTCTCTTTCTTAATGCCTGAAACGGAAGGGAAGAGCTACAGTACACAACAATAAAGGAGAGAGACATTACATTAAGGAATTTCCCAATTAATGTTTGACTGGACTTGTTTAATTTTGTGATAACAACAGCCCCATTGACTTTGTCCACAACCACAATGTGAATGGTGAGTGATGACTATCAACAACATACCGTTGCTTTTACTCATGACTCAGTCCTTTTTTTCTTGTTGCTCATCTACTCATGAGTACTCAGTCTGTCCCTTTAAAACCTTTACACAATGAGGTTAAGTTTTATGTGAGACTAACTTACAAAAAAATGGGGTTATTATTTAGAAATGTAGGAGTCAATTATGATGAGTATTGATCCTTATTTCATTGAGAAGTAACCTCGTCTTACCAAAAATTACAGAAAAATCGTCTTATACAAATTTTTATGCTATACTAAATACCAAACAAATAAAACCCGTAAACGTTAATAAAAGAAATGTTCATATTAGAATACTTGACAATTAGGGATGAAACCAAGTTTCTACATTGAGGGTAGCCACTTCATTTTTAGTTTTTTGAAAGGCTAATTTATTTCCCTAATTACGGAGTATAAAAATTGATGATTTTAATCAAAAATTTATTTTATTCGAACACTCAAGACAAAAATGAAAATATGATTCGAAAACTGAAGTAATATTCTTTTGTATAATAAGTATATGGGTGTAAGTTTTTCCACTTATTAGACCTTATTCAATGTGAAAATAAGTGGTAAGACTTTACCGGCCCATTCAGTAGGAATCAGTGGCTAGCATTTAGTAAATCAGTGAAAATTAGTGGCAGAACCTTACTCAGTTAGTGGAAATCAGTGGCGGACTCACATTCCTACTCACAAAATCAGTGGTAGGACTTTACTGATATAGTGATAATCAGTGGAAGGACCTTAACGAATTAGTAGAAATCAGTGACATGACTTTACCCGATCAGTGAAAATCAGTGGAAATAAGTAAAAAAAAAATACACCCTATGTGTGACACATTAGGCATGTGCAAATATATGTGATGAAAGAGATAATGACACATTTACCCATTGAAGAAGGTGCAAGTGTGAGTGGCCAAGAAAGTAGTTAAGAAAAAGCTGAGGGAAGTTTTCCTCTCAGGTCACTAGTCAATAATCAATGATCAAAAAACACAAAACAAAATTAAAATAAATAATGATACATTAGAAAAAGGGGCCAACAACAAAAGTCCTCCATATTTGAGGTTGAAGAAGAGACCAGGAGGTTTCTTATTATGACCATCATGTTCTGCTTATGATCAAATAACAACTTCTGTCAAGCAGAGATAGAAAACCAACAAACAAACACAGAAATACCCAGCCACTTTCTCTTACTCCTTCCTTCTTTTGGCCTCTCTCTCTCTCTCCTGTTACTCATCTGTCATCTCTGCTTTCTCTCATTTCTATATCTTGAAAGAGAGAGAGAAAATCAGATGGGTAATTGTTGGGGGTCAAAAGCTGAAAATAAGCAAACTCCTAGCTCTACTGGAAACTTCAATTCATCAGGTACCTTAAAGTTCATGGCTTTTAAACTTTGTTCTCTCTTTTTGCATTGGATGATAAAGAGAAAATCCCCCCTTAACACTTTAATTAACTCCTGTATAATTCCCGGGGCTAAGGGGCACCTCCTAATATACGGCCTCATACATGCATGCCTCTTATTTGGTGCTCATAGTTCTCAAGTTTTCTATGAATCTATGTTTAGTGTTCCTATTGTTTTTCCTATATGATCTTGCATTAAAATTGCTGATTTGCAAAAATAACTAACAACATGTCTATTTTCCATAAGGTTTTTGATTATTCTCATCTGGGTTTATATAATCCTATAAAGTAATAAAGTTGTTGCTGGTTTTCCTGTGTTTTTATTTTCTCTATATGATGCAATGTATGTATTAATAATATATTTGATTATTTCCCCTTAAAACATAGGTATATCTGGATCAAGTAGAGCAACATCATCAACAAACAGCAGCAACATATCCACAAGAAGCCAATTCTCAGTATCAAGCAGTGAAGAAACAAGTCCAAATGGGCAAATTTTACCCACACCAAATCTTAGAGAGTTCACTTACCAAGAACTTAAAACAGCAACAAGAAACTTCAGGGTTGATACTTTGCTTGGTGAGGGAGGTTTTGGTAAGGTCTACAAAGGTTGGCTTGAATCTAAACACCAAGCCAAGAGTGGTAGTGGATTGGTTGTTGCCATCAAGAAGTTGAATTCTGAGAGCAGTCAAGGATTTGAAGAATGGGAGGTAAATAATCATCAATTCGTCATCATCAAATTAATGAATTACTATGTTCCTGTACTAATATGCACATGTTTCTGTTATGTTATTTGTTTATACCACACCTTTACAAATCAACGCCTATCCTTATGGCTTATTTCTAGCTTTATGTTTTTTAGTGGTCAAAAGTGGAACTTTGTATGATAACATTTGTCATTTGGTGGAGAGTGAGTTGTGCTATTCTGCCAAATTGTTAGTTTATTATAACTCACATTCTTTCATTGCATCATTATTTTCTAAAGCTATGTGTATTTTTAATAATTGTTCTAGTATGAACGGCTTCAAAGTCATCTGTGTTTGGTCTTTGTTGTCATAAGTCATACTCAAAAACGCAAATTAATTTAGAGAGTAACGGAGGGAGTACTACAATACAGAACCCGGAAAATATAATTGATCGGTTTTTGTTTATTTTTGAACATTTCCCTCACATTTGATTCAGTAAATAATTAAGTCTAGAATCTAGATGCTCCCTGTTTGATGTTCCAATCTGGGGGTATTGGAATGGAATACCAGTCCAGCTTACCAAAGTTGAATTTGAAGACCAAACCTTGGTTGACTTATCCTAGCTATTGAAATCAAATTGCGTAAAAGTACGTCTCAGTAAATAGCAGTGAATAAGTAGAAAGTTTTGTGTAAGACCGTCTTATATTATCAAAATAAAATTTCTATTCAAAATGTAACACCTTGTGATACGGTGAAAAAAATAAAAAAAATCAACGGAAATTGCAAATTAGACTTGAAAAACACAAGTTGGAAAACATGACTGGAGACTGAACTTGAAGTCAGACAGATTGGCTGATTGAGAATGATTGAAAGTATTGAACAATTAAACTTGATGTTGATTGATGATTTGATTTTAAGACTTTAATTATATCATAATAATGTACATTACAGTGTTTCCTGTTATTTATGTTAGGTGTTATTTAAATAACTTAAAAGTAATAGCAAATTGCTAATTAACTGTTTTTTATCATACTGTGCAGTCTGAGGTGAACTTCTTAGGAAGGCTTTCACACCCTAATCTGGTAAAACTTCTGGGATACTGCTTGGAAGACAAAGACCTACTCCTTGTATATGAGTTCATGCAAAGAGGAAGCTTGGAAAACCATCTTTTCGGAAGTAAGTATTCGTAAATCACAAAAACTCATATGTGGCGGCCTTATGGATCAATATTAACAAAAATCAGGTAGATCAAACGATTTATGTTTTTTCTCATGGGATTCATGTTTGTGCCATTACTAGGGGGCTCTTCTGTTCAGCCACTACCATGGAGTTTGAGGCTTAAAATTGTTATCGGAGCTGCTCGTGGCATTGCTTTCTTACACTCTACTGATGATCGCGTTATCTATCGTGACATCAAAACTTCTAATATACTCCTTGATGGCGTAAGTTCTATATCATAACTATCTGTTCTAATCAAAATTTTCCTTTCCTGTTGTTAGTAATAATTAGATTAATGCTGTGCATATTAGTACAGGAACATAGTAATTCTGAGGTTCTGACCATGAAACTGTTTGGTTTCAGTCTTATAATGCAAAGATATCAGACTTTGGCTTAGCAAAATTGGGTCCTTCTGCTAGTCAGTCCCATGTTACAACAAGGGTAATGGGCACATATGGTTATGCTGCACCTGAGTACGTTGCCACAGGTAATCTTGTCACAATTTTTTCCTACAATTTCTGCTAATCACATCGATGTTCAGCCACTAATTTTCACAATGTATAAACAGGGCATTTATATGTCAAGAGCGACGTGTATGGATTTGGGGTCGTGTTAGTGGAGCTTCTAACAGGCATGCGAGCGCTTGATACAAACCGTCCTAGCGGAAAGCATAGTCTAGCAGACTGGATCAAACCGTTTTTGTCAGATAAGAGGAAACTAAAGAGCATTATGGATACAAGGTTGCCGGGGAAGTATCCATCTAAAGCAGCTATCGCGACAGCAACTCTGGCTCTAAAATGTATGGAACAAGAACCTAAGGCAAGACCATCAATGCAAGAAGTTCTTGAAAATCTAGAAAAAATTGAGCTCATGGATGAAAAACCGAAAGTGCCTAGAAGGAATGCCACTGGTAGCAGTAGCACAGTTCGTCCACACGGCCACAGACGACCAAATGGGAGTTCATTACACAGAAAATCTCTACAAGCTAGATAGATAGATAGATAGATAGATAAACATTATAATGATTGCCTGTTTGTATGTATAATGCTAAAATCTTTTAACATTGTTATTTTCCTTACCATTTTCTGACAGGAAAGTAGCTATATTTGTGTTTAGGCAGATGTTATCTGACCATATATGATGTAATTATTTTTACTGTTGTGAGATATTGTGGTTTGCTAATTGGTTATAAGATTAGCTAATTGAAATTCTTTGGAAAGTTCATTACACATTGATATGTTGATTCTGATAGTGTTAGATCAGCGGCTGGTTAGCCTGCTGGATATAAAGTGACTATAGTAAAGGAATTATATGAGGCTGATGAACCTCAATTTAGTTTTATTTATTTATGGAAAAGTAAGCAAAGGATTATGAGTGTCTCCTCTTACAACTTACAAGTGACTCCTAATCCCCCATTTTCTCACATAATACAATGTCAAGCTATGGCTAGATAGATGTCAAATGTCAATATGACAATGTTTAAAGAATTCCGATCATGAGTACACATTTAACAAGTTAGCCATACACGTTAACATGTTGAAACTATTCTTTCTTTTGATTAATTTCACCACTTAAACCGAAAATCGTTTATATTTCCATATGCAAACATTCTTCTAAATTTAAGAGTTATAATAAACAACATACCTGCCTTTGTCTTAATGTTGTTAATTTTTCTCAGAAATGTGCTTGAATTACGTACTCAAATTGCTAGTAGGAATTCCATTCCTCAACAAAAATCTTAAAGATCACACCCCATATACTGTACGAGTTTTGTGAATGTTTTATACTTTTATTCGTAAATTGTCGCTTTTATTATAACCACAATTATCTTCTTCTTCTTCTCTTGATCTTTTTTCTTTGACATTATTTTCGATTCCCAATTTTTTTGGTCGGTTTTTCAATCCTGATTAAATTTTTTTTTTTTGCTCGTTAAATCCTGATTTTTAGTTAAGAAGGCAAAAAAAATAAAATAAAAAACACCAAAAAAGAAAGTAAAAAAGAGAAAGAACGAAGGAACCTGCAGTGAAACACTCTCCAGTTTCCTATCAAAAAAAAAAAAAAGAAACACTCTCCAGTTCCCCCATCAGTTCGTTCAGCAACTGGGAACAAAACAAACTCCCCCACTTCCCAACATTGTTTGTACATAATTACAACTGATCTCTCTCTCTCTCTCAGTCTCTCTATCTCTTCCCGCGAATTTCAACGTCTTTTCTCTCTCCTCAAATCACACAATGGGTCCTCGTCGAAGACGATTCTCAACATTCATCATCGCAATCACACTTTGCATCTCACTGGTAATTTAATTAATTTCATTTCTCTTCAATTCAATTTCATCTTTTTTTCCTTTTTCGCGTCATTTTTGTTGTTGATTGTTCTGATTTATGATTCCCTAAGATAGCTTCTCTGTATATTATAATCTGTTTCCTTGATAATTTTAAAAGCTTTTTCTAAATCTGACTGTTTGATTTTTACTGTTTGAGTAATGTTGTCACTTTGTTAATTAGGGTAAGCTTCTAATTGTTTGTAATTTAGGGCATTGGTTTGTTCAATTTGTTGATTATGGATGGAATTCCTGATTTAAGGTTTTGTATAGTTTCTTCAATTTGAAGCAATTCAGAATTTACATTGAAATCCCTATTATTTCTTAGAAGAAATACCAAAATCATGTCATTATCACTCGTCTATTTCCTTTTAGGCTTCGAGTACGGGGGTGATCAATGTAGGTAGAGTTCTCATTAGTTCAGTGATGCCACTTTGATTTAGTCCATTAAGGTGGTGTTTGGCCTAGCTTGTGAGGAGCTTCTACTTTTCCCCCTATTTTTCCCCACAAACCTCCCCCTCCACCTCCTCCACACCCTCATTTTCAGCTCCTAAGAAGCTCAAAACACCCCTTGGGAGGCCCAAAAGTAGAAGCTCCAATTTGATGCTTCTACTTTTGGAGCTTCTAGGGGGTCCTAAGGGGTGGTTAAAGCTTTTTGTAAGTTGAAAATGGGTGTGAGGAGGAGGTGGAGGGAGTGATTTGTGAGGAAAAATAAGAAGAAAAGTAGAAGCTAGGCACAAGCTAGGCCAAACATGCTCTATATCCCATAGTTGGATGATTGTCAAAAGTGCCTCTTTTTCAGCTACTTTGGAAATCAATTAGGGAAAAGAGTTTGCTTTGATAAAAAACCATCCAGAAAAAAGTTTACTGTGAACATAGAGTTTGGGTGTACGTCTACTTAGTATTCTTTTTGAAGCCATAGGACTGATGATTGATCGATTTATTGCATTTCCAAGCCATAGAAACATCCGTGGATGAAATGAGTATTGCTAAAATGGTAACTGCCCTTTGACAATAACCCTTTTTCCTATTTAGTTCATTGTATTTTATGAATGTTGCACCGTGGTGTGTGGATTTGATGTATGTATAAGCTGCATTTCAACATCAACATCAACATCAACATTACCCCAGTGCCTCCGACGAGGCTCCCGCCTAGGCAGGGTAAGGGGGGGTCGATTGTACGCAGCCTTACCCCTGTGAGAGTCTCACAGAGAGGCTGTTTCCGTATGTATAAGCTGCATTTGTATTAAGTAAAACAATTGTCAATTATGTATATTCTCATCCTTAATTTGTCATATGAACAGGTGGTGGTAGATAATACTCTCATTAAAGCACAGACTATGTAAGTTGACTACAATGATGTCTATATTGGTTAATCTTAGAATGCATCATGCCCTAGCATCTCGTACTTCGTTTGTTGAAATGGTTTGCCTACATTTTTTGCCAGTCAAAGAGATCGCAGAGGATATCCACTTATTTATGATTGTGAGCAGTGCAACAGAAGAAAGGTTTTTACTGCTTTCTTTTGCTTCTTGAAGTTCCTGTATTTTGGAGACATGTTATCTGTATTCATGCTCACTTCTGTTTGGGATAGGGTGACTTACTTAGCTTCTTAATGGGTTAGAGGAGAGGGGCCTTTAGGAGCTGCTTGAATTTTGATATCTGGAGAAACTGGGCTAATTAACAATTGTTACTCTGTGCGAGGACAACTTTTCCTATTGATCTGTTTCTGCAACTTTACTCATGCAAATTTCTTCTGTCGAAATAAAATTTCTTACCAATATATATACAAATACTAGTTCTTAGCTACACTTGTGCTTTGGACTTATCTAACATTATAGTATTATTCTAGGTCGTATTTTGCTTGCAGTATGTAAAGGTTTATGCACATGCTATCACCACCAGTAGAACTGTATCTATGCAGCGCTATCCAATTGGTATTTGGTAGTCGTATGTGCTCCCTCCCCCCCAACCCAAAAAAAAACCCTTCAATCTCTTTAGGATATATCCACAACACAGTTCCTGTTCCATTGTCTTTTTAGTCCTCATAAAAGAGCTAAGATGGTCACTCAATGCTGAAATAGGCGTTCAACCATTCTTTTGAGTCATTTTCCAATGTATTCGATAATAAAGCTTTCTATCATCCACTACTTTACAACGAAAAAGCATAGATTATTGAACTTGTACAAATGCATTCCTTTGTTCTTCCTCATTTGAATTAAGAATCAGTAAGTTTGGCTCTCTTAATCTCTGAACCTTCTTTTGGACAGAGGCCACCTACTTAGCATCTTAAATGTCTGGACGGAAGATGGGGCATTTAGGAATTACACTACTTCTGAGATCCACAGAAATTAGGCCAATCTGTAACTGTTCATGTTTTTCTGTTTGGAGAACATCTTGTTCTCTATTGCTGTACTTTCTTTGCTAAGTCATTAATGTACAGTACTTTTTATTTTCGCTAATAGGATTATGAGAATTAATGGAGTATATTGTTTTTCTTTTGTTTTTTTGGGTGCAATTAATTTTAAGCTTCAGCAACAATGGTTGGAAGATTTTATGGTACTAGATAAGTGTTACCTACTCATTTAGATACATCTAGTCAATAAAAAGGTGCCAACTACCACATAACCAAAGATAATCATGCCACATTTTTTCTCCTTTTCAATGGGCTTCATTAGTTGCAGCATAGGTTTTTTGTTGCTGGTATAGCTGGTGATTTGTGGCAAAGCGTTATTGGTTGTGTCATATCTGAGTGACTGTGGCACTAGTTACAATTACGGTGGCATAGAATTGTTTCGAGCTTTCGAAGGTGTAAAACTCCACTGCTTTGTTTCAATGTTTAAATTATCAATAATAAGTAACTGATGTCATGTTAAACTTTAAAGTTTAAAGATATTTTAGATTGTGACTGATTGTGGATGGTGGGTGTGCAGGACCGTATCGCAATGTACAATTCCCCTGATGGACCTGGCAATCTAGAAGTCAAGGTATATCCTAGAACAGGATTTAGAAAGCACAAATAGAGGACAGTGCTTATTCTATTAGTTTATTGCAGGATATTGACATAATGGTGACATATAGTGATGCTTCTGGGGCTGTTCGGGTCAGTTCGGTGAAAGCAAGAGATCTGTCTTCTTCCTGGGTCTGGGAAACTCCTACGAATCGTTATCATGACCATAGGACACGTCCCAAGGTACTTCCACCCATTAGAAATTTATAGTATCAAGAACCAGATAACGCAACTGGTTCTTTAATTTGGTCTTTAAACTCATAAGTTATAGTGACATGGGCCCTGCAATATCCCTTTGAGTTCTGTTAAGTGATTTACTTGCACACTTTCTCTAGGCTATGGAGGTTTTCTTTTATTGCTGATATTGGCATTTAAGTTAAAGGTTTGTGAATTTAAACTGATTGGCAATGTTTTCATTTGGAGCATGTCCAGAAACCAGAGGATATAAAGCAGTCTATCACAAGGCATGAAAACAGCCCCGACCATCACACCCAGGCAAATGAAACTGGAGAGAGCACTGTCCTGCATACAAAAATCTTTTCAACAGATCCAATCAAGCGCCATCGTCGGGTATTATTTACCTGCTTCTATTTTAGCATTTACTGTTGTTAAAATCCTTGGAGATTTATCATTTTTCTTCTCAGATGCTGCGGCATCAAAGGAGGAAGCTCCGGGCAGCATCATTAATCAGCCAAGACAAAGAATTGGATGCACAGATGGAGAAAGCTGCCATAGAACGATCTGAAAGCCTTGATACTACTGTCATAGGAAAGTACAGCATTTGGAGAAGAGACTATGAAAATCCAAACTCTGATTCTACTTTAAAACTTATGCGTGATCAGATCATAATGGCTAAAGCATATGCGACCATTGCTAATGCTAAGAATGAAAGTAGTCTCTATGGTTCTCTCATGAAATGCACCAAAGAGAGCCTACTTGCCATTGGAGAGGCAACTTCTGATGCTGAGCTTCAACCACGGTAATGCTGCTATTCTCTGCTGTAATTTATTATGATGTGATTAAGTTACCTCTTGGTTTATGTTGCAATCATTCTATTTGTAGTGCATTTGATCAAGCGAAAGCAATGGGGGAGATGCTGTCATTAGCAACAGACAAATTGCATGACTGTGCTGTTTTGGCAAGGAAGTTAAGAGCCATGATTCAGTTAACTGAAGATAATGTAAACGCTCTGAAGAAGCAGAGTGCATTCTTGATTCAGCTAGCTGCAAAGACGATCCCGAAACCTATACATTGCTTTTCTCAATCACTTACAGCTGATTATTACCTTCGTGATTGGGCAAACAAAACCATTTACAGCAAGCAGAAGCTTGAAGACCCATCTCTTTACCATTATGCCATCTTTTCAGATAATGTCCTTGCAGCAGCAGTGGTTGTGAATTCCACAATATTGCATGCAAATGAGCCAGAAAAGCATGTGTTCCATATTGTGACTGACAAACTGAATGTTGCGGCCATGAAAATGTGGTTTTTTGCCAATCCTCCTGCAACTGCTTCAGTAGAAGTTGTGAACATTGATGATTTCAAATGGCTCAATTCTTCTTATTGCCCTGTTCTCCGTCAACTTGAATCTTCACGAATGAAGGAGTTTTACTTTAAGGTGAATAATAACCCGTCAGCCTTGTCTAGTGGTTCAGACCAGCTCAAGTACAGGAATCCAAAATACTTGTCGATGCTGAATCACCTCCGCTTTTATCTTCCTGAAGTATACCCTAAGCTGGACAAGATTTTGTTTCTGGATGATGATATTGTTGTTCAGAACGACTTGACTCCACTTTGGTCCGTCGATATGCAAGGGATGGTGAATGGTGCAGTGGAGACATGCAAGGAGAGCTTTCATAGGTTTGACAAGTATCTTAATTTCTCTAATCCCTTGATTGCTGAAAACTTTGATCCCAATGCTTGTGGCTGGGCATTCGGCATGAATTTGTTTGACCTGAAGGAGTGGAAAAAGCGAAACATCACAGGAATATATCATCATTGGCAAGAACTGGTAAGAAACCCTTTCTTTTTGTCTCATTCAATAAATCTTCACCCTTCTCATTCTTCCATTTACAGTCACCAGAAGAAATGTTCTTGTTAATTCGATGTTACGTGCCCTTTCTTTTGAGGGCTTTAGCTTGGCTATGTCTTTGGAAAATTTTCATCTCTTTTGACATAGTGATATCTTTAGGGTCTTGCTTTTTTAAAACATATTTATTATAGTCCAACTAAATCAGCCATCATCATTGGACAATGTACTTAGTGATTTCTCAGATGATTTCCGACTAGCATTCTGATCTATTGGTAACCGGTTTTGCAGAATGAGGACAGAACACTGTGGAAACTAGGCTCTTTACCCCCAGGACTTATCACCTTCTACAATCTAACCTATCCATTAGATCGAAGATGGCATGTACTTGGACTCGGCTATGACCCTGCACTCAACCAGACCGAGATAGGGAATGCTGCCGTTATCCATTACAATGGAAACTACAAACCATGGTTGGATCTTGCGATCGCCAAATACAAGTCATATTGGTCCAGATATGTGATGTATGATAGCCCTTATCTGCAATTCTGCAAGTTTACTGAATAACTTCGACATCAACATGTAGCTGCATAACCTATAGGAGACTACAGAAAATGACCCCTTTTTTTTTTTTTCTCTTTGAATATTCTTTTGATTACAGTTACATAGATCTCATTGTTCACCATTTTGTATCTTTCTTCTGTAAAAGCAATTTTTCTTATAGAATATTCTTTTCCTATTTGTATAGATTCATTTGCCATAAGACGAGTTAAAGCGAATGCAAAATTGCTCATTTTGCATTTTCTACTTCACTGAGTGCTCCTCTCTCTCTCTCTTTCTCTCTCTCTCTCTCTCTCTCTCTCTAACTTATATGCGATTGCCAAGTGCTGCTCTATATTTGAGATTGTCTGAATGGAATATGAGGATCAGAGAATGTTTATCAAATGCAAAATGGCAAGAAGCACTCTCTTGCTATGTTTCTATGACAAGGTCTGGTGTTCAACCAGCAGATTTCTCTCTCTTCCCGTCCATTATGAAAGCAAGTTCACAGATTTCCTTCAAACATGGACAGTCAATGCATGGTTGTTTATTCAAACGAGGATATGATTCCTTAACTTCAGTGGGGAACTCAACATTGGATTTTTACATGAAATGTGGTGCTCCAAATTCAGCTTTATCTGTGTTCAACAGCATGATGAACAGAGACTCTGTTTCATGGAACATTATCATTCATGGGCATCTTGATCATGGTAGTTTAGAAGCTGGGCTCTGGTTTTTTCTGCAAGGCCGAGTTTCGGGTTTCGAACCGAATGTTTCGACTTTGGTTCTTGTAGCTCAAGGGTTTCAAGCTCTTCAAGCTTTTCATGATGGGCAAAAGTTTCATGGTTACATATTGAAAAGTGGGTTTCTGGGTGTTGTCTCCCTTCAGAATTCATTGTTGAGCATGTATACTAAAATTGATATTGAGTCTGCACTCCAGGTGTTCGATGAAATGTGTGAGAGAGATGTTATATCTTGGAGTTTGATGATTGGGGCTTCTGTCCAGGAGGAGCCATTGTTGGCATTGCAGATGTTCAAGGATATGTGGCACTGGGTTGAGCCAGATGGGTTAACTATGGTTAGTGTTCTTAGGGCTTGTGGAAATTTTGGAGATGCTAACATAGGAAGATCTCTTCATGGGAGTGTGATTTTTAGAGGGCATGATGATGATGTGTTTGTTGCAAACTCTTTGATTGATATGTATTCAAGGTGTAGTGACCCAATTTCTGCATTGAGGGTTTTCAATGAGATAGCTACCAAGAACGTTGTGTCGTGGAATTCAATCTTATCGGGGTTGGTTCATAATGGGATGCATCCAGAAGCTTTAAGCTTAGCCAAATCCATGGTGCAGGCAGATGTTGGAGCAGATGAAGTGACTATAGTGAACTTTCTTCAGCTATGCAAGCATTTTTCTGAGCCATATCAGTGCAAACTAATCCATTGCAGAGTGATTCGGCACAGGTATGAATCAAACACTTTGGTCCTAAGTTCCTTAATTGATGCTTATGCAAAGTGCAATCTTATTGAGCTTGCATGGAGACTGTTTAGCAGAACAGATCAACGGGACACAGTTGCATGGGCCACGATGATAGGGGGATTCGCCTACTGTGGCATGCCTGATAAGGCAGTGTCTGTATTTCGACAAATGAGTAAGGTTGGGGAGAGAATCAATTCAGTTATAATCTTAAACCTCATTGAAGCTTGTTCTATATCTGCTGAACTAAAAAGATCCAGATGGGCACATGGCATTGCCATGAGGGGTGGCTTCATTAGGGAGGTGTCTGTAGGAACCGCCATTGTAGATATGTACTCGAAGAGTGGGGCAGTAGAAGAAGCAAGAAAGGCGTTTAACCAGATACCCCAGAAGAATATCATGTCGTGGAGTACTATGGTATCTGCATATGGCATGAATGGCCGAGCCCAAGATGCATTAGGTACATTAACTGAAATGAAGCTACATGGTTTGAAACCAAATGCAATTACAGCTCTTTCAGTCTTAGCTGCTTGTAGCCATGGTGGCCTTATTTGCTCGGGGCTGTCTTTCTTCAAGGAGATGGTTCAAGATCTCGGTATTCAACCAGGTCTAGAGCATTATGCATGTTTAATTGACATGTTAAGCCGATCAGGGAAGTTGGACAATGCCATGGACTTGATCAAAATTTTACCCGAAAATTTCAAGGGTGGGGCAAGCATTTGGGGTGCTGTACTAAGTGCGTGTACGAGATACAAGAACACCGAGATTGGTGAAGGAGCAGCTTCTCATGTTCTCGAGTTGGAGCCATTTGGTTCATCCGGTTACTTACTAGCGTCAAGCTTGCATGCTGCTATGGGATCGTGGGTCGATGCAGGGAAGATGAGAAGGCTAGTGAAGCAGAGAGGAGTAAGAGTAATAGCTGGTTATAGCTTGGTCCATGTTGATGATAAGGCTTATAAATTTGTAGCTGGAGATAAGTGCAAGTTACAATTGTTACATGCCATTGAAAATGACTCTATTGTTGAACAATTACATAAATGTATGCAAACTGATGAGAATTATGAAGAAGTTTTCTTATGATCAGTTAGGACTATTGCTAATATGGACATGCTTGCAGAATGGTTGAAGCAATTTTTTCTTGCTCAGTTGCTCTAAACCTTGTTGAATTAACACGTGAATATAAGAAAGTTTTTTTTTTTTTTTTTTTTTTTTTTTTTTTTTTATTTACTAGTGCTGAAATTCTGCTGCAAAAGTCTTGTTGTGGAGTAGGTCTTGGATAAAATCAAAAATTAAAAACAGAATCACTTAATAGAAAAGGATATTCTGGAATTAAATCCCTCTAAAGTCACACTCATCATTATCTTTGTGAAGATTAATAGAGAAGGATATTCTCGAAAAACTATTCAGAATATTCTTTGAAGATTCTTTAACTGGGTTAGTGTTACACAAAAAAAAAAAGTCAAAATCTAATTTTTTCATTTCAACTAATAATAATATATATTAGCAATACCTTATACAAAATGTTGCTTAAAACGGAAGCATATATTGATTTACAATCCAAAAACTTCACCAACTTAATTGATGTTTAGTTAAAAAGTCCATGCCGAAAAATAATTTCAATTATGAGTACCAATTGAGCTTTTTAACATCCCCATCAAATAGCTCTTTGTGTGAGAGCTTTTTGTCATGCCACATTACCAATCCACAAACCTTTCTCCTATAAACCTCAAACTCTCTCCCCATCAAAGCTTTGAACTTTTTGGCCTGCACAAAGCTCTCCCAAAAGACTTTGATAGAGACGCCCACCAACCGATCTTAATTTGCAATTATTATAGCTATAAACATATCATCAAAAGTTTTAAATGCAATTTAACCTCTCTTCTATCCCATCATTGATGGGGATTTAACTGGATTGTTGTAATCAATCATCATAAACAATTATCAATTAGTACAATACGTAATCCACTCCATTTTGGGCATGTTCATAACCATACGCAAGCAATCACAAGGTCACAAACTTCATACGAGAAAGAACAAAAAGGCACCCAATTTGTATACGCTGCTTTCTTTAACGCTAAGATAAAAAATAAATCTCAAGTCCACATCATAGTATACGTGTCTTTGTTCCATTCCACTGTTACAACTTCAACTTCTCACCAATTTGGTTTCCCTACCTTTGACTCTCTTTCGTCTACTCTCTCTCTCCATTTCTTCTCTTTGGCCTTTTTCAACTGACCTTCGTTCATTTTTGTCAGTTTTCTTCAAAGCCCATTTCAGAGTTAGTGGGTTATGTCATGTTACAGTGGAAAAATGGCATCTTGTTTCGGATTTATGGTTGCCCTTGTTGTGATTCAGGTAAGTCTTTCTTCTCTCAATCAGAAATTTTTTCATTTTTTTTTTAAATTTAAATTGTTGCTTTACAAGTTGGGAAAGTATCTAGATTAGAATCTAAGAGTGGGTTGTGCTAAAAATCATGTTATTATGTGAATGAAGATGTGATGATGCTAATTATTTGCTCTTTGTACAGGGGTTTCTTCTGGGTTGTTTGCCCAGTGCAGTAAATGCTGATAATGGGTCTTCTTCATTTTCTGATTCCTTAATTGGGTAAGCTCATTTTTGTCAAAATTCTTGATCAATGTTGGTTGGTTGTGTTTGATTATAGCTAATTCACCAACATTTCAAAATTTCCAACTTCATTCTGGCCAATTAAAACATGTTTGTCTGAGAAGACTAGAAGTTTCAGGAGGCATCTTTTGATGAAATTTGCCTTCAAAAGGTTATGGAAATTATGATAGAAAAGTTATTTTTACCTAGCATGTATATATTCTGACGAGTTTTACGCAATATGGACTAAAATGTTACTTTTGAACTATTGGATGACTACATATTGACAATGAATCAAGACTCATGATACATGAAACCTTTTGGACTCAATACCCATTTGGGTTTTCAATTTGTTAGATGTGCAAGAATAGGCTATTATCGAAAGATAAGAAGACTCCATAAATTTATCTTCCGCCACCCATAATTGGTTGTTGAATATAGAATGACGAGAATGATCAATATTCAATCTGATTAGAATCTAGTTCACATTATGTACAGATTTGTCGAGAAACAAGTGTTATTGGAGTGTTGCATATCATCAATTTCGATTCGTTAGGAAGATTGAACTCCGGTTTTGTGGAGAATTCTACTGTGGATTTCGTAATTTTCATTTCATATCTCCATCAAGTACTTGCCAATGCGCCATGTCATCAACAATGTTTGGAAGTTGGGACTTTCACCCTGGTTGGAATTCCAGTAGATGATTGTGTAGTGTGTACAATACTCCATCCATCCACAAAAGAGTGACCACTATAGTTTTTCACACATAAAGGTGATGATTGAAATTATCTGAAATGACTAGAATACCCGTTAAAGTTACTCTACTAGCCACATTCGAGTATCTAAAAAGTAGAAGTATTAGTTACAATGACAACAAATGTTTTGAGGGTAAAATTTGAAGTTCATAATCATACCCTTAATTGTCTTGAATTCCTGGAGGGTCACTTTTTATTTTTTATTTTTTATTTTTTGGAGAGGACCTTTTCCGATAGTGGTCAATTGTCTGGGGAGGAAGGGGGTACTAAATTAGAATTGGAAAGTGATAGGGAGAAGAAGGTTATTGTCTACAGTTATCATTCTCAATATCCTTTTTTAGAAAAGTAAAAATTTAGGCAGACGTTTAGATGCCCCCTACTAAGTAAAAGTTATTTTGCTTTTCGGAAAATAAAAAAGCAAATATTTGGATTATCCACTATTACCAATATTAGTAGATAAGGCACCTTTGGGTGTCCTATTAGGGGCTCCTAACCATTTGCCAAAAATATACCCAGTACTATGAATAGGAAAATTAAAGCATTCTTTTTTAGATGACATGGATATCCAAGCTTTGCTTGACTAATCCATGGGCCCTGAAGTTAACGACCAAGAAAACCTCAACTTGGGACCTGTAGAATAGATCTCAGAGGTCTTACCAGAATACCAGGTAAGCTACCACGTCAGAATTAGGAAAATTAAAGCCTAAGAGGACAAAGGATCCTAGCTCCTCAAGGCTCAAGCATTTGTAATTACATGTTCTTCTGGTTCACTGAAAGTAATTTATAGGAATATTCCTAAAGCTCCAGTGCTTGGACCCATAACAAACTTGAAATACACAACTGATCCCCAAAAGATGATCTAGTAGCCTACTAACTCTTAAGAAGACACACAATTTCTCTCTAGGCAAAGATAAGTTAAGAAAGCACACATTACTAAAGAAGCTTGTTTCTCCTTGCTCATCTCCATTCCAGCATATGTTACCTGAAGATGATAAGTGAAACTGTAAAAGTGGCGGGAGCCGCGGGATATACCCAATGCGCTCCTCCTATATCAAAGAGGTTCCCCCAAAATGACCTAGCTACGTCACTCTCCTTATTGGAACTTCCAAGCATTGACAATGCTTATGTAGTCCAACAAGTATTACCAAGTAGTACTCTAATGGAGTTAATGACCTGTCCAAGTTAACTATGCCTGTGCGGCTGTGCTATAGACTATGAGATTCTAGCTCTCGTACATGAACTAGAGTTTGTGCCTATGAGATTCTAGCTCTCGTACAAGAACTAGAGTTTGTTATCTGTCTTGCTCCATAGTTCTGAGATTGTTACTGATATGCATTATGCATAAATTACGTATTCTGACTCAATTTACTTTTTATTTAGGAAAAGACATGCTGTGGAATACTGTGCTATGTATGATATTTGTGGAGAGAGTAGTGATGGGAGAGTTTTAAACTGCCCTTATGGTTCTCCTTCAGTTGAGGTATGCTTTTAGTTATTTTCCTTGTAGATGTGTTTTAAACTAGCATTGTTAAGAAGTCTTATCTAAGTGTTCTTTCATCATCCATTTGCAGCCTGATGATCTCTTTTCGGCAAAAATCCAAAGTCTGTGTCCTACCATTAGTGGGAATGTGTGTTGTACAGAGAACCAGTTTGACACATTACGATCACAAGTTCAACAAGTAAGAATAGATCCCTAGCTGCATTTTAGCAGTCATACATGATATGTAATATTACTAGTAGTTTGTTCCTTTGCACATGTTTAATAAGATTTTCATGCGTCAGTGATGTAGCCTAAAAGAGTTATTTAAATTTTTTGATTTTTCTGAGGGAAGGTGCTTGTTTCTTTTTGTTGTCTAATAATTATACTAGCCCCTTGGAAGAAGAATTAATTTTGTAAATTTTACTGCAGGCAATTCCTTTGCTGGTGGGTTGCCCAGCTTGCTTGAGGAACTTTCTAAATCTCTTCTGTGAGATGTCTTGCTCACCAAATCAAAGTCAATTCATTAATGTTACTTCCATTGCCAAGGTTGGTAGTCCCATTATGAGTATGTGCCCACTTATTTGTTGTTTGTTTCCTTTCTAGTTTTATGGAGTTTTGATGTATACATGCCTGATGATTGTGCACTTTGCTTTGTCAAGGATTTATACCCGTTTCAGGGTGCAAATCTTCTATTTCGGTTTCACTTGAAAAAGAACACATGCAATTACTAATATCAGTAGCACTTTTGGTTTGTTTTAATCAGGTTTATCGTTCGTTTTTCTTATGCATGCATACATCTGCCTGGCATTTGAGATCTTCAAATTATATATATGCCTTGTGGTTCATTGTGGAAACAGAGATTCTTTTCCCTTTTTCAGACTGATTTTCCTTCTCCTTCAATATGTCATGGCTATTTGCCTGGTGAAGGCGAAATGCAAATCGTCATCGTTTACACAAATGAGGTTTATCCATTTTGCAGGTTGATGGCAACTTGACTGTTGATGGCATTGCTTTTTATGTGTCCGAAGATTTTGGAGAAGGGTTATATAACTCTTGCAAAGATGTTAAGTTTGGAAGTATGAATACAAGAGCCATAGATTTTGTTGGGGCAGGTGCCAAGAATTATAAAGGTGGGGTCATATTCTTTTCTGCAGCATCACTACCAGTTGTTCCATCTTTCATCTCCTCTCTTATTCTGTTCCGTGTGTGATAGATATATACATTTAACATGTGCTGAAGCACATGCATGAAAGTCGAACTGGGAGAAAATATTCAAGATCTCTGAAGAGATGACCCTGTTAAAATGCTATCTTTCTTCATTTCTTTTACGGGTTTTGGCTGTACTGATATCCATGAATTACCTGCTTACTGAAGATTCAAGAGAAAAAAAGAAAAACCAAAGATGATGGAGAAAATACAATCCTCTATTAAATAACTGTTTCTTTTTTCCAAATAGTGGTTGAGGGGTCTAATTACGAGCAGTCTTGCTTTTCCACCTTTGCCAAGATAAAAGCTTGTAATTCTGTGGGAAATGTTTCTCTTCTCCGCTCTTCATAATGCTCATATCTTTGCTTTTTGTGTGAAGAAAGCGGATTAGTCTGTTGGAATTTTCACCTTTTACAGAAGATAAATGATAGGGTATAGAAGGTAGGTGTTTTCATGAAAACCTTTGGCAAATGTATGCCATTGTTTTGTAACCAAAAGAGCATGTGAAACATACAAAAGGACTAGCTCGAACTGTCATAAAAGCCAACATCCTCCTTTTCGTTTTCCACTAGTTGATACAGCGGTGTTTCGGCTGTTTTGTCATTTTGTTCATGGCTGAGATTCTTCTGACAGTTTAATGCGGCGAAGGAGACTTGGTTCATGTACCTCTCCGGAGTGTGTCAATTCTTGCATGGTGAATAGGTGTGTACATAGTGGAGGTGTTTTTAAGGAGAAAAAGCTCTGCTGGTGGTGAGCATTTTGGCGGTGCCTTGTGTTAAAGTGAAATTTCTCATATATTCTTTGGGATTCCCTAACAATTAGAGTTTGTGTGGGGCTACATTGTGTTTTTGGCATCTTTACTGCCCTTAGCAGCAGGGTCTTTTAGGATTTTCTCTCACTGACGTCCAAGTTCACTGGGTGATTTGTAATTAGATGTTCCTGAGGACTCCTTTTTCTCCTAGGATGTAAGTACTTCCTTGTCTTTATGATTACAATTTTTTTTATTACTAAAAAAAATGAGAGGAAAACCTTATCCTCCATTTCTTTGTATTCTTTATTATTCGATTAATAAAATTTTCTCTTATCTAAAAAAAAAAAAATGTGAGGAAAACTGAAAGGAAATGATGGCCGACAGCAACACATTGTGTCGCAGAGGAATAGAGGGATGGTTCTTTTTTCGAGTTTCAAAATAGAAGAGACCTCTTAGAGAGGCTGTCTTTGCCTGAGGGAACCTTTACCCAACTGCCCTATTATCCGTTTATATTGGTTTCTGAAGTCTAGATGTATGCAGGCTTCCGCTGAACAAAAATGTTGGGTAACCGAAAACAGAGTAAATGTAATTTGTGGTGGTGACTTAAAATAGGAAGAATGATTGCATAATTGGACAAACTGACAAAGGCTAACTGAATTCTTAAGCAAGCTTTAGGTAAACTATCAGCCTTTTTTCTTTTGAAACTGCTAATATCTGACTGCTAATTTCAATTCTTCCCCACATTTACAGGATCATCTTGCTTCTAGATCCGTTATCTTCCATTTACTGAGTGCTGACGTCTCCAATGACTTTTCAGAATGGTTTGCATTCATTGGCCAGAAGGCAGCACCAGGCGTACCTGGTTCCCCCTATACCATTAATTTTCAGACATCTGTTCCTGAATCGCCTGGAGTGAAGCTTATGAATGTGTCTGTCTATTCCTGCAATGACACGTCTCTGGGCTGCTCATGTGGAGATTGTCCTTCTTCTCCTGTGTGCTCTGCCCCAGAGCCTCCTCATTCACAGACAAAAGATTCCTGCTCAGTTAGACTGGGATCACTCAAGGTTCGTGATGTATGAATATAATCTCTAGTTTAAGTCTGTTGATTATTTGATTAAGCTCTCGTATTCCTCATTGATATTCAGGTGACAACAAGAACTTCTGTTGTTTATTTATCCTGGTGCTTATGAGTTTCGCACTTAATACGTGCAGATGAGATGCATTGACTTTTCAATGGGCATTTTGTATATTCTACTGGTTTCTGCATTTCTTGGCTGGGGTTTCTTCTACCGGGCTGCAGAAACGGGTGGTCCTTTATCTAGTACAGAACCCCTATTGAGTGAAGTTGACGCCATCAATGAGGAAACTGATTATCAACTTGGCCAGAAGGTTGTTACATTTCTGAACCTCTGTTTAATGCTATTTTCTGAAGAAAAATTCTTCACTTAAGAATGTTTTCAAACTTCATCACGCAATTGGACTAGTTGTTCATGCTTTGTACAATTGTTGATCATAACATCATTCTGCAGTATTTTTCAATTAATAAAGAGGATTTTGATACACTTTATTGCTTTCTTTTTTCTTTTTCTCTCTATATTGTGTTCTTATCATGTTCTCTATAGGCATATCTTTATATCGGTATCCTTATCTGTAGTTCATAATTTGTTGGAGATCCTTTGAGATCTGGTTTTGCATGTCATTTCATGGTGGATCTTGTTTCCCTTTGTATTTGGCAAACTGCATCGCTGTTGTGTAAAAATTGTTGTTATGTACGTGTTATATCATTATATACACATGTAACAGTTGTGTATTGTTTTACGTGGTGTATGTTGCACATAATCAGGTCACTGAATCAGTTCCTCAATCCCAATCTACTATTCAAGGGTTTATGACTGATGTTTTTAGGTAAGCTATGAACTTTCTTTATAATTTCAACTCCTTTATCTTTGAGTGGGATTTCAGTTTCGCCAATTTCTCAACCCCTGTTAAATAGAGCACATCTACTAGTGATTTCATTTATCTTCACTCTGAAACCACTGCAGAAAATATGGACTATGGGTTGCACGAAATCCTACTCTCGTGCTGTGCACCTCAATCACAATAGTTCTTATACTTTGCTTAGGTTTGCTGCGATTCAGGGTTGAGACTCGACCTGAGAAGGTATTTTATCCCTTAATACTCTTTTGATTTGTATTATTTAATGGCATATGCATCCTCATTGTGCTGATCACTTCGTACTCTACTTCTTGGATCACAAAGTCACAAATATTGGGGTTTCATGGTCCTGACTCGATTTTCATCTACATCGCATAACATGTCTCTATGAATATGGATGATTGTTTAGCACTAAGGTGGTTTTTACCTTCTAATTGCTTTTCAAAATTCTTCTTCCTTTAGAAAATGTTCGCTGTATGATTACTAATTTTGGGTGGAAGGGGTATATTCAATGGAAAAAGGGAAATAGCTAGACAAACAAGTAGTCTTAGCTAAGAAAAGGATGGATACGAAAGGGAGGGGGGGATAACCAAAGTAACAAGATGCGTGGATGTAGAAGGACATAGGCAGGAGATTGACAATAAGCAGAAAATAAAGTTGTAAGGAGAGCTCTTCGGAGACATTTATGTCAATTATTTAAGATCCTTTTTAGTTTTCCTGGGGCCTGCTAGCTCTCTTAATGTCATTTGTGGTGTCAGCTTACCAAATTGTTTATGTGGACTTATTGCTAGTTTGTCAAAAAAAAGATAAAGAAAACAGAAGCTCTAACACACTTTTGTATTTGCAAAAACATTGATAGTTGGCGCACACATCTTATTTCTCAAGCAGACATGTAGGGTAGCATTGGGATTGCTGGCTGTCTTTTAATATTCTTTGTTCTAGTTGTGGGTAGGTCCCGGAAGCAAGGCAGCTGAGGAGAAACACTTTTTTGACAGCCACTTAGCCCCATTTTATAGGATTGAGCAGGTATGATATTCCGCTCAGCTGTTTTATTCTTGTCTGTTCAGTAGCAAACTACTAGCGTTGGTGAGAAATATTTTATTTCCCTTGTTTTCTTGATCTTTTGTCACACTTGTTTAGTCAGTTCTCCAGTTTTGTTGGCCTCATAGAACTTTCTTACCACTTTTTTAAAGTGACGGGTTATCCAATGTGTTCTTCGAATTCATGAAGTGGTCATGGTTCTCGTGGAAAGATGTTAACTCATGCTGGATGTCATAAATTACCTCTTTTATTATGTAAAAATGGTAGTAGCTCTCTAATCCTTGCTGACTTGCTTAAGATATAATATTGTCCTGTTACCAGAGATTAACGATCAAGTTTGGCAGTGCATGTTAAGGGTGTATGACGGTATTAACGTTCGTGCATACTGAACATTCATCTTGGACACCTAAAGTTGAGTTGTATGTTATTCCCAGATTATATTGGCAACAAGGACAGATCGGCAGAGTGAGAAAGCTCCCAGTATAGTAACGGAGGATAATTTACAGTTGCTATTTGATATACAACAGAAGGTATTACTGAGTTTTAAGTGTAACTTTGCATGGCATTTGATGTGTAAGAAATGTCCAATATCCCATTCTCTATTACCTATGCTTTATTTATGAATGATGAAAACCTTTGTTATGACAGGTTGATGAACTTCGTGTGAATTATTCAGGATCGATGATATCTCTGTCTGACATCTGTTTAAAGCCTTTAGGGGGGGATTGCGCCATCCAGAGTATCCTTCAGGTTTAAAGTGCTGAAGCTTATGTAATGTCTTTGTGATTTCTTATATAAAAATCTTTGTGGTTTTTGATTGCATTGAATTTGATACCATAATTGTTTCTTGTCCTGTTTTTTTATTTTGTCACTTGAACTTCTGCTGCATGCCTTTGACATACTTGAACGTCGTTTCTTTGCCACCTTGCATCCTCATAGTATCTTTTTTGTAACTTCCTTCTTTTTATTTGACAGTATTTTCAGATGGATCCTGACAATTATGACGATTATGGAGGTATTGAGCATGCTTTGTATTGCTTTCAGGTATTTTCTTCACAAACTCTGTAGTTTTCTTCTGATTCTAGTTGGAGAAGGTGTGGGGCTGGGGGCATGTGCTGATAGAACTATTGCATGTCACCTGCATTGTGGTTCGGTTCATATTGCTCGACTGCTTGTATAAGGGGATTTGTCATTTATTATTCTTCTAGAAGTTCCTTTTCTGGAAAGCGGTGCTAGTTTCTTTAGTGCAGAATTGGGTTGGCTCTATGCTTGAACTATGCATGTTGACCCTGACCTATGGGGTTTTTTGTTCAGGTTTGGACATTTGAAAAGATATTGGAGGTTCACAAATTGAGTAATTGCTTTGCTTTTGCTTTGCTAGACGAGTAATTGCTTTGCTGGACAGCTATTCTATGTAACAATAAGTCCTTTGTCATCCAATCATCCTTCCATACTTTGGGCAAATTAATTTAGTTAATGAATGAAGTTGCCGTGATAGTTGTCTGAGTACTGTGCCAGTTAGTCTAAATGGAAGTCCCACCTATCAAGAGGTTGAGGTTTATTGCTGGTTAATTTGTTTGACTGGAGAGAAACTAGCATCTTTCTCAGTAGAGAGTAACAAACTGCCATCTTTTGGGATTAGGTTGTTTTCCTGGTGTGGTTATGGTCTTTTGCTTCAGAAGCTTCTCTGTAATATTCACCGTGTGACATTCAGTCTGACTAATATGCTTTCTGTATTCCTTTCCTTTGGAGGACGGCTTTTGTCCTCTGATAGAGTTGTACTGTTGTAATTTTTTCTCAGCTACCTGTTTTGTTTGCTTTTGTTATAACCAAAAAGAAAATAAAGTAGCCTGTTTAAATTTTCTGGATATTCTGCATACAAATTCTGTAACCGCTACCTGAACACATTTTAACATCTTTCGGGGATATATACCTAATGTCAGCATTACACTTCTACGGACACGTGTTTGAGCGCTTTTAAAGCCCCACTTGATCCAAGTACCGCCTTAGGGGGATTCTCTGGGAACAATTTTTCAGAGGTAATATCTTTTCTTATTTAGTTGTTTATTTATTTGAAAAAGCTGCAGGTTAATAGACTAGTTGATTGATGTTCCTGTTGTAGGCTTCAGCATTTGTGGTAACTTACCCAGTCAATAATATGATTGACGACTCAAGTGATGCAAGTAGGAAAGTTGTGGGGTGGGAAAGGGCTTTCATCAAGTTGGCCAAGGTTTGAGCACTACTCTTTGATTTTTCTTCTTCTTAACCTGCTGTGTCTGCAAGTTAAGATTCATTTGTTTTTTGTATTATTTACTGAACTCTGTTGCGGCATGTTTAAGTTTAACTATTTATTCTTCATCTCTTTGACAGGAGGAACTATTGCCAATGGCGCAGTCTAGCAATCTCACTTTATCTTTCTCTTCTGAAAGCTCAATTGAGGATGAACTAAAACGAGAAAGCTATGCAGATGTCATAACAATTTTAGTAAGTTATTTCTGGAATTATTGCATCTTTGTAAAAATTTGGTAGAAAATACATGCAGTAGTTTCTTAATTTCTGCCAAATAATTATATTTTACTAACTATCTTTGAGAAAGTGAGACCATCCTTGACTTGTCTTTTGATTTGTATCAGATAAGCTATCTTGTGATGTTTGCTTACATATCAGTGACGCTAGGAGACAGGCCTCATTTATCTTCTTTTTACATTTCGTCCAAGGTATGGTGTCGCTTAATATCCCAACTTTTCAAATAATCAATTTTATTTATTCCCTATGTCCTAAATGTCAATCTTATTCCGTTTGCAGTTAGTACATGGAAGCAGTAGATTGAGACTCCATTAAAGTCCCATATTATTATTTATTTATTTATTTATTTATTTTACTTTTAGGATTTGAAGACAGTTAGTTCTACTAAGACGTAGGACCTAATACAACAACTGTAGGAGTATAAACCATCCGCGTTTGGAGAACAAGTGAAGAACCCTTTTTTTTTTTGTCTTTCTTATGGAAGCTTAGACCAAATTATGGCTGATTCGATTTTCCACCGTGTATAGTCCAAATTAGTATTGGATACTCACCTTGTAAGTTGAAAGTTCTACTAGATCCTAAAAAATGTGATCCTTCACTTCTCCCAGAGTTCAAGGTTTAGTTGTTGGTTTTGACTTAAGGAGTAATTTCTGGTGAATTGATTAATGAACTTAGTTAGATCACTCATCTTGGAAGTGTCTATCATTACCTCTTATCTATAAGAGTGGTCTACTAGGAAATGTTTCCATGAAATGTTAGTGGATATATTGCTCCCCTCACATATTAGGTAGGAAAGATTTCTCCCCCAACTCCACCCCACTCCCGCCTGAAGAAATAGCACAACTTAGTGTCTGATGTGGCTGTTGCCTGGTATCCGGCGTATTACGCATTTTCGGCTGGGTTCTTGATTAGTTTGATTTGTTCAACATTCATTCAGAGGAGACTATATCTAATTTATTTTAATGTTTTGTTACAGGTTTTCCTTGGTCTTTCAGGAGTTGTGGTTGTTATACTGTCTGTCCTTGGCTCAGTTGGTTTCTTCAGTGCTTTCGGAGTGAAGTCTACATTGATAATCATGGAAGTCATTCCTTTCCTTGTTTTGGCGGTAAGAGTCACTGAGTAATTTCATTTTGTGATGCATGGTCTTTTTTCTCTTTTTTTGGGATAATGCATATAGTATGTGGTAACTTGATTGTGTTTGTTATCAAAATAGGTTTTCCTTTGTACATCTTGTGATACTATACATTGTGATCTATGTTTGTCAGCAAGGTCAAGTGCCTGATAATATTATGAAAATATGGGACAAAGCCTCACTTGATTTTGTTCCTTTGGCTGTCCTTGTGGGCTAGTTAGACATTGAATGAATAATGGATTAGAAAATTATTGACTCTAAGTTTCATGGTTATTGCTTGCTGAATGGAGGTAATATCACGCATATTCTGTGGAAAGAAAGAACTCTCATGTATGAGGCCACTTTCCATAATTCATCCTCTCCTTGAAGCAGAATGCTAAAATTGAAGAATGGATGTTCTTCCTGAACTTTATCATGTTCTGTTTTCATTGTTGTTGGATGTAAATGTGTAATTTGAACTGAAATTGAATGTTTGTCATATTCTTCGTGCTGCTTATTTTTTCACTGGGGGGGGGGGGGACTATGGAGAATGAAGTTGATAGTGTAACTTCAATTTGGAAACTTGCTCCAAAGTCCAGATAGAGCTATGCTGCAGCCTGGAATGGTTTAATCTTGGCAAAAGGTTCTGGGATTTTACTGCTGTCCTTTGCATTCTCGCATCTCATATATGTTGATGTGGCAGCTGCCTTCATGTCATATTTTCCATATGTTTTTCTTTTTGCTGAACTCTGAGTACTTGCCTCATTAGATTATCTATCAGGGGCTGTGCAGCGTTTTTCGGAAACAGTCTCTCTTCTAGGCGACTAGTTAGGGGTAAGACTGTGTACATCTGGACCTCCCAAGACCCTGCCCTAGGCGGGATACTTACTGGGTTATTGTTGTTGTTGGTGGGCTGTGTAACGTTTGTTAACTGCGTTATGTTAAGCTTCTATCCTTGCAAATTTGGTGTTGCTGCAATCCCTTGTTGCAGAAAAAATAATATTTCATGCATATGTGATGAGTCCTTTCTTTTGCCTTTTCGTCCTTTTTCTCTTTACCTTATCTGGTTTTCGTGTATATTAATTTATGCATTTACTAAATCTTGCTTCACCAAGTTAGAGTCGACAACATGCACTTAATAGTACACGCTGCTTAGGCCAGCCAAATTTTTGTATATCTATTACGAATTTACTCAATCTTGCCTCACCAGGTTGGAGTCGACAACATGTGCATATTAGTACATGCTGCCAAAAGGCAGCCAATTGAAACTCCTCTGGAAGAACGAATAAGCAATGCCCTTGTTGAAGTTGGTCCATCTATAACACTTGCCAGTTTATCTGAGGTTTTGGCATTTGCTGTAGGGGCTTTCATTACTATGCCAGCATGTCGAGTCTTCTCCATGTTTGCAGGTTTGGCTGGTTATATGGATTTCTTGATGAGTTAGTTTTGATAAACTTGTCCTACAGTTTCATACAACTCTGTCTATTTCTGCAGCTATGGCTGTCCTATTGGATTTTCTTCTTCAACTTAGTGCTTTTGTTGCACTAATAGTTTTTGACTTCAGAAGGGCCGAAGATTACAGGGTTGACTGCTTCCCATGCTTTAAAATTTCTTCAGCTTCTGTGGAATCAGGTGGATATCTTTTCAAGCTCAAGTCAATTATAGTCAAGTTGCTCTTTCATGGATGTATTTGCAGAGTAATTTGATTTTGTCATGTTTCCTGCTCTGATTGGAAGATGTTTATGTGATATAGGCATTGATCAGAGAAGGCCAGGATTGCTTACTATATATATGAAGGTATGCTTGATATTTTGAGGACACTCTAGAATTTGTTCTATGTTCTTAGGAAATCTTTGCTACTTTAACTGCCACAAAACCCACTAGTATAAGATATGATTGATGTTCCTTTACTACATTAAATCCAGATAGACTTAAACGAGGGCAGACCTATGTGTTATGGTTTCTAAAAAGTTACTGGTAAAGAACTCTGCACAATCTTCACTCAACATGAGCAGGTTGGGGGGGGGGGGTAAGGGGAAGGTTTGTAGGTATCCAAACAATGAAACAAGAAAGTCGCCAAGACAGAATTCCTCCACAGGATCCTCATCCCCTTCCCACTCCCAAAGTCCACCAACAAAATTATAATCAAGTACTCCCTTCCTTTCATAATATAAGGCGTTTTTTGACGTTATTTTTTTTTTCTTCCGAATATAAGGTATATAACAATTCCCAAGTTGTATTTAATGCTACTTTTCCCACTTCACCCTTCCTTTCCTTGAAAATTACCCCTTTTCTCTCTCTATTGTGGCAATTAATGACTAGTGGTATTTTAGACATTTTACCATCTCTTTTTCTCGATTTCACAATACCTTAATCTGTGTGCAAAGTCAAAAAATGCCTTATAAATTGGAACGGAGGGAGTACTTAGTTTGTAGTTCCTTGAATGTTAGAGTGATTTCTTTAGTTCAATGATGATGGCTTGTGACTGTTATGTTTGTTGGCATATTGCGTATTCGTGTTGCATCAAACTACTGGGCATAGGGGCGTTGGCTTTCTTAAAGTTGCTTGGTATCACATCAGCAGCCAGAACTTATCTAGTGTCAAGACTAGCAGCTTTGCACTGCCGAGCTCAAGATCACGTCTAAAAGATGCTCAATATAATTGCTAGCATGCCGTAGTGTAAAGTTTTACTTTTAAAGTTGCTATTTAAGATACAGAATGTTGTAGACTTGTAGTACCTTGTTTTTTTGTACTGATATTTTGAGGTGTTTTCATTTACCTTATTGATATGTTCATCTACTCCAACTTTCTTATCGTGCAGGAAATCCATGCGCCTGTACTTGTAATTCGGGGAGTTAAAGTAGTTGTTCTTGCTGTGTTTGCTGGTTTTACTTTAGCTAGCATTGTAAGTTGCAGTTATAAGTTATACAGCTGTTGGTTTCGAAGTTGAATATTTTGAGCAACAGGCCTTTAGCTTTCTGCAGTTTCATTGACAAGTTTATGTCCTATATCCTCTGGATGTTGTTATGTTTCTCTTCCATGCAGGCCTTATGCCCGAGGATTGAGCCAGGCTTAGAGCAACAAATTGCTCTTCCACGTGACTCGTATCTTCAGGTTTCTTCTGCGGCCCAGATTCCTTGACATTTCATGATACTTTATTACAAATCTTCCTTGCTTTAATTGTGAACCCATGGTTGTCGCAGGGTTATTTTAATAATATTTCAGAGTATCTAAGAGTTGGACCTCCTTTATATTTTGTAGTGAGGGATTATAACTACAGGTAACTTTAAACTATTCTCTGCCTTTTATCCTGCTTATACTTATGGGGCTTGTATTGTTTTGCAAACACAAGATTGGATTGGAATACTAAGGTGCACAGCAACAGATCTGAATGTTGCTACTGCAATTTCAGTTTGTTGGTCTGGGAAACTTATCAGCTGGCTCTTAGCAAAATGTAAAACTGGTCCATTCAAGTTTTGCTGTTTTCTCAGCTAGTCAGCTATCTTCCTTACATTGTTGGAAAGAAGCTTAATATAGTTTTAGGCAAGTAGGTATATATGAACAATGATTAAGAGCAAATAATTATTGAGTTAAGTTATAAATAAATCCAAATGCCCCACTCCCCGGTCCCCAGACACACAGAAAAGGAGGGGATGGAGAGACGTGAAGTATACATAGGAATAATCTCTGTCTCTCTTTCTTTTTCTTTTTTCTAAATGAGATGCATTGTTCATATCCATTTCACGTTGAATTTTCACTAAGATTTTTTGTTTTGAAATGAAATGGCCACTTCCAGCTCCAAATCAAGGCATACAAATCAGCTGTGTTCTATCAGCAAGTGTGACTCAAACTCTCTTCTGAATGAGGTAATGTATCAAGTTAATTCATCGAAAACATGTTTGGGTCATTGGCTGGTTCTGATATGAAAATTCCTTGTATTTCTTCTGATATGGCTGGTTCTGATTGCTAGGAGTAGTGGCTGTTCATTAGTTTTCCTCATCTAGACTAAAGCACATAATTGGAATTCTCTCTTCAGCCCCTTCCTAGAAGGTGGGGATGGAGTAGTTTAATGATGCATGGAATAGAAGAACTCAGAGGAGTGCTCATGTAACTGTTAAGAGCCACTATGTATTTGTAGCTGAGTTTGAATATGAATAAATGAGCATTAATTATCAAATAATAAAATAATTGCTTAACTCTGATTTTGCCTAGGTTTTTTACATGAGGATATGGTACTAGTTTGACTGCTTTTGTGAAATTCTGACTATGCGTTAAGAGCTTATGTACAGACTTAGTTCCCTCCAGAAAA